>JANRMT010062792.1:77679351-77870099 GCA_026402145.1 Polypterus bichir lapradei
TAGATAGATAGATAGATAGATAGATAGATAGATAGATAGATAGATAGAGATTAGGGATACACAAAGAACAGCACATGAATCATCAGCAGCACACTACTTAGCCATCAAAATGTTTCAAGGAGAAATACGGGAAGTAGTATTGGCATTGGCAGAAAGTATGCATTGCGTTAGTTTAAATAATTTTGATGGGTCTCCATATGGACAAACACTCAATGTGTAAATCACGTATGCCATAAAGAGAGAATAATAATTGTGTTATCAGATTACTCAGAAAATCAAAAAAGTGCAAATAAAAGGCAGCCAAAATACAACACTGTAGAGATACTGTATGTATGCCATTTGAACATAAAAATAAAAGGGAGTAAAGAAGTAAGTAAGACAGAAGTTGAAATGCATTATATATTTTATAAATGTGCATACTACATTGCTGGAGAGACAAGAAATTCAATACTCCTACCCGGATGGTCCACCTCAAATTGAGACCTGACAGTCACAGACACTTCCATGAGGAGAATAAAAGTCATCCTACTGAAAAAGCCACCGTACCTTACATATTCACAGTCAAAATTAAGATTTTCAAAACATTTCCTGCTGTAAGATCCCACTGTGATGAATGGTGAGAAGTAAATCTCAAAACTACACACCACATTCTAAAATAATTGAGGAATTTTTGTGTCTTTCATTTAATTAGTTAGTATACAGCTATAGAAGTTAGTAGTTTATTGTTTTATGCCATGGGATGCAACAAACCATAGTTTTACCAACTGAGTGCCTTTTATGTGCAAAGTGAATAAAGCAGTTTTAATGTCTCTGTCAGACTACCAAATTGTACCAACTTGTCTTGTTTTATCTTAGGATAAAAACCTTCTTTGCAACCTGAACAAAATGAACTGTACAAATCATTAGCTTGGGTGTTTCACAGTTAAATTTGAAGAGCGTTAATTCTGTTTTATATAGTGCTGCAAACAAATAAACATGAAGGCTTCAAAGATGTCATGATAACAGCTATTTTATATTACAGTAATCAAGGAGCTGAACTGGAAATAAATGGCTACAGAAGGACAACCAGGGCAAAATTCACTGACTAACTCTTTTCTCTCTGCAGCAGACAGCCCTTTTCCAGAAAGTACTGTTGGTACAATCTGCTATTATACAGCAGCTATCACTCATCCCATTTAGTATCCAAAAACCACACTTCAGTCAGGGAGCTTGTTTTTCTTTCTGTGTAAATGAAGCTGTCTACATGAGATTTTGCCAGGTGATTTGCATTTTTTAATAACCCTTCACACTTCACAGTGCAAATCTGTTCTAAAGAGCTGTAGAATTAATAGAGTCTCTTGTGAGAATGACTGATTAAGAACCATGCTGCTGTATATTAAGGATGCTCCAAGTGGGAAGGAAAAAAGTCAGTTGGTCATTTTCTAACCCGCGTAGCCCTGTACAGGGTCGCGAAGGGTGCTGGAGCCTATCCCAGCTAGCATAGCGCACAAGGCAGGAACAAACCCTGGACAGGATGCCACTTCATCGCAGGACTGGAGTCTGGCGTAACATTCAATAAGGCAGCTGCTTTTACCACATTTTCCTTGAAAAAATTAGAGATGACTTATCATCCATCTTATATTACTCATACAGCAGCACAAGAAGGCACTATAACAAAATTTAATTCTGAATACTGTACTTGTACATCTCCTTCAGTTTCAAATTAAAAAATAAATAAATAATACATTGTTCAGGACACTGAACGATCTGTATCTTTTCTACTGATATTGACTGATATACTTATGATGCACTGAACTAATTATGGAATGGGTAGTACTGTCCTGTCTTTTTATTTCTCTACACTATTATAATATTTGTGTAAAAAATAAAGACAATATAATAAATGAGAATTTTCAAATAGGAAATTAATTCATTGTATATAGCACCATTGTACACAATGCTGTATACTTGTATAAAGAACATTATATGGCTAAAAGAACAAAAATTTTGTTTCACAATTGGAAATCAGTAAAAAAAAAAATAAAAAAAACAAATCACAAGAGTACACTAACAGTAAATGACTGGCTGATTGAACATGGTGCCACTGAGGATTTAAAACCCTGAAAATTAGACCATAACTGAAAAAACATCATTTGCTACATCTCTGTCGAGTAAGACAGAAGTTGAAATGCATTATGTATTTTATAAATGTGCATACTACATTGCTGGAGAGACAAGAAGTTCATTACGCCTACCCAGATTGTCCACCTCAAATTGGGACCGGAGTGCTGCTGTGTAACTGCCGCCGCCTCAGCACCACACCAGTTCTGATCCCCAACAGTCCTGACCCCACTGTCTCTCCGATGGTTTTGACTTCGTAATGCAAGCAGCCTTCCAATGGGCGGCTGCAGCAGAGCTACTCCTACAGAGAGCAGAAAGGAGTTCTATCTGTTGTCTCAGAGTTGTGTGAAGTTTTTTTTTTTTTATGATGGCTGGAGTGCCAATCCTGCCACCAGCTCCCATCACTACTTTGTCCATGTGGGACATCACGAGATCTCCTCAAAGTTGCTGGATATCATGGTCCGCCTGTGCACTGGTACTGTGAGTGCTGTGCAGAGTGGAGGCAGATCCTCTACATTTTTCCCAGTTGATTCTGGGGTTCATCAGGGGTGTGTTCTTGCTCCTACTCTGTTCTGTGCTTGAATGGACTGGATGTTGGGCAAGGTTGTGGGGTCCAGCGGCTGTGGGACAACAGTTGGCAAAGAAAGATTCACTGACCTTGACTGTGCTGACAATGCTGTGATCTTTGCAGAGTCAATGGAGGCTCTGATCAGGGCTCTCAAAAGACAGAGCGAGGAGTCCGAGTGTCTGGTATTGCGAGTGTCCTGGATAAAAACCAAGATCCAGGCCTTTAACAGCCTCTTGGGCACAACCATCAGCCACATATCTGTCTGCAGAGAGAGTGTTGACCTTGTCGAGAGGTTTACTTACTTTGGCAGTGACATTCATGTCTCTGGTGATTCTCCCTATGAAGTCAGTAGACGAATTGGGAGAGCATTGGGGGTCATGAGGTCACTGGAAAGGGGTGGGTGGTGCTTCTAGTATCTATGCAAAAGGACAAAGGTCCAAGTCTTTAGAATCCTGGTACTTACTGTATTGCTATATGGTTGTGAGACATGGACACTATCAAGTAACCTGAGATGAAGACTGGACTCCTTTGTTACTGTGTCTCTTTGGAGAATCCTTGGGTAACACTGGTTTGAGTTTGTGTTGAATGAGCAGTTGCTCATGAAGTCCCAAATGAGGCACATTACCTGCATTGTGAGGAAGCATCAGTTACAGCACTATGACCACGTGGCATGATTCCCCATGGATCTAATGCACAGGATCCTCATTGTTGAGGGCTCAAGTAGCAGAACCAGGCCAAGGGGATGCCAAAGTAACACCAGGCTGTGGCAGATAGATGAACATTTCCGGAGGATGGGGACTGGACTGTGTGTCTGCCTGGGGGTTGCCAACCACGATCCCGATCTGTTTTGCCGTATGGTGGATGCATTGTTTTATACCACTTATTAAGTTATGGCAACTAATGCAACCATGATGTAACCATCCACTTACATGGTATGGGCATAATAAATAAGATGTGTTTACTGAGTATTTCATCAATCTTGATAGCAGGGAAATCAAGTTGAAATCATACAGAAGGAGATACTGTAAAATTAAAGAACCTGAATGATTTCTCATTATTATGAGGAAAACTTTTCACCCCTATTGAAGTAAATAATTGAAATTTCAAAGACTGAAGGAAATTATACAATAAATTCTCTACAGATTTTCTGTTGCTTTTCTAAAAATGAAAATAGGAATTTTACAAATTACCGTAGATCCCGGAATACAAGCCGAGAATTTCGTCCTAGATTTTTGGCTTGGAGTTTGGGGGTCGGTTTATACAACGAGTATCATTTCAGATTCAAGATTTCCAGCGCAATGCCGGTTTTGCTGATGAATACGGAAGTAAATAATGACGAAACCACAGAGCCATCTTTCAGATGAAGAAGTAACTTTGCATGCCGGTACTTTAAATTAAATAAACAATTTATTCAAAAAAGTGTTTTAGTTGTTGATTTTATTAATAAAATTTATAATAAATTATCGGGAAGTTTAAAATAAAAATTTTTTATTTTGATTTACGATCCACATCTTGTGTTACGAAACGGATGCGGTCACGTGTATCCGCTTGCGCGATTGTAAACAAACAACCGAGAGCGTTAGTAGCGTCAGTCGGAGCCCAGATACATGTGTTTGTGGATGTAATTTCGAAACGAAGATGGACATTGTGTGGAAATATCTCCTCCTCCTCCCTTCCTGCAGCCCAAAGATGTCAAATTAAATGGTGAGTACAGTATGAAATTGTTTCTAGAATAGAATGCCTTTTACTGTCACTATACGCATCTACAATGAGATTAAAAGCAGCTCCTTCAGTGCAGAAAAAAGTTCTGTATAGGGCTTGTATGGTTGTTTTTTAGCCTTAGCATAACACTGTATCTGCGGTCCCGGTTCTGCTTTCTTTCCCTCCTCCGTCTGTGTCGTCTCCTAGACCCGACAACAAACCACGGAGAGCCCGCTGGTCTCGCTATGTTGTCTGGGATGTTGTGCGTGTGATGAAAGACTTAAAACAGATGTCTGGCTCTGGACACCGATGTCTATAAGGT
The DNA here is from genome assembly GCA_026402145.1 of Polypterus bichir lapradei. NCBI lineage: Eukaryota > Metazoa > Chordata > Cladistia > Polypteriformes > Polypteridae > Polypterus > Polypterus bichir. The sequence continues at coordinate 77,684,043 of JANRMT010062792.1, forward strand.
TCTGAATGGTGTAGCGGATGTTCGCCGAACCGATCGTGCACAAACAAGGACAAAAAAAAGTACAAAAACAACAAAAAAGTGCACTGAAAAGGAGAGCCTTGATCCGCTGCGACCATGCGCGCCGCCATGCTCTTAGCCTAATCGAAGTAGGCTAGGCACTTTTTATAACTTTTTGGTTAGTACATTAGAAAAATTATTGGTGTTTTTTATTATGAAAAGTTTAAGTAAGTGTTGCAATGGGAGGTTCAGAACGCATTATGGGTTAGCCTTTGCGAACGAATTAAGTTCGTAAGTCAAGGGTCCACTGTATTGCGTATTTAAGTTAATCAAATTTATAACAAGTCTCCGGAAATCCATCCGCTGATGTACCGTATTTGCGTATATAGTTTCAACACAAAGGTTCCAATTTACCAAACTTCTCCGCAATCACTTCCTGGTTTCCATCAAAAATGCCGGCAGTCTCAAATTCTCGCCGATAAACATTATAAATATACACGAAGAGACACTTTTAAGGAAATTTAGAAAATTTTGCTTGGAGAAGGGGGTCGGCTTAAATACCGGTCATCGGCAAATACATGTAATTTAGTAGGTAGAGAAGGGGATCGGCTAATATACCGGGTCGGCTTGTATTCCAGGATCTACGGTAATACCCATTATGTTCTAGATAATAAATATAAAGAGACAGCAATCAAGATCACACAAGCCTGAAAAATACCTTCATAACAAGTAGAAACTTTAAATTAACAAAGATAGCTGACTTTTAAAAAAGACAATATTTTGTAAAATTAAGAACAACAAAATCTATGTTATGAAGGGAAACAGAAATTCACAGTGCAATAATTGATCAAACAACCGTGAGCAAAGACTAAAGGAAACACATAAATTAGTTACATACTAAAAATGAAACTGCTACAGCAAGCTACAGGCGGAGAATATAGGTGTAATTCTTCATGCTGATTCGAAACTTTAAAACATCTTATGATCTGCCTCATTAGTTTTTGAATGTGTGTAGTCTTGCATGATTACTGCAATGCTCAATACCAAGCGTAAACTTCAATGACTAAACATGTAACAAAATATTGCAGGCAGTGCTTCCTTCATGCTATGCCAATAACTTACCAAGCAAGACTGGTAAGCTTCTTCATTTAAATGTAGGTCATGTGAACAGCAAACTAAAACATTCTTTTAGCCTTTTAATAACCACAGAATTATTGATTCACATATTTTAAAGGAATACTCCACCAAAAATGTTATTTTTACTATGTTACTTAGTATGTTTATGTAGTGGCCAAGAAACATTTTTACTCTCATGTTTTCATGGAGAAAGTGCATAAAGATTCTAACAGAACAGCACCCAATAGTGACCAACACTGGGCATGCTGAGTTTTCTGGCTGTATTAATAATATTTTAGTGAACAATAGAGGTATTGTGCATGTTTTGAGCATATGAATGGACAACAAACATGTAGATTATGTGACTCGAGTTATGAGATAATTTTTTCTTTTTTTAATGGATGTTTTAAGAATAAGCAATCCATTAAGTCTTCAAGATATCAAGTTTTATTTACATATTAATGGTAAATTAAACAGTGAAGAAAAAGCATTAATCAGCACTTATTTTAATAGTGGTTCAGATATTTTACCTTGCGGTCACCACTGAGCATAGGGCTGGCCCAAAGCATAGGGAATTTATGCCTTTTTTTTGTTTTGCAATGCCATGGTGTTAGCTTATACTATAGATTATCTATAAAGCCATGCTCATTCTGACTAGGACGAATTAAAAAAAAAATTGCCTGATGACCACCAGCTGTGACAGTAATCAATTTCTTGTGTACTCAGAGATGGATATGGACAACCACTCCATTTAAGATGATGTATTACAGGAGTATCCTCTATAACTTCTTCCCTAGTACTACAACTTTTAAATCTAAGGTCATAGGTTGGCATACTGTATAAGGAAAGTCTTCTTGGAAGTTTGGAGCTCAGCCTGCAATTACTAGCAGCAAATATCAGAAGAGATAGATACAGTGGGTATGGAAAGTATTCAGACCCCCTTCAATTTTTCATTCTTTGTTATATTGCAGCCATTTGCTAAAATCATTTAAATTAATTTTTTTTTCTCATTAATGTACACACAGCACCCCATATTGACAGACAAAAAAAAGAATTTTTGAAATTGTTGCAGATTTATTAAAAAAGAAAAACTGAAATATCACATGGTCCTAAGTATTCAGACCCTTTGCTGTGACACTCATATATTTATATTTGTGTGGAGTTTACATGTTCATCCTTGAGATCACCTTCATTTGAGTCCAGCTGTGTTTGATTATACTGATTGGACTTGACTGTCTATATAAGACCTTACAGCTCACAATGCATGTCAGAGCAAATGAGAATCATGAGGTCAAAGGAACTGCCTGAAGAGCTCAGACACAGAATTGTGGCAAGGCACAGATCTGGCCAAGGTTACAAAAAAAATTCTGCTGCACTTAAGGTTCCCAAGAGCACAGTGGCCTCCATAATCCTTAAAAGGAAGAATTTTGGGACGACCAGAACCCTTCCTAGAGCTGGCCGTCCGGCCAAGCTGAGCTACCGGGGGAGAGAGTAAAGAAGAACCCAAAGATCACTTTGGCTGAGCTCCAGAGATGCAGTCAGTAGATGGGAGAAAGTTGTAGAAAGTCAACCATCACTGCAGCCCTCCACCAGTCAGGGCTTTATGGCAGAGTGGCCTGTCGGAAGCCTCTCCTCAGTGCAAGACACATGACAGCCCGCATGGAGTTTGCTAAAAGACACCTGAAGATTCTCTGGTCTGATGAGACCAAGATAGAACTTTTTGACCTTAATTCTAAGCGGTATGTGTGGAGACAACCAGGCACTGCTCATCACTTGTCCAATACAGTCCCAACAGTGAAGCATGGCAGTGGCAGCATCATGCTGTGGGGGTGTTTTTCAGCTGCAGGGACAGGACGACTGGTTGCAATCGAGGGAAAGATGAATGTGGCCAAGTACAGGGATATCCTGGACAAAAACCTTCTCCAGAGTGCTAAGGACCTCAGACTGGGCCGAAGGTTTACCTTCCAACAAGACAATGACCCTAAGTACACAGCTAAAATAACGAAGGAGTGGCTTCACAACAACTCTGTGACTGTTCTTGAATAACCCAGCCAGAGCCCTGACTTAAACCCAATTGAGCATCTCTGGAGAGACCTAAAAATGGCTGTCCACCAACGTTTACCATCCAACCTGACCGAACTGGAGAGGATCTATAAGGAGGAATGGCAGAGGATCCCCAAATCCAGGTGTGAAAAACTTGTTGCATCCTTCCCAAGAAGACTCATGGCTGTATTAGCTCAAAAGGGTGTTTCTACTAAATACTGAGCAAAGGGTCTGAATACTTAGGACCATGTGATATTTCAGTTTTTCTTTTTTAATAAATCTGCAACAATTTCAAAAATTCTTTTTTTTGTCTGTCAATATGGGGTGCTGTGTGTACATTAATGAGGAAAAAAATTAATTTAAATGATTTTAGCAAATGGCTGCAATATAACAAAGAGTGAAAAATTAAAGGGGGACTGAATACTTTCCGTACCCACTGTATGTTAAATAATAACAAGATGCATTATAATAAACTAAATGTAAGAGTATTGTAAGCTTACAAATATAGTCCATATATTATACAAATGATTTTATGCACCATAAATCTGCAGGATATTTGAATATTTGTGGCCAGTGTGTTAGTTATCATCTTACCAATATATTAAGCAAAACTTATATAACACGGGTATTGTACATACTGTACTGAAAGCACCGATTTTATACATTTTTTCTCCTTATTATTGAATAAAAAAATATGAGTGCTCACAACTGTTAGTTTGCTTTTATCATATGTAATCTGTTTAGCAGTGTGTAATGTTATGAAATGCTATGAAATAACAGAAAAGCAAGTGGAAGTACTTCAAGTGACATTCATAATGAACAGTTTTTTAAAATGTACATTTGAATTGTGCATCCTTTGTATATAAAAAAATAAAAAAAAAAGGTACTAAAGCGTAAAGTAGGCTGTCATTAACTACATTGAAGGAAATGTGCATTATCACCTGTGGATGCTTACGACTACGCCATGTCATGAGTGATGAATGAAAATTGAGATTCTTTGTCAGAACTGCATTATTAACTAACAAAAGTTTGATGAAGGGGGTTTTTATTAGAAAATGGAAATAGATCACTGCAGTAAATATGCTGTAATATACTGTAGCTATTGTTACATAAATTACATCAGTATCTGTACATTCTTTTTGGAAGCTGTAAAAACTTAAGATAGTAATGAGCAAACTCCACAGTGTTTGCTTCACCTCAAGTTCAGAGAGTCACGGAAGTTTTTGTGAATATCGCTGAACTTGACGAAATGCATTAATGTCAAAGGGGAAGAACTAACTGAACTAAATATGACTGGATTATAATGTTGCAATCGTCTTTGAAGTGTCCCTGAGGGCTAGGGAAATGTCAGCCAAATATACTGGATGGCTTATTATGGCCAAAAAAGTGACCAGAGCTGTGTGGCAGCAGTGCCAACAACTGCACCACGTGCCTCTGTGAGATTAAAGAAGAAAGAACACTGTCAGACATACAATCATATATTTCATCAAAACGATGCATAAATTCTAAAATTGTAGACAAAAATCCGAAAACATATGTAGATCTTCGAAAGGCAGAAAATTCAAAGTGGTGTGTCACGATTGAAACTGCTGGCTCGTTCTAGTTTTTAAAGTTGTGCTGAATGCTCTCCAAACTGTCTGTGCTGATGCTTTGAAACATCTTGTAAATAGTAATAAATATTTTATTAGTCTCCTGTGTTTGGGGGGTGGGGGGTGTCAGGCTCCTTCAAGGTTTGTTTCTTATCTTCATGTTGCTAATTACATATGCATACGGCACATGACTTCTTCTCTTACTTCTCTTATACTGACATGGAACTTGAAGATCGACCTGCACGTTTGGCAACAAGCACAGGTAACTCATTATTTATGCAGTATATGTTTCATAAAAATACAATTTTGAAAACCTGCATTATTTACTTACTTATTCTACCACTAAGTTCCACAGAGTCTGTAATGCAACTGATCAGCTCTATATACTTAGGGGGGCGGTCCCATTCAATGTTGGCTGTTACAGCCCCTAGGGATGTTGTGCTGGCCTTACAAAGCATTATGGCTGCTGGGGAAAAAAGGCTGAATTATCAGTAAATAATTCAATAAACAAGGGCAAACGTGAACACATCAAATTTGATGCAAATAACACATTGGTGAAATTTGCTGATCAACACTACTAAAGAATACACAAAAAATGTGTATATAGAGATAGATACATTTTTTTTACAAAATATCAATCTGCATAATCCCAGTCAGTCAAATTTGAAATGTGATACCGTAGATACAAATTGAACACTGGTAAGAGTGGCACAGTTTAATGTTTTGATCAGTTACAATGCAAGGGCGGAGTAGTGGCTCTGAGGCTAAGGATCTGCGCTGGTATCCTGAAGGTTGCCGGTTCGAATCCCCATCACTGCCAAAAGAGATCCTACTCTGCTAGGCCCTTGAGCAAGGCCCTTAACCTTCAATTGCTCAAGGAGCACTGTACAATGGCTGACACTGCACTCTGACCCCAAGGGGTATGCGAAAATTAACAAATTCCTAATACAAGAAATCGTATAAGGCAAAATAAAGAACAAAAAAAAAGTAGAAAAATGTTTTCTTTCTGATGAACTTTGTAGTGTAGTGTTTTTTGCTTTTACATTCATGCTGTTAGTTTTTCTGTACCTGTATTTTATACAGTATGTGCTAGGCAAGCCATGCATATAAAGCATGTTACATTTTCTTTGTCATTTTTTTGTTTTGCTGTACTGTTTGTAATTTATTATGATAAAACCCTTTGAATTTCTGTAAACATTTCTGAGGTGTGAAAAAACACTCTGAAAGCTAAAACACTCCAGAGCTGAAAATTATAACTTTAGTTGAATTACAGAACTGTGACAAAGCTACTAAATATGAGCATGCAAGCACAGCATAGTCCTGGATATGTATGTTACTATTAACAGTGAACCAAAAAAAAAGGCACTTTTCTGTAAATACCATGTCAAGGAAGGAGAGCATGTTTCTAATATTTTGCAAGACTCTTTTTTATTCTCAAAAACGATGCACAAAGCACAAAGATGCTAATAACAAGACATATTTGTTAGGGAAAGGGTGTGTATTGCTGTTATGTTTTAGTTGCTTGCGGTCTGCCAAGCTTTCTGCATGTATCTACTTGAGAACAGAACTTCAGTTTAATAGCAGCAGTTAACACATCGAGGCAAGGTATTCCAAGTGTCATTTCATGCATTTTAGCATTAAAAAAAGAACACTGAGAATGAGCCTCGCCAACTTTTTAAGTGCAGCAATTTAGTGTCCAAGAAAAGCTCTTCTGAATGTCAAACATACTGACAAATGTTATTACTGTATATCTTAAATGGTACTGGAAAGTAATGATTACACAAACTGTGTCCTTCTACATATAGCAATAGAAAATCAAACTGCTGCAGTCACATAGTCAGCAGAATCATAATTAAACAAGCAAAAGCTTATCGTACAAGATAAATAACATCTGTGTTTTAAAGCAGAATCTTTCAAACACAGTGTCTGAGAATTTCATAATATATATCAAATTCCTGACTTCAAGAGGACTTCCTATTTAAAAACTATTGGTTTCCATCTGTAGTAAAAGTAACCAGTAGAACAGGCTTTACCATTATCTTAACTAATTGCTACCAGTTTGTACAAATGATAAACAAGTTAACCTGAAAATGATGATTCAAATTTTGTTTTCGTAAACTCTTCAGTTGTGTAAGGTCTATATTAAATAAGGGACACACAAACCAAATACATTATTGCTTTCACTTGTGACCACTGGGCATGTGTTCTTTCCCAATCATTCATGCAATAAAATTATATTAGTGCACTCAAAAATATAACTCATTTTAATTTCTGCAGATATGTACCTTCACTCTGTTTACATGAAAAAACTAGTAGTGTTCAATAATGGGAGCCTCCTCCATACACTACTAAAGTTTTTTTTTTCTTTCTCACAAATACCATGTTAGCTTCATAAACATCAAACTCCTCCAACCTAGTGCAACTGGTAGCCCAGGTCCGTGGCATGGCCCTCACACTGCTCTAAAACAATAAAAGCACTAAAACAAACCCAATCAATAAAAAAGCTCCTTCTACAAACAGAACATTAAAAGAATAAGAACTTTAAAAAGGACAATAAAACCAGTAATAAATAAATAGTCCATTAAAAGCTCAAAATTCTAAAAAAGATCTCTTCAGGCTTGAGTGGGTGGGTTTGTAAAACTCAGTCTGTAAATAAACCCACTTGCTGTTTCTTCTTCCATTCTTCACCGCTACAGGCTCATCCCACCACTGCCACCACATGTAACAGTCCAGGTTGGCTCCATACTCCCTGTTGCTTACAGAAGCCTCTTCAACCCGTAACCGTCAATAGTCATAGACTGAGATTAGCTGGGCAAATGAGGATACACATATTCAGCAAAAGGTTGGCGTATAAGCATCAGTGCTTTTACTTTAAAATCCAAACAGAAAAGTGCAAGCACTGCAGTGCATAAAAATCTTCCTTCAATAAGTAATCTGACAAAAGAAGTGAGATAAAATCCAGAGTTAAGAGGTCCTCCTATCTTCCATCTTGCTTCCCTGGCATACTTCTAATCCTTTCAGTGTTTCCAAAGATTGACAATCTGTCACACTGACTGGGAACACCAAATCGTCTGCGGCCTTGAGCTTTCTCGGTGCCTTTTCATGTGAGGTGGTTGAAAACAAGTATGTACTATGAGGATACAAACAACAATTTTGTTGATATTCCACAACTTGTCATTATTTTAAATGCTTGCTAAAAATGCAGCCAAACTGCTAGAGGTGTATGTAATGGATATGACACACCCTACAAGAAAAACTAATTACAGTTATTAATTGCCATAAAGTAGATAATTCAGCAGGAGGTGAATGTGATGAGCAGTGCAGAAGCTTCCACATTTTAAGGAGTCTGATTATTTTCACAATCACGAGAACACTTGGAAATATTTTACATTTTGGCAAGTATTTACTGTATTTATGTTTATTTATCTTTTTCAGGTAATATGCTTATTTCTGCTATAGCATGGAGAACCCAGCCATGGCCAAACTGTTTGCCAAAAGATATACTAAAAATGTATTACAAGAACAGCTTCCTCTCAAAATCAAAAGATGCAGTAAATGCTGGTGCTTATGGAGTGTTCAAAGTCACATAGTGTTTGCTGAGCAGAGCTTACTGACTTGCTTTGACCAACATCTTTTGATCGGTTGCCAGCAGGCTTGTGATCGACTGTATACGGTGCTTGAAGGTATGGCCATTTTAAGAATAGTTCACATCTCTACACCCCACTTTGCACCACTGTGGAAATAAAACAAAAATAACCCATATACACTTAAAATAAATCTTTCATTTAATACATGTAATGTATAAATCAGACTAAAGCATACATTGATGAAGTTGGCAAAGTTAGTGTAAAATCATTTAAACATCCTAATATAAATTGTTTATCCCAAATGAGTGTTAGTTAGTATTGAGTAAGAGCCAATCTCATTACTCACTGCTACTTGAATTCTTGTGCCTTTTATTTCAAGGTGCACCTACACATGTTTAGCAGTACTTCTGCCAAGAAAACAGACACCCTATGCTCACTCAACACTACATTAATTTAGGCTAAAATTCATTAACTATTTTAGAAGGCCAAGGCAATAGAATAAAAAGTGACACTTGCTGTGCCTCATGGTTCCGATTTTATTGCTTTGTATGCAATGAAACACTCCATATTTGCTTGTTTATACTTTATATGTTTCACATTTAAAAAAGGCCAAAAGTTACAAAAGCTACATTGCCAAGGAATAAGTTTGCTGCCATAGAGACACATAAAAGTCATTCAAAATGCTTCACAGAGTGGAAAGTCCATTTAGTGCCAACAATTTGGCCTGAATGCTTAAATAATTTATTCCTAAACATTCTTTCCTTCTTTTATTATTTGGGTTAGACAGTAGAAATTTACAAATCATGTGGTTAGAACAAACTAATAAAATTATAGCTTGAACCTTAGATTTGAGTTTCTGCCTCCAAAACACTTGCTACAAATGCATACTAACAAGCCTAGGAGTACAGCTGAATGAGGAAAACTTAAAGAATGTATAAAAGAGTGCATTTAGAAAATCACAATTAGGATTTCAATGGTCACTGAAATTCAAATTGGGGTTAAAGGCAAACAGTGATTGCAGAGAGGTCCGACTGAACAAATGAACTGAAATTCAACACGGTTCCTACAGACGAACGACCAGCTCATAGTTTATACAGTCTTTTCTTGAGCAGCTTGAAATTTACAATGAAATGAAACCTGATGCTAGCCTTCATTTGCTAGGCTCTTTATAAGGATATAAGACCCAATTAAAGCACAAAAGCCTTCAATTAATCTTTTTTCTTCACATTTAGATGTAATTCCATTAATGCAAAACGTAGCCAGAAAAATACCTTTACTTTTACAGGCTTCATTCACATTTTAAATAGCCTGTCAAGACAATACAAGCTATCCCTACTGCAACCAGCTATGCTTAAAAGACTGCAAGCCCGCAGAATGCTTCTTCAGAGGTAACCAAGTATTAGTTAATCATCTGGAAAGGTACAAGCAACTACTGTATTTATACTCAATGAAGCTAAAACATAGTAAGGAATCTATTCATTTAAGTCATGTGCCTAAATGCAACTAAAATGACGGCACTATTACATTTTCAGCAGAGCAAAAACAAGCCCAGAATTGGGCACTGCATTGCTCTTTTTTACTTGAAGTATTCCATCCATCCATTCATTGTCTGAATAAGCTTAATCCGATTTTAAAGCCGTGTGGGACCAAAGCCTATCTTGACAGCACGGGGTGCATTGCAGGCACGCATCCACTCCACAACATTCTAATGCACACATCCATATTACTATACGTCATACAATGAGAATTTAGACAGAAAAAATAACTAAACATGCATGTCATAAGAATCTGTTTTCACTGCTGGTTGTTTAACCAATGGTATGCAGTGAAGAATGATCAGCAGCACTACTGCCTACAAAAATGCAATGAAAAAGAAAAAAAAAAAACATTTTATAGCACAGTCCTGAATTCAGCTAATATAAATTTTAGGGCCATTTTGTTGTACAAAACAAAGGCGCACACAAACAAAAGAGAAACCAATACACTAAACTAAACTCACCAAAAAAGAATACAAACCAGCACACTGTAATTCATTTCTCTGAGTACTTACGAGAAATGCAGTCAGAGTAATGACAAGACAAACTCCACAACATAACAATGTGAACAAACATAATATCAATATACTATTAATTATGCTGAAAGATATGCTCCATGACAAGGTAAAAGTTACACTTTGACAGGACTGAAAAAAATGCTCAAACCAATAAGGATCAATTGAAAAACAAATACTTTTCTTAACAAGACAAGACATTTGAATCCTTAAAAAATAATATTTTGTTTAAAAATAAACACAGGAATAAAAGTTTCAGTTGCTAGTAATATAGCAGTTGACATCAGTGTTACTCTCTTTGGTTAAAGCAGACTGAGGAATATAACTGAATGCAAAAACATCAACAAAAAAATTAGGGACAGCAATTCAACTCAAAAAAAGGAAAGAAAACATTCTTTTCTAAGAAAAATAGGTTTAAACATGAAAATGGGCTGACTGGAAAGAGATGCTGCAAACAAAGACAAAAATGAATTTGAATTAGAAGGAAGGGATGGAACTGAGGATTACACCAAGCATCGAGGTCCAGAGGCAACATGAAGTGCAGAAGAAAAAAGACAATTAAAAAAAAAAATTAAAAAAAGCAAAAATGACAATGACAGGTGTGAAAGATTTACCAAAATCCAGCAATGCACTAGCAATATATACCATAAGCATTTTATAACAACTCACGATATAAACAAAATGAAAAAAATATTACTATGCCATAATAAAAACAAATAAATAGAAAAGGAAGGCAGTGTGATGGAGTGACTGAGGCGTCAGACCTCATACTCTGAGGTTGTGGGTTCAAATCCCCTACTGACACTGTGTGACCATGAGCAAGTCACTTGACCTGTCTGTGGTCCAATTGCAAAACCTAAAAAGAAATGTAACAATTAAGTATAAAAGAAAAGCTGCAGGAATGAGGACAATATTGTATGTCAGATTACACAGGATTCCTTGCTTTAAGAAAAATAATAAATAGTGTTCACTAAAGGAAAACTGAGTTGTGTAATTAATTAATAAGCTATATATGTCACTAAATAAACCTAAACATTATGATAAAGACAGGAACAGTAACCAGAAAGAAAAATATTAAAGGGTGAAATATGATGGATGTCCCTTGTCACTAGTTCTGTTTGTTGTCATAAACAAGTGTAACTGATGGGGTACAGAAAGGTGTCCAGGTCAGGATACATTTACTTTGCAGATGATCTTGATAACTGCAACTGCTGAACGAACTAAATATTCACAGCAGGTCTGTTAATCATGAAGTAGAGTAGTAACTGACACAGAATACTGACACCATAATCACCAATATTGCCAAGTTCAGAGTAATGGCCAGTATTAAAATAGTCAATCAGTAATGAAAGCAAATTACATGTGCATATGAAGAATATGACCTGCATCAAAATGGCTAGACTAAGACTTAATATTTTTCAATTATTTTCCCTAATCATTTCGTTGAAATATTTTAGTTAAACACGTGACTCTTTTGCTTTTTTGGGATTTATTATACACAAGATATAGATAATACACATATGCATAATGACTCCTTGGATTTTCATAGTCGTAAGTGGTGCTGCCTTATGGGTTGAGCACTCGAAGTTTGAATTCCCTATTCACTCTTTGTCTGTGTGAAGTTTGTACAATCTTCCTACAGCTGGGTGTTTTAAGTTAATTGATGACTCTAAATTGGCCCTGTGTGAGTGTTATGTAGGTGTATGAGCCCTGTGATTGGTTGAGGGCTGCTTCCAGCCTCATGCTACTGTTGCCAGGATAGGCTCTTGTCCATCATAATGCCGAATTTGACTGAGCTTGGGAATATTCGGTTATTGTGAATCCACAACCCTTTGGTCTGCTCTAAAGTATGTGTGAAAAGATTTCAGGTGAACAAACCACAGACAGTCCAATATAATTTTTTTTTTTTTTTAATTATGGTTGTTCTCATAACATGTCCTTCAACTTGCAAGGAAAACTTGGAGGTTGATGGCAGGATTGGCACTTCAGCCACTGTAAAGAACCTCACACTGGTTCCATTCTATTTGAATTAGTGTGGTGCTGAGGTGTCACCTGTTACATGGCTGCACTCTGGTCCTAATTTGGGATACTGATGTGATTTGTCATGTGGTGGGTGCAGCAATGCACTGTCAGCGCATGCTCCCACCCTTTCTCATAACATCCATGTTCTGATTCATAAATTTTATCAGAACAATCAAATTGTACACTGTTGTATGGAAAAGCATAATAACATTCGGTATCTACCAAACTTAACTATTTTGTCCCAACTAAAGTGCACTGGACAAAAATGCACACAAATGCAAGGAGGTAAAATACGTGCTGCATCAATTAAGCATGGTACACATACACATGTAAATAAAAGGGTGGCTGTACTGTTTAATGTATAGCACCATATTGTGTGCAATCTCACCTAAAAAGTTTAAAAGTGGCACCAATCCATATGTTGGTATTTAACTGTTGCAGACAGCAACTACCCTTGACAAATTTTTATTTGGACACTTGCAGTTGAGGAAGGGAAGTATTCACAAAAACTTCAAAAGCTGGTGGGTATGTCATCACCAGACACAATATGTAAAGCTAATAACACTTAGCAGACAAAACTTACAAACATTTTTGTAAGAGTCCACTAATGTGAATCCCTGCATCTTTCTACAAAGTGACTGGCTGAAATGAAAAGATTAGCCTACTAGCTGCATGCATTTGTTGCTGTGCACATTTTTCATGCCAGCATTTGTCAACTGTTCATTTTAGGTGGGGTGCCCTTTATCACTAAAATATGCTTATAACTTAAACAAGGATTCAATTAATATTTCACCTTTAAATCAAAACGTGGTTCAGGTACTATTTCTGTATTGCAGGACAAGACATACAGTAATTGCGCAGTGCTGTGCTGGTTTGTAGAACAGAAAATCAGGTTTCTTGGTAGAAACTGTGTTTAAGAAGTAATGGTGTGCTCAAAGTTAATCATCATCTCCTCACATAAAATAATGACGCAAAATGAAATGCTTAACTCTGCTGAGCAAGAGAAAAATAAACAAGAGTTGCGTACAGTTGGTTTAAGATTACACAGTGTTGAACCTGCTTCTCCAACTGTCTCTTTAGTAGTTTCAACAAGGAAGTGTAACTACTAAAAATATAAACAGATCACATTGTTCACTTGGTTACAGCCCATCACCTTTGAAATGACCTTTATAAATAACTCCAGAAACACAGTGAGATTTCAGATGATGTGCTCTTGCAGTTGCTGTCAAACAAACTGCTTCTATAAGCTGCCAACCCTGGATACATCTGTGAAAAGACTTCACTTTGTGACAGCTGCAATGCTGTACTTGCACTTAGTTTACCTTCATGGATACCAGTGGCTAATACATAGTGCATCCTGTGATCGGGATCAAGTGACCAGGATTAAGCTCTGTTGTTAGATACAACAATTAGACAGCAAAATCATCTGCCATTTAAAGAATCGAGCTGACTGAGGCTGTAGGCTTATCTTCTAAACACAGTAAAAAAGGTGACCTAATACAGTGACTGCATATTTAAAAGGTTTGCTAAAATAAATATGCTCTATTTTTAATTTTTTTTATAACGGGTGAAAAATAGCTGCATACCACTTTAATCTAGTCCAATCAAGAATACAAAACTAGTAGTAAGTATCATTCTTGCTTACAAAGCCCACCTTCATTAAGATGCCACACATCCATTGTCAAATAAAAACCAGCATCTCATTGCAGTTTTGCTTTTCTCTTATTTGGCTACATTTTATTATCTGAATACTCTTTCCTAGGATGTCAATTTACAAAATTATAAAAAGGTTCATTATAATCTCAAAATAACTAGGTTTTTATTTTTCCATAATGGTCATATCACATAATTTGTTAATAAACGTATAGTACTCTCTCTTTTTAAAATTATGCTACTCTCTTTCTAGAAACATATGCAGACAGACAAAAGTTGACAAACTAATACACTAAAGCATACTGGGTCTTCTTTGATGAGTATCAACAGGTGAGCTTTTAAATAAAGCATGCATTTCATTCAGAATCCTTCATTACTTATTCATATCTTCAGATATGACACTACTGTTACTGGTGGTCAAATGAAACATCCTGTTACTGACCATTGTTTGTACTGTCTAGTTGTTGCTTTTTCTAAATGTTAATATCTGATACTCATTTTAATGTGATACTGTTGCAAATGTATTGATATGCATTGCTGTGTGCTCTTTATTTAGTCATTCGTGTCTGCTTTGCTTTGTTATTGTACCATGTTCAGTACGGTCGCTGCACTTTTGGATGTTTCTACTCCATCTGGACTATGAATAAAACATTTTAACTGTACTATAAAGTATTATGTCAGCAAAACAAAACTACATTGAATTCAAATACTACATAAAACAATTAACAGACATCTCTTCAATACAAGTAACAGAAGCTTAAGAAAAACAAATCACAAACTTTAGCTAATTTCATTAAAGTTACAAAAGGTCAGACTTCTCTATTTGGCTATAACATTGAGATTGGTTTGTAAAAGGGTTTTTTTTTTTTTTTACATTTTTAGATGGATGTTTGTGCTTGTTGGCAGGAGTCTCCCTCTATTCTTACTCTAGATTTAATTTGGCAAGTCTGTACAAAGTAACTGCCAGCGCACCCTATTTGACTCAGTCAGGGCAACTATGGGGCCAAGGTTTTGTTGCTTGCTGACAATGTTGCTTTGCCTTGCTCAACAGCCTGCACCATCGCTTCCTGATCAGTTTCACATATATCTTCAAATTATGAGAAGGACAGAAGCAAGAGGTGCAAGGTTCACCTTCAAAGTAGACATTCCTAGTGCATGCCGATTGCCCTTATCATAACAATAAAAATGAGATAAAAAGTAAACAAGAATGTGAATAACTATTCTTTACAACCCAGAACAGAGACCAAATGCTTGACTAACATTTTTGAGAGCTCAGAAGTTGCACCCGGTTATGGCGAAGCACACTGCTTTACACAATATTTATTTTCAAAATGTTCAAGGATGTACCCCTTATTTTCAGATGTAAAGGTATTTATTACTTTAACGCAACATACATTGTATTTTTATTGCAGCTTCCCAATGTAGACTAAAGCCAAGTCGATGCACTCCAGTGTTGAATAAATCTCCTCCCTTACCAAAAGCTGGAACCAATTTTTCTTAAAGTTGTTGAACAGAAAAGAGGCAAACCTGACCAATAAACTTTATTTCAGTGTTAAAGTATCACTCAGAATTATAACATCCCTGCTGAAAAATGCAGAAAATAGTACATTACTTCAAGGGTTCAAAAAGCAGTACTTAAGCGGCTCTTGGGGCAAATTCCTACCTACTGAGATCAGCACTGTGGACAAGAATACAAAGAAGCTGGAGGAGTACCGCAGAAGTATTCATCCTCATTACGAAGAGCACAGGATGAATGCTGACATATGTCGAGGTCAAATCCTATAGTACTTGTTTTGTAATTCAGTAGCACATCCTATGGCAGCTCTGAACTGGAAGGTCTACAACCCTCATTAGTCAAAGATAAGCTGTACTGAAGAAAGCCTTGCATCAGAGCAATACAAGTAAAAGCAAGAGTAGGCACATTTTTCACAAGCAATGATAGATCTTTAGCAGTACAGATTTATTGAGAACATTTTAACCATTCTTCATACATTTCCAAGGTTGTGTCCCGTGCTATGGAACATGTTCCAGTTGTCAAAACACAAACTGCTAAAAAGAACACTTAAAAAATGTTTGTTATAATAACACATTTTTTCTCCCACAATGTAATATTTTATTTCATTTTCTAAACCTGCTTAGTTCAAGACAGGGTCATATAACGCTCACAGTCAATCACAGCAGGACCAGGCACATGGTATATTCACGCCTGCACCAGACTTCAGCCAATCATGGTTGCACTCATGAATATGCCCATTCATACTGGGCTAACTTAGTTTCCACAGTTCACTTCACATGCCCTTCTTTTGAGATTTCAATCAAAACTAGAAGACTCAGAAAAACATATATAAGCACCTCACACAAATAGTTACCAGGATGGGACTCGAACAAAGGCCCTTGAAGCTGAAAAGCACTGGTGTCCAATACTGTGCCACCATTCTGCTCATACAGAATACAACAAAACGTCCAAAATATAACTATTTGAAGCAAATGAGCCTGCCTGAAACATGTCAGCCATATTAATATAAAGTGCAAGTTACACATTTTGGATCTTATTGTCAAAATGTTAGCTTTTTGAATCAATACTGAATGACTGGTAAAACCAGTCTGTGTGCATTGTTCTTCACTTTTACACTCCACCAGCGACCATTATTATGTGCATTAAAAGGTGTCGAGCAAAACAAGAGCGGTGTGATCAAAATGCAACTCAAAAGAGCTTCTTCATACATTCTTTTCACTTGATGGCTTGCAGCCAAAATACTGACACCACTAACACTTGAAAGGAAGCAGAGCAGAGGTTACTTTCTTGAACAGTTGACATCATCACATTCATTGAGGGGGTGGGCAGGTGATTTTAAGAGACACAGTGAAGCAGAGAAATAGAAGTATAGGTTGTTGGTGTCAAAACAAAAATCAGGAAAAAAATAAGCAAATCACATAAGCCATTCTTATTTAAGTAAAAATAATTTGCAGAAATTGTACATTGACACGTTTGCCTTATATCACTTGTCTTGCAAAAAATACATGCTGGTCCCAAGGTGCCTTAAAAATTAGCAACAAATAACTCCAACAATATGTGCTGCACCCAATTGCCTCCAACTCAACAAATGAAAGCAGTAAAGCAACTTCAAGTGCTGGAAAATATAAATGTCTTTGTATTTTAGAACTGTTGTTATTATCATACTAAAGATAAAAATAAAATATGTAGTAAATGCACTTTAGAACCTTTGTTTATCAAATACCGTATAGTGAAAAGTCAAATCCATGTCTTCCCACATAGTCTAGCAACATCCACCACAGTATTGAAACAAGAGATAGAATTTGAAGCACAGATATCAGTAAATGTGAAATCGGAAAGATTAACCTACAGAGATGTGTAACTATATTCTGCAAAGTCTTTGTACTGTATGTTTAAATGATACCAACCAGAAACAGAACAAAATTATTAACTGTGCATCAGTAGCAAGAGTTAAAATAACAAATTCAATAAGGCAAATATCAAATTCAAAATGATGCTCCAATTAATATAAAAAAACAAAATTGACATCAAATAACATACAATAATGAGGTTTCCAGTGCTAAAATCACACCAGCCAATTTACAAGATGTGTCAGCAGCCAACTTTGTGTCAACATGTTTTTCATGAGTGGTTAATTTATGTTGGTCCATAGTGCTTAACCATTCAATTTGAAGAACACAATGAGCTGCTGTTATGTACATTAAGAGCAAACACATTTTCATTTTTTCTTTGATATTTCTATCTAGAATTACACTTCATGTTTTAATGGTTATGAAGCCACAATTCCCCAATTGACCACTTTAACATTACAATAGTTAAGGCCATCCAAACATTGTTATTTAGGAATTATACAGCCACAGTGTTAATATTCACATACATAAAAAGGTGATAATAGTTTTAAGTGCCATACTGGATGACATTTAACCTATCGGGAGGCCATAATGGAAGGACTACAAAAAAGGAGGTGCAACCCGGCCAGGTTGATGGTAGATTTCTATCCCAGTTGGGACAAACATATAATGGATGGACAATTTGTTCCCCAGTATAAAAGGGGGCAGTGCTGCTCTGGTTTGGCCCCAGTATGCAAACCTACAGAGTGGCCTGGGAATTAGGAGTTTTGAAAAATCTAAATCTATCTAAAATACCATATCAAAATAATATAAAACAACGCTCCACATGCCTATATTACTGATCCCTGTTTCTTAAAAATTTTCTGAAAAGAACTAAAATTGACCCCATCATATTCCATTAGGAAGAGAACTCCAGGAGCCTGTTGATGTGGGATGTGCTACTTAAAGTCCTTCTGATCATTTCTATTAAAGACACCTATTGGTTCAGTCTTTAACATAAGTGTGTAACTTCCTGCACAAAATATGGTTCAAAAATAAGAGGACCAGAATTGGGGGCAATCACAAAAAGGTTGACGTCTTACATAATTAGACATCAAGACAGGTCAAATGGAGTGAGGAAGGGGCAAGACAAAAAAACAACATGATTTCGAAGTGTTCATAAGTAATTCTTAAGAACACAAAAACAGATTTCAGGCCACAGCCACACTATGAATACCGTACTGCTGAATGAAAGTAAACCTCATGTGGTACAATTCCAGTTTTTGTTGTTACAGTACTAGGGGGCTCTTCCCCCTGCTCGCTTCACTCGCCCACCCCTGTGTTTGGTTTACTGGATATACAATTTAAAGAGATTGTTATTTTCATGGGAATTGTTACACATGCATTATTTTCACTTTTACTTTAAAAACTTTTGTAAAAACAATACTTGTCCTTTATTTCCGGCCCCTGGGCGTGGTTAGATCTCTTTCTCGCAGGACGTATAATGCTGCTCGCATTGTGACTTTTGATCAGCTGAACGCATGATAAGGAGATGCCGTCGGGTCATCTGCTGCTGGCAAGCTGCCTGTTCTGCTTGTTGCATGTCGTTGTTTTAAGAGCTGTGAGCACATGATGAGTGTCTGCCGAAAGCAATCCAACAACTGCTAGGTTAGATGTTCGTGGACTTGTTTTAAATGATGGCTCACTGCCTTGTCTCACGTGACGTTGTAAAAACAATACTTGTCCTTTATTTCTGGCCCCGGGCGTGGTTAAATGTCTTTCTCGCAGGATGTATAATGCTGCTCGCATTGTTAAAGGGGGGGGGGGCAGCTGCTGTCGTGCTGCCCTTCGATCATTTTAAAACCTGTACAGCCGCTGTCCTTTTTGACACTTTGTGTCTCTGCTGTTTGCGTTGTAATCACTTCTCCATGATCATAAATATACACCTGACAGAATTATGTTTTCTTTGAAATTAAACTTGTCGTTGCTTTAACTGTTGCGGGACCACAGATTCTCATACCGCATGGTCCATTATTGTGTAAATCTACGTTTTGTGCATTGAATTATGCGAAGGCGAAAAGACTTTGTTTTCTGCTCTTTGCCTTTTATTTCTGACCTTGCTTTGTCCTGCTGTTTTTTCAATTACACCTGGTCCTGATGATTAATTTCCTTTTGCTTGTGCAAATGCAATCTTTACTATCTTTTTTTTGATACTGTTGTGACTGATGTAATAAAATGTCACAAAAGTTTTACTTGAACAATCGCCGACTTTGTAACCCCAAACACAACTTTCTAGCACCCTCTCCAACCCCTCATCCCCTGGGTCTCGCCACCCCCCTTACCGCATCAATCAATACCCCGCTATCAGTCTTCCGTGCTGTACTCAACTGGACCCTCCCTCCCCCAATTGGACTTAACAGTCAAGCCAACAGTGCTAAGAGATTGACCCAGGACCGTCTCGCGATGACGTAGAGCATGAGATTCTAGCAAGACACGCCCTACTTACAACCAAATAAGAGCATGGGGAGCAACACACTCAGTCATGTTTTGGCTTTGAGCACACACAGATCCAAAGCTCTCAGCGCATATAAAATGTATATGGACAATATGTTATAAATGAAACGTAGACGACAAAGCAAAGTAGAAAGCAGCACGGAGAAAAGAGACTCAAAAGCGTTTGAGAGACAAAAAAGATAAAGAATAATCTAGGTACAAATTCAGAAAATAAGGAAAGTAATCAGCCCGGAACAAGTGGAATTGAAAAAAAAGCACGTTCAATCGGGATGTTTACGCTATACACATGCAGAGCAGGTTAGAGATTATGAAAGCAGTGGAATTCGAAAGGCTAAAAAAAAATAGTTGGCGTGATACACATGTGGAGAAAGTTAAAGAATATGAAAGTAGGAAAATTAGAAAGTATAAAAAACAGACAGTAAAGCGCAAACAAACGGAAATTATTACTCATAAAAAGGCAAAATAAACACCACGGACCAGGTGTCATTAAAAAAAAGCAGAATAAAGCGAGGTCAGAAATAAAAGACAGAATAGAAAACAAAGTAAAACGTCATAAAAAGGTTAAAAAACATAGGGGCCAAACACATCTAGAGCAGGTTAGAGATAATGAAAACTGGAATTCAAAAGACTCAAAAAAACTTAGGCGCAAAACACATGCAGAGCAAGATTCAGAATATGAAAGCAGAAAAAAAAACAACAGTGTCAAAAAAAGAAAGTAAACATCGCATTAACACAAAAAAAGAGAAATTATTACTCGGAGAAATAACGAAAAGGAGAACAAACATTGAATATATGGACATAGGTGATATGTCAGAAGTATGTAAATATTGTAAGGCTTTGAAGTTTAAGTCAAGAGAATTTCAAAAACGGAGTTTACCTCACATGCATTTATTGGTTACTTTGCAAAAAAAATTAATTGCTGATGATGTGAATCGTTTTGTCTGTGCTGAAATTCCAAACAGAGAAACCTATCCTGAAGTATGGTACAAAGTCATTAAACACATGTCTTACTGACCTCATTAACAAGATTCAGTATATTGGAACTCGAAAGATTCCAAATATTGTTTTTACAGAAGTTCTGAAATAAAAGTGAAACTAATGAAATAGCAACAATTCAAAGAAAAAAAATCTTAAAAGTGTGTATCCAGAAAAACAAAAACAGGGGTTGGCGAGCGAAGCGAGCAGGGGATGAAGCCCCCTAGTTAAACAAAAAATAATACTATTTAAGTGCTGGTTGCTGTTACGCACAAAATGAAAAAAATAGCACTGATAAAACTAACATGAGCAAATGTTGCAGACCTCTTAGGTTCAATGTTTCCTTATACATTTTACACAGACAAGTTGTATTTAAACTGTCAGTGTGTATGTGTCTCTCACTAAATACTATTATAGTGGAGTGGTAATCATTGAGTAACTAGTTTTAAATTATTTTAAATTAAAATTAGGTGTGTGCGAGAGACAGTGGAGACAGAATGTGGCTGTAGGAAACTGAAAAGACATCTGAGAGAAACAAACGAAATAATTGAAAGAGGTGTTTTAATGAGGGTGCAGTGGCAGCATGGCATTTCCAAAAAGTATAATGTTACCGGAATAGGTCTGTACATTTACTGTATATACTTAAGATGATGAGTTCACTTCACATGATGTTTAAGTAATATTACTGATGTTGTCAATGAACGCTTCTCCTGCCTGTGATAGGTGTCTGAAAACAGATATTGGTTACCCTGTTAGATCAAACTACATAAGTATCCATCTATCCATTATCCAACCTGCTACATCCTAACTACAGGGTCACAGGGATCTGCTGGAGCCAATCCCAGCCAACACAGGGTGCAAGGCAGGAAACAAACCCCGGGCAGGGCGCCACACACACCCACACACACTAGGGACAATTTAGAATCGCCAATGCACCTAACCTGCATGTCTTTGGACTGTGGGAGGAAACTGGAGTAACCGGAGGAAACCCACACAGACATGGGGAGAACATGCAAACTCCATGCAAGGAGGACCCGGGAAGTGAACCCAGGTCTCCTAACTGTGAGGCAGCAGTGCTACCACTGAGCCACCGTGCTGCCCAACTACAGAAGTATAAAACATGTCATTTTTTTGCCATTGTGTATTAAATACATTCTTAGCCTACTATTTCCTCTTCAATAGAGCATACATTACTCTGCCCTACATTTTTAAAACATATACTGTAGGTCTACAAGATGAGTATTGTCACGTATACAGAGTACAGTGGAATTCTTACTTGCATGTGCAAATGAACATGCAACAGGACTCTATGCTCAGCACCAAGATTAGTAAGGATGTCAATGTTAATGTAATTTTACTTTATAGCACCTTACTTTAAATAACAAATGTTAAACCAATGTGCTGTAAAGCATAATAATACATAGCAATCTAAAAGAAAAACACTTAAAAACAAATACAAGTAAAATAATCAAAATGCAGGCAACAAAACACAAGAACCCAGAACAGCCCTTGGAAAACAAAGAGGTCTTGAGCTGGGCCTTAAAGACACTAACAGGAGAGGGAGGCCTAATAAACAGAGGTAGACTGTTCCAAAGCTGCAGGATAGCTAATGAAAAGGCAGGGTCTCTCTTTGGGGGAGAGATTAATAACTATTATACCTTGAAAATTCTGTCATATAACAGCATTGCCACGTTGAAGTTTGAATCTGTAGATCTACATGGTTTTCCTTTATGCTGGTCTTGCCATTTTCATGAATGTACAAGAGCTGCTATTACACTTTGTGCCTTAGTTACCTAGCCATGGACTGAGATATCATAGAAGATCAGAATTTTTGCTTCAACTGATATACATGAAGCAATATTTTTAAACCATTGTAATAGACGGCAGCATGTGCCGTACCCTGAGCTAAGAATAAGTTTATAAATGTGCCTTGAGAATGGAGAAAACAACATGGAAAAAGTGAAGAAAAAATTAAAAGGATAAAAATCAAATATTAGTTCATAAATCAATAGAGTGAAGTGGATGTACTTTATTCTTAGGGTTGTGTTAGTTAAAGTACTACGACGGAAATAATAAAGAACCATAAAACTACTGAACATGCTACTTCCTGGCACATTCTTGCCATTGATTATCAGTCCTGATCCGGGTTGCAGGAGTCAGATGAGTTAGGTTTGGGTGCAAGACAGGGACCAAGCTTGAACTGACAGACTTTGAATTAATCTTGACTGCCAATCTATCACAGGACATTTCCTTGTAGAAACCACTTGCCGTACTTACATACTCACTCACACAACACCAATTTATTAACCTCATATAATTGTCTTTGTGGGGTATCAAGAAAAGCAGGACACTCGGTGAAAAGCCACATCGACATGCAGGCTGTTATGAAAGCAAATGAAGGGCCATTTCAGTTTTATGTATATGAACCCAGCAAAGGAGCCTGTAAGTGAATATCTTGCCCATGGAATGTGAGATAAAGAAATCTTTTCGATACCATCAGTATTTTTAACAAATACACTTGTTGCATTAGGGGGTCACCATCTATTCTTGCATCAGTGGCTGAGCAGAAACCAATTCATTGCAATTATCAACGCAGACACCACAGTCATTTAAATCGAGCCAATTAGAATCAGTGGATTCAACCTTTATGTGTTTCAAATGTGGAAAGGATCTGTAATGTCCAGTGGAAAATGATATGGATATAGGGTAAATGTACTATGTAGAGAAGATAGTGACCAGATGAACAGTATGAAACTATTAAGCAAAAAAAAATGCTAAGCTTCACACTAACCTTTTCAAAACCACATTAGATCACAAAAATAAATTAATCTGAAACATTACAAGTGAAGTATCTCTAGGGACAACAACAATAGTTATGTTAAGTCAATTAAAACAGTGGAACTCATATACTGTTCTTAAAGAATGGCCATGAACAAGAAGAGGCAAATATCTTCTGCTTGCTCTTAGACAGTCCATAGGTGATTATGAAATGATTTTTACATTCTCACCATAGACATAATTATTTCCTTACATTTCAGTGTATTTGTTTCATTGTATTTCAACATATTTTATAGAGTTGCTTTAAAAAAAGAATATGCTTTACCTAAGTTCATAACCAATCACAAGTCAGTATAGCAGTGCTATGTAAATTTCATTTTTTTCCTGCTCTTAATGAGTATAATTCCAGCAAGGGCACACCTGTTTTAAAGCACAAATGCAGTCTTTTAAATTTATTACCTGGATGCCATTACGGTTGCTCTCATTAATACAATGTCTTTTTAATTTAGAGATTTTCACAACAGTGCATGGAGGTGCTGATAAATGAATATATCTATAAATGTCAGAAAATGTTAAATAACCTTGACAGGAAATAAGTGGGAAAAACAGGTGTGAAAGAGTCAAATAACACATTAAATTCAGGTTATTCACCTAGGAAGTCATCAATACCATTTTTAAGCATTCCTGTTTTTGCCATTCCAGTAGAAAGTGGAAGTGAACAAAATATCCAATTCAATAGAAAATTGCTGCTGTTGTGACACATCATTAAAGGCTTAAACATTACACCCTGCAAACAAATTGGAAACGTAATAATTTAGTCTATTGTTCATTTAAAATAAACATGTTCAGTGCCATGGCCCAGTAAAACAAGGGGGTTGGAGGAAATGTATACAGGCTCTATTCAAAAAGCAGATACAAGGAACTCCTTGTTTTCTTTAATCTGAACATTAAAACAAAAAGAGTAGATTACAAGTGGACCAAGGAGATTTAATGCATTGCTTTACCACTCTATTACATGATAGTTTTTGTGACTGTGCGTTTGTAAATTAAGTCTTCCTTGACTGTGTAATGGTACACTTCCTCCATCATCTCCACGTACCTGCAATAATACAGACTAAGATGTAGTAATGTAGAGCCTTTCTCATGTCATTCCAGTTGAGTGCTTTATGTAGATTTCTAATGACTCTAAAAGTAATGATCTCTTTCCCAGGCATGGCTTTTAAGCCCTATCTTTAAATTACTTCCAGGGTTAAATTCTGATTGACTTTTGAAGTTCAGACGGTGGCACGAGCAGGTTAGTGGCATGAATGACAACAAAGGCCAGAACATGGACACTGTCAGCTGATCAATATAATCTTCATTACAAAAATTAAATATTACATTATTTAAGGAGAGTTTAAAGCTTACACGGAGAAAGTGGATAAGAGGCTTACCGCAGGCAGATTTAAACTTGATTAATTTTATCCCAGTTAAGGTAGGAAAATCAAACACATACAATATTGGCTGTTTAAAACCAAAACTAGTAAACAACAGGGTAATAAAATGCATAGTGCAATAGAGACTACAAACAATCTCTGAGTAAAATATTTGTTGCAGTGAAAGCCTGCAGGCAGTGCAAGCTCTCTGGGCAGAGACAGAGTATCTGACTTACTGCAAGTTTCCAAAAAATCAATCAACAGGCTGATAGCCCTTATCTGTACAAAAGAAAACAACACATATGAAAACAAAGTATCATTTTCACCGAACAATGAAAGATTTTGGACAAGAATAACATATGGGCATTCCTGCACGGCTACAGTATGCTTTGAAGACACCTGTTAAGCAGAGATAAATCTGGCTCTACATGTACGTTGCCCAATTAACAGACTAATTTTTTAGACAAGACTACTGCAAACAATCTAGACTTCTTAATTCCTAATTTTTGTATACAGAGCCATTTATCATATACACACATATATATTTTGGGCATTGCTGTACCAAAGGAAATATACAAAATCAGTATACAACCCAATTGTTTACATGACTTTATTCATTTTTCGTTTTTTACAGACAAACAGGTGGATGTGGGAATTAAACATGAAGCCTTGTATTATAAAGTCGATTTACACAGCCATAGCATTATATACTACTGACTTGTTTTTCTTTTGGTAGAAATGTTTCCTTCTCACACAGGGAAGCCTTAGGCCTACAATAAGCTATAGCAAATTATGCTTAATACTGTAACTGGTAATGTTCCACACACACCAAGCCCCCATGTTTCCTTGAACCTGTATGACAAAGAAATGTTGTGACCTAACATTTCTCAGTGGATTCAAACAATACGAATTTTGGCCTGACGAGCTAAACGAGTGTTACTTTAGCCAGAGAAACTCAAAAAGAAATCTTTGGTCAAATGGCAGAGTGATGATGTCACTGCAGTGTTTTTAATGCTTTCATTCCTCGCCTCTTATGCATTACTCAGGTCTATGTTTTGTGCACTGCTTTCGGGTACAGTATGTGTGCTGCTAGAATCTGTTAAATTGCCTCTTTCCTGAATCCGTTTGCTCTAATTGCTGATCACAAGATGCCAGAGCCTATACTAATAGCATTAGTTACAAGGCAAGATGGGCTTCAACATACTTGAAATGCATAACATTAAAAATGCATAACATCAATAAATGAATCACCATTTTCATTTTAGAGTTCTCTCTCAGTGTCATTTAAACAGGTAAAATGATTTGTTCTCACTTTTCTCTCCATTACAGAGATTTGCTTCATCTAAGCCTTAGTGACCCTTCACTTTGCTAACCATAGCCTTCTGTGTAGGCACACCACTTAAGAGAAGGGGGACCAGAGCAGAGGGTGCCAACATCTGGTTGGATCTTCTGCAAAAAAACAAAGGAAATAAGGGCCCCATGTCACGCTGCATCTCAAGAGCTTTAATGAAAAATAAAACATATCAAAAAATATGAAAACCAGATACCTTTTAAAATATTACTGGAAATAAAATGTAATGAAATCAATCACAAATGCAGTTTACTGGATTGTTTTAACATCTCAGATTAAGAGAAGCTATTTTCAATTGCTATGCTTTTCTAAAAACACATTTACCAAAGGATCAGTTTCACTCTTTGAATGTTAAAACAAAGAACTTAGTCTTCAACACAACAAAGAAAAAACACTGCTTCCATTTTATCAGACTACTTTTATGTGAAATATCATGATGTGGTAACTTTCAAATGAAATAGCCACACTGTAGGTACAAGGGTCACCTTACTAAGGCTTATAAAATAAGATTTTATTACATGTGGACCTATGATAAAGAGTTGACATTCCATTTGGCTGCAGTATACATTCATCTTAAAATATTTTGCTTCGACAAAATGAAGCTTATTGAGAAAACTGATATCACATGACTGGCAGTTGGCATATTCCCCTGCATTAATTAATTCTCCAATTTTAAAGATGTCCATGCTAGGGTAACTGGCAAATAAATATGTGGGATTGTGTGCTCTGTCCAGGGTTGGTTCTAGCCTTGCATCAGGGACTACTAAGTCAGGTTTTGGGAACATGCAAACCTAGGGTTGGCTTAATGAGGTTTAGGAAATCATCAAAATAGCTATGGAGATGGAAAAAGGTTTTAAAAAGATCTACATGGCCATTCTTCGAGATTTTAATATGCTGCACTATGATTGGTTAACTGTTAACAAATGGTATTCCTAAAGATTATTGGCTGCTGACCAAAAATGTCTCTGATGCTGTATCTCTTGGTCAGAGTATTGAAGCTATTCATAACAATGTTATCAGATTACAAGAGGTTTAAAATGCCATCGACTCAGACTGAGCATACTGCTCATGTGGTTTCACTGCACTGGTTTACTATTCATTATCATATCACTGTCAAATCTCTATTACTACTCTGGTCTTATAAAATGTACAATTCCCAGAACCCTGATGTAGTGAAAAGTCAAGCAAAATTACACCTTTTATTGGCTAAGAAGATTAAAATATGCAAGCTTTCGAGACAACTCAGGCCCCTTCTTCAGGCAAGATACGTCCGGAATTCAATGATTTATGGTCAGGTTGATATATTACTTTACTTTCTTTCCAATTTTTTTATACACAAGAGCTCTTGTAAGTATTAAAACCCTTTTTACTATTTTTCCTTTTTATAAAGAGAATTTTTTTCAGGCCTGTCTTGCCTAAAGAAGGGGCCTGAGTTGCCTCGAAAGCTTGTATATTGTAATCTTTTTAGTTAGCCAATAAAAGGTGTCATTTTGCTTGACTTTTCACTACATTCATAATGGCTAACACGGTACAACACCGTAATACTACAAAACCCTGATGAAATTTATGAGTACAAACCAAGAAAACTCATTCAAGGTTTTCTGCCATTAGACAGCAAGGAGGGTTGGTGGAGGACAACGGGAACTATGACAGAACATGGCATACATAAATTTTACTCAGAAGGCGATGAACTAATGAAATGTGCTAATAAATATCATTTTAATATACAAGATATCTAGCTTACATACAGAGGGTGTGGAGTTTCCTAAAGCTTTCAAAAAACAAATTTATGGAGGAGGCACATGTGTAGGATTACAGGTTAAGAGTTTATCTGCACTGTATATTTCTTTATAAAATATGCATACAGGTCAAGTTCCAAAAATGAAATAATTCCAAGGAAATAATTAAAACGGAAAGCCCACAAGGGGTAATACAAGATATTGTATCAATACGTATATCAGCATTAGTGTTATTTCATTTTAAGTAGCTTCCTGTCAAAAGCTGTATAATTTTCAAATCCATATGATCTGAACTTTACTTTTGATAAGGTGGACTTGGAGCACATGCCTTTCTGGGGTTTAGGTTCCATGGCAAAACAGAACACCCCTTTAACCACCTGGCAAATGTAGGAACTTAATCTCATTTTTGCTTCATTTTTGAATGCAACAATGTAAATCTATGAACCTCTGGTATTACAATCCAATAAATCCAAGGTTCAACACTGGATACAATATGCACACAGCAGGCACAAAGATCAGTGCCAAGCTTGTCTTCTATGTGTAGTTTGGCCCAGATGTGATCTTCATCTTGGCACTTCTGTACTACTACACTTAGTTCAACAGAAAAGAGATTCAAAGCAGTAGCCTGGGTGGCTATAATTACATCCTATGTACTACACTATGCGATAGTTTGCAGAACTAACCAGGCAAAATTCATAATCTCTCACAATGACAAACAGCCTTCTGCAGGTAATAAAAATTGGTGGACTGACAGATGGATGTTCAGATTCAACCAAGTATCCACAAAATAGCTATATCTATCTGTCTTATACTAAAACACAAGATGGCTTGCAAGAGCAGCCTTTTTACGTATGTACAGTAATGCTTTGATTTTGTACAGCTTTCAAACTGTACAAGTATTTTAGTAAAGTTTAATTAAAATACTCCAAAAACTGAAAAGAGACACCAAATGGCCCTATTTAAATATGCTTTCAGAGTACTTTCATTCATATGACAACTTTCACATATTATTCCTGATAATCTTCCGTATGACTAAGATTTAAACTTGAAGCACAAGAGAAGGAGATGTGGAAGTGGTGTCTTCGAATCCTAAATGAGCCTGGATGAACAGTGTCAGTTTAAACTTAACAACTCTCCCATGAGGGAATCGGATATAATATAACGTTTGCATCTACAGACTTTGAAAGGGTACCCCCACCTTGCCCTCTGAAATTGTTTACATTTACGTGTGTGTGTGTGTTTACTTTGAATAGGAAAGTCCCACTCCCCTACTCCCCCACCCCAATACAGTACAGGCAGTCCCCGAGTTACGTACGAGATAGAGACTGTAGGTTTGTACTTAAGTTGAATTTGTATGTAAGTCGGAACAGGTACATTATTTTAATAAATGCTATTGCTGACAGACTGTAACCAAGTGCTCTGCCAATGAATGATGGAGTTTCACCTCTTTCCAACTTTTTTATTATTTCTACTTTATTTTCAATGGTGATGGTTTTTCTCTTCTTTACTGTATCACCAGCACTTGCATCAGATTTGTGTTTCAGAGACATTCTTGAAGGGTGAAGACAAAAGGTTAACATGAGCTCTCCTGCACAGCACTGTACAGCAATCACAGCAGGAAGGTACCCGTCCTCAGCACGTCTGATGTTTCGGGTGGGCCAGATCTAATTATGCAGTTTTCATTACGCTATAACTTATTCAGTTTATTACATAGAAAATCACCCGAAAAATCCCGGACCATCGACAAGTGTGCGAACTGACGACATGAAGAATCGTCTTCGCGCCAAACTGGAATCATCCCCGTATAAATCAAAGTCATCCAGACGATCTGTATCTGCATAATTAGATCTGAGCCACCCTGTAGTGACAAAGAGACAAGTTCCTGCTATGTGCATAACAGCACAAGCAGGCTTGCTATTGAGAATGAATGGGGGCAGTGACGAGCGGTTCATCACCAGCCCACTTCACAGTCACCTCCACTACAGCCAGCTGCCTGCAACACCACCGCCCCCATTCAACACACAACCATCTGAGGCACACTACAATGCTACCCCCCGCCGCCCCGTTAACCTACAACCGGGTCACCGCTTGCAGCATTACCAGCTGCCCGCCTAGAACGAATTGGCAGCCGTGTGTGGTGGGCAGGCAGTGAAACCTATTGCCGCCGGAAGCCGGCCGAGGGACACTACACTACACTTGCAGCGTCTCCAGACCGAAGATGACGGAGCGGCAGTTGCTGAGGCGCATGCGTCGCAGCTGCGCCCCGTTTGTATGTCGTAGGTCGGGTGTCCGTAACCTGGGGACTACCTGTATACAAAACATACAGACATCTCCGCAGACCTCCCAATCATTTCAGAAGCCTTTAAAACTTAGTATCACCAGTTATTTGCTTCCACTTTAAAACACTATGGGAAACAACCCGAAAAGTAAAAAAATAAATAAATAAATAAAAAAAGTTTGAAGATACAACTCATAAAAAACACAAAAAGAAATACCTGAGTGAACAAAATAAACATCTAATAATAATAACACATACTGAAATTTCACATTATTCCTACTGATAGCCCGTTTCATTTCAAAACAATATAGTTTCCTGTAAATTTTGTTATGCAATGACCTGAACATCAACAAAAGCAAAGTCATTGCTAATTCAGAAATGTTTTACTCATGGACAATTACATATAGCATGTTCATGAGTAAAATGCTTCAGCGACATTCAAATATATTATTACTTACTTGGTTGATATTTTGACCCAAGGTGACTTATAACACTTGAGATACAATTTGTCACATTTAACTTGTGTTTCTGATTGGTGCAAAGAAAGGTGAAATGACATACTCATGGTTACACAGTGTCAGTAGCAGTATTTAAACCCACAACCTCTTGGAGTGGAGGATGCAACTATCTGCTCCACAAGGGTCACTGTCACCTGGACAAAGTGAGCAGCACTGTGAGGATTATTATTCGAATTTTTACAGTTCCTTCAACACCATCCAGCCACCCGTGTTAAGGGATAATCTCAGAGATATGCAGGTGGATGAGCCTATGGTGTCATGGATAATGGACTATCTGTTGGGACAGACTGCAGTTTGTTTCTAATATGGATGTAAGCGACACTGGCGTACCACAAGGACAAGTTCTTTCACACCTCCGATTATAAAATAAAAAAAACAGGTCATGTCACTTTCAGAAATTGTCAGATGATTCTGCACTTATGGAGTGTATTGATAATGGGGATGAGACAGAGTGTAGGAGTCAAGTGCAGAACATTCTTTTCTTGTTGCAAAGAGAATTGTCTGCATCTTAAACAGAAAGGAAATTTATATAAGAAAGGGTAGAGCAGGATATTTTTCATTAAGTGACTGTGTTTCTTTAATGTGAGTAATGACATCCTTCACATCTTTTAGAACTCTGTGATGGGCAGTGCAATTTTCCATGCTGTGGTGTGCTGGACTGGTATCATCACTTTAAGAAAGGCTCACTTACGGAAGGCACTCTGGACCCCTGGAGGTCATATTGAAGGAGAGAATTAAAACAAAACTGAGTGCCATTATGAACAAAGCTGCACATCCTCTCTTTGACACACTAACACTGAGTACTTTCAGCCAACTAATGATTTAGCAAAGGTGTATCAACAAACACTACTGGGGTTCCTTAATACCAATAGCAATACTAAAAGCCTGTACAATGAGTCACTGTGATTGTCAAGTCAGAAGTTTTTAGTTTTGTTTTTCCTTTCTTACCCAAATTTCTCCCTGGAGAGAAACAACGTTCATTTGATCAATCAATCTATCTCTCTCTCTCTACCTATCTGATCATTACACCACACTGCCTGACAATAATATTAGCCCTTGGTAAAACAGAAGGAAACACTACAAATATTGTATACAAAAAAGTACTTAGTGACATAGTACTTTTGATATATTCGGTTAACCAAGGGCACTATAATGGAGACCCTTGTTTTGCAAAATTTCCCAAGCTAGGATGGGTAACAAAACTAGTATTGAATATTACATATATACTCTACATAGTTAAACCATTCAGAATTTATTTTAAAAAGTCTCCTATACCATCCATGTTCACAGAACTCTACAGTGTTATCAATAAGGTCACCAAGCAAAGCAAAACATAATACAAATTATAATATTCCTTTTAATGTTGTTCACCCAGTTTGATTTACTAGAAAGCAACTAAATGATATTAGATATTATATACAAGGGCATATGTGTTTATTTCTGTTGTAACTGAGTAATTCATTGTCACTCAGTGTATTTAAGAGTATGTTTCTTTTAAAGAATGAAGAACAGACACTAGAAAGCAAATCGCATGGCCTTCAATGCTATGAAATCACAGGACTTTGACAAAGGATTTTTATGGCATTAAACATTTACACCAGACATGACATTGGCTTTACATGTGAACATTTTCTTTTACCTAACAATATAAACACATATTTCACACATGTGGGATTTGTACTTTTACTTTTAATCACAGACAAAGTCAAGTGATAATGGATACGAGAAAGATCTTGAATTAAAATGGTTTATCTACTGAATAACTATTAAAGAATAATCTTTGTAAAATACTAAAGATGAAGATGATGTACAATATGTGCAATTCAAAGAAATTTTACTTATTTTACTGTGCATTCAGCTGTTTTTATTGATGGGACTTCAGGGTCGGAGTCTTTGCATTTCCAGTAAAGCCATTCAGAATCTACTTTACAATATACTAACAATAATCCATTAAATTAGGGCACTACTATTTAACTATATATACAGGATATAATTTGTAATAAACATTACAATAAAACAAGGTGCAGTGTATACTGTAAATGTTATGGTTTATGCCTATCCAACTTTTCTTTGTACATGTATTTCATTAACAAATGCCAGGTTTTGTTCTGGATCAGGACACAGAGCTTTAAATAGAAAGACACACAGCTCTCAGCATTTTTAAGCTTCTTACAAGTATTACGTTTATTAAATGTGTTTTAGATAAATAAACATGGCAAGATAATATATGGTATCACACCCCACCCTTTAAAACTTATTAATAACCATTCTTCACCCAAACTGAAATTTCTGAATGGTACCCATAATGACATACTGTATATGCAGTATGCTAAAAGTGTCCTAAAATATTTGTCCTTATCAAACTGGCATGTACATTCGGCTTGCACAGTAGGTCACTATGAATACAAACTATGTTTAATAACATAAGAAAGTTACAAGCAACCTTGAAGCAAGGCCATGCAGCTTATGGAAATAAACAGATAATTTACTAACATCACAATACACGTTACGAGATTAAAGGAGGGAGTATAGAAACAAAATAGAGAATAATATGTATTTCTTGGAATCAATTTATTCTTATAAACAAACCTCCAATAACAAGCCCAATGCTGAGATGGTGTTGCACTATTTATCAGTATTACTAATTTTTAAACATGCAAAAAGGCTTCATGTTCATAATTTATCATATGGTCCTATTTAATAAAGGACAAATATAATGCCCCAGGTAATGATGTGATGAAATTCTATTTGAATTTAATATGCTATTCCATCTATCTGTCAAATCTAATTTAGGATTTGGGTGTCAGGGCCTATTATAGGAACCAGGATATGAGACCAGGATATGAACCAGTCCTGGTTTGGGGACCTGCTTATTGCAGGGCACACTCTCACACAGTCACAATCACACTTTCTAGGGCAGTTTAGAACAGAGCGTTAACCTTTGGCTTTGATATGAAAGGGAAACTGGAGAACACGCCCAGAAATGGAAAGAATGTGTAGCGTGCACAAGCAGTGACTGAGGAAGTACTGTACAGGTCTTCAGGGCTGTTATTTAGCAGCTCTAACTAGATAAACATTAAAGGTTTACATACTAATGCTAAGCAATGGGAAAAAGAAAGAAAGAAAGAAAGAAAGAAAGAAAGACCAAACAAATTCCACTATGTGTGCACCACAACTGGCACTAGAATGAAAACAGAAATGCAAAAAAGGAAACTTCCATCTGCATGCAACCTGTCCATGATATTGCACTGTATCTGGAAATAATAAGTAAATGTTGAGATGTAAACCAGAAGACTTTCAGCATATTTAAAGGGGTTTAAGGTTACAACATCCTTGGCTGCCTCGCAGCTCTGGAGTTCTGGGTTAAAATAATGGGCCAGGCACAGTGTCTATGGATTTTTGCACATTCTCCCCTTGCCTCAGAGGCCTCATCTCCATGTATTCCCATTTTCTGCCCACTTGCTATAGACATACGTATTAAGTTAAGCTAATGGCTTTATGTATGTCCTGCGATGGACTGGTGCCTGTTCCAGGACTGGCTCCTTACCTCATTCTACCATGGATTGAATCAAGCTGGTGTGAGAATGGATGGATGGGTAAACTATAAAGCAAAGGCAATCAAGGTACTGTTTAACCTGACAAGAAACCGTAAACATACAATATACACTGCAAGAACAAGCCAAGAACAATATCATTGATGCTTTTATTCTGTCTTAAAATGCATTTGCAAGTGTACTTATGTGTAGTTTTTCTTTATCATCACCAGAGTAATTAAAAAAAAAAAAACTCATTTGAGTCAACAGTTCACTAATTTGTATTTCACTACAGTCTATATCTACAAGAATACATGTACTACAGTAAGTGCCAGTATTTTATTGTGATGCTGTTTTTCTATCAGCGACACACCCCTACACAAGACTACGTCCACATTTATAAACATGCCAAAGTTCTTCCACACCCTTGGCAACGTGTTGTTCTCAAAAGGCCCAGTCCTTTGGTACACGGCAACTATTGTAAGCATCTTATTTATAAGTAACTAGACGGAGCAATTAATATAAGTAAATGGTTATGGCAAAAGATAACTGGGATTTCCTATTTAAAACTTATTCAGTGCTGCCTTGCTATGGAATACAACCATGGAAATGTAGGCTAAACATTTTACTGATAAACTACTGGCTCAATAAAGTATTATAAAAACTTAGTGAACATACTCTCACAAATAATTCCACATTTACTTTGAGTCAGCCATGAACTGAAACTTCAGGAAGTTAACAGTTGCAAAATGCTACCTGGTTTTGCTTGCCATTTAATAATTAAAGCTTTTAAATCAATTTGCACTTTTCAAGTATTTTCTTTGCATCAGAGGGAGAATCTTATCACAGATAAACTAGATCACTTTTCATTTCCTGCTTCTGTCATGACTGAACTCCTCACTGAATTTGCATACAGAGAATTGTGAGCTTTGAAGGCTCTCCGCTACATCTAATGCTCCACAGTAATAATGTCAATAAGTGACTCTGCTTTTCCTTTCATCTCCATCAGCTAAGTCACAGTGACTGCTAAAGTGAAAACTTCCCAAGCTGTGTTTTTCAGGTCCACCCTGTTAGTTAGCCATTCATGTTACCTACTGAGACAAGAGGCCAGACCAGTGATCCATGTCTTAACCTATTTAAAAAAGTGAAGGTACTGTGATGATCAAAATCTACACACCCCAATTTTTATTCTAAAAGCTATTTTAAAAGGTACTGATATACCAATAGCCCTCTACAGACCCATTGTATTTGAAGTGACAGAAATCTGCATTTACACAATGAACTGATTGGTTTAGTTAAAAGAGTTTCTTGCTGGAAGCTCAATACAAAGGTCAATATGGCATCCTATTATTTGCCCTGGAATGTCTTTAAGAATGCTGTAGTCACCATAACAACACGTTCAAATACCAATACTTCATCTATACAATCACACTGTGGACAATCAAAGCCAATACCAATGAGAAAAGAAATTGCCTAAAATTAGTGCAACTTGCTATGGAACTAGTTTGAAAAAAAATCAGTAATAGGCTGGATACAAAACTCCTCATAAAGAGGTAAAAAATGACAATTTAAGTTCAAGGAATAAAAAACACGAAAAGCAACAGAAATCTGGAATCCTGGATGATAACAAGTAACCCATTGGCATGGCATTTATTTTTGGCATTTTGAAAATATAAAAAAAATAAAAAAAAAATAGAGAAGGCTCAAAAGAGAGAAGGGAAGAAAAGCCACCTTTGTACAGTTGGATTAATTTAACTGTGGAAGAAGGCAGCAAAGAGGAAGATTATTCAAATACCTCTTCTAAGCTCACAAGCATTCCTTTATGGTCCAATGTTTTCAGGGGCACCATTTAATACTGGTAGAGGGGTTTTAATTCAGTTTCTGTTCATCTAGCAGCACAGTCATGCAAGGCATGTTTAATTCTAACACCACTTCACAAAACTCATTAAGTTGATAGCACTTGTTTTTTCTTCAAATTGTAATTGAAATCAAAGTTGTAGCGAGTCAATTCAGAAGCACAGGTTTACACTACATTTCATGAAATGGGTGAATATTAGTATCAAAGGGACTGTGCAAACTAAATATTCTGTTCAACAATTTTCTAACAATAACTTATATTTTACTTGTAACAGAGTGACAACACATATTAGCAATCATTTATTATAGAAAAGTATACACAGGTCTACACTGCAGTGCAGAGAAACTGTCTTTCACCTTAATTGAGTTATGGATCACGTGGCTCTTCAATTATAATTATTTTTCAAAACCTGCACCTTCTCAAACAGTTTCATGGGGGAACAAGGCAACAACACTGGATGGGGCAGTTACAGTCAACATATAAGTAGATGGACCTAAACTCCAGAAAAGAAGTCAGAGTATAGCCCACACAGACCCATGGAAACTGTATAAAACTCCACATAAACAACAAATGTGCCTATTTTAACTTTTCATTCATTTCAAAATAAGCCATGGTAGTAAAGAGTGCCACAAGGAAAACATAACAAGCATTGATATAAATTAAATTATGTTCGAAAAGCAAATGAATATTTAGTCAGGAGGCTTTCGTTTAATACTTACACTATCATTACTCTAAACTTTAGAATAAAAGCTGCTCTTTTAACTGAAAGAAGAGAACAACATTGGCTTTAAATGGAACATACTGCATTTTGTGCTTGAAAGACATGTAACACAAGCCCGTCCAAGCTGCTTTGTGAAGAAGTTTTTAAGTGGGAGGGGGAGACTTCACATGCCTCCTAGTTTAAGTACTCAGACAAAATGGCATAAATCCAGGTCAGATCAAAACATCCTGTCTTGGTCAGAGGCGCTTAAAGTCAGAAGCACAGATCTCATTTACTTAAAAAAAAAACTGGCCCTTCAACTCAAAATCACACTGTTTTAGTTTCAAGTGTTTTGACTACCAAAGGATATAAGAAGTTAATTGAATTTTTACAATGTTTTCAAACAGGCATGAAGGAAACCCTGGAGTCCTTTGAATATACCAGGAAAGCTGAAAATGTTTTTTGTCTTCTCTTTTTCTTTTGTATTTTGATAAACGTTATCAGTCTGGGATACCACAGGGCAAATTAGTAAAATGGAAAAACTGTTGATTAGATGTAAATAAAGAATTCTCCAGCTTTATTCTTAAAATCCCTACTCCTATCCTCAGAACAGCTTCTGATTTATCATTATTGGTTAACAAGAAGCTGTATATGCAATATATTTTATAAATTCACTAAAGTATTCCTTAAACATCATAGGCACACCTCTTTTGCCCTTTGCCAGCACTCCCTCCCATTGGCAGTAAATGTGGCAAAAACAAGTAGGTAGTTGGGCAGGTTATAAGGAGTGTCATGTGTTGTGTGTTGGAAAGCTTTTGTCAGAGAATTACTACATCAGTTCAAAAAAAATAAATTAATGATTAATCTTTGAATATCACTTTAAAACACCTGAAGAGAAAATTTCCTTACACACCAATCCCTTCTATCTATCCTGCTTCATAAGCCAGTTTTAATTAAAGGATAACAAAGGGTGTTCTCCTCTGATACCGTGTTCAGATCACTGGTAACAGCTAACATGTATCACATATAACCAATTCATTTTGTAGTTTGTGAAGTGTTTTCAATAATTAATCTTTATATGGTTCTGGATTATCATGTAGGTGGTGTCACTAGTGTACTCTCTTATCCTATCTATAAATCTATGGCCTTCCACTTGCAGCCATATAGTAGTTGTTGATGATTCATAGTTTTGAAAAGCTTGCTAGCATTTGCTCTGTGGTCTTAGATAATTTAATCTTACAAAACTTTTTTTTTTGATTTCTGTTTATAAACTCTAACAAAGAGACAGTGGAGTCAAACAGTTCCAGCACAGAAGTTAAACTTGAAATGTCTAGAACACACATTTAAAATTTAAATACTTAACTATGGTTGCATTTAAATTGTACAAATATATCTCCGTGAGATTTGTTCTTTTCCAAAAGGTTTGGTGGTCTTGAACATAATCATGTATGTATAGATATGATGCAAAGCTGACTGGCTCACTCAACAACAACAACATTTATTTATATACAAAATGTTCAGAAAAGAAAATCAATTAAGATTAAGCAATAATATTAAAGAATAAGTAACAACACAACAAGGTAACGTCAGATGGATGGGAGGACAGAAAAAAAAACTTAGACAATAAGGCTAGAGAAAAAAAAAAAACTAAATCTGCTGGGGTTCCAAGGCCAAAAGACCACCCGGCCCCCATTGAGAATTCTACCTAACATAAATGTCCCAAAAATGTCCTCCTTGTTTTCATGTTTGATGAAGTTAGTCTCATGGACAGATGAGACACCCTCCTTCATTCCATCATCTCAGGGGGTTGCATGGTGCCTTGATGAGGTGGTTGTGGCGCAGACCGCCACCACAGAAGAACTGGAGAAAACTCCAGAGACTCACTCTCTCATTAACAATAAGCACAACTTCCTGTTTGATTCAAAACCTGAAATTTGGAAGGATTGTACATCTACATCTGTAGGTGTTTGCTAAGAAAGGACATTTTGATATATTGATATTTAGGGGTAATAATCCCCTCCCCTACCCCCCATTCCCCCACAGAAAAACAAAACTCTCCAAAATCTGAAAAATGCCTTTATGGATTTGATTGAAAGTTGTTGACTTTATAGAAAAAAAATTAGCTGACTCATATTTTTAATTTTTTTAATATTTAAAATATTAATACTGCAAAAACTTAACTTATTTGTCAATATTTATTAATATTATGCTAAATTTCATGCTCTGCACTGCGCAGAGAAGGATTCTTGTTTTATATAAAGAAGTGATTAATAGTCTATATGAATAGCACCAGTAACAAACAGAGTGGATGGACAGCTGAAAAGGGGTGGTGTCTTGGACAGGAATAAAGAGACATGATCACGTTATGAAATGGAAAGCTGAAAGTCTGGTGAAGCTCAAGGAAGTTAGCAAGCACCTTTTCTTGCTGTTGACTACCAGCACTCTTAGACGAATAATATTTGAGATATAATTAGTTCCAGTTCTTTTATATATCCAATTGGCAGGTGAAGTGACTTGCTCACAGTCACACAGTATCTGTAGCAGGATGTGAACCTTACAGCTATAAGTCCTTTGTCATAACCCTTCACCACTACACCATACTGCCTGCCAATTATATTAACCCTTCCTTTAAACAATAATACTGTACATAGA
The DNA here is from genome assembly GCA_026402145.1 of Polypterus bichir lapradei. Lineage (NCBI taxonomy): Eukaryota > Metazoa > Chordata > Cladistia > Polypteriformes > Polypteridae > Polypterus > Polypterus bichir. The sequence continues at coordinate 77,723,756 of JANRMT010062792.1, forward strand.
ATCACACTTGGCCACACAGTACTTCTGATAAGGTGGATCAGCAAATGGCAAAAAAACTAACACCCATTGTCTTATGATAGGTCCCAGATGAAGCCAGGTAACATAACTAGCAGTTTAATACATATTATTTTTTTGTTTTTTTTTTACTACTATGCTTCTTTCAAGTGAAGGAACCATATTTCATCTGACAAGCACATTCAGTGTGTTTGCTATCAGTCAATATCTGAATATAAAGCAAAATTAAAATGCAAAGCCTATGCTATCTAGAATAGCACAATGTAAGCATGGCGAGTCCTTGTTTTCTCTGTTAGAGCTGTCTGCTGGACTTTTTTTTAATCCCGTGCCTAATTGTTCCCACAGACACAGTGATTGATTGCTGCTTCCCGTTCTTACAGATAACTCTGACCAATCCCACCTGCTCCTGTATCTTTATATTTCTCAAATGTGTTACAAAATATTGAGCATGTTCTACAAAATCATAGAGATGAACGCCAACTTATTACAAAAGTAATAACACACATTTTCTTATTTCTTTCTTAATGTTAGCGTGGAGAATATCAAGCTTCTGTCTAAAACAAAATTTAGCTAGGCCAGTGGCAATAAGCAAACATGTTGCATCAAGCTGGAGGCATCTCATTTGTGTCTGTTGTACCTTAAAACCTTGCCACACATGTCACAGATCAGACAATCCAGGTTCTTTCCATTGAAATGTAAAACCAGTGAAAGCCTAGCCCAGCACTGGTTTTGATTGTCATTTGCTTATTTCCTGGCTCCAGTCTCTCAACATGCTTCAAGTACCTGGTGCTCAGAAATTACATCATAAAAATAACAGATTTGCAAATGGATTTTCACTTTCTAAACAAGACAACATGCTTATTATTTAAAAAAAATGTAAAAGGTTTTGTTCAAAATAAAAGAAACATTACAATTACTGGAATTGTATTGAAGATTATAGGCAATTTGTTATCACTCATTTATACAATAACCTCAATTCTGACTACCCATTAACACCCATGTGACAGTGAAGTGGTTCTGTGCCTGCAACAGCTTGTACATCCAGTGCGTTTCATGGGATCCCATGCTCCCAATTCACACCTCCAATCCCCATGTGTTTCTGCCCATACACCCTAACAGTCTAATGAGCTCACATTTTCCAACTGCACTGATTAAAATAACAATGCTGGAGAAGGTCAGAATATGTTGCATAATTTTTAGCATTGCTATGTTTAGACTTTTTTTAGACATCACTCATTTTTTGGGCAAAAATCACACTTAATGTAACAAATCATAAAACTCTTTATATTTAAACATGAATAGTAAGAAAACAGCTTAAAGATGTTCAGCAGTTTTGTTGTCATATCTTTTATGATTAATATGATTGCCAATTATTTTGTAAAATGAATAGAATTTAGACATTACTTGTTCAATAATAAACTCCTATGACTCTAAAGTCATATGACTATAAGTTCTGCCTGGTGCTGATTACTTCAAAGTCATCTTTTTCTCAAATGCAGTATCTAGCACGCCTTTAACGATAGCAATTAAACAGTCACAGAAAAGGGAGAACAAAATCTATGAAGCTCAGCAGACAGGAATTCCTTTCTTCCACCTCAGGGTTTCAGCTGTTGGTTTGACAGCCATGAGATGGAAACTGTTATCAACTGTAATGTCAGAGTTTCATTCCAAACATCATGAAAATGACTGCAGAATCTCAGCCCATAAGAACAAGAAGGGCTCACACTTGGTTATAAAGAAAGCATATACTGCATAAGAACTGCCCAATATATCAATGGAAAATACATTGGACCAAACATAGTACAGAAAGGAAGAGCCTGTATTTGGTATTTTTAAAAGGTCTTACATGGGACAGTGCCTGGAGTTGCATTTCCTTTATCATTTGAGAACTGTGCGCTTTTTCAACACACTCTGATCAGGGTGAATAATTACAGAAATATAACACCGACCAAAGTGTAGTTTGTGTTCAAACATTAAAATCAAACATAATGGAAACTGGCAATACAACATGCAAAACTACATACTGTATTTTCATTTGAAGGAGTCTGCTTACAGAAACAGCTATTTTTAACTACACATTACATAATTATTTGCATTTGTTTAAAGACTACATAAATCATCACTTTAAATCTTCATTTTTTTGAAAACAATGAAAAGTGAAAACTGTTATTAATCAAGGTAACAAGAAATGTAATTTATTAAGCATTCCTACATATCGTGACTGGACAAAACAGCTAAGTTACAAGAAATTCAAAAAATATATCCTTTAGTATTTGAAGATTGATGCACGAGATGCTTACGTAGCAAATAAACTTTCCTCAAATTCTTCTTTGTGTTTGACAAATAAAACTGAATAAACTGAAACAAAAAAGAGGCAGGCTACACAGCTGAGGGTCACTTACAATTTCGCCTGACAGCAGGCCATGTAAGCTGCTCTGAGAACTGAGCTTTTAAATCTTAAGCTCCCAAATATCTGAGCCTTTCTGTTCTGTCCTGAGACTTTCTTATTTATCTACACTGATCTGTACTAAGCCTGAGGCCACTGAGAATATCACTTTCCCTGTGCACTCTGCTCTGGCTTACCAGAATAACCCTACTTTAAGAAAAATTAAGCAGAGGGTAATTCTCTGCTGACAAAATAAAAAGGTTACATGAAAAACATAGTTACAGTAGAGTACATGTACTTTACTGTTCACGTGCCAAAGGCAAGTCTTCAATATTTAATAATGAAAAAAAAAAACAATAAGTCCAGAAATCCACACTTTATATAGCATCTCCTTACATAAGTTAACAATAAGTAACAAGAAAAAATAAATAAATCAATGTAGTTGGCAAAGAAAAAGAAAGAAAGATGCTGGATATTCTCTGGACTAACAGCAATATGATATTATAATATAGTTAATTCAGAAAATATCAAATACATAAAGGAATAATAAAGCTCAACCAGAATTTATGATTCCTTATGGCATTTCCTTTAAGATCCACCATTGGACGTACCACACCTGAGATGTTCCAGGAAACCAAATTTTCAGAAAAACATACATACATACAAAGAGAAAGTGCTAAGACCATGCAGACAGCGGCCTGGAGAGGAAATCAGGGCCCTGTCCTTAGAGCTGTGAGGCAGCAGCGTGTCTATGATGGTATCTAACTACTGTTTCCCCAAGTTGTTGGCCGGGGAATATCACAATAGAATGACATACAAATGCCAAATTTACCATTATCACTTGAAAAGTGAAAATGTAGCCAAACAAACACCTCACTAAAAAGACTGTGTTGTGTAGACAGTTTCAGCAATTACATTTATTGATAACTAGCTTCAATAATTCATACGTCATAAATCACTTTTTGTAATTCATTTACCATCTATACACTAGCTTAATTAATTAATGTACCTTGTACACTGTATCTAGAATGACAAGTGCCCAAAAAGCAAAACTGTACTAAACAGGGTAAATTAAAATTCTGGAAAAATGCATATCACAATGGATGAATAACATCAAGAACTGCTACATTCAATATCTAGATGAACCATACATTTATGTTGTTTTTTTTTTTAAACAGATGCCATGTCTGAAATAGGATGTGCTTGACTTCAGTCATATTCCCTAATACAGCCATGACAGCACATTTTAATTTATATTTTGAATTTCACAGAAGTGCAAAAATTTATATTTGGCAATGAAAATATATACCTTGACACAGGTAGAGCTAAAAGCATAATACCAGAACTGGCAAAGGAAAAGATACACATTTATATTTACTCTTTTTGACATTTAATGATACTTGAGATTGTCTTTCTTGCAGTAGTTAATGCTGTACACAGTACTGGCTTGTTTTTTTTAGGGAATGTGAATTAATTTTTCACCTTCTGTTAATATGGAATTATAACTTTTTACTGTGAAAATATTTAATAAAACAACCAGCTACAACAAATTTCTATGAAAAAGAGACAATTTGTCATAACATTGAGACTAACACAACAATGTATTTTTTGTATAGCCCAAAATCACACAATGAAGCTTAACAGGCCCTGTTTTTGATACTCCCCCAAGCTGACTCTCTAAGAAGACAAGAAAACCTCCCAAAAAAAACCCTCTAATGATCTGCTTATGATTTCAGCCTCGTAATTCCTCAACTCCAGAGATTTATAGGAACACCAAGAGGCAATGGTAAGCTTCACTCATTATAGTTACCGTTTAGTCCAGAAAACATGAGACTTATCAGCAATTTTTAAATTATCAACATTCCCTCAGCATGCCCTCATATTTTTCCATTCAACATCGTATAATAAATTACTCAGTTTTAGCCACTGAATAGCTCCACTGGCTGTAACAGCATTTACTGTAGTATTACTGCTACAACAGATGAGCTAAACTCAGTATTTCAAACACTTATAAATACTGCAAACAATACATTTGCTCAAATACCTGCTCTGCAAAAAAGTAGATAAATAGCCGCCGAGGATGGGGCCGGCAACTTTCTTTTCCATTTCTGCTATTTCTAAATAACAATGCTGGTTTTTCTCTTTCTGGAGTTAATCAATTAGTTGCACAACACGTTTGCTGTCTTTTCAACATCAGGTTCAATTAATCCAAATCAAATTAATTTTGTTTTCTAAAGCCAAGGCTCTGCAGGGAGTTTGAAACCGGTATGCCAAATGTAATAGTCTTATAACATTCAACTGTTCAGATTTTTAAGACATTTCAAGAAGAAGCAGATGGCACAGAAAAATTAATTTAAAAAACATTTAAAAGGGTGGGTCATGTACATTAATTAATGACTTTTTCTGTTATCCTCCATGTCTGAGGCTTAACTATAAATAGCAGACTCAAAACGTAATCTTTTGCAATCAGTACAATCTTTTATAGAACTGTGTGAATAACTCCTTAACAAAATAATCACATGCCTTTCATCATTTGAAAATATTCCTGTTTCTCATCCCAGAACTCTTTGCCCTGAAAACAGCATTAAATATATATTCTTCTTATATACCTCATACTAAAAATGAGTCAAAACATAGCTTGTACCAGACCTAATTTAACCAGTTTATCATTAATAGAGAAAAATAAATGTATTCTGCTAAACTGTATAGACCTTCAAAACCATGCATTATGTATAAGAACTAGCTTTTACAAGATATGTTTCTTTATCTTTAATATAAAAAAAATGTAATCTACGCAAGAGAAAAGGTTTTATATTAAGCCATTAAATCTCATTTTCCTTATTGTATGATTCATTGACTTATCTGTAAATTTGCAAATGAGCTTAACTTATTTTAGAAATCTTCTCAAGTAAATTTTGCTTCCCCTTTGGCAGATTTTTTTGCTAAATAAAAGTAAAACAACTCCCGTTTCAAGTTTTTTCCCCTAGTTCTTGCATATGTATTTTTCTGCAGTGTAACATTGTCATACCCATAGCATCTCGCACAAGGCAGGAATAATCTTGGGAGAAACCTCAGCTGATGCATATAAACACACACTCACACAGGGCTAGTTTACCTAAAACATATATTTAAGTAAAAAGGACATTTTCTTTAAACATTTTAGTGCAGAGGTGCCATAGCAGTTAGTGCTGCTACCTCACACTTCCAGGAAACTGAGTTTAATTCCAAACTGATTTCAAATGGGGTGAAGTTCAAATCCTGTCCTGTCTTGCATGGCACATGCCATGGTGGCCCATCCAGTGATGACTGGAAAGACTTGATGGATTGACTTGAGTGATAAGATGTTTGCAATAAAGTGCAGGGCACAAACAGAAGAACTAATCCCATTTGTTTTAAGTTCAACATGTTGTTTTTTAGTGTCACTGAAGGGTAATAAAGCCAATCTTTTTTTTTTTTTGCATATTATAATTTTTTTGCCATCTCATTTTGATCAGAGAAATATTTAATAGAAAATAAATGCTTTGCATTTTCATAGTGAAAGGCAATGCTAAAATTTTCTAACAAAATATTTATTTTCACATTCATCTGTCAAAACAGTTTTCACTTAGGCCTATACAGTGCAGTCATATCTCAAGCAAGAAGCGCTCAATTTCAAATCAAGCAATTATATTACAACTTGATACTGTACCCGGTTTCCTTCTAGTGCTTGTACTCTTTTACATATAAGAATCCATTTTACTTGCATGTCTGCCTCTGACTACACCCCATCCGGTGTCTGAATACAGGTCTTGCCCTTGTTTCATACAGTGGAGTTAAAGTGTTTTCTTTTATTGTTTTTTTTTTTTTTTTTTTTTGCTCTAATGTCTATTTTGGCAATAGGCCAGGTGCTCACTTGTAAAAAGGCTTGCAGAAAACACAGCCTACAAAAGGATGAAAACAGAATGTATATGCATAATATCAAAATAATCTGCTATGACAAAATTAGAGATGAGTAAATAATATAATAATAACGAGGATGTAAAATGTGCAGGTCTGGGAGTTTGTGATGCATTATAAAAGTAGAGAATGTGTAATGTCATCCAAGATGTATGAAATGTTACATATAAACAAAGATTAAAATTGTAGCATCATATGATCGATGCTCTGGAGATGGGCTCATTGTGACCCTTAAGCCGGTTTATACTTTATACTCAAAATGCTTACACGCACACATCATGGATGCCATGCATTCCTAGTGCTCTTTTGACACCTCCTCTGAGCACGTTGTCAGAAATTAATTTGACACATTGGTGTTTAATTTATTGTGTTGTCTTTGTTCTGATGTATTATTTATTTTTCTTTTCTTGTTTTGATTTTTTTAATCTTCTTCTGTATTTTTCTGTGGGTGCTGCTATTTTGGGGCCAGGGATGGTCCATATGCACCCAAGCTTGACTGCACTATAAAAGGCAGCAGCACACATAGCAAAGCATCCACACTTTGACTATTCCAACTGAACACTTTTTTGGATACTGCCATTCAAACAGTAACCAAAACAATAAACATTAGGGAAACAAAATGTATTTTGTACTCATTCTACTCATTTAGTGACTTTGCATCAGGTTCACTCCTAATTAGAAAACAGCTGCAGAACAATTTCCATGTAACATCTCAGTTAATGTCAGTGACTATTCTCCTGCCAACTGCTAATCCGAAGACTTTAACAATCTCTGCCTCTTGAAGGAAAAAAAAAAAAATTCCTCCTTGGACTGCCAGCCTGTTTCACTGAATATGTTTACGTTATAGAACACTATGTCATGTCATGTTACATTAGGTTACATTTTCATCTAGATCACAAGCATTCATACTGGATCTAATTAGATCCCATTTTTCTACATTAATTTAATCTTCATCAAGTGCTGTACTGTAAAGTGCCCATTGCATTACTTTTTTCTTTAAATGTTTGTAAATAAAGACTTTCCAACTTTACTGGATAATAAAAGCATTAGTAGTGCTTCATTATGTCCAAAATGCGCATTTTACTTTTAATATCAAATACAAAGGAAAATATTTGGTAGGAAACAGGCCATTGGCCAAACATGCCACATTAATTTCTTTTCACCTATTATGTCCAGACAATGGCATGCAGTTGATGTGGTTCAGGCATCTGATTAAGATGCCTCCTTGATGCATCCCTGGGGACATGTCCAACTAGGAAGAGACCTCAGGCAGACCCAGGACATGCTGGAGAGATTATATCTCTTGGCTAGCCTCGGAACGTCTCGGTAAACTGCAGAAAATGAATGGATGGCCATTTATCTATCATTACAATATCAGATCAATTCATCTGTCTTCACATATGCTATTTCATCTTCTGGGTGGTGAGGGCTGTAGCCTGTCATGGCAATATTCAGTGCAAGAAAGGAACCCAGCATACACTGGGAACCATTCATGCATTTCCATCCATCCATTTTCCAACCCGTTGAATCCGAACACAGGGTCACAGGGGTGTGCTGGAGCCAATCCCAGCCAACACAGGGCGCAAGGCAGGAACCAATCCCAGGCAGGGCGCCAACCCACCGCAGGACACACACACCCACACTCACACACCAAGCACACACTAGGGACAATTTAGAATCGCCAATCCACCTAACCTGCATATCTTTGGGAGGAAACCCACGCAGACACGGGGAGAACATGCAAACTCCACGCAGGGAGGACCCGGGAAGCGAACCCGGGTCTCCTAACTGCAAGGCAGCAGCGCTACTACTGCGCCACCGTGCCGCCCACCATTCATGCATTTGCTTAACCAAAATAGCTAATCTAATGTAAGCAGTTAATCTGACATTTGTGTCTTTAGAATAAGGCAAGAAAACAGCAACACATTTTGATTTAGATTTTCAAAAAGTATACATTTATTTAGTGACAAGTACCCAGAAAGTGCCCTGCAAATAATGAACAGCAGTCCCATTGTTTTCATGTAAAAAAAAGCCTCTTCGGTGACTTGCTCAGAGAACATGCTATAATTGTGATGTGGGGGTGAATTGGCACTATGTTCACAAAATTGAGAAGAGCACATAGAGACAGTATTACAGATATTTACTGCTTTCTTCCTAACATTGACACAGAAGAGCACAATGTTAACACAACAGTCTGAACTATGCCGCCCTGCCTCCATATTGACTTTTGACATGCTCATGCCAGGTGTTCAGAGATTACCATGGCAATGTGACTCACTCTCACATGTACATCTTGTCAGAAAGCCAAAGGTTTAAAGAGAGGACGTAGCACTCGTAATCTTCCCTCTAGGGACCAAGAGGTTTTGATGGATCTCAGCAGGATTTGACAGACTACTACTGATTTCTTCTAAGAAAGCCTTCATTACCTCTCAATTGGGTAACTGCAAATCTCTCCACAAATCTTTTGTAGCAAGTATAAACAAACTTAAGTTATTTACAAAAATTTGCTACTGTAGTACTGACTCAACCTAAACGTCAAAGCTCACTTAACCTTTCAAATAACCAGAGCACATTGGCTTTGTGTCTTCCTTAGGCTCTGCCCAAATTCTGAATAACTGTTGATGTTATTTTGAACCCTGATAGACTAATGAAATCTTTTCAAAGTGGTCCTCCCAGCCCCACTATTATTACACTACCCCAGTAAAAAAAATATATATTCCTTTTAGTAAAGGAGCAACTTTTCATTTTCACCACATAGTATGTAACTATTTAACTGTATATTTGAAAAAAGAAATACCCAAGGGGGACGGGGAGATAACAGAAAAATATGGAGGTGTTTCAGTGGATAAGGCAATGAGCCGTAATGCCCTTACAGAGAGGAAGCCTGTGTTGGAGATGGGAAACCTAGTAGAGCATTTCTGGTGTCAGAGGTGGCAATCCATCTGCTCTAGGTTCACCAGGTTGCAACCACCTGACAGTTCCTGGTGTCCTTGATCCCATAGGCCTTCTGTTGGCCTTAAGGGAGTCTCTAACCGTACAGGTAGCACAGGCAACCATTATGGGTTGGTTAATGTTGTAGTGTTTGTTACACATAAATTTATAACCTGGATCTTTTTTTGAAACAAACATTTTAATCTCTACTGCATGATCACAGCCCTGCAGTGGTCTGGCGCCCTGCCCAGGGTTTGTTTCTGCCTTGCACCCTGTGTTGGCTGGGATTGGCTCCAGCAGACCCCCCTGACCCTGTATTAGGATATAGCAGGTTGGACAATGACTGACTGACTGACTGCCTGCATGATCACATTTTACCAATTCAAGGTGTTCTGACTCATTGTTAAAATTTTGCAGACCAAAAAGTTAAAATAAATAAGCAGCATGTCACTTTCTCTTTACAGGCCTAGCCCCTATCTTCTCCCCATCTGGGGTGCTCAATGCCCATACAGAGTGACTGCCCTTTGGTAGCCCCTGTATTCCCACAGGACTTCTCCTGCTGCCAGTATGAATTTTATTTTCCCTATAGGCTATTTGTTAGTGGGGTTGAAATCTGCTCTGTGCCAGCCTGGTGATGCCAGCTGGGCACCTCATCTCACAGTATGTACAGCAAACAAGCTGTAAATATCAAAAAATCATTTTTTTTTTATTAAACTAATTTGTATGTAACTCAAACAAATTCAGCTTAGACAGCACAGTTAACATATTCCCACAACACTGAATCAAATTAAGTAAATTTGATAGTAGATGGGTGGATGTTTTACTTATGCATGGTTTCAGAGGAAAATAAATAAATACCACAACATTAGCAAGGCATGTTTTTGTTTAATTAAGTCTAAACAACAAAAGAATAAATTAAACAAATGCATTTAATTATAATTAACCCAAACCCCCCCAAAACAGATTTAATTCTGCAAGACACTTAACCAGAAATCACAAAATGCTAAAAGTATTCATACAAAACATCTAAATCTTTCTAATGTTCTGAAACAAATTACAATAGCATAAACAAAGCAGAAAATGCACAGTAGGTTACAGGTCTTGAACATACCGTATGTTGTCAACTTAACATCGAGAACTACCATATTCATTTTTAAAATGGTCATGACCCAACCAGTTTTGCTTTAAAATATTGTGGTTTGCAATATAAGGAATGTGAAAAAAAACTGTACATTCCAATCCCACTGATTTTCAGTAGAACTTTAGAAGATATCCCCCTCCTGTGAATTATAGGTAGTGGCCAATCCACTCAATTTAAAACCCAAAAGTTGCCAGTTCAGTTCCTACTTATAACTCACAGTCACTTAACCTGCCCGTGCTGCAACTGACAAATGTGTAAATAGTGGTAAAGTTTAAAGCAAAGAAGCAAATTAGGCCTTGGTTGTATTCTGTGTTCAGTTTATATGACGTTCTCTCTATACATGCAAACCATTATTTACATCCTATTTGTTAAATACAAGTACACATGAATACTGGCCATGTTTAAATGATAGACAGGCCCCCAACAGGCAGGTATGTCGCCTGAAAAATATAATCCCCATTGTGTGATGTGTCTGACAGTTTAATTATTAATGTACTGCAATGAAAACATTTATACTTGTGACTATAAAGAAAATATTTACTTTTATAAGCACACAGTTTTAGTGCAGGGTTTTGAAAAGCTGACTTAGTAATTCAGTAATATTTTCATGTTAGAACAGACATACAGGGTCAATTGGTGATTTGGCAGTATCTCTTGTGAGGAGACAAAGGAGTAGTTTTAATTTTCTTTTCACCCGAGGATAAATTTTCTTTTCTGCCACTAACAATAATTAAGATCTTCAAGGCCTTAGATTATGGACAACAATATCCAGATAATTGCAGGAAATGGTAGTTTTTCTGGTTTGATGACTTGCACCACAGATAAAAAAGAACAAGGCTTAGTTTGTGGCTAATCTTAACAATCTGCTTGTCAGATTCAAAATAAGAAATTAATCCTAAGGCTAGAGGGCAGAATCCACTGTAAGAACTACTAACCAAAGTATCACACCACCTGTTTTAATTGCTACTTGGCAAAGGAAGAGTTTTAATAAGCAGCACATAACTTAAGAGCTTTATCCTTTTAAATACGGTCCTTAGGAAAGGCTGCAACTTCTGGTTTATAACCGCAGCAATCTCTCAATCAGACCTCAATTCAGACTGGTAACTACTTTACTAAATAATGTGACAGCATGACTGTTCTAAGTAAATTATGACTTCTAGAAAAAGATCTATTATCTTTAAAGTATTTGTTGAGATTTCATTGCTGTTGTTTCCAGCAGTCAATTTTGAATTCTCAAAGGTGTAAATTCTACTGTATTCCATAGTACAGTGGACAGTATGACTACCATTTGTATTCACTTTTAGGTTATTTTTGGTTTCAAATGTAATAATACTCAGAAAAAAAATAACACAGATTAAAAAACAACACATAAAGCTCTCTTGAGGAAAAATCTTATAGATGAGGACAATTCCAAATACTGCTGTGAGTGTAAACAAATAAAATGGTGTTCCTGTTCACTACTTCAGAACACAAGTTAATTTCTGCTGCTACTCGGCACTGACTTTTTATAATGTACAATTAATGTGTAGCAAATGTCAAAGATTAGCATATGAACTTACTAATTACAGAATCGGAAAATTAAAAGAAGAAAAAAAAAAAAACACTAAAAAGAACAAACAGAGTCCCGTTTCCAAAAAGGTACAATAACTAATATATACGTACAGTATGCTGTATATATAAGTATACATTGGCAATTATTGATACAACAGAACCACAAGACCAAATTAAACTAGGAATTCAGCTGTTTTAAATGCAGAAAAACACAACTGGCCAAATCAGTGCTAGGACTGAGAGCTCTTTACTTGTTTAAAATTTATTCTGCAAAATTTAAATATTCCGTAAGATTATATTGATGTCGTTCACACAGAATATGGCATTCACAAAAATCTCATTAAACAGTATGGAACTGTAATTGATTGGTGAAATATCTACAGTTGCTTAACTGCATCTGCACAGGATCATGACTGGAGTAATTTTTTATGCGAAAATCAATGAATTATATAAATGGAAATGGGAGGTTTATAAAAATCAACTTTGAAAAGAGCTAATTTTACTGTGTTCTTTAGGATGTTCTAATTAATAAATAAAATTGTAAATTTAAAATGTATCTGACATACTGTACATTACCTGAAAACAGATAAAAAAAACCAACAAAGAACAAAAGCCATGGTATTCAGGTTTTATTTTATACAACTTTGAATTCTCAAAGGTGTAAATTCTACCGTATTTTTTCCCTGGTCCTCATAAGTTAATAACAGGCACATAAACTATAAGCTACTACACTAGTTTAACTAGAATATAAAAAAGCTTTCGGTACTTCAGATAAACACTGGTTTCCTTGTCAAAACTGCAAAAAAGACCACATACTTTCAAGAGACAGGTCAGTGGTCTATAGCTCACAGTTTGACCTTTTCCATTGCCTACAGTAAATTGTCATCGTCTTATTTGTCGAGATGTGTTAAAATGTTAATTTGAAGGTTGACTGGTATTCTTCTTGAGCCTTTCCTGTACTGGCTTAAGGATATTTTTTTTATGATAACCCTTTGGCTACACTAGAGAATACGTGTTGAGCACATGACTGGGACTCTCTAAGCTTATGATAACCATGCAGTGCAACACTTCTTTTAAGTTTCTTTGTGTTCTAAATTCTCATTTGACCCTTTTGTTTCCAGCCTCTTTAATTAAACAACTGAATCACGTAAAGTGACAATCACTAAATTACTATGGCTTTCCATTAAACTTCCTTGGAGGAAAAAATGATTTTACCTCAGCCAATTTGCTTAGGCCTTCAGAAGATGGGACTAATGGTGCAACAAACACAGACTATCATGTCCAGTTTAAATCGCCGCTCAAGACTATTCCTTTGCCTTATGCTTTGTATTGCCAAGATTAGATCTGGGACCCTAAAACTATGCAATGAAATAAGAAGCTTTAGGAAATTAATAAATAGAAATGGAAATTATTTTTACATATATGTAACTCCCCCATTTTTTTTTTTTTTTCCAATTTCAATTTACCATTGGTATTACAGACAATTAACCTTCTACCACTTTCTAATCTACTTTCTGACTAAAATATATTTTAATCAGAGTGTTTATGTCAGACAGATTTTATCTAAGTATATTTGATATCAGTGTCACAGTGTCTTTGGTTCATAATCATAGCTCAGAGCAGCAGTGTATAATGCATTACTCATTCATACACAAAACCTGAAAATCCCACTAATTTAATAAAATGGTGAATTTGAAAGTCACCTTTTGCTCAACATTTCTGACAGGGTTTTCTCTGACATAACATCAACTTAAGAATGTTCATGTTAGCCCCAGCTAACCTAAATACTGTAAAATCAAAGTTTAATTTTAAGAGTGGATGTTTGTACATTTAGAAATAGCTTGGTATAGTATATATTACGAGTAAGAATTTAGATTGGACAGAAAGACATATTCTATTTTATCAGTATCAATCTTGTTTGTAGAAAAACAGACATCTTTTATGTGTACAAATCAGGTTTGCGTTAATGCAAAATATCATTCAGAAATTAATCTTATTGAAATGAAAAAAATATTTTTGACACCACTTTTTTCCCACACATGAACCTTTCTTCAGGTAAAATCTCATGGATGAGGACAATTTCAGATGCTGCCATGACTGTAAATATTAAAATGGTGTTTCCTTCACTACTTCAGAGAACAGGTTAACTGGTACTCGGCACTGCTGCCAAGCGTACATGTCAGATATTACAGGCTTATCTGAATGGTGTTTACATGAAATGCTAAAAATATTCAAGAGCATAATCAAGATAAAACTTTCATGAAACTGATAAAGAATTTTTACTTTTGAGTTTTGTTTTGCCCTACTGCTTCTGAGGAATTATGTAACTTTTTATATAATTTACTGATTTTAAGGATTGCATAAAAGAGTAAATTACAAATCAGTAAGACACACAGTACTACATCTTAATCATTTCAGATCTTTTAACTCTTCAAGTGCCAAATGAGAGTAAAAAAAGAAATAGAATTAATATGAAGCCATCACTCACATGCTGAAATATGAAAATGTTAATTATTTAGCATGCTTAATTAATTGAGGATAACATTAATAAATCCCTGTTATGCTCTAATGAACCTATGAATTCTTCGTTGTGGAGAGAGGGCATCCTTTTTTATTGTGTTCTGGTAGATCATTCTCTAGCTGAACACAGTAAGATAACATGCAAGCAAAAGTGTAAGCTGTCACAGTAGATTGCTCATTAAGCTGTAATGTCCACTTTGGTTCTATCCCAATTAGACCTGTTAGAGGACTTAAGATTATTGTGAATCCATTCATTCATTCATTCATTCATTTTCCACTGCTTATTCGGGACCAGCTTGCAGAGGCAACGGACTTAGCAGTGAGGCTCTTATGCCCCTTTCCCCAGCCACACTCGCCAACTCTTGCTGTGGAATCCGAGAGAGTTTCTAGCCACTCCCGGATAGCTGTGCTTCTCACCCTATTTCTAAGGAAGAGCCCAGCCACCCTACAGAGAAAGCTCATTTCTGGCACTTGTACACATGATCTTGTCCTTTCATCCATTACACAAAGCTTATGACCACAGATGATGGTAGGGATATAGACTTACTGGTAATTTGGGAACTTTGCCTTCTGGCTCAGCTCCTTCTTTAACACAACGAGTTAGTATAGTAATAGCATAACTGTGCTTGCCAATCCTATCCATCTGTCAATCTCACCTTTACTATTCCCCTCACTTGTGAACAAGACCCCCAAAATACTTACACTCCTCCACTTGAGGCAATAACTCACCTTCCACTCACAGAGGACACATGGCCTCAGATTTAGAGGTGCTGACCCTCATCCCTGCAGCCTCACACTCGGTCACAAACTGTTACAATGTGTGCTGGAGTTCACGGTCAACAGCACTATGTTGTCTGCAAAACCCGGTGACGCAATTCTAAGGCCACCAAAACTGGCTGTGCCCTGATATTCTGTCCATGAAAATTACAAACAGAATAGGAGAATCAATTGTGAATCTATTTAATAAATAAATATAAAATTACTCCAATAAGGTTTACGCTAATTTCTAAAACAGGTGCCTGAAAACACTTTCTTGAAAATCCAATAACATGACAGCAGAAAGTTCTAAAATGGCAGTAGCCATGCTACATGCACACAAAGTGGCAGAATATACAGTATGGAAGAGTATACTCACAAAATGGTAAAGCAATGACATCACTGAAATAACAATAAAAATATTGACAAAATAAAATAAACTACCAAAACATTCCTGCCAAAGTAGAACTTCCTCCCTCAGTTAGAGGGCTTGCATGCCCAGTTACAGTATATTAATTTGAATGCTGCTGCATTTGCAGATTTGGTTTTTATTATTTCTGCTTATACTAGTAATTTTCAAACTAAACATTTATTATTCGTGCATATATAACTCGTGGGTTTATGTGGTTTCTAACTAAAAAGTAATGTAAAGCTTGATCTATGAAAGTAAACCAAGGCTCTAATTTTGTTTGCTATAATTCTCCTTTGTAAGCTTAAATAAAACTAAATGGCAAAGAAAAACAAATCAACAGCATGCCTCTCATTACAAAGCATCAGGCAATCATAAATCACTGTTTACTACACATAGCCTACATAATATAAAACTGCAACTTTAGGAAAACTGGGAATGAACAATGTAGCTCACTTGAAAACAAAAACACAGTACACGTGCCTAGCACTATGCTGAAAATGGAAAAACTTATACTGTGCATGTGCAATTTCCCTATCTTCCAACATAAAACTGTAACCAGCTGCATAAGCAGTATTCAAGCAACAAGAAACTTCTGCCTCATGATTATTACTCCATTGCCCTGGACTGAATTAAGCAGTTTTAATAATGTTAACGTTATATATCACATTTCATGTTATTTTATAAACTAAACTACTTGCAAATAAATTACATTTCAATAAATACAAAATTTCATGTTATATGGTGGGCAGCACGGTGGCGCAGTGGGTAGCGCTGCTGCCTCGCAGTTAGGAGACCCGGGTTCGCTTCCTGGGTCCTCCCTGCGTGGAGTTTGTAGGTTCTCCCCGTGTCTGCGTGGGTTTCCTCCAGGTGCTCCGGTTTCCTCCCACAGTCCAAAGACATGCAGGTTAGGTGCATTGGCAATCCTAAATTGTCCCTAGTGTGTGTGTGTGTGTGTGCCCAGCGGTGGGCTGGTGCCCTGCCCGGGGTTTGTTTCCTGCCTTGCACCCTGTGACCCTGTAGTTAGGATATAGCGGGTTGGATGATGGATGGATGGATGTTATGTGGTGTGGATGCTTTGTACACATGCATATTTTCATATATACTCAGATGCTAGTCTCCTATCAATTATTATTAATTATTAACTTAACTTTCTTTATAAAGAGTAAAGCAGCACCGCCAGTTTTCTGCTTTGTTGGGGATAATTAGGGGTAGATAGCACATATTGAAAGCATACAAGGGGAAATTACTGCAAGATATACTTCTAAATTGCTCGATATACAGTTCATTTATATTAGATTCCATCCATGTATTACATATCTGTATAGTTTTTCTATTATATAAAGCATCTTTTAAAGGATTATTTTACACATCTGGAGTCGTAAATAGGAGGTGGGGAAAAATATGTCTGCCCACATTGCTGACTAATCCTAAATGACACTTTGTTAAATAATTGACCAGTGTGGGCTCACTCAAGAATACAGCCCTTAGCTAAAGAGACTGTTGAAGGGGTTTACTTGGGCATCCATTCTACTATGACACTTAATAACAAACGAAAATATCTCAAGAAATGGTTGTGATGGGAGAAGTAATTTGCACAACACACATTCTAATGGTCAATGAGGCCATTTAGAATTAGAAATTACTCTGACAAGTAGTCCCTTCTTGGATCGTGGCCTTGTCGTGGCAGAAGGGCTTGCGCAGTCTAGTGATCCTCGAGCTACATGCTCCTGGTAGGGCTTCCCAAGGCAAACAGGTCTGAGGTGAAGATCCAGGCTAACTCGATCCTGAGACACCACATGGACTTAAATCAAGGATCGGCATTTCCCTTGCCCGGAAAAGGGTGGCCGGGGCCCCACCCTTGAGCCAGGCCCGGGGGAGGGGCTCACTGGCGAGCACCTGGTGGTTGGACCTTTGACCACGGGGCCCAGCCGGGCTCAGCCCAAAGGAGCAACATGGTTCCGCTCTCTTGTGGGCCCACCACCTGCAAGAGAGGCCGTAGAGGTCGGGTGCAAATGTGATATGGGTGGTGGCCGAAGGCGGAAACTCTGGAGTTCTGACCCTCGGTTGCCGAAACTGGCTCTTGGGACGTGGAATGTTACCTCTCTGGCGGGAAAGGAGCCTGAACTGGTGCGAGAGGTTGAGAGGTACTGGCTAGATATAGTCGGGCTCACCTCTATGCACAGTCTGGGCTCTGGAACCATTCCTATTGAGAGGGGCTGGACTTTGTTCACTCTGGAGTTGCTGTGAGTGAAAGGCGTCAGGCAGGGCTGGGCTTGCTTATGGCCCCCTGACTCGAGGCATGCACGTTGGGGTTCAGCAGAACGGAGCTGTGGCCGCAAGTTTGTCGGTGCCTCTCGTGGTGTCAATCCACAAAGCCTCTAAGGTTCAAGAGGCCGTCAAGTTAAACAAAGAGTCCTATCGGGTCTGGTTGACCAGTGGGACTCCAGAGGCAGCTGAGGGGTACCAACGGGCCAAGCATGTGGCGGCATCGGCTGTTGCACAGGCAAAAACTCGGGTATGGGAGGAGTTTGCGGAAGCCATGGAAAACGACTTTCGGTCGACACCGAGAAGGTTCTGGCAAACCGTCAGGCACCTCAGGAGGGGAAAGCTGTGCTCCACCAACACTGTGTACAGTGGAGATGGGGCCCTGCTGACTTCAGCTGCAGAAGTTATTGACCGATGGAAGGAATACTTCGAGGATCTTCTCAATCCCACCAGCATGTCTTCCTTAGAGGAAACAGAGCTAGAGGACTCCGGGGGGGCCCGTCCATATCAGGGGCTGAGGTCGCCGAGGTTGTTAAAAAGCTCCGAGGTGGCAGGGCCCCTGTGGTGGATGAGGTTCACTTTGGGTTCCTCAAGACTTTGGATGTTGTGGGGCTGTCCTGGTTGACACGTCTCTGCAACATCGCATGGACATCGGGGGCAGTGCCTCTGGATTGGCAAACCGGGGTGGTGGTCCCCCTTTTTAAGAAGGGTGACCGGAGGATGTGCTCCAACTATAGGGGGATTACACTCCCCAGCCTCCCCGGTAAGGTCTATTCAGGGGTGCTGGAGAGGAGAGTTTGGTCAATGGTCGAATCTTTGATTCAACAGGAACAATGCGGATTCCGTCCCAGCCGTGGAACACTGGACCAGCTCTACACCCTGGCCAGAATCCTGGAGGGGGCTTGGGAGTTTGCCCAACCAGTCCACATGTGTTTTATGGATTTGGAAAAGGCATTTGACTGTGTCCCTCGAAGCATCCTGTGGGGGGTGCTCCAAGAGTACGGGGTACAAGGCTCATTGTTATGAGCCATTCAGTCCCTGTACAGGAGGAGCAGAAGATTGGTCCACATTGCCGGTAATAAGTCAAACTCATTTCCTGTTGAGGTTGGACTCCGCCAGGGCTGCCCTTTGTCACTGATTCTGTTCATAAGTTTTATGAACAGAATTTCTAGGTGTATCCAAGGAGCGGAGGGGGTCTGGTTCGGTGACCTCAGAATCTTGTCTCTGCTATTTGCGGATGACGTGGTTCTGTTGGCTTCATCGAACAGTGACCTCCAGCTCTCACTGGAGCAGTTCGCAGCCGAGTGTGAAGCGGCAGGGATGAGAGTCAGCACCTCTAAATCTGAGGCCATGGTTCTCAGCTGGGAAAGGGTGGAATGCTCTCTCCGGGTTGGGAGCACATTACTGCCTCAAGTGGAGGAGTTCAAGTATTTTGGGTCTTGTTCATGAGTGAGGGAAGAATGGAGCGGAAGGTTGACAGACGGATCAGTGCGGCATCCACAGTAATGCAGGCTCTGCAATGGTCCGTCGTGATTAACAGAGAGCTGAGCCAAAAGGCAAGTCTGTCGATTTACCAGTCGATCTACGTTCCTACCCTCACCTATGGCCACGAGCTTTGGGTAGTGACCGAAAGAGCAAGATCGCAGATACAAGCGGCCGAAATGAGTTTTCGCCGCAGGGTGGCTGGACTTTCCCTTAGAGATAGGGTGAGGAGTTCAGTTATCCGGGAGAGACTCAGAGTAGAGTCGCTGCTCCTCCACATTGAGAGGAGCCAGTTGAGGAGGTTTGGGCATCTGGTCAGGATGCCCCCTGAATGCCTCCCTGTGGGGGGTGTTCCGGGCATGTCCCACTGGGAGAATGCCACAGGGCAAATCCTGGACATGCTGGAGGGATTATATCTCGCAGCTGGCCTGGGAATGCCTCGGGGTCCTCCCAGAGGAGCTGGAGGAGGTGGCTGGGGAAAGGGAGGTCTGGGCTTCCCTGCTTAGGCTGCTGCCCCCGCGACCCGACTTGGATAAGCGGTGGATAATGGATAATTGAATGGATGGATGGATGGATCTGACAAGTAGTATTTATACAGTACTTATGCAGGAAAAGCAAACTCAGAAGTGAAACAAAGAGGGTTTGCCAGGATGGATTCCAATTTGAAAATGTATGAATTTAGGATATCTACATTGTCACCCATAAAATTACTAATGTACTTTATCTTCAACAATAAAGCATGAAAAATGGTGATTTAATATGTATACTGTGTTTTAAATGCAGACTAAAATGACAGGAGAAGTAACAGTTATAAAAAAAGTAACCAGAAAATGGAAACGCGTCCTTATATTCACTACAGGATTTTAACATTTTGGTCAAAATTTCCAAATCTCTTTAAAACTTTACATTTAAACTATTTGCCACTTACACTGTCTACAGTCAAAAGTTTGACTGACAGAGGAGACCATGTAATCCATCAAACTCATTTGATTAGTTAATAGGTAAGCTGTTCAAATATCTCATCTAAATACTTTGCTGCCAAAGTTTCCATTTTAACTACATGACCCTGTAGTTTGCTCCATCTTCCCATGACACTTTGTGTGAAGAAGTGTTTCCTAGCTTCCTAAATGCAGTTTTAAATGCATTTCCCATGAATTTCCACTGGTGGTTTCACATATATGATTTGCCATTTAATTGAAAGAATTCTGTTGAGTCAGCTTTATCAATACCTTTGTAAATTTTGAAAGCCTGGATTAGTCTTTAATTAACTCTTCACTCCGCCTTCTCAGTTCAGGACTAAACAGGTTTGATTGCCTAGCCTAGCCTATTAGAATGAGTAGTGCCCTTTAGTCCAGAGTTGCACAGTGTTGCTCTTCTCTGCACAACTTCTAGTGCTACTTGGCCTTTCTCGTAGCATGATGACCAGAACTGCACATAATACTCCAGATGAGATGTCGCTAGTATATTACACAGTCTGAGTATAATATCTCTTGAATTACATTCAACAGTTTTTACTATACAGTAAAACCTAACTAACACTGTATTTGTCCTTTTAATACTTGCACATTGTCTAGTCGAAGAGAATTTTGCCACGTAACCATTTAATTCTTTTTACAGGATATTTCCTGTATGACAGGATCTCCCATCTTGCATTTATAATTAATGCTCCTTTTATCTATGTGTAGGACTTTTCTATATTAAGCTGCAGTTTTGAAAATTGGAAACATCTTTTCTATTTTTCTGCCCCCTCAGTATCTGCTATGATCCATTTGTAATGTAATCTATACTGTCTACTGTATGTCTGTTTGTACACTGGAACACTAAATACGTAATGTCTGTTATTTGAAAGGCTTGATATCACATTCCTGTACCCTCATATTATAGGCTTGAGAAGCCGGGCATGATAAATATTAAGATAAGTGTCTGGGGCTAGAACAGTCTTTCACCTTTTCTGCCTAGGGCACAAAGAGTCATCTAAGAACTGACTTTATAACAAAAAGATTTTCCTTTTAAAACATAAAAAAGTTGGTCAGCGTATTATGTTCCACTATATTCTAAGCGATGACCAAAATCAACAAATCTCCTTTTGGCAAAAGAGGAAAAACAAGAGTAGAAGTCTTTTCTATGATTCTACGAAAACTGATACACATTGTGCTAAACAAAGTCTTTTCTTAGTGACATGGCACACAAATAAGGTTCAGTGAGGACCCATCTTGACTTTTGCCCCAAAGGGAAACCCTGTATATAAGTAAATCTCATGTTTCACTTCTCTGAATAGATGTTATAGGCCTTTTTACGCTTTGTATGCAGACATGTGTAGTTGTGTTAATGGTCAAGCCCTCCTATTGGTGAATACAATACTTATTATCTTTTTAACAAATCATCATGAATATCCCCTGCTATGCACCCCCATCCCCTCAGGTGATGACATACTTCAAGTAGAGGAATGCACCTGGACAGGTTGCACCTAAATGGACCTGCTACGGCACCCATTTGCAATCCCTAAGCAGGTGAAGAATGTAATCGTGGAACACGTATCCAAAAGTATAATGAAATGGACTAGTGTTCTGAATACTGTGGAGAAGTTATAATCACAAAAATCCCACATCTAAACCTATTTTATTAAGAGAATATTCACTTTTCTAAAAGTACATGCCATTTATGTCAGACAACGTGGTAGGCAACATTTTCATTTGAGTAGCTTTTCAAAGTTTACTTTTAAACTCTGCACAGAAAAAATAAAAGTGAATTTACATTAGTTTATAAAGTAACATAGTGAATTATGAGTAACATTCTCAAATCTTCTTCATATAATTCAGGGTTGTCAGAAGCCAGAACTGAACCGAGCTGCATTGTCAGTAGAACATAAATCAACCCTTGCAGAATGCCAGTCCATTACACTGCCTACTAACATACACCCACACTCACATGGATCTACTGTATTTAGAATTTAGATGCATATCTCTGGGATATGGAAACATGTATTGTAAACTCCACAAAGACAGCAACTAGGTGCAACATTCACACGTAGAATACTGATCCTTTATGCAGAAGTGCTAACAGCTGTCACACCAAGCTGCACATTTATAAAATAATATTTTCTTAAAAACTCAACTTCTTAGTAACCTGTATTAAAAGAATCTGACAGTAAATGATTTGAGACCTCAATAAAGAGCTGGGTCATTTTGAAGAAGTCACTGCACCTTACAAATGCCACAGAATCGAGGATGTAAGTCTAATTAGTTCCAAATGTCTCTAGTCTCTGAAAGTGTAACACCCAATCATATGAATGATTATATGTGGGAAAGATTAGCCATTGAAGTGGAACCTGCTAACAACAAACACTAAGCTGTCCTCTCATACCCTTGTGTTTCTGAATTTACATCTTGGAATGTCTGTTTGTATTGCTTTCAGAATAAAACTCTGCAAGAGATATACTGAAAAAACAGAAGTCTGCATTTCCCAAAATCAACCACACTACACTCAGCAAAGCTTTTTATGCTACTCACTTGATCCGCACGTCTATCTTACGTTCTCCTCATGTTTATACCTAAACCAAAGGCTCATCTTTTCTCCTTTGTGCACTTCAGATTATTTTGTTCATGAAAAAATAGTCCAGTAAATACTGAACATAACTCTGTAGTTTTCTTTTTAAGAGAAGACTGTAAAACAGTAGCAAAGTCCTAGACTGTAATGTGTTTAATAAAAAATGTTGTGAGTAAAAAGCAATAGCTGCTGTGGTTTAGCTCTTGTGCAAAAAGAGGTTGCTATTAAAAAAGACTGAATAACACAAATATGGCAAAATCCTATATGTTTTCTGTTAACCCAGGCTTCGCGTGATTAAATACCAGTAGTTATTTTAATGGGAAAGGCAGGATGTTCAGTATTGTATACCAAGGAGCCTCTACTAGGTACTGACCTTGGCTCTAAAAGCCTTCAAAAGCCTTTCAACTTCAAGCCAATCCTCGAGGCTCTCAGTCTCTTAACACCAAAACCCACTGAAAATGCCTTCAAACCCTGTAGTAAATTTAAGATTCTGTCACACGTACTGTCACTATGCTTTTACATGAATTAAGGCAGAAAACAAAAATTTCGTCTAAAAAGAGCTACAGGCAAATCATTCCTTAACAGATAAAGTCAGCCTTTAGGATATTAAAATGTATACAGAGAACAAAAAAGGACCATTATAAAATAAGTTGCAGACTTAATATTCATGGAAAGGTCTTTTTCATAATTTACATATGTCTCACTAGCAAGGAAGGCTGTCACCTGCTCTTAATAAAATATGTCCGGTCAGTGGCCTAACTATCAATTTAAAAGCCTGAGTGAAATCTCAGGTGATAGAAAACCTGTGACAGATGCCAAAGAAGAACCTGATTTCAAGAGTAATGGTTTGAGAAGAGGATAAATATACACAGAAGCCTGGTCACCAGCTAGAAATACTGAAATTCATAAAGTGATAGTTCTGGAAAGTCAAAAATTAAAATATCTATGATCTAAAATGCAGATAAACCAGTCCAGGACAATACAACTTATTATATATTAATATTTACTTTGATTAAATACAGTTAGCTCCAAATGATTTCACACATGAAATAAAAATATAACCAATATACTTCCCAAATAAAATAAAAGCTTTAAAGATTATTCTACTTCTATAGTTTAAATGGAAATATGAAAGACTAAACAATAATAACCTGAATGTTTTCAAATTATTTTCAGGGTCATATTTTAGGTTATGTTACCCTGGATTGACCTGTGACCCCTCCAACAGACGGAAAGGTACTATAAAGATTTGGAGTTAAACACTGGTATCATAACTTACACAAATGAATTGTTGTTAACAAATGACTTAACAATTAAATTCAAGTACCGTACTGGGGTTCCAAAATAAAACAGCTTGGAGGATCAAAATGATGAAAAGAATTAAAGCACTTAAATTTAAATAAAGTATTAAATAGATCAAAATTAACTAATTTTGATGAGTGCTTAATAAAAAATTTAAATGTAATCACCATTTGCTGTAATGAACACAAAAAGTATAAGTGACATGAGAATATATTTATGGCATGATGGCAAGATGATTAAAATCTTCCCTTCACTGTCAAAGAAAAAAAACTGCAACCACAGAACCCACAGTACAGAGCTGCCTTCGGCCATTTATTCAAACTGTATTCTTACCTTGGGTGTATCCGCTTTCATTTAGATCACTCAACAGGATTAAACATGTTACTGAATTCCTTTCCCAATCACTATATAATGAAAGATTGATGGAAAGGCGGCTTGCCTTAATTGACGTTAAAACTTAAATTCACATGCCTCACTAAGTTTACACTTCAAAGTAGCAAATTCTGAAACAAAAATGAAGAGCCCAGTTCATATTAGTCCATTTTCTCCTCTCCAAGAACTGAATTTCTACTTTATGCAAATGCATTACTCTGTGATGGTGTTCTTAGTGGGGTATTAACATTATCAACATGTTAGCCAAACAAAACAAGTATATCTATAAACACGTTATTGAAATTGGGCATTGTCTTTTAATACATAAATGAGGTAATAATGATATTACCTAGCTAAATATTTTGGAATGCAGATTTTCTAAATACAAAGTTGGGTAATGTCTGGGAGATTCTATATGGTTATTCCCTAAATGAAAAAATAGCATTTCATAACACTGATCATATAATATAGCCAGATAAAGAAAAATTAGAAAACTTTAAAAATGACAGAGATGAATATCTTCTGGAAAGTGTATATAGTATGCTATATTTTTGGTGCATATACAGTATAAAACTTTCTGGAGGCTGTTCAAAATAGATTACAGAATTCTTTGTTCACTTAAATGGTGATCATATTTGTTTTGCTTTTCAGGAAAAGGGTAAAAACACTATATTGTTAAGTTAATCGCATTTCTTGGGAAATACCAAATTCACAAGATGAAATGGATAGAAATGAATTCCAAATTTCTTCCTAAAGACTCAAATGAAACATTACATAACCATGTTTCAATACTGGAAAAACAAGAAAGCAACCTTGCATAGCTTTTTAAGATTTTTTTAAGAATTTCAATTATTTTAAAAGTAATATATTGGGAATACTGTATTAGCAAATTTTTAATTCTTTCATATTGTATTTGAACATACTACATGTTCAATAGTGTATTTTTGAATTAGTAATCTAAATATTAAAATCTGTGAAAGTGTTAAGACCATTTCATGTGTATGCATCCAATGTCATTCTGGCATCAATGTGGACACACACTTACCTGAAGAGCTAGACATGTTCAAAGTTTACAGCCATGTAATCTGCCTGCACTGATTGTTTTGGTTAATATGTACTTTATGTTAAATGTATTTCATAATGTACAAACATTTTTAAAATATACTGTATAAACACATATTAATATAATATATGCACACTCTCATACATATCACACATATACAATATATATACCACTAGCAAAATACCCGCGCTTCGCAGCGGAGAAGTAGTGTGTTAAAGAAGTAATGAAAAAGAAAATGAAACATTTTGAAAATAACGTAACATGTTTGTCAATGTAATTGTTTTGTCACTGTTGTGAGTGATGAGTGTTGCTGTCACATATATATATATATATATATATATATATATATATATACATATACACAAACATATATATATATATATATACATATCTATACATATACACATATATATATACACACACACATATATACATACATATATCTACATATATACACATACATATACATACACACATACATATACACACACACATATATACACACAAATACATATATATATATACATACACACACACACACATATATAAATGTATACATACATATCTACATATATACACACACACACACACATATATATATATATATATATAAAATTATCTCGCAGGCCGGATATAATTACACGCCGGGCCGGATGTGGCCCGCGGCCCTTGAGTTTGACACATATGGACTAAATAGAACTTGAAAAGATATATTTTTTCGTACATCGAGCCCGTGTGCTATTGTGGTTTTGCCTGCATGCCTCAATAAGTCACCCTCCCCTCACTCTTACTTTTTTACCGTTCATCTAATGAATACACTGAGTATGGCTTTACCAAAACAATCATTGATGGCGAATAAAGTATCCATTATTCGAGTATGTAGATCGGGGTATATATATACATATATATATACCCGTGTATCGCAGCGGAGAAGTAGTGTGTTAAAAAAGCTATGAAAAAGAAAAGGGAACATTTTAAAAATAACGTAACATGACTGTCAATATACAGTACAGTATTTGTTTTGTGAGTGTTACTGATTGTTGCTGTCATCAGGATTTGATTATCATTATTTCTTTCAATCAGGTTCGTATTTGTAGGATGTGTTGTGTTCAAGTTACATTCCGTGTTTGTCAATCGTTGTAAAGATGACAGGTCTCATTCATCGATTCGTTTCTTACTGCATCAATAAACAGCTCGTCTTCTTCTTTATCTGAGACCTGACACACTGCATGCACGGGTTTTTTTTTTACACTGTCTTCCTTTAGCGGGACATTGACTTTTTCCACCGTGTGCTTTGTTTCCGCAGTAGCTGGATTTATGAATATGCTTGTATGTATCAGACGCTTCATATTTTTTGCTGCCTTTTCAATTGTGTAATTCGGTTTTTGTTCAGCGCTCTTTGGAACTGTTGCTTTTTGTCTGTGCACTGAGTCAGTTCACGTGAGCCGCTCGGTGTACATGCATTGAAGTTTCCCAGCTGTGCTGGTGCCATCTCGTGCTATGCCCATGGCTGTATTTAATGTTACCGAAGTCGTGGCACTTAAAACTTTCTCTCGCAGTTTCGCTGAGTTTGTGCCAAACACCACCCTGACCATCTCATCTTCCTCTGCATAAGCACAGTCCTTCACCCGTGAATATTTAGTGGCAGTTTGCTATTGGATTGCCGCTGACGGACGGCCTTATATGGGCAGGCACTAAATTACAAACGCCAGCGGCAGCCTGTCTATGAACTTAATTTAAAGTGTAGGTTTACATCGTGCTTTGTTTCCAAAGTAGCAGAACTCA
This sequence comes from Polypterus bichir lapradei, assembly GCA_026402145.1. Classification (NCBI taxonomy): domain Eukaryota; kingdom Metazoa; phylum Chordata; class Cladistia; order Polypteriformes; family Polypteridae; genus Polypterus; species Polypterus bichir. The sequence goes on from JANRMT010062792.1 coordinate 77,751,219, forward strand.
TGAATATGGTTGTATATGTCACTCGCTCACTTCTTATTGTTTCACTGCCTTCTCAATTATATAATGCATGTTTTCTAAAGCGCTTTTTGGAGGTCTTCCTGGTTTTCTATGTACTGCGTGATTACGTGGGAGGCGTGATGATGTCACACGAAACTCCGCCCCCACAGCGTTCAAGCTCATCTCCATTACAGTAAATGGAGAAAAACAGCTTCCAGTTATGACCATTACGTGTAGAATTTCGAAATGAAACCTGCCCAACTTTTGTAAGGAAGCTGTAAGGAATTAACCTGCCAAATTTCAGCCTTCCACCCACACGGGAAGTTGGAGAATTAGTGATGAGTGAGTGAGTGAGTGAGTGAGTGAGTGAGTGAGGGCTTTGCCTTTTATTAGTATAGATATACTTTATCTTTTTCATTATAATCAAGATACTTGACAAGGCTGCATTTCAAACAGTATACCAAAATGTTACTCATTACTTTCATTTTTTGTTCTGTGTTTTCTTTTGAACATTACTTCCTGGGAACATTTAATACAGAATATAATTCTCTTTTAGTACAATTCATTATTAGTATTTTTTGTTTTCTAAAAACTTATCTACTTCTTTTTGCACTGGACCAATCTTTCTATTTTCAAATTTATGAAAAATAAAAAAATATCTTAGGAACTGCAAGCCAACTGCAATCTATGGCTAATACTAACATTCTACTTCAAAGTCTATTTAATACATCAAAGGTTTTTGAGACAAGAAAGTAAATTTCATATATTACTAAATCAATTTTCCTCATGTAGTTTCCCTCACTTGAGAATGTTGGGGAAATGCAAATGCCAATTGATCTGAAGGCATCATATATATGTAAGGCCATTCTACGCTACCCATACTGTTAAGTATAAAATCAATAAACATTCTTATGGAATGGTGTTAGGCAGTGACATGAAATCCAGCAAAACATCATGACAAGTGAAACCAATTAAGGCTGCTTTAACTAACAGCAAACAGCTGATTACCTTCTAAATAATGGCTTCTGAAGTATAATGTTCAGAGTGCAGTCTTGTGGCAAATCCTGACAGGTTTTGTGTAGTACAAACTAAGCATGCTTTTTCCATTATAGGTTAGCAGTAGATTTGACTCTTCTCACCAACAGATGTAAGGTAAGGACTAAGCTAAATGGACTAATTTAAACTCCGCCAATCAACTTACCCTTCATCTCTGTGGTAGGAAGCTGCAGGCCCTGGAGAAAATCTACAGTCACCACTGGAGAGCAAACAAACACCACTCAGACAAAGATCGGACTTGGATGTGAACCCAGAACACTATAAATGGGAGGGAACAACACTAACTCTGAATGTTACCAACAGACTGCAGTATTCATGGGTAAAATTAAATAGAAATCTAACAATTAATGCCTTAGTAAAGAAAGTTTCAAATGCTTTATTTTTGATTTTATTTCTTCACATTCAAATTAGCATAGTAAAATAGAATATTTTACAAATCAATATTTTCATTTTTTTCTTAGCTATCATGTCGTAACAAGACTTTGTTCTCATGCACCTAGAAACAACAGCACAATACACTGTTAAAACTGATACATTTTCAAACTTTTAATTTTCATGTAACGTAATGTTATGTATCAAAATTTGCCGAAAATTGCCATTGCCAGATACATTCACTGGATTCTTCAAGCTACAGAATTTGAAAAAGTGTCTACATATAATACTACAACAGGATTTTGCTGACATTACTTCACATGTGGCAGAATTACCACTACTGTGAGAGAACATCAGACTGTAGCTGACCTTTACTAACTTTTTCGGGTGTTTCACCTACTTTGTAAATTACACAACAGGATCTTCAAAAACATGAAACACTGAAAGAATCTAACTTCATACCAGTGTGTATGTTTGCATTAAACATGACCTTCGTACTTGCAAAGCAGCTTTTGTATATCACAAAACTGAAGAATGTTTGCTGCCTGTTTACTTTACAGAAGTAGATACAGATGCAAATAACCCAGTTAAACAGCTACAGGACAAGAGAGTGTCAGAGTGACTTCACACACTTTGGTCTGCAACTTTGGAGGTTGGAGGGTGGGAAAAACAGCTTCTTTTGCACACCTGCAAACTTGCATTAGCTAAAAGGTATGATTAAAGACATTCTTTAAAAAAAAAAGAAAGGAAAAAAAAAGAATGGATGATTACCAGCAATAAATACAGGTTATCTATTTGACATTTTGCTATATTGTTGAAAGTGTCACTGATGGATTCTTTTATCTAAGGGTCAAGTTATTACACAGACAGAGTCAACACCCAAAATAACAAGACAGCACCAATACTGTAAGTGTCCATCATTTAAAATAAATCAAAACTATTTTAAAACTTGAAGCAAAATGGCAACAGAAAAGTAACAAAGCAACAAAAACAACTTCCTTAAATTTTCCCATAGAGTACAAATACAAAGATAATTATCAGAATATCGCTCTTAAAGTCAAATGAATGTACATTTCAAGATGTCACATAGTTTTACTAGATGTTAAAATTATGATAAAACTAGCAAAATACCCACGCTTCGCAGCGCGAAGTACTGCCTTAAAATTTTTATTAAGAAGAAAATTACACCTTTTTAAACTGAGGGAAAATATACATTTTTTTAAGGATCTCTTTGTATACCACATTGTGAGTTAGGCCCTCCGATTGTAATATGACCAAGCTGTGCGCTGAGCTTACTCTTGAGCATGCAACATACAGTTGGCCATGTGAAAAGTAATCTTGTCTCAAATCTCACAGCTTGGATTGCTGCTGTCATAATCGGTTTGAGTTTCATGGTTTGTTTCAATTACGACAGTATTTGCAAGACTTGTGTTGAAGTGACATTCGGCATCTGTCAAGCGTTGTAAACACACAACCGGTTTCATCGATAACTTCACATTCAGCTTTTGAGAGTTTAAACATTCATAAACATCAACGTGTCCACTACTGAAATCGTTACCTGTGAATCTAAGATGTTTAAGAGGCATTGGCGGTTGTCGAAAGGTGTAAAATATTTGGCCATTTCGGTACACTTGAAAGCGACAACCAAACAATTCAGCGGCAGCCATCAACTCACATGCAGAACCATAGGTGAAGGGCTTAAGCATTTCACTCTTATAGTGCTCCTGTGTAGTATAATTATCTCCTGTACCGCCATCAGTCCACACCTTGAACCTGTCCCAGTCATTCAATACATAAGACACAATGTTCCTCCGGATATCAAGAGTGAGCCTGATATGGCCGTGCAATATGTAACAAAGAGAACAACTCCAAGACCATTGGATATGAAGACAACTCGCAGAGCCACACCCACCAACTCGGACACGACGACACAGAAAAACCGGCGTCATTTATATTTGTCTGTCGTAGAGGAAACATGCACCTCTGAGCCACATTGACTGTTCATAGAGGCATGTTTCTCGTGGAGGTGAATCACCATATGCAGCGTGTAAAACGGTTTGCGAGGGGTATCCCATGGGATCCTTAAAACGATCCTTTACAACTGAGGTTAAAACACAATGAAGTAAGCAGTCTTTAAAAACCGAGTTTTTGGTTACGACGCACGGCCGCGTGCACCATAGCAAACTGTTTTACACGCTACATACAGCAATTCGCATCCGCGACAAACATGCGTCTTCTTAGATGCTCCTGCAGGAACACGAAAGATGTTTCCCTGCCCACCAACACTCCTTTTTCACCGGCCCGCGTCTACCCTCGCTCTCTAGGCATTCACACTGCCTGCCCATGTGCCCGGACGCAAAAACTCACCGACCACCCAGTTAGTCCCTTTCGTCTGTGCTAGGAGTCCACATGCACGTCAGCCACGTTGACTTTTCATTATTCTTTTCGGTTTCGACACCCAACCGCGTCCACCATGAAAAACCATGCGAAAGGAACAACGAAGCCCCAACTCGCTACTACCGTGGTCGGGTGTCTTGGTGGATTATATATAGAAAACCAGTCACAACCGCACAGAGCAATGAGAAGTCTACGTGAGTCACAGGTGCATCTGGACTGTGCAAAGACGACAACGACTCAAGTGCCGAGTTGGTGGTGGGCACATGAGCAGGCAGTGCATACTGAACGAGAAATTCAGTTACGGACGATTGTGTGTTGGTTCGTTCCGTGCATTGTTACGGTGTTGCTTTTCTTGCTGATTTATTACATTACCGATTTTTCAAATGCTAATTTTCTCCCTGTGCTTAAAAATCATTAAAAAACCACCCTGATTATGCGGCATATGGTACGCCGCGGGTTGGCTAGTATCATATATTTTTCTCCTAGGAGAATAAAAAGATTCATCCACAAATTAAATCTCACAAGATGCTACTAACCAAAAGTTAGCATAGTGACTGGCGTTTACAGATGTATAGTAAAAAATATACAGATCCATATTGTGGGCTCACCAGCTGCATGACGAAGGGTGAGGATCAGATGTGATGCCAGTTTAATGACAGTTATACATGACCTAGGTGTACTAGTCCCTGGAAATGGAGACTAGACTTTGGGAAGTTGGAACATTACCTATCTGGCAGGGAAAGAGCCTGAGCTGTTGCAGGGGGTGGAACAGTACCAGTTAGACATAGACGGCATTACCTCCATGAAAAGCATGGGTTTTGGAACCAAACATCTTCATCAGGGGTGATCTCTCTCCTACTTTGGAGCTGCAATGTTTTAAAGAAATTGCCCAGTTGTGGAGATATTCACAAGCCACCAGCTGTTTGCTGTGCAACTGGAGTTTTCAACGATGGACCAGAGGGTTGCTTTAATGTGACCACAAGTTGAAGAGAGGAGAACTTTTGACTGTTGTTAGTGCATTTGACTAAACAGCTGTATGGAGTATCCAGCCTCCTTAGAGTTGGTGGGTTTAGTTCTTAAGGTGCTTCCCACTTACTCAGTAGTATTCTTACTGGGTGACTTCAATTCTCACATCAGGAATAACAGAAGTACCGAGGGGATTGACATGACTGGAAGAAACACCCTGCTGGATTTGAACAAGAAAAGTGAGTTGTTATTGCTTTTCTCTGCTCAAACACTATCTTCAAACACAAGGAGGCTCATAAACGTACTTGGTACCAGAACATCTTGGGCCAAAGATAGATCACAAAATGTGTAATTGTATCATCTAACCTAAGGGCATACAGTGCATCCGGAAAGTATTCACAGCGCATCACTTTTTCCACATTTTGTTATGTTACAGCCTTATTCCAAAATGGATTAAATTATTTTTTTTCCTCAGAATTCTACACACAACACGCCATAATGACAACATGAAAAAAGTTTACTTGAGGTTTTTGCAAATTTATTAAAAATAAAAAAATTGAGAAATCACATGTACATAAGTATTCACAGCCTTTGCCATGAAGCTCAAAATTGAGCTCAGGTGCATCCTGTTTCCCCTGATCATCCTTGAGATGTTTCTGCAGCTTAATTGGAGTGGTGGTAAATTCAGTTGATTGGACATGATTTGGAAAGGCACACACCTGTCTATATAAGGTCCCACAGTTGACAGTTCATGTCAGAGCACAAACCAAGCATGAAGTCAAAGGAATTGTCTGTAGACCTCCGAGACAGGATTGTCTCGAGGCACAAATCTGGGGAAGGTTACAGAAAAAAATCTTCTGCTTTGAAGGTCCCAATGAGCACAGTGGCCTCCATCATCCGTAAGTGGAAGAAGTTAATAAATTTGCAAAAACCTCAAGTAAACTTTTTTCACATTGTCATTATGGGGTGTTGTGTGTAAAATTCTGAGGAAAAAAATTAATTTAATCCATTTTGGAATAAGGCTGTAACATAACAAAAAGTTGAAAAAAGTAATATGCTGTGACTACTTTCTGGATGCACTGTCTACGAGGTGTGGCAGAAAAGTAATGAGACTGGCAACACTGCAAGCAATCTGGCAACGCTGCGCTGTTGTCCTTGATAGAGCATGTGTATCAGTACCCTCCCATAGCTCAGTGCGAGTTTCAACTCCTTCCGTTAACTACGTGATTTTTGTGACTGCTATAAGCGAAGTTGTGTTTTTGGTTGTGCGTCACGCAAAATGGAACAGCGGAATTTGGAGCAACGTTGTGCCATTAAATTTTGTGTTAAGCTTGGAGAATCGGCAAGTGTGACGTTTGAAAAGTTAAAACAGGCCTATGGGGAACATTCTTTATACCGAGCTCAAGTTTTTCAGGGAGGCCTTCAACTTCGAAAAACAATGAAAACATCGAACGTGTGAACACTCTTGTGAGATCAGACCGTCGTTTAACATTAAGAATGTTGAGTGAACAATTAAATTTGAACAGATTTACCGTTCATCAAATTTTGACTGAACATTTGCACATGCGAAAGGTCTGTGCCAAAATGGTGCCGAAAAACCTCACAATTGAGCAGAAGGACAATCGAAAAAACGCATTCCTGTGGTTCCCCAGCCCCCTTATTCACCTGACCTCAGTCCGTGTGACTTTTTCCTTTTTCCTAAACTGAAAAATGTCCTCAAAGGACGTCATTTCGGGACTTTAGAAAACATCCAAAAGAGTGTAACGGACATGCTGAAGACCATACCGGTTTGATGACTTCCAGCACTGCTACCAACAGTGAGAACAACGTCTCCATCGGTGTGTAGCTGCCCAAGGGAACTACTTTGAAGGGGATAACATTGATGTTTGAAAAAAATAAAAACTTTGGTAAATAAAAAATCAGTCTCATTACTTTTCTGCCACACCTCGTATAGCTGTCATCTGATCACCACATGGTAGTTAGCTGGATTTGAAGTGAGAGATATAGGCTGGACAGACCAAGTACGTGTAGAGAAACAGTTAGGGAGTCCTGGAAACGACTAGCTGAGGCTTGCGATTGTGATGAATTGAACTCCTACCTCTAAGGAGAGCTTCTCCCAAGTGCAGAGTGAGGTCAGGGACATTGAGTCCGAATGGACCCTATTCAAAACCTCAGTTGAGCAAGTAGCTGCTAAAAGTTGTGGACTTAAGGTAGTTGGGGCATCTCATGGCAGCAACCCTAAGACCCAATGGTGGGCACCAGAGGTGAGGGAAGCTGTTAGACTGAAGAAGGTGGCCTTCAGGGAAATGCTGTTTGTATGGTCTCTTACCTCAATTGATAGGCTAAAAAGAATGCTTGCAAAAGTGGTTGCAGAAGAAAAACTCAGCCATGGGAGGAGTTTGGAGGGGCCATCGAGAAAGACAGCCTCAAGGCTGTTCTGAAAAACTGTGCAACAGCTCAGAAGGGGAAGATAAATCTTTGCATTTATATAGTGCTTTTCTCACCACTCAAAGCGCTTAGCAATTGCAGGTTAAGGGCCTTGCTCAAGGGCCCAAAAGAGCAGAGTCCCTTTTGGTATTTTATGGGTTTCAAACCAGCAACCTTCCAATTGCCAGTGCTGATCCCTAGCCTCAGAGCAACCACTCTGCCTGTAGCCTTGCTCAGTAACCTTGCTCAGACTGTGTTAAGCAGGGATGAAGAGGTGTTAACTTCTATTTCGTGATGGGAGTAACACTTCAAAGAACTCCTCAACCTGGTAGACATGATTTCCAATCAGGAGGCCTTCTTGGGCACATGTCCAAGTCACTATGATTATCTGAGGACTCAAAAGTACTAAGGCTACTGGGGTGGACAAGATCCAACCCGAGATGCTGAAAGCACTGGACATTTTTGGGATAGCATTTTTAAAGCATCAATTCAGTGTCACATGAAAGGTAGGTAAAATACCTTTGGACTGTCAGACATGTTTGGTGGTCCCCATATCTAAGAAAGGTGACCAGACAGTGTTTTCCAACAATAGAGGGACCACACCTTTCAGCCTTCTAGGCAAGGTTTATGCCAGGGGGTTAAAGGGGAGACTCCACCCAATGGATTAGCCTAAGATAGCGGCAGGGATGAGAATCAGCACTTCTAAATTTGAGGTCATGGTTCTCTCTCAGTAAAAAGTGTATTGCTCTCTCCAAGTGACAGAAGGACAACTGCCCTTAGTGCAGGGAGTTTATGATTTTACTCAGAAGTGATAGTAGTTCGTAAGAACAACAAGCAGATTTGCAGCTTTCCTCCAGGTGTTGCACCAGTTCATGGTGGTGAAGTGAGAGTGAGTTCTAAAGACAAAAACATCGGTTTTCCAGTCGAGCTAAACCCCCGTCTTCACATATTGTCATAAGTTGGGGGTAATGATTGAAAAAATGACAATATGAGTACAGGAGGCATAAATTAGATTTCTTTACAGGGTTGCTGGGCTTACCTTTTGGGACAGGCTGAGAAGGTCACCAATTTAGGAAAGCCTCAGAGTAGAGTCACTGCTCCTTTGGATTGAGAGTAGTCAGTTAAGGGAACTTGTCATGTCATAAGGATACCACCTGGACAGTTCTCCTGGGGCTTCTCTAAGCACATACCAATGGGTGAAAATGCTTGGGCAGACCATGACGTGCTGTGGGGATTATACATCTTATCTGGCTTGGGAACACCTGAGAACTTCCAGGCTAGGCTGTAATGTGTACCTGGGGATAGGTAAGACTGGGAATGACATGCTTGGCCTGCTGCCTTTGCAACCCTCATAAGGAAAAGTGGTCCGAGATTATGAGATGAGATAAGAAAGTTGTACAGATAACTTGCCTTTTTCTGTGGCTGTCTTTTTATGTAATGATTTATTAACAGCGTTAACAACCATCCCTACATTTACTTAAATTCCAAGGCAATGCATCAATAATAAATAGCTGCACCCCTCAATCCCATTTGTGACTATCTAACTAGACTGATGTTTTTCGTAAGTTTTTTTTTTCCTAGCATAACTTTTCAGGAATTGGAAGCCTAATTAAACAAGTGGTATGAATACAAAGAGAAGAAGTACATTAGGTAAGTTATGTTTTCTCTTAAATAAAATCAAGTTCTTTGTTTAAATAATTTCTTGTTTATTATGCAACTGTAGAGTGGAGACATGCTGCATTTTGGTTGGACATGCAAGTAATCGTCTCATTGTACTCTATACACGTCACAATAATACTATCACTTCTACCACTACATTCATTCATGTCAGTACATGAGGTGCATTTGCTGTTAATATTCACTTTGAAAATGAAAACTCACCTTGTTCTGGGATTTTTTATATGTAAATGGTAGTAATTTAATGTAGTGGTAGGAAATTCCTACTTTTACTTTTCTGTATCTCTCACCTATCTGATATTTCCATGAACGTTTTCTGCATTCTTTTAAAGATTTTATTTTAGCTTGTAAAACAATAAATATGTCATTGTTATTTTCAATTTAACCATAGTGTTCATAACAGAAGCTATTACATACAAACTTGCCATTTTTACAATGAATGCAGATCACAGATTATTCATATCTGAAACTTTACTTTGAAAAACTGTGCAATTTTTATCACACTATCTGGCCTTGGATAAAATTATTGGGACAAATCATTTTTGTGCTTTCAGCAAACAAACTCTGCTTCTAAGAAATTGGTTATCATAACAACAATAAAAACTACATCCTGGAAAACAATAATGCTTGAAAAAAACATGATGCTTAACAAAACTCTAAAGAGTGTACATAAATTCCCAGAAAAGTTCTGCCATCTATTGCCACTACTAAAAGTTTTATTATAAAGTTTTATTTATTAGGAACATGTTCTTCTTAAGTTTGCATATGCTGGATTTATGTCCAAATGTCTGTTGATGGCATTCTCAAAACTTTACAACCTATACCATATTTGCTATATATTGCCTTTGATTCTTGTAAGTCTAAACATTATCCTCTGATGAAGGCCCCTGGCAGGGGCTGAAAGCTCAGGAATAAAAACTACTTTATGATACGTGATTCATTTTTTCCCTTTGTGGATCTCCAGCTGCAAATATTATATAAGTAAATGCCAAATACCACTGACTCACTCATCACAAAATCTCCCAAACCACTGCTAAGAAACGGTTTTTAAAATTTTCGTGTTCCAAGTGTGTTTTGTCTGTATGTCTGTCCGCTTTTCACGAGAGAATTACTTAACAGATTTAGGTCTGGTTGTTTTCTATAATTTGCTTGAACTTTCCGGTTGATTTTGCTTCTCCTCTCATCGCAATAAGTACCATAGTTCATTTGCGGTACCAATGTATTTATGCAAATCCAACAGAGTGGCTGTGGGCCAACAGCAGGGGACGGGGCCTTCCTCAGTCACTCGTCAGCCTTTGTTCGAGTTACTCTATGTCTCGCCACGTGTTGGAGTGCACCTTGCCTCCACTTAGCTAGCGATACCTGTTTGTTCAACAGACATTATCATCTACAGATTGTTAAGGAGTAACATTTGACATGTTTGAGAGAGAGATCAGAGCTCCTTGTGTTTTAGAGGGTAGCTGCCGATTGCCAGAGATATCACGGCCATGTGCTTTTCTCCCCACGCGGGGAACACTTTCTCGTCAGAGCTGCACAAGATCAGATACAGTGCCAATGTCTATTGATTTTTAAAGATTCTCCTGTTTTATTACTATGTAGGTATATATAGCATCCATAGTCTGAGTCCCGATCTGATTGTATGGGTGGTTACCGTAATCAGACTATGGATGCTATGAATGTAATTACTGCGATCTCCAGGCTGTCAAATAAACAAACCACACGCCACGATGCAGCATAAAGGGGCTTCGTCTCTAACGCAGATGTCCGAGGTTCGATCCCCGCGAGGGGTGCAATGGGAGTGTGTACGCCTGATGAACCCAAATAAGGGCAAAACACATGTTGCATACTCTTTGTATTATTTGACAGTAAACTATGTAACTATATATATATATATATATATTATATATATATATATATATATATATATATATATAATATAGTACTGTGCAAAACTTTTAGGCAGGTGTGAAAAAATGCTGTTTCATGAAGACAGTTTCATGTCATGGCAAGATTGAGCACAGCAACAAGACACAAGGTAGTTATACTGCATCAGCAAGGTCTCTCCCAGACAAAGATTTCAAAGTAGACTGGGGTTTCAAGATGTGCTGTTCAAGCTCTTTTGAAGAAGCACAAAGAAACGGGCAACATTGAGGATCATAGATGCAGTGGTCAGCCAAGGAAACTTAGTGCAGCAGATGAAAGACACATCAAGCTTATTACCCTTCGAAATCGGAAGATGTCCAGCAGTGCCATCAGCTCAGAACTGACAGAAACCAGTGGGACCCAAGTACACCCATCTGCTGTCCGGAGAAGTCTGGCCAGAAGTGGTCTTCATGGAAGAGTTGCAGTCAAAAAGCCATACCTCCGACGAGGAAACAAGGCCAAGCGACTCAAGTATGCACGAAAACATAGGAACTGGGGTGCAGAAAAATGGCAGCAGGTGCTCTGGACTGATGAGTCAAAATTTGAAATATTTGGCTGTAGCAGAAGGCAGTTTGTTTGTCGAAGGGCTGGAGAGCGGTACTCATTGTTGTCTGCAGGCAACAGTGAAGCATGGTGGAGGTTCCTTGAACGTTTGGGGCTGCATTTCTGCAAATGGAGTTGGAGATTTGGTCAGGATTAATGGTGCTCTCAATGCTGAGAAATACAGGCAGATACTTATCCATCATGCAATACCATCAGGGAGGCGTATGATTGGCCCCAAATTTATTCTGCAGCAGGACAGCGAACCCAAACATACAACCAAAGTCATTAAGAACTATCTTCAGCGTAAAGAAGAACAAGAAGTCCTGGAAGTGATGGTATGTCCCCCACAGAGCCCTGATCTCAACATCATCGAGTGTGTCTGGGATTACATTAAGAGACAGAAGGATATGAGGAAGCCTACATCCACAGAAGATCTGTGGTTAGTTCTCCAAGATGTTTGGAACAACCTACCAGCCGAGTTCCTTCAAAAACTGTGCAAGTGTACCTAGAAGAATTGATGCTGTTTTGAAGGCAAAGGGTGGTCACACCAAATATTGATTTGATTTAGATTTCTCTTTTGTTCATTCACTGCATTTTGTTGATTGATGAAAATAAATGATTAACACTTCCATTTTTGAAAGCATTCTTTGTTTACAGTTTTTTTTCACACCTGCCTAAAACTTTTGCACAGTACTGTATATATATATATATATATATATATATATATACACACAGTAATCCCTCGCTATATCGCGCTTTGACTTTCGCGGCTTCACTCTATCGCGGATTTTATATGAAAGCATAACTAAATATATAACGCGGATTTTTCGCTGCTTCGCGGGTTCTGCGGACAATGTGTCTTTTTACTTCCTGTACATGCTTCCTCAGTTGGTTTGCCCAGTTGATTTCATACAAGGGACGCTATTGGCGGATGGCTGAGAAGATAAAAAATCAGAGCACGCAGTTAAGTTCTCCTGACTGAGAAGCTAACCAATCAGAGCACGCAGTTGAGTTCCTGCATGCTGAATGCAGTGTTAACCAGGAAGTCTCGTCTCGCTCATTCAGCATCAACGTGTTTCGCTGTGTAAAGAGTTGTGCTCTTTTGTGTTTATCTTTGTGCATAGTCAAGCCCTTCATTATGGCTCCAAAATAATCTGCTACTGCTTCAGGGGCCGTGCCCAAGCGCAAGAAGAAGATGTTAACGATTGCCGAAAAGGTAAACGTTTTGGATTTGTTGAAGGCTACGATTCTTTTTATTTAAAAAGTAGGAAAGGAATATAAGATCTACGGCCGCAGTGTCCTTTTAACCAGGGTGCAAAACGAGTTGTAAGTGGATGTAATAAGGCAGTAGTCTAGATGGAATCTGCTTTAGGGATTTGGATTGAAGACTGCCAGAAGAAGAACAACGGCAGTGCTACACAATCGCCTAAAGTGGCTCCTTTACAAGGGCTGTAATGCTCTCCTTTGTTGTGCAGTAAAATTAAACTCATTGTTATCTGACAAGTCATCGTGTCATTGTTGGTGAGTAACCATAATTAATTTTCTTCTTACAGTGCTTAGTACATGTACGTACGTTTAGTGTCACTGTACACACATTTACTGTATACTATTTTTCTTGCATTGTACGTATTTATTGCTGGTGGCCTGTCTATCGTAATGGCTGTAACATATGTGATATCGGAGACACTCAATATCTTTAAAATAATATTTAGGTTTTACTGTATATAAACAGTGTGTTTATATACATAATTTCAATGAATCTTACCTAATATCTAAGAGAATACAAAGGGATTATGCAGTATAACTCTGCGGGGAATATTTATAAACAGTGCGGGAGAGTTTATAAGGGCTTAAAATATATAAAAATAACCATACAAACATATGGTTTCTACTTCGCGGATTTTCACCTATCGCGGGGGGGTCTGGAACGCAAGGAGGGATTACTGTATACTATATATATATATACTGTATATATATATATATATATATATATATATATATATATATATATATAATAAAAGAAGGTACATGTGAAATCAGCTACATCAAGGTTTACATAGACCTTTGTTTAGCACCTGTCTAGTCAATGTAAATAATGTTAACAAAAGAATTTCTTTACAATACAGTTGTCTCTGCCCTAAGCTGAATTTCAAATAATAAATGTTTTCTTCATTGAAAAACTTTTTAAAATGTCACTAGATGCTATTACTTAGAGCGCACTACATATATAATACAAATATATACAGTGTATATATACTGTATATCTATAAGTATACATATCTAGAGAGAATGGGGGTAAGATCATAACTGTAAAAAGTACAAAATGCTGGACTGTCAAAGTAAAAAATACTATTTTAAGTGGCTCTATAAAGTTTTGTATAAGTAAGGAAAGTTGAGAAAGCAAATGTGAAACATTCATACATCTTGAAAAGAAAAAGCTAGGATTACTTGTTACAATTTCAACAGATCTAGAAAATATTGTATCCTGCATTGCACTCATAAAACATTGCCACCTAGTACTTAAACAGTGTAAGGACAATGGCTATGCCCTACTTGAAGAGATTTAGTAAATAAATGGGACCCCACAACTAAGGTTCATGCAACCAACATAAAAGGTACATAAAAAGACATTATGCACTATGGACCACATTGTTATTATTTATAAAAATCTTTATCCAAACAGAATAGACATAAATAGTACAATAAAAATTTCCTTTCAAATAACATTAGTAACATGTCTTAGTAAGCCCTGGTAAGAGCAAACATTCTCAAAGACCAGCACCAGGTGGCTCTGTGTTTGTGTCATTTTGAAGCTCACTCATATCCTCCAAATTGCTTATCATTTTGATACCATAGTTCTGGTGTTGGTACGTGGAAAACAAAAAAAAAGCAACGCTTCAGCTAGGGTGCATGAATCTATAATAGAGGGAACTTCAATTTTTCTTTGTTTCTAGGCATTTCACAAATACTGCACTTTAATCTCAGCAGGTTTTGTGATCATATTATTCAGTTTCCTCTATGAGAACGCACCCTCAATAAACAGCTATCAAACAGAGACTGCAATGCAGGGAGGTGTTGTGTTTACTGTATGGGATGGTTTTGCACGCATGTTTAAATAAGTCACCATTATCAAAAGGTAAACTTTTTACCCCTTAAATGACAAAACTATATACCAAGCAGTATTTACCAAACAGAAAATCCAAATTAAGAGGCTCTTATCTTTTGGAATGCATAAAACTGACTTGCAAAAGCGTATTCAGTTTCCACAGTTCTACTGACATAATTAAACAGAGATTATGGTTGTTACCTTTATATTTATAAAACTGCTACACTAGTACTTCCACATTATTCAGAAGCAAATTAATCAGCAATTAAGAAAGACAACAACCACATGTGTATAAACTTTATCACAGTTCATCAACACCTGAACATAGTTAGTGAAAGACTGAAACAAAGTATGAGATGCATTGTCTCTGCATGTGTGTCAAAATGATCATTACTTCTCACCACGCTGACAGAGAACAATAATGATCATGTACATTACCCTGTATTATTCAGTACAATGGGAGTAAAGTCTGCATCAGTAAACCCTAGACTAATTTAATTTCAGACCACTTCAAAATAGAGTTCTGCATGCAAAGCATGATACCAAATCAGTTGTTTAATTAAATGACAAATATAGTATCATCATGTGAAAGTACACATAGGTCATAACCAAAGCCGTATAATCACTGCCTATAACTTTACTGTGTTACCCAGTTTATTGACGTGTGCTCCATATTGTAAAAAATACATATGGACACAACTTTCAAGAATCCTGAACTCATAAACCAACATGGATAAATTCAAATGCACAATAACAGTAATAATCAAAATTTAGTAATTTGAAATTAAGTTATCCTTTCACATAATGTACATTTTTTTGGAAAAGTACAAAAAAACCCTTTTCACTCCTTAAGGGAAAAATACTTTTCAAAGTCCATAATGAATGATTCCTTTTTAAAGCTCCTACTGCATTCCAAACTGATTTGCTCAGAATGCCATAAAAGCTTTCCACTAATTCAAAGGGGGACAACTCTTGCTAGACTAGGATTCCATTTTTGTGTGCAGAATCCCTACATTTGTATCTCTCCTATTAATTTTGCCATTCTCATCTGAACTACTTAACCTGATATCTCCTTAAACACTCAAACCTGAATCTTACATGTTCCTTATTGCTTATAACCTATATGTTCGGCATATTCTGCCCTTAATCTGGACTTCTTTTGTAGTGCGATGAAGGCCACACAAAGTAGGTGCTTTTTTAATCATAAGCTGAAGTGAAATTTGCTTTCTTCATCCAACCACCAAAGTAAATATATTTGCTGAGGTAAAGACTACTTATTAATATACTATCATGGACTTGCACAAAAATGTGCAAAATGTTAGGTGCTAAACAACAAAAAACAATATCCAAAATGCTAACATGATGGGGTTTTTTTTGTCTGGAAATCCTTGTATTTATTTATTAATTCTTTTTAAAATAGAAGGTGAGCTTTTCTGCTGTCTAAAAAAAAAAAAAAAAATGGAGAGAAGGATTTCCACAAGCTTATTAATCACTTACAATAACAATTCTGAGCATGAAAGGTATGACTATGAAACAAAGTCAATAGAACATTAAACCAGACAATGTAGAATATCTCATCTGACTCTGTATTAAAATTGTTAATTAATTTAACTTCATTAAGTTATTTTACTTTTATTTTTTTTACTATTAATACTTTATACAGAACATTTATCTTAATTATCCACTTGTAAACTTATTAAAAATGTATGTTTTGGCTGCCTAGATCTTAAAGTACCATAAGCGCTAACATTTGTATGTTAAATATTCTATAAATACTGTGGTGGGCTGGTGCCCTGCCCCGAGTTTGTTTCCTGCCTTGCGCCCTGTGTTAGCTGAGATTGGCTCCAGCAGACCCCCGTGACCCTGTAGTTAGGATATTGTGGGTTGGATAATGAATGGATATTCTATAAATAAATAAGTAAACCTGTAAATGAATTTTGCTGCTACTGAAATGAGACTCTGCACTTCTAGTAAAGTAGAGCGACTACTTCTTTAACAATTATGACTGATATAAGTTGGAATAAGCAAGGTTAAGACAATGGATGGAGGAATGACTGGGGTGTTGGTTTAATGCCTGCCATTGTACAGTTCCTATTGTGGGTGTATTATCATTTTGAATTCCTGTTGACCACTTGAGATGTGTCGACTCTATGTGAGTGAGTTGGGCAGTGCTGCAACTGAAGGGTTAATCTCTCAAGAACCACAGATTTATTGTATACCTTCACCTAGAAAAGACCTATTCACTTTTAAATTCCAAAAAATACTAATGTAGTTTTATTCTAAATTTGTATCTATTCATTTATTTTGTTTGTTTGTTTGGTTTTGGTAGATGAACTATCTGCAGTGTCCCTTTTTCTCCAAACAGTTCTCAAAGAACCAAATTAAAATCTGTCTGACCCTAAAAACAATATGGTTTGCTACTGCTGTGAAATCAATAATATAAAATGGGCCAGTACAAAATGCAGGATCAGAGATTAAAAGATGCCAATAAATCTTTCAGTGTTTTGTTATAAACGGTAAAAAGTTTAAATGAATGAAAAGACACTGACTCTACACACTCAAAACTATATAAAATAGCAGGTTTCAGAAGTGCATTCATTCAAACTATGGTATATACTAATTTTAAAATTGTGAAAATAGAATGTAATCAAACATCATTTAGGAAGCGAGTCTTTTAAAATGTATAGGAAAATCCAAGCACACAGTTCCTATCTTTGAACATTTTAACTAGTAATACATTCCTCGGCATGGGGTTTGCTTCCTGGTAACAGCAGGGCAGCCATTGTCATTGGTAAGCCTCTTTATAGGGCTTGGTAATACAGGTAATAAACTGCATTTTAGTTAGACATTGAGCAAAGAGGTCAAAGCAGGTGCCTGGGTAATAAATTATAACAGAGCTAAAAAGTCTCTTTAAAAGAGGTTAAAGAACAATGAATCTCATTAAAGCCACATACGAATAAAAATGTATGAAAAACTCTAAACCTTTAAAAGGAATACATGGTAAGATGGAGGGATGCGATGGGTGTGAACATGCGAACCTTGAAGACAAACTAGATGCTTGCATAACACAGGTCATTTTAGAGTGATAAAACAAACCAACAAATGATTCATTGAAGAGGAAAAGTGTAAAGTTCTCTCATTAGACAAAGCAATACAGGAATGAGACGGTCCAGGTCAGTCCCATGGTCTTTGGCAGTTTCTGGGAGCTACTTGAATCCAGAATTTCAGCTAACCCCTAATGGGATACTTCTGACATATACAGCCAACTATTAAAATCCAGGCTTGGGCCCCTGATGCTATCATGAGCTCTCAGCAGGGCATCACACCAAGCCTCACTCCTCTAACTTCTGCTGCCATTTCTCAGCCTCATGAGGAGCCCTCTTGAGTACCAGCTATATGTTCTTCTTCAGGGCTTTCTATCCAGCTGCCTGCCTTCACATTACTGCATGCTGGCATCTCCCAATCCTGATGTCTCCGACTTCCTTTCCTTTAACCCCCATCTCTCTTTTTCCTTTTTTTTCTCCCCTCACGCTTTGGTTCCCTTTATAAAACTCTGTGGGACACAGGTGCAGTAATCATGATTCCAGCACTGAGTGAACAAGTCAATCTCACATTTGCCTCCAAAGTCGCTCCACCATGATACCTATACGTCCCACAAAAATACAAGCATGTCCTTTATTTATTCATCTAAAATGCACATGTCACACATCTGCTGTATCACAAGGAGCATGTTCAGCTCATCATGAATGATGTACACCATTCAAGCCTGTTATTAAAAGAGATCTGAATACACTACAGTCCAAACCTATATTAAAAAGTGAAAAAGTTGAAACAAATGTGCAATAAGAATAAAAAGATTAGAAAAAATATACAAGATAGTCTGACACTAATGAAAATAAATCAGTAGCAATGAGATACAAACAGCACTTAACCTATTCTAAAAAGGCCAAGATCTGTACACTAGGTGAGGCTTAATATGAGCAAAATAAAACAACTGTTGCACCAACTATGTTATTCAAGTAAAACAAAAGAACGTGCAAATGACATTTTCAGAAAAGTTCTTGTGAACACCAACACAAGACTCTTAGCAAATGACACCCATTGATAAGTATTTCTGTCAACTACCTTAGCAAATAGTTGACTTACATTTACCAAAGCATTACTCAATATTCCAGTAACTTGAACAAGTTTTTTTTCAGGCAGTTTCAATTCATTTTACAGATCTGGGCCAATTATATTTTAAATTTTCAACAGGAAAAAAATGGGCACACTGACATTATAAGGATTATCCGGAGCACACAGGTAGCTTTATTAAAAGTCCAAAAACAGCAAACTTTAGGGACAGTATCACCACTAATGTAATATTCTGTTAATGCAACACACTGGCAGTACATTGACTTTATTACATTTGAAACAACAACATCCATAACAACATGATGAGAACATGTTCAAGACATTTATCCAGTATAAAGACTGATTCCTAACATGAGGACCAGGAGGGGAAAAAAGGCAACGTTAATTTCAAAATAACTCCATAAAAATCTTTCCAGCCATTAAAAATAAAAATATTCACATTCTAGGAAAGTCCCTAAGTTTCAGATTTGTTTAAATCATAGTTATTTTTCCTCAAACAGTATATAAGCATTTGCTATTTGAAATTGTGCTCCAAAGTCCAGCATTTTCTACAAATTCTAAAAAATATCTGTCCCACACTGGCGTTTTACATTAGAATTAACAGGGCACAGGTAAAACTGGAAAATCAAAGCCTAAAGCTTACCGAACACTTCCATTTTTCAAACCAAGACAGTTGTTGAGCATTAATCTGCATCTTGCAATTACACACTTTTCATGTTATTTTTGAACAAAAAAGAAAAAACAAACATTACCACAGTCAACAATTTTAAAAGAAAACCAGCTATGCCCGATAGCTCAGCACTTGTACCCTACCACAGTAACCTTTCACCACTCACCCAGTGATATGGTTTCCTCTGAAGCTATGAAATCTTCGTAAACTGTTTTTGCCATGTTGTTGGTTTCATTTTGATTTACTTTCATATTTATGTGAGAAAGCAAAGCAAACAAAAAATGTATACTTACCACAAGAAAAATAGCACCAGAAATAATGATAATTTCCAGATCCCTTTTGTTGTCTCAGACAAGCTCGGAAGGCATGGTTTCTTTCATCAAAACTCAAAACGGATAAACTTGGTAAGTTTTAGAGCTTTATTTTCCGGTGGTCATGTCCCTTTGCCTCCATGGTAAAGCATCAGTGAGGGCAAGATATTTTTTTTAAATTTACAGAAAACATTGGTCTATGGAACCTATGTTTCAAATGGCAAATTAATATATACTGTGGTTATGAATAAACAATTTTGACTTGAAAAATACAAAACTTATACTTTAAATAATTCCTTTAACTAAAAAGAGCTCACAGTTGAAATATATTATAAATCAGATGCTCCCTTGAACACTTGTGTTTTCAATATCAATAATGTTCTAATATTTAAAGATTATAGTAAGAGTGTGAAATTCAATCACTATCAATTCATCCATTCATGAATTTATGGGTACACACATATACATAAAAACATACATGTATTGACACCCAGACACACAAAAACACCACATGTCTGATCACGTTTAGTGATACTTATGTGTAAGTCTGTTGCAATTTTGACCAAATTAGAAAACATTATTGAGTATTAAACAGAGATATTTTACAAAAAAAAAAAAAATATGGTTGTGACACAGACATGTATGTGGTACCCATGGAATACAGAGGAAAAGTTTACTTTGACAGTCTGCTTCATCTGGAGTGTGCTGGAGGTGAATGCATGATTACTGATTGTTGAGGCAGACCTGAAACCAAAAGTTTGTTCAGCCTGTGATGGACATCTGATACCTAGAACAGGACAGCCAATGCTGTGACTAACTCCTGCCAAGGGCCGCTTGGTGTTTTGCACCACTTCTCCCACAGTACAGAGCTTCCATGTACAGTGGAACACACCTTCATAACCATGGTATAAAAGACAATATAAAGTAACAGCATAAAGGCATCTGACTGCCTACACCGCCAAGATCCAGAAGGCAAACAGTACTCTCCTTAGGCTAGTAAATCAGGCTTAGTTATCTATTGTTGAATTAATAAACAACTGCCAAGATGAAGAGAATTTCACATATATTTTTGTTACTGTTTCCAAAAGTAAAACTATATACAGTATGGTCACATTGCCATATGGACAAACCTTAATATTGTTTCATTCTTCTCCTTCTTTCTACCATATGCCTTAAAAGCTATATATTTTTGTAATCAAACATATGAGGTTAATTTTGCTTGTTTCCATCCTATTAATGAAAGCAGACAAAAGGCGACTGCAAATTAAGAGAGAAATACAACACTTTACAGAGCTACCATTACATTACAATCTCAAACCCGCTTCTTCCAAACACTGGCAAGGCTCGTGTTACTGCTCTAAACCAGTGGAAAAATTAAAAAAAAAAAAAAAAAGAAGATAACATAACTAGCATGAATAACTGTTGTTCAACAATTTAACACATAAGTGAAAAACTAAGCTATATTTTCACATACATACTAACAACTGGAATCCATCCATCCATAATCCAACCTGCTATATCCTAACTACAGGGTCACGGGTGTCTGCTGGAGCCAATCAACAACTGGAATTTCTTCTAATTATTTCCTATCTCTCGGATTATGTATTGGAATAAGCAGGCTCAAAAAAAGAATGAATAAAAGAACAAATATTTCAAACCCACTTTCAAGGAAGAACTTTTATATGAGGCAAACATTAAACTCAGTGCATTTTTCTAAATGATCTGCTACCAAAATTATGAGGAAAACGGAAAAGGTTTCTTTTGACACAAATACCATTTCATCAAATGGGAAAACATCCATTATCAGAGGCAAAAGAAGAATGTGAAAACAAACATAGTCTAACTTGATGGAGAAACAGAGCATTACATTAAATAACAATTTTCACCAGGGTCACTATTAAACTCTGCAATAACTAGCGAGAGGCCATAATTGAAATGTGTTCAAAATAATAATTACAAAGTAAAATTGCAGGCTACATTTACTTAACCATTCTGCCAAATTATGAATGTCTGCACGGCAAATTTCTATTCAATTGCATTTTTACATACACCTAACATTATAAAATTCTAAATGTTTGAATATTCAAATAAGAACATAAAGATGCAAAACCTCCCTTATTTTGGAACAGAGCACATTACCTTAAAAGAAGTCACTTGCAAAGTTGCTAAAAATGAAAAAGCACAATTGCCAATGCCATGGTATTGTTTCACCTTCTGTGCAAATATGTTCTGGAAACAGTGTAGCTAGACTAATAAACACTCAATTTAAGCATTAATAATTATATATGTACTATTTACTTCAACATATACAATACTGTGGCATATTGGTCACCGTTACGACCTCAAGGCTTCAGAATTCTGAGTTCAAATCTCACCCATATCACTATTTGTGTGCAGTTTAAATGGTTTCTGCGTGTCTTTGGGAATACAGTACTCCAATTTCTGCCATATTCAAATGTTAGTTTTAACTTAACTGGAGACTCTAAACTAGCCCCATATGAATGAATGTGGGTGTGTAAATGTGCCCTGTGTAGACTAGTGCAATGTCCAGAGCTTTTTTCTGTCTTGCCTCTAAAATGCAATATATGTTCTGGCCTTTGCAAACCTAGAGTGGTTTAGGTAATCAAGGAATATATGGATATCAAATATCATTATCATTAATAAGCACTAAATTCTGTGGGATCATATCTGTTGTTGACAGCACATTTTATATGTTGCATCATATCCCTGTGCGTTATATAATGTAATAGGCATTAAATATAAATACAATAAATTTTGCCTTTGTATTGCCTGTACACATGAATGCAAATATATCATACAGAAGAGCCAAGAACATAAAGAAATACATCTTTGACACTATTAATGGCCTCCTCATCAGAGAAGTCCCATTTTTTCATCCGTATAATAGGAGTACACTTATTCTAATACAGTTTTGCACAGCGCTTAAGTCACCCAGGGCACAAGGGCACTAATTCACATTGACACATACTTTTACTATGCCAGTTTAGAGCCTTTAGTTAACCTCATCTGCATATCTTTGGTAATGCAAATGTCCATGCTTTTACTCTTTATCCCCTTATGTATGAAATATGCTATCATTAAAACTTTAGTTAAATGGCAGGTTACTCTCATACATTCAACCTTTCTCTGAAGGGCATAAGAAAAAGGATTTCAGCCCTCTTCCGAAGTATATTTAGGCCAACTGCAAGCTGGCACTTTCACATTTAATACCTGCTACAAACACTTAAAATGTCTGCAATGGAGCAAGGCTTTCACAGATGTACCAGAGACCATGCTGTTAATGACAACAGCCCCTAAAGGCCTTAGCATTTCATACTTTATTAACTAGCAAACTCTAGCACTTCACTGATCCCCTGAGGCCACCATGGCCAACAATTTCTCCAGAGAGACCCTGCCCCAGATCATGTAAGAACACATGTTAAGGTATGGATATATATTTAATTAGTGAATTTATGTAAACATATACATTTTGGAACAAATATTTTACTTCAATTATGTGTTCTTGAATAAAAAACACAAAGAGATGTTCAAAGAAACTGAAAAATGCTTCAGGTGCATAATGGAGACATAAAAATAATCCAATTCAACACCTCCATACTGCACAATTTATTGTCGGTCTAAAATAAAGAAAAAGGCACTTGTGATAAATAACTTAACATTTTTCCACCCAAGGCGAATAGTTTTACAAGGAGACCGTAAGCATCAAGTGGGGGATTGGGAGCTGGAACGACTGATTTGACTGTAGCAGGATACCATTTAAAGCTTTGCAAGTTAGCAACACGATTTTGATCCCTATGAAAGATTCAATATGAAACAAAGATGGCTTGTGTATTCATAATTAATTCTTGGAAAAAATCATATTCATAATCTGTTATACACTGATAAAAAGATGCAACCTAACATTCTCAAACCAGCTTATGTCTTTTCAGATGTAGTAGAAAAACAGAAGCACACATAGGAAAAACACAGAGAGAATGTGCAAACTCCACATGGAAAAAGATTAGACATGTGTTTGAACTCCTATCTCTATGATATGGCAGCTCTACCCTATCTGCCAGCCTATGTATTGCTATGAAAATGTTAATATTCTAAACCACTCCCAATGGTGAAATAATTCAAAACAGCAAACAAGACTCCACAGATACCATTCCATTTCCACCAAAAGTAATCACAAAATTGCTTTTAAGATTCGTTAAAAGCAAAGCAGCAATGTTGTATGTGATACTAGTAGTCCTAAACAGCCAAACAGCATGTGCCAGCCCACAAAAAGACAATCCTTTAAAACTGTCATATTAAACTATAATTTGCCAAGGCAAGAAAAAAGCAGCCTAATATTTAAATACGCAGGATATCATCCACCCATTTATGCAAAGCAGGCTATACACTAGTCATAGCAGAAGAAAAAAAAATCCTCTCCCAGTGAGTCAGGGTTATTCACACCACCTGAAACATCACTGCACTGACTCATTAAACATGAGCTATTCAATATCCGATGTCCTTCCATATGCCAAGAGCAATCATTTAATAGATGAGCATGTGGTGGTAAGTTTATCCCTTTCACACCTCCGCCCTCTGCATTACAGAGGTGCAAAATTACAATTTTTTTGCAAGATGTCATTGTCAAAACCAGCATAAGCTGAAGCTTGTTCAGATTTTTTTTACACAAGAGTGATTTAAGGCATTTGGAAGAAGAGTGTAAACATATTCCAACTGTTCATGCCAGAACACCATCAGCCTTACCTGTGACTGACACCTTCATACTCGCTTCCAAGGGCCTGTTGTTATCCAAGTCACGACTCAGTTTCAGGTCTCCTGTATCCTGGTTAAGTATTAAAAGATTCAAATCGTTGCCCTCAATAAAAGCATAGTGAAGCTTATCTGACACATCTGGATCAAATGCAGGAATTTTTCCAATTACACCAGAAGGGAAACTATTGGATTTGTTGGTGACATAGTTGTTAAAAATTATTTCAAAGTCCTGCAGCACAGGGTCATTGTCATTTACATCCAAAAGCCGAATGTGAACTGTGGCTCGACTGACCAGTGGTGCTGAAGTTGCTTGAACTACAATTACATACTCAGTTTTACTTTCATAATCCAAATCAGTCAGTGCAATGAGATCACCATTAAAAATATCCAACTGAAACACCTCTGGAATATTCCCTTCCACAATCTGGTACATGATTTGAGCATTGGTTCCTTCGTCTGGGTCAGTAGCAGTTATTCTTGCCACAACTGAGCCCACAGCCCTGTTTTCCTGTACAAAGATATCAAATTCATCATGCTCAAACACAGGGGGGTTGTCATTAATATCCAGCACAGAGATGTGAATATCCACTGGCGCTTTTAATGGAGGTACTCCCCTGTCAACAGCATAAGCCTTCAGTTTATAAACAGGAACATTTTCACGGTCCAACTTCCTAGCTGTTCTTATAATGCCAGAGAACTGCTCTATAACAAAATCCCCATCACCATCATCACCACCCTGAAACGTGTAACTAACTCTTCCATTGGGACCCTCATCCCTATCGGACGCAGATATCTGAAGGACACTGGTGTACAAAGGTGCATCCTCAAAAACAGTGCCTTGGTACATCTCCCTTAAGAACTGAGGGACATTATCGTTAGCATCGAGGATCATAATCTCCACATAGGTTGTGTCGGATTTCTGAGGAATTCCGTTGTCCCTTGCAATAATGGCCAGAGTATAAGAAAGCTGATCCTCATAGTCAAGCTCCATCTGAGTGGTGATTGCCCCTGTATCTGGATCAATCTTAAACTGAGGAATATTATCTTCCATGACATAAGTGATCCGAGCATTCTCTCCCGTGTCCTCATCTGTTGCACTGATTACGACCACAGTAGTACCAATAGGTTTGTCCTCACTGATGCTGACCTGATAGTTGGCACTCTGAAACACAGGCCTGTGAGTGTTGGCATCAGTGACATTGATGAAGACCTGAGCAGTGTCAAAACGGGTCCCATCAGAGGCTGTGATAGTCAAAACATACTGCCTCTCCTGCTTATAATCCAAAGGCAAGGCTAATGTTATCAGACCCCCACCACTCTGACTGGTAATGGCAAATCGGTTGCGTGTGTTACCACCTGAAATCTGATAGGTCACCACACTATTAACATCTCTGTCAATGGCGGTGACAGTAAGAACGCTGGTTCCCACTAGGGCATCCTCATTGATCCGAAGGTAGTAGTTTTTTTCATTGAATGTGGGAATGTTGTCATTTACATCCAAAATGGTTATGCTTACACTAGCAGAGGAGGTCATGACAGGTTTCCCATGGTCCCTTGCTTCAACGCCAAAGTTGAAATAATCAGTTGTTTCCCTATCTAGTTCTATAAATACCGTAATCCATCCAGTGCTATTATTTATTGTAAAAGGGAAGTCTGGCAAAGTTTCTATCAGTCTGTACTCCAAGCGTGAGTTCTCTCCAGAGTCAGCATCAACAGCCTGTATGTGTATCACAGAATAGCCAATCGGCACATTTTCCAAGACACTAGCCTGGAAAGGTGTGCTCACAAACATTGGGGCATTGTCATTTACATCCACTACCTGTACGACAACCAGACCACTACTGTTTATCTGAGGTGGCCGTCCGCCATCCTGAGCTTTTATTCTTAGATTGTACTCTCTGATATTCTCGTAATCTAAAGGGTTAATAACATCAATGACACCTGACAGAGGGTTAATATAAAAGTGTCCCCTGTTATTTCCATTTATTATGCTGTAATGTACCTGAGCATTGATATCTTTGTCTTTATCTGTGGCCTCAACTTGCAAGATTTTGGTGCTTACAGAAACATTCTCAGGCACCTGGATGACATACTTTTTCTCGCTAAACTGCGGACAGTTGTCATTTTCATCTTCTACTGTGATGTGCACAGTTGCAGTAGCACTCCTAGGCCCAGGGTCTTTTCCTTGATCATTCGCCTCAACTATGAGATGATATTCTGGTACTGTCTCCCTGTCTGGGCGAACCTTGACCTTGACAAGACCAGAGCGTGAATCGATCTCAAAGGCAGAGTTGGCCCCATCCCCGTTGACAATCCTATAGATCATGTTGGCGTTCGAGGGGGCATCACCATCCGTCGCCCTGATTGTTATCACCTCAAAGCCGACCTCCATGTTCTCTCGGATACTGACTTTGTAGTCGGACTGCTCAAAGATTGGTGGGTGGTCATTGGTGTCACTGACTGTAACTGTCAAATAGGTAACGGCAGACTTAACAGGTGATCCATTATCTGTAGCGGTCACCTTGAACACGTGGGTATCCTTGACCTCCCTGTCTAGAGGCTGGGTGGTGGTGATGGTTCCAGACTGCGGGTCTATGGTGAAGAAGTCAATGGAGCGAATGAAAAACATGGCCTCCATGGAGTAAACAATCCTGCCAGCCTCACCCTCATCAGGATCATTGGCTTTCACCGTAATGACTTGGGCCCCTGCCGGCTTATTTTCAGGTACCGACACCTGATAGCTGGGCAGCTGGAATTTAGGGCTGCTATTAAGACTTCTTTTCATTCTTGCTCTTGCACTCCTGGGGTCCGTGGCCGCCCAGTGTGCCCGGCTATTTAGCAGGCGCAGCGTAATACGCACTTTAAAGCGATCTCCGTGAACGGTACACACTACGTCAATCAGGCTCGATTTGCCGGCAGTCAGGCACACGTCCTCCAGCAGCACTAAACTGTTGTTACTCAACGCCACCTGCGAGTTCAAGTCGGTACAAAGAACTTTAGAAAAGTCGACGTGTCTTGAAAAGACAGGCAAGTGTTCGCTTAAAATCAGCAGCGATCTTCCACTGGTGAAGCAGGTAGCCGGTCCTAACTGAATAGTGTGAGTGATAGAAACGTCCGGCTTACCTGTGAAAGCCTTTCTCCTGTACTTAATGAAACAATCCTGGCCGTGAACAAAAGTGTTAAAGTGCGTAAGGATAAAGTCTGGCGACTGTGCGGCACTCGCCTTCAGGTAGAGGGGAGCCGGATTGGCGGCAAGCAGCGCGCACTGTACCCTACGCGAAATCCGCAGCAGCCCGTCCACAGGGTCCAATGTCACAAAGTCCCTCATGTGTCGAGGCGTTAGTGTCCGCTCAATGCCGTAAGTCCACTTCGCTCCCACGGAGACATTGGCTAGCACGGAACCGGCAAGTGAAGTATCCGAAACGTGCAACTCGAAGCATCCTCGCGTGGGTATCTGAAATAAAAAGCCCAAGCAAACCCAGTGCACCGGCAGCTCCATGGCAAAAAGGTGAGGAAAGGAGGAAAAACTCCGTCAGTATTCGCGCAGCTGAGCGCAGGCACCTGGAAAACTCATCTACTCTCGTTCCCCGGGCTGAACGCAGTCGCGACTTTACCTCCCATCTGGCTTCTCGCGCTCGTAAGGTGAGGTGCCTCCAGCCCGTACTTGAATCCAACTTGTCCAAACTTCTTAATTCCACGATAACTTTAAAATGATTACAAAATGGCTCCGCTCCACAGCGCCTCTCCTCCTCCGAGAGTGATTAGCATAAACCTGCTCTGCCTCTAACCCTCTCCCTCGCGCCCTCTCTCTCTCTCCCTCTATTACTGTTTTTTCTGTCGGACGGCCGCGAACTTTCACACGGATAAGCAGGTTTACTTTGACACATGCTGACTGATAGGACAGTAAGTCACCCGTTGTAGCCCGACTTACTGTGAACTCGTCATTTATTTGTGCACTCCACCACCACTGATCGGCCAGCTTCTCGAGGGAAAGGGCGAAAGCGACTCTACCACCTTGGGCTAGGACATTACGCGCCTCGGTATTTACCGGATTCGGTCAAAATGCAATCCAGGGGATAATACATAATTAGCACTTGATGAATTCGTCATTTTGCACCAACACATAGTTTATTGGAGTCCGGAGAAAAGAGAGTATGTCTTTTATGACTTCGCTTCGTCCGACTACTAATGGGCCAGTTGCCGATCTCGGACGACAAGTTCCCGGAGGGTTCGCCTTATAACCCGAAATGAATTGCGACAAAGCGCAGTCACCCTCCTGAAGTCGACACCCGAGCACGTAAAAAGGACCCGATCGTGTAAAACATTTGTGCAAATGGTTAATTTTGGTTTATTAGCTTGTAATATCTGCGTCTCCTGCCTTTTGTATTATTCATCGCCGATTCTGTTTCGCGAGACTGGAGGTGTAACCCAGACACCATCATTTAAGGAGAAACTACTTGAATCACAGTTGTAAATTGTTTGCTTTCTACTCTGCTTCAACTGCTTTGAAAGTTCAAAAAACTGCAGACAAAGGTTCTGGGATGGTCTTTCCGTCTCCGTGGTAACGAAAAGAAACATTTCACTCTCCTGGCGGTGCACAATATTTTTAAAGAGTGACATCTGGCGGCAGTATGGTGATGTGGCTCTGCAAGTGGATATTATTGGGATACAACTCTGGTCGATGGTTGCTTCATAGTCGATCTGCTAAATAAGTAGATTTCAAAACGGAGACTTAGAGGGGAAAAATAGATTCCATGATTAAGTTAAATGTTCCAAACGATGGGAGAAAGACGATATTACTCTGAGGATTCAACTGAATCATTTGATAATGTACAAGTCCTATAAAATGCCCGTGGTTCAAAACATTGTTTACTCTTAAAATATAGAGATTAACATGTACTTATGCAACAGACACATTAGTGAAAGCAAATTACAAATCATAGATGTCACAGTATAAACGTGTAAAGCCATATAAACATTAACTATAGGTATTGTAATGTAATTTTATTAATTATACTGTCTAACTGATAGCTGACAAGATATTGCAAAGCAAGTCAAATTATGGGGGAAAATGATTTTTAATATACAATATAAGTAATTGCTAATAATGACCTTCATATTTATTTAAATTTTCAACCACATTATACATCCCACAACTGAAACTTGCTATTCTTACTTACTATCGGGCTGGTTTCTTTATCCAAGGTGATTTATAACATTTGAGTTACAATTAGTTACATTTCTTCTTTTTTTGTTTTTCCATTTGGAGCACGGGCTGATGAAGAATGAGTGTAACTCCACATGCAGTGTCTGGCTGGGCATCTCAGGATTTGGGCCCAAGGCTGTGGACAGAATCACCACACAACTGGCCATTGTATTGTATAGTTACATTTATTCTCCAATTGCTAGGGAATAACTTGCATAGAAAATGTGATTACATAACATTTCAGTCAAGTATTAGTGGCAGACAAAGATTTTTGAAACCCAAAACCCAATCAGACTTGCTGTAACGTTTCCAATTTTTTTCTGGATTAAACAGGTTTGGTTAATAAGGGTTCTGTATAAAAGAAAGCTGTTTCTGAAAATGATGTCAGTTAATATAAAATAAATTTTTTTTCTAAGCAGGTGAAAGTCCACAAGGAGAACATTTATAGTCCACATATACAATGAATGAGCCAGACATTAAGTCTAGGTGCCTGGAAATGTGAAGAGCAAGTATAGTCACTGTCTTGTTGAACCTTTTTACTTTCCAAGAACCAAACTAATGAAATAAATGTTCCTTCTTGATGATTTTCTTTTTATTGTTAGTGTATTTTTTATATTTTGTTATGTTAGCAAAATAACACAAGGTGAACGTAAACTACCATCACCCATTTTCTTTTTAGTTTAATTTGTATGGAAGTTTGGTGATAGGGTCAAAAATTGGCTGATGATGTTCAAGTGTCAAGAAAAGTTGATTTTAGCATGGTGTCTGTATGTATGTTTATGGAAACCTATAGGTTTAATAACAACTTCCAAAAAACAAGCATATCTTTTTTAAACCAGATGTATTGTGGTTGCTTTGTAACAGGCTTAATGCCTGTTGTTTTTGGTCCAGCTTAGTCCAGTACTTATCTAAATATATTTCAAAAGCCATTTGACCTATGTCCAAGAATAACTGCCATCAAAACTGTTTCATTTAACTGGGATTTTTGCAGTCTGCTCTGCTTAGCCATAGGACCAGGACTATTGATTTGCAAAATGTTTGCATGAGTAGGTTTTGAGATATGTAATTTATTTACATATACGGAACATGTAAATAGACATGAATGTACATGCAAGCACATGCTCATACACTCACACACTCAAATGAAATTTATAAATAAAGATAGCTGACAGCTTGTTTGCCCTACCATAATACATGATGGATAATAAAGAGAAAGAAATGAAGACACACACACATCTAGATCTGTAAAGGTCGATGTGCACTGAGGGATTAAGTCAACCCTGTGTCAGTCGTCAGTCGACCTATCTGTGTAGCTTGTTTACTTCATTTGACCCAAGGTGTTTGGTTTCAAATTTAATATTATTTAAGTTGTTTGCTTCATTTAATTTCCTATTAATGTCACTCTACATTTACTTGTGTATATAAGAAATATAAGTTATTGTACTTGATTATATTATACTGTAGACTATAATCAATTGTATTATATTTTAAAATCTGCTGAGTGATTTTCAACAGTATCACTAAAGTGAAGTTTACATGAAAGTACTGGTATATGGACCATTCTGTTCCATTTTTTTCTCTTTTTCTTCCCCTTTTTAGTTTTACAAAATTACATTTTAGTAGGTTTTCTACAGAACAGTTTAGCACACAATAAATAATTATCATATTTTATATCAGATTTATTATCAGCACCATCCCTACCCCATCAAGAAACTAAGGACTTGGATAAACCAGATATATTGCAGCATTTAAAAGTTTAAAAGAGGCCTAGCATTCCTATTTAACAACAATATAACAAAGTGCTTATCAAATTTAATTTTTTTAAACAGTTCAATTGGTGTATTTTTTTAATTTTAATTGTAATAGAACATTCATTTTTCACTGTGCCATAATGGGTGAATTAGGGTTTTCAAATTAAATAAGACATGGCATTAAGAGATTAATAAAGCACATGATATCACAACAGATTTTTCACCATGCAATGTTATTCTGTCCTGTAATGCTCCACATACTGCTTTGAGCTGATAAGAGTAATAATGACTCCATTTCTTTATGACAAGCAAGCAAATATTCTTTCCCACCATGGTCAGAGTCTGAAACAATCATAAAATATACGCCCAAGGTAAGCATTTGCTTAATGACATCACTCACAATTAGGATCTTGACCTGGGAATATTTTAGATAACACAAGGCAAGATAAGTGTATGCAGTGTAGAATATTTAGTTGAATTACACTATGCTTATTGCAGATTGAATAAGGAATGCTATTTTGCCATTGGTTGAGTTCCATTGTTTATCTAAAATTCTGATTGCAACATCTCTTTATCAACATTTCCTGAAGTCATTAAAGTAGGAACTTTTTAATAGAAAATGGTATAGAGATAGTGCTTATGCCAATATAGTTTCAATCAGTAATATTGAAAGATAATTAGGAAAATCTGGTAAGTATATTTTAACAAAATGTCTGACTTTCATATAATTGAAGAAATTGATTATTGGAAGTTTTATTGTGAAACATAAATGTTCAAAGTATGTGAAGGGTGTAACTGTATTATCGATATTTATGTAGAAATTCCCTATGGTCCCAATGACAAGTATGTTCAATTTTAAATACTTTTAAGTTACTGATGGTTGAAATAAATGATTGTCATGCTCAAAAAAGTGACTGCCATACTGGTCCCATATTCTGAGCAAGTGTTGAACCTTAGGATTCAAATTTAACTGATGGTACACAGAGCAAGGCATAGGAAGAAGGGATTAAACATGATTTCCCTTCCATAGCTAACCAACCAGGTGCAGTTTAGTTTATTTCTGCATCTCTCTAAGTCTGAAAATATGCATATTTGGGATCCAGTAATTGAAATACAGTAGTTAAAAAGTGCCAGGCTTCCCACTGTTTAAATTTTTTTTAATATCAAGTTTAGGTCTTCAGCAAGTTTGTGTCTAATTTCTTGCCTGAAGAAGGGGCCTGAGTTGCCTTGAAAGCTTGCATATTGTAATCTTTTTAGTTAGCCAATAAAAGGTGTCATTTTGCTTGGCTTTTCTCTACATTCATAATGGCTAACACGGTAAAACACCCTAGTATTAAAGAAGCATTAAATAATATATATAAAAATACTTTGATAAAGAATTAAACATTTTGGAATATATTTATTTTGACAGTTTAATTCTATCAGATAATAATAATAATAACAATAATAATAATACATTTTATTTATATAGTGACTTTCCCAGGCTCAAGGCACTTAAGTGTTGTTAACAGGGAGGAGCGGCAGCAACATGTGTGTGCAAGTGCCCCCTCCACTTGTTTTTTCAATATCCAAAAAACAAAATCCAGGACCCTATGAATTTCCTTTCATATATTGAACATACCGTGTAATAATGATAATTATAGATCAGAGTAAAGTGTAAAGTGCCTTGTTCTCTGTATTAAGAAAGACTTCCTATTTAAGCCCATCCCTTATGATTGCTTGCTGTATCTGCTTGTTTACCAATATGGTTAGGGAGAGATTCAAAAACAATGGCAAAAGGTTAGACAGCCCTGTCTAGTTTCATATTCTAAAGCAAACAGTTTATATCACTCACATGACAATACACTTCTGGGTTAGATTATACTAGTTTAATCCATGGTCATACTATATATTGGGTCTAAACCCTTATTTATGTAGAATGAAAAATAAATATCCCTATTTGACTCTACCAAAGGATTTTCAGCATACAGAGACAGGAAGATCTCAGTAAGTGCTACATCTACAAAAATGTGTATTACATTGAATATTCATGGAAGGTTTTGGCAGCATGTAGCTTCCTTTAATAAATACTGTTTGGTCTTTTGAAATTATTGGTAGAATAATGTTTTTCCTTTTTTTTGCTGTGGCCTTTACCAAAATCTTAACAATATCGTTCAGTAATGAAATTTGTCTGTAGGATGTGCATTCTAATGGGGTTTCATTTCTATTAAAAAACTGTGATTGATACCTCACATAATGTTTTATGTAATCAGAGATTATGTTAGCAGCTGCAAATGGTAGTTTTTTAATCAATATGGTATCTCCTCTAGTCTTTGTGTCATAGGTTGGAGTGATATACCTGACTAACCCCATCTGTTTTCAGCTTTAGTTTGATCTTTCATATTTGAATATGTCTCTTACAGGAAGGTAGATTCTCACTTCAGTGTGGTAGGTTGTGAAGCCACCTTTTTCTTTTAAGTTGTTGACTATGACTTTTAACGTTTCATTGCCCAAAACCTATTTGATTTACCCATATTATCTAGATTCTGTATTTTTAATTCAGATTTCTTGATAAAAAAAAGAAAAACGTTTTCAGTTATCTAGTTCAAAATGAAAACGTTTCCCTTACTGGGTCTAGCACGAGTAACTGTTTAGAATACTAGTGTGCGTCTCTCCCTTAACACTTTCCACTTTCCCGCCTCACCAACTTGCCTCGCCAAATGAGGCAAAGAGTCAAAACTTTAAACAATGAAGAGAAAATTACTTTTGTGGTACCAGATGCAGAATAAACATCAGTTACAAGCACAGGTACAATGAGAGACATTGTTCAGATTTTACCAATATGTTGTGAGGGCAACTTTATTTTGTATACCTAGCCAAAAGTCAGTTGGTTCCCCTTTTTGTCCACTGGTAATATTAAGTAATGTAGAGCAGAGATGATGTAAATTGTTAACTCCAATAATCCTACACATGTCTCAAAGTGGAAGTTTCTGGCACCAAATACCTCAAACCATCACCTCGAAATGATTGCTATCTGGCATGCAGGGAGACCACTGCTTTAGGCTGAATTCACAGTCACATTGTTGGAACGATTCCAGGACTTATCTTGGTTTGTGGCATTCAGCATTACACCGCTGAAAAGCCCACTTACACAGATGCTGTGAATAAATACAGCTGATTGACAGCAATGTTTAGATATGATGTGGCAAAAAACATTTCTTTACTCTTATCAAGGTTCTTAATGCCTGCTCACTATTACCATAAACTATTGACTTCCAGCAGTGTAGTTCTATTAACTCATTTATTCTTCTTCTTTCTTTATTTTTTAACAAATTCTACACCTTCCAACGAAACAATCAAGAAAAAAATCACAGAACTCATTGCTTTTCCATTCCATCACTGCCAGTGTTTGTGTTTCATACACAATTATAGCCACAGTTCCATATTTTTCCTAATGAAGAACTGAAATTTGTTCCGCCCTCAGCTGCCATACTCCATCTGTGACAGGTGTGACGAGTTGTGAATTCTGAAATGCCTCTGTCTTTTACTCCATCAGCCTCCATCGACCACTTTCACCAAAAGCCTTGCTTCTGATTGTAATGAAGCTGCATCACAAAATGTCAGAAAGGGTGAACAGGCCTCCAAATACCACCAGTCAGACCAGAACTTCGCTGTGTTAGACAACAAAATAGTTCTTACTCTAGGCAGCCTGTCCCCAAACTCAAAAGGCCTACCCCAAGGCCTGAACAGGATCAAAATAGGTTTCAGGCTTTAAATGGTCAGATAAAACTTTAAATACACAAAAATAACCTTAAAATGAATTGAGAGAATTACCATAAACCTCTGCCTTGAAATGACAAAATAAAGTTCCTTATATTTAATGAATGTATTAAATAATACACAAAGGATGAATAATTCACAGACAGAAAAGTGGCATAAGACCTCCAAAACAGTATCAAAAAGCAGGCCAAACTTCTCACTAGCTTGCCTAGTTAAGGCTCACTCCCAGACAGCCTGACTGTCTACTTCAACAGCAGGCTAAATGCACTTTGGCTTTAAAACTTCAAAAATAAGTAATGTTCACAAAATATATTCCTAAACCTACCCTAGGAAGGATGACGGCAAACATCCATTGGGCATCAAATGGGAAACAACTAACCTTTGTAAATAAAAGATTTATTACAAGAAGTGGAAAAACAGAACAAAAGCTCAAAAGAGCGAAACAAATGCTAAAGGAGTTGTCTGAAAAGGAAAACCATGGTAAC
Source organism: Polypterus bichir lapradei (assembly GCA_026402145.1). Classification (NCBI taxonomy): domain Eukaryota; kingdom Metazoa; phylum Chordata; class Cladistia; order Polypteriformes; family Polypteridae; genus Polypterus; species Polypterus bichir. Next base: position 77,786,769 of record JANRMT010062792.1, read on the forward strand.
CGTGTCCAAAAAGACTATACAAAAATCAGAATCCAAAAAAACAGAAGGTATTGAGTCATAAGGCCTGTAAACACAAAGAATTAGCAGTATAAAAACAAGGAAAACTCACCAACCTCCAGTGCATACAATGAACCGAAGAGGGATTTCCTCTGCCGTCTTGGAGAACCACCCACAAAACACAGGGAACATAAAGACATTTAAAGAAACAGTATGTAAATAGTTTTTAAATAACAAAAACAATAATACATTGAATATATCATCTAAATGTTGAATGAACATAACAATATTAACAGAAATAACCAAACTAAATAACCCAAACAGAAAAATAAATGAGACAAGGAACATAAACATAAGCCAGGGATGGAACCCTGGCCCAAAACATAACAAAAGCAAAGCAGAAGAAACTGCAAAAATAGCCTAAAAAGTAATACAAGGCAAAACAGGTACAAATCTGTTAACCAAAGTCAAAATCCAAAGAAAAAGAAACAAAACTCCACAATAACCAGAATACCAAATGTAATACAATAATGATATTTATATCCCATACCTCGATGAACCTCTGAGGGACTCCTCTCTTTAACCTCAACATAAAGGCTGAGGGTGGTCCCTCAGAAGTGATGCAATGGTGGCCCCTACCTCTTGAGGTACCACCCACAAACCCCAAGGAATATGGCTTAGAGTCACATATACACCATACATAACAATTAAACAGTACTTGCAAAAAGCAATACTTAAAAAGTGGAACACATTGGAAAACATTCAAAAAAAGTAAAAAAAAACACTGAAAAGGAAAATAAACATAAGCCAGGGAAAAACCTCTGTGTGCAACATAACCCAGATCACATAGTAGCTGGCTAGATATTCTTTGGATGGTGGTGAGACACTCTCTGCTTGGTTTTTGGCTCACATCTCTTTTTTCTGGTTCCTTTTCTTAAAATTTTTTGTGTGACTTCTTCCATGACAGAATGGTCAGGAAGCCAGTACCTGCTGATTGCTGTGCCACTATAGAGGTAATCACCTTATTAAGCAGACACATACATTCTTGTGTACTCTTTGCACCTGCATGAGTTAAAACAACAGGTTACACTAAAACCGTAAAACCTTTCCCAAATTAAATAATTAAAGCAATTAACACGCTTTTCCTGGCTCACTTCACAGCAAAGAGCCCAGCTTTTCTTTCTTCTGGGACATCAGACTTGTCTTCATTGTGGCATAGGTCACATAGTTCTCTGTTGTTTCACCGGTTTGGTAAGTTTCAGGCTGAAAAGGGAGTAGGTAGATATTTTCACTTTCTGGTTTAAAAACTGTCCCTTCATCAATCATATATTTTGTTATCTCTGTAAGAGTTTCACATTGTACATTTTAAATCCACCAGAGTATCCAGTGTAATCCTAGGATGTAGGATTTTTTTTTTCGTTTCCAAGAATATAAGACTAGTGTAGAAAACAGAGCTTTTAGCTATAAGGCTTCCAATCTGAGGAATTGATCTATCTGTCAATATTAGAGAGGCTCTGTCATTTAAATCAAGACTGAAAGCTTGTTGTTTTAGCATACCATATTTTTGTCAGAGCTGCTGTGGAAACAATTGATATTGTTTTTAATAACTGTGGCAATCTTTATGGGGTCTTCTGTTTTGTTTGTCTTCTCCATGTACTGCAGTGGTTATTTTTCCTGCTTTTGGAACTGGACTTTATAAGTGTTTCATTATCATTAGTAAGAGACCTGTGCCCATGTTTACCAAGAATCTTAGAGTAGGATAACAGTATTAACTGGCTCAAAAATCTCAAAGTGATGCAAATTTAGTCCTACTCTTAGGAGGAGGAGTAGTAAAAACATTTTAATCAATTTTTCCAATTTAGAAAATAATTCCCAACTTCACTGGGATTTAAGAGAGCTTGTGAACTGCGCCTAACTCTCTAGGAGCTGCCAGAAGATGGCATTCAGGCAGAGACTGGCAAACACATTCCAGGAAAACTGGAATGTTTTGGAAACTCAGGACAACAATGAACTCATAAAATATATTGATTTGACAGAGATGGAATAGTATTTATAACAAATCTATTACGCCATGTGATGGCTTCATCTATGTGGAGAAGCCATGCACTCTCAGCTGAAAAGAAAAATGATGATAACGTTATATTTTTTAGCCAAACGAAAAATGCATCTTCGCAATAGTGATGATTTTTGATATGCCACAACCAACCATGTCTTTTGCAGTTATCTTTTAGTGCCCTTACAAAAGCATAAGGTAATACACAAATTTATACATATCTTTATCACTCCACTTGAGGTAATGTTAAAGCAAGCTGTATTCATGCAAAATGCTTGTTTTTTGGAGATATTATTGTGATTGGAGTCACACAAATCAATATCATTGCCCCAAGTGTGGATGATCATGCATCTGATATCACAGTATCAGCACGCGAATGGTCATGGATGCAAACTGTATTATATTAGCCAGCATATTACCCTAATGATAAGTTGGGATGGATGGGTGATTGATAGCAGAATGTCACACAGGTATGCTGAGCTCTACATTCCACAAACCCTCTGGAACATTCATATTACACTTTACAAGCCTGGGAAGGTTCAAGACTTCCAGAGTACAGTATTGGATAAGTACAGCATCACAGAAGATAAGGGGGGATCATGGAGAGCGGCATGGCACATGACCCTGGAAGACGATCGGGAACACTTGGAAGAGTGAACATGACTTTAGTGAAAGCACAGGAATAGGCATGTCAAGTTTCAGTAACTATTATGTTAAGAGGTGTTTCTCATGGCCATAACAGCAGGAAGGTGAATCTTCTAAAAATACAGCTAAGGATCATTCATTGATAAAAAATGTACCTATTAGGATTTATTCTCATTTAATGTGTGTGCGTCTTGGTCTTTACATTTCAGTGCTCATTACAGTACAGTGTGGCCAATTCTAGTCCTGTAGAGCTGCAATGGCTACAGGTTTTTGTTCCAACCCAATCACTTAATTAGAAGCCAATCCTCACCAATAACAGATCTTACTTAATTTCATGACTTTTTAGTGTTTTAACTCCACCATTTCAGTTCAATTTAATCATAGATTTTTTCTCCTTTCTAAATGATTTGAAGTCAAAAATGGATGAGTAATTTTCAGTTATTCACTTTCTTTTAGTTTTCTCAGTTAAATGAAATAGTGAATGTTGAATACACACGAGTGGAAATGGAGACAAGCTAGATGAAGAACCATTGGTTCCTTTGTCATTTGCATCTTATTACTAATAAGGAGCAACTAAAACAATTAGCACAGCTATTTAAGACTAAAATAAGCAATGAAGGGGTTCAAAATCTTAACAAGTGAGACAACTAAAATGTCACTTGAGCAATAAGTGTTTCATCAGCAATGAATGATTTCTCATGAAGCAACTGGGTTGGAACAAAAAGCTGAAAGCACTGTGGACCTCCAAGACTGACGTTGCTAAGCCCTGATTTAAAGAGTCTGAGTCTTAAATAGCAAATAAATTAAATTAAGTTAAATTAAGTTAATTAGCACCAAAAACTAGTCACAAATTAAAAAGATGGTTAGAGTAAAATCCTATAGGCACTTGGCTCTCCAGGATCGGAGTTGACCACTCCTATTACAATATTTTTCTTGATGTGGAGAAGTGAGCACAATATCCTATCTTGTTGTGTCTTTATTCTAATTCTTCTTCTTCTTCTTCTTTTTCTTCTTCTTCTACTACTACTATTACTACTACTACTACTACTACTGTACTACTACTACTACTACTACTTTGATTATTACTATTTTTGTGCCGAAGCCTTAGCATCAGTTTTAAGAAACTACAAAGCATCATTATGAGAATCATTTTGCGGTTCAGGGTGTGGCAGGTGTAGGACACTTGAAATCTATTTTTCATGTTCTGCTTTGGGGTAGGCCAAATTCTTATCCTAGTCAGACTTTTAGTGCAATTCCAAGGAGTAATACTGAGATGCTGGGTAAATAAAAGCACTGATTGCAGACCTTTCTCATATTCTGCTAAAATTGTCAACATTTGCATGTGTCATGGTGAATTGTAGGAGTGCAACAAAGAAAAAGAGGATAAGCAGGGAATCTGTTTTCAAAACAAATGATAAAAAAGAAAATGGGAAAGCATCTGTAAACATCAAATTGCAACCAATAACCAAAAATACAAATAAATGAAATATATATAGTATTCTGTGCATGGTTGCGTTGCACTCATTTTCTGAGATATTAAGTGAAAGATCCTTTCCCCACCATACCCTAGGATCTTTAAATGGGAGAGACTTTAGCATGTTTTTATATATTATTGAGATGCTGTCTGAGTCTGGTCAGTATTTCTTCAGAAAGGATTTGTAGGTGTAGAAAACTGGGTAGGTTCTGTTTAGAAAAATTTCTGATTGAAAATAGGGGAAAATTATGCTTCTGGGAAATTACATTTGAAGAGTAATTGTTCATAAGATGCAAAACCTTTATCTATAAAGAGAGTTGTCTAAATGATTTAATCTCAGACATTTTCCAAAGATTGAATACTGTGTAGGGTTGAGTGGGTTGAAAAAGATGATTATCATGTAGAGGAGCGACACATAAAATCTTCTCTACTTTGAAGTGTTTTATATCTGCACAACTTTGCGACAGTGCTGTTTTTCATGCTCTCTTTGCATTTCTTTGGGTTCTTATTTTTTCTTTGAACTACTGTATGTCTACAGTTACAGTATATTTACTAATATTCCTTACATGTTACACCACATTGCATATTTGTGTTCACTCATTGTGTTTCACCTTCTTTAAACCTGTTTTTCTCATTGAATCACCAAATCTTAATCTTTGCCTTTGGATGTTGTATTTGATTATTTTATTTACTCCTCCATTTATTTTCCAGAGCCACTAGTATGTGCTGGGCTACTATCTCTCTGCCTGGTATATCCTTGCAATTCATGATTTTATTCATATCTTCCCATCTCACTACAATACAATCTATTTGGCCGCTGTGTCCTCCAATCTTAAATGCAATGATTTAGCCATCTTTCTTCATGAATCTGGTGTTTGTTGCAAATGGTGTCGAACTTTGGCCTATTTCAAGGATTCTTTCCCCATCTTTGTTTGTTCTCCCAAGATAGTACCAGCACACTCTTCTGGTGTCTTACCAACATGGCTGTTTAGGTCCACTACTTGAAAAACATTCTGTTTTTAAGATATCCTTCCCACTAGTAATTCTGAATTCTCTTTGTTTCAAAAATGGGGCATCAAATTTCTGGGGTGTATGCCAGTACAATGTTAACGATCATAACCCCCAATTATCAGTTTTACCATCAAGACCATATCATTAATTCTATTAACCTCAATTACTTGCACCTAATCTCCTTATTTATGATGACCACCAACTCCTTTTCCTCTGCTTTGGTCTACTGAATAGTACAGTTTATATCCATTTCCTAATTGTTCTGTAAAACAACCTGCCCATATGGTTTCCTGAACACATGCCTGCCTTTCTCCTTACTATGGTGTGTCACAAACTCCGCAAAGAGCCATAGCAAGGTTTGGGGCACCCACCAGTATATTATTTTCCTGGCTGCAAATTGCAAATAAATGACAGCACTGATGTGCACAAACTGGAGTCAAAAACAGAACTGAGGGATTAGGGAAAAGGTGGAGGCTTTTAAAGGTCAGGGTAGTAAGTGACGTCAAAGGGGCTAGGATCGGAAAGGTCTTCAGCCATAGGCTTGAGCTCGGACGTGACATCAAGGGGGCCGGAGCCGGTCAAGGCCTTCCTTTATAGGTCCGGACGCGGAAGTGACATCAACACGGCCAGGTGGAACTTCCCATGAATGGTCTGCAGGAAAACGAGAAAATGAGTCAGTGCACTCTGCCACATCCCAGTCAGATTTGGAATTGCCCTTACTCATTATACACTGAAGTGAGTGAGTGAGTGGTACTGGGACCTTTACTGTTTTCACTTTACATGCTTCCACTTAGATCTGTCATTAGGAAACATAATGTTAATTTTTACTCGTATGCAGATGACACCCAGTTATACCTTTCATTTAGATCAAATGAAGTTTCTCCGATGTTGTCTTTAATTAGTTGTGTTAGTGAATTAAAGGAGTGGATGGATGAGAACTACTTGTCTTTAAACACAGATAAAACAGAGATGTTAATTGTTGGAGGGAATGATGCTGATCACAACAATATTCTATCATCATTTAACTCAGTTGGAATCCCAATTAATTTTACTGAATCAGCCCGAAATCTAGGAGTTATCTTTGACTCTAGTATGTCATTTAAAGCACATATTACAAAGTTGTCCAAATCATGTTTCTTCCATCTTAAAAATGTTGGGAAATTAAGGCGCTTTCTAAATTAACAGGATTCTGAGAAATTAATTCATCCATTTATTTCTAGTAGGACTGACTACTGCAATGTGGTGTTCACTGGATGTTCAAACTGTTCTCTATACAGCCTCCAGTTAATCCAAAATGCTGCTGCAAGAATTATTACAAGAACAAGAAAATACAAACACATAACTCCAGTTCTTAAATCCTTACACTGGCTCCTGGTTAAGTTTAGGGCAGATTTCAAAATCCTCCTTTTAACATATAAAGCATTAAATAGCCAAGGTCCGGCTTACTTGTCTGAACTTATCATGTCTTACAAACCAGAGAGCACATTAAGATCTCAAGATGCCGGTCTGCTTATGATTCCAATGATTAATAAAATAACAGTGGGAGGTCGAGCTTTTAGTTACAGGGCCCCTAAACTGTGGAATGGTCTGCCTGCTATTATAAGAGATGCCCCTTCGGTCTCAGCTTTTAAATCCCAGCTGAAGACTCACTACTTCAGTTTAGCATATCCTGACTTGAGCTGCTGATTAACTGCGCAGACTGCATCTCTGTTGTTAGTCATTAGCACTAAAAAATAAGTAACATGATAGTTATAGTTGGATACTAACCCTCGCCTATTCTGTTTCTTTTCTCAGTACCCAAATGTGGCACTTGGTGCCAGGCCCATCTGCCAAGTTGTTTTGCCTGCCAAATCATGGGGTAGAGAGGTCCTTTCATCGGATTGGCTGGCCAAAAGCTGTTTCAGCTGTGGAATGGCCAAATGGGGGAGGCAGCTTGATGGATGAGGTCTCCAGGACGCTAAACAAATCCAAATCATATTGTGTGATATCATCTACTGTTGCATTCTGCTCAATACTTGTAAAATTTGTATTTTTATACTGTATTGATGATTTGTTCTGTTCTGTGCATTGTATTGTATTGACCCCCTTCTTTTTGACACCCTCTGCATGCCCAACATATCTGGAAAGGGGTCTCTTTTTGAACTGCCTTTTCCAAGGTTTCTTCCATTTTTTCCCTACAAAGGTTTTTTGGGAGTTTTTCCTTGTCTTCTTAGAGAGTCAAGACTGGGGGGCTGTCAAGAGGCAGGGCCTGTTAAAGCCCATTGCTGCACTTCTTGTGTGATTTTGGGCTATACAGAAATAAATTGTATTGTGTATTGTATTGTACTCAAGCCGTATAGCTGCCTCCCATGCGCACGTGTGTGAAAAGTGTCCAAAATGTTATGTCCTTTTCCAATCAATTACCCCACATTCCAACTGCAAATCTTTAGCCTGGCTTTCTTTCTACTTCCTGTAACTTCTTCAGATACAGCCCTGGACTCTCATTTATAAAATTGTGCATGGAATTGAGCATGAAAATATGTGTATGCCAAAAAACAGTTGCCATCCTGAAACAACCATGCATAAACCTGTGGTGATGTATGTTATGGGTCTGTGGTAGTGTGCAAGTTTTAAAATACTGTACAAACGATATAGGCAATTGAGTGTGCCTGCCAATGTGGCCTCAGCAGGTTTGATGGAGAGAATAGGCTAATCATGCCTGCACATGAATGCCCAACTGATTCCAATTGCCTCATTGACTCTTTGCAGCATGTAATTAAGATGCCATACCTATGAGAAAACAAAGGAGCCTGAGTAGGTTAGGAAAGAAAGATAAAAGACTAGAAGGAAATGTTTGTAGAAGTAATGAGAAAAATTGGTTGGGAAGCAGTGCTGAGAGAAAGCAGCAGAGCAGACAGAGAAAACCCTGCAGTGGAGATGTTTGAGGGGCACTCCAGGGGTGGACTGGATCACTCCTGCTGCACAGTGGAGAGCAGGAGCCATTGAGGAGCTCCTAGGAAAACATCTGAGCAAGTAGCCACTATTTCCGGGAATGTAATGGCATGATTCCTGTTATGATGAACAGTACAGGCCATATGAAACACTGAGGGTTCAACCAATTACCTTAATTACAAGCCAGCCAGGACATACAGAACCAAAATGTCTACCAAAGCTACTTTGCGGCAAAATAAATTAATCAACATTGCCACAAAATAATGAATTATTAGTTAACCAAGGCCTCTGAGCCACGAAATCTTTCAGTCTCATCTTGGCATCACAGGTGACTTATGTGTTAATGGAATGTCATTGATTATACCTACCAAAAACAGCTTTATTTTTGCTTGGTGCCCTTGCAATGTGAATGCAGTAGATTGCTCCAATTACATTCAGGGAAACCAGATACTGCTGCAAATTGCCCTTTTACATGGCAAAAATATATTATGTTTTACTTACTGTATGTACACCCACATTATACAAAAATTTGATGTAGTGCTGGTTAATGGCTTCCAGCACAGCGCGCATGATGGAGTGAAGCTTGGCTGAGGCAATCCTGACCAGTCAGCCAGTTCTCTAAGAAGTGACAACAGGTAGCCAATATACACTGTTGAATAACCAAAAAAGTTCTTCAGTGCAACTACACAGCATTGGCACTCTTAAAACTAACAGTCTGTACATCATATTCATCACTTTTGAGGTTTAATATGTTTATTACGTCAACACCCATTATAATAATAGCTCAGTGGTATAAATTAACTGGTTTTGCTACATTTTCCTACTTGATTAAGGATGCAATCATTTCCCAGGTTCTCCAAAATGTTGCATACGGATGGGTCAGAGTTGTCATAAATGAGCACAAGTTAGTCTCTCAAGGTTTCATTTATAAATCACAATGTCTGCATGGAAAATTGAGTAGACACAAAAATGTGGGTCTGTTTTTGGAATCTCATCCCTGGGCTCTGTGGCACACCCTAGCTTATTTATCACACCAGAAGGATGTCCTCACACATTTCACCTGCAGGGGATGTCCTAGAATTAATATATGATACTTTTCTGAACATTATTAGCATGTATACATACTCTCCTCTCCCAGACAAACCGAGTTGGGCAGTGCCAGTTTAGTCCTAGACTGCTCAACAGCGCAACATGAAATACTAATAGCCCTAAGAGACTGACATGACTCTTTTAATGACTTTCTAGCTTTCTGTAATTTTTTTGCTATTATCTGCTTTGATTGTGTAGGAATTTTAATCCCCTTTTTGGACTTTAAAATTTGTATTTATTGGCATTGTTGTTGTTTCCACTTTTTATAAGCTAGTCTGATATTACCTAGTCTGTTCATCATTTAATCATTTGTGAGGCCTCTGTAAAGAGTCAGAACTGCCATGGGTAGATAATGATACAGCTTTTGGAATTCACTCTACTTGTAAAGTGTTGCTGAGCTGACAGAAATAGTATAGATAACATGCTGGTGGGTGGCACAGGATAGGGACAGGATCTAACAGAGGCATGAGGAGAAAAGAGAAACCCACACAAGTAAATACAGAACATCTGTTTGTGCAGATACACAGAGACCTTTAGGGGTTACGTGTCCTGTCATGAGTGGTGCTCCAGGAGAAGATACACTGAGAGAACTAAAAGGCCAGCACCACTCATCCAGGCTGACAAAACAATGCCAGATATTTCTTTAAAAAAAAAAAAAAAAAAAAAAATAGGCCTTGTGATCATGTTGTTCCAAGAGAGAGAAAGGCAGCCTTTTAAGGACCACTCAGGACTCTCTTGACTGAAGCACGGCAGCCCTTTCAAATACTACATTCATTACAATACACTATTTTTTCCTTTGTTTTCCTGTACTTCTAAAAATGTATTTGTGTTTACATATCTTTAAAGTTTAAAGGAATCCAATATATTGAGATTTGTTGCTGTTTTATTATAAAACTTGGGTTAAAAGTTTTTTTCTTTTTAAAATTGAAATACATTATTGATTTATGCACTTGTGGCATACTGGGCACAGTTTGGCCATAAATACGTTTTTTTATATTTACAGTTGTGCTTGAAAGTTTGTGAACCCTTTAGAATTTTCTATATTTCTGCATAAATATGACCTAAAACATCATCAGATTTTCACTCAAGTCCTAAAAGTAGATAAAGAGAAACCAGTTAAATAAATGAGACAAAAATATTATACTTGGTCATTTATTTATTGAGAAAAATGATCAAATATTACATATTTGTGAGTGGCAAAAGTATGTGAACCTCTAGGATTAGCAGTTAGTTTGAAGGTGAAATTCGAGTCAGGTGTTTTCAATCAATGGGATGACAATCAGGTGTGAGTGGGCACTCTGTGTTATTTAAAGAACAGGGATCTATCAAAGTCTGCTCTTCACAACACATGTTTGTGGAAGTGTATCATGGCATGAACAAAGGAGATTTTTGAAGACCTCAGAAAAAGAGTTGTTGATGCTCATTAGGCTGGAAAAGGTTACAAAATCATCTCTAAAGAGTTTGGACTCCTCCAATCTACAGTCAGACAGATTGTGTACAAATGGAGGAAATTCAGGACCATTGTTACCCTCCCCAGGAGTGGTTGACCAACAAAGATCACTCCAAGAGCAAGGCGTGTAATAGTTGGCGAGGTCATAAAGGACCCCAGGGTAACTTCTAAGCAACTGAAGGCCTCTCTCACATTGGCTAATGTTCATGTTCATGAGTCCAACATCAGGAGAACACTGAACAACAATGGTGTGCATGGCAGGGATGCAAGAAGAAACTCACTGCTCTCCAAAAAAAACATTGCTGCTTGGCTGCAGTTTGCTAAAGATCATGTGGACAAACCAGAAGGCTATTGGAAGAATGTTTTGTGGACGGATGAGACCAAAATAGAACTTTTTAGTTTAAATGAAAAGCATTATGTTTGGAGAAAGGAAAACACTGCATTCTAGCATAAGAACCTTATCCCATCTGTGAAACATGGTGATAGTAGTATCATGGTTTGGGCCTGTTTTGCTGCATCTGGGCCAGGACGGCTTGCCTTCATTGATGGAACAATGAATTCAGGACATCTGTTCATGAACTGAATCTCAAGAGAAGGTGGGTCATGCAGCAAGACAACGACCCTAAGCACACAAGTCGTTCTACCAAAGAATGGTTAAAGAAGAATAAAGTTAATGTTTTGGAATGGCCAAGTCAAAGTCCTGACCTTAATTCTATCGAAATGTTGTGGAAGGACCTGAAGCGAGCAGTTAATGTGAGGAAACCCACCAACATCCCAGAGTTGAAGCTGTTTTGTACGGAGGAATGAGCTAAAATTCCTCCAAGCCGGTGTGCAGGAATGATCAAAAGTTACCAGAAACGTTTAGTTGCAGTTATTGCTGCAAAGGGGGGTCACACTAGATACTGAAAGCAAAGGTTCACATACTTTTGCCATTCACAAATATGTAATATTAGATCATTTTCCTTAATAAATAAATGACCAAGTATAATATTTTTGTCTCATTTGTTTAACTGGTTTCTCTTTATCTACTTTTAGGACTTGAGTGAAAATCTGATGATGTTTTAGGTCATATTTATGCAGAAATATAGAAAATTCTAAAGGGTTCACAAACTTTCAAGCACAACTGTATATGCAAAATATGCAAAAGCTTTTTAGAAATTGTTTTCGAACTTCAGTTCCAGATATCTTACATTAACAGAAAAATGCAAGGAAGTGAATAAGTCATATATTAATCTGTATTAAATACTATTAATAAAACAGTAGTATAGTTACATAAAATAGTCACATAAGAATATCTCATCTCACTGTACATCTTGCCTGAAGAAGGGGCCTGAGTTGCCTCAAAAGCTTGCATATTGCAATCCTTTTAGTTAGCCAATAAAAGGTGTCATTTTGCTTGACTTCTCACTACCTTCATAGTGGCTAACACGGTACAACACCCTAGTACTATACTCATCTCACTGTCAAATCTAGTTATTTCAGTTCGGGGTTGTGGGAGGCTGGAGTCTATCTTAGCAGCACCAGGCACAAGGCAGGAAACAGCCCTGGGTTCACATATGAACACATTCCCACTCACATTGAACTGTCATTGAAAACCCATGTGATTGTGGGTAGAGCATGCAAACAGCAAAGGACTGGAGGCATAATTTGAACTCAGGACGCCGTACTACCCAATAAAACTAGTACACCACAAATAAGAATATTAATAATAAAGGTAACAACTCCTTTGCCTACTTTTGAACTTTTCATAGAGAAGGGCCAAGCAAAATGACACCTTTTATTGGCTAACTAAAAAGATTACAATATGTAAGCTTTCGAGGCAACTCAGGCCCCTTCTTCAGGCAAGATGGCAAATGTTCACTTGACCAGTCTATACTATTAATATTCACTCAGCAAACATCATATTGATTATAAGTTAATTAAATATTGGTTGGAATTTAAGAACATTTGTCTATTTACTGTTTTTTAATATTTATGGTAATATGTTTGAAGAGTAAAAAAAATCGAATTCAGCTAAGTGAGAGCAAAAGATACCGTCATTACACAAAGAACACATGAACTTTCAGGCACAACCTGAGAAGTCGTCCTTCCTGTTTAGATAATGTTTAAACTGTGTGCAAACACAGCTGCCAATTCTTTTTAACATACAAGGTTGTAAAGTGACAATCACAGTGAATCAACCCATCCAACCATTATCTAAATTGCTTAATCCAGTTCACAATTGTGTGGTCGTAGTATATTTTGGGTAGAACTGTGTGCAACGCAGGAACCAGCACTGCACAGGACACAGTTCAATACAGAGCAGAGTGCAGAAGAGATTATTTGTAAACTTATTATTCTTCACATTATTTCATTTTTAATCATGGCAGTTGTGATTCACATCAAGTACAGTCAAAACAATAAATAATCCATTATTAGTTTTGAATGATTTTTATTTAAAAAAGTACATTTAATGCATACATTACAAGGGCACACCCATGCATACCCTTCACCACATACAGTATTCAGGACCAATTTTATGTTGCCTATTCAATTCCATCCCACTCACTTACTCAATAGAGTGGAGGGATGGTGATGGTTCAAATTTGTAGTTTTGAAATGAAAGATAGAAATATATTCAATGCACAGAACACAGCAGCCTAGAGGTATACTCTGCACCATTTTGAAATTGTTCTGCTTTTTCACCATCCTGCTTCTTGTTTTATTTCTAGAACAAGAACCATCTGTGAAGTTTTTTCTAGCTTCTTGTATTATGCTTAGGACTTTCACTGATGAGAATGGTATCAATGATTGGTTTCAGCCTATTTAGTCATATAAAGAACAGGATATAATTTGGTTATTCTAGTACAAACAATTTCCAATACACAATCCAGTAAGCAGAGCCAAAAAACAGAAGGAAAAATAAACAAAACCCAGAAATATCAAAACAAATGCATTACTCTTGACTACCTATATGCTCAGTGATCCACTCCTGAGCTTCTCTCCAAGACTCTGGGAGGTCCCAACAGTAGAGATGTCAGGGTGGCCCTGCATCTTTGGGTATCACCCACAGAACATGTGGAATGGAAGCTCATTTAAAGTTACAGAGTACAAGTAATATATTATAGCAAATAACATAAAGTCATGACAAATAATAGTTCAAAATTAATAAAAACAACAATAAATCAGAAAATAAACATAAGCCAGGGAAAACCCTGGCCATAACAGATGTAAAGTATGGATTTGATTTTTGAATTTTAGATCTTGAATTTTGTTAATGCTGGTTCTCCTATCAGATTTGCTCATTCTTTTTAGTCCTCTGCCTTCTTTGTTCTACTTTGGAAGTGAATTGAATTTAATATTTTGAATTTCTTAGTTTAGCCCTTTAAATTTCAAACTTTTAACTTTTTTATAGAATTTTTGCTTTTTTGTTTTTCTTTACATTATAGTTCTTTTTTTCCTTCAGTTTGTTTTTGTACTTTTTGAGTTTTTGAATTTGGGCATTTTGCATATTTGTTTTGGTTTTTCTTTAAATAATTTAATAATTAATAAATAAAAGTTTCATTTGCCAGGGTTTTGATGCCTTTCTTCTCCATTTTTGGGCAAATTATAACAGAATGATATCCAAAAATCAACAAAGAAAATAGCTGCCCAGCTATATTTTTCATGTTGACAATTCACTTAAATGTCTATTGTTTACATTTGATGCCCTCAATCTGCAAGTAATGCAACCATCGGCATACATCCTTTTAATGGACCAGGCCTATCAGCCTGAATCTGGCTCCTGGGGCTAGTGAAAGAGAACCATTACAGGCCTGTCAGAGCTGTAAAACGGTCCAGGGTGCAATGCTGGAAATAGAGTTTGTAGCTATTTAATATGGGTGGCACAGTGGAGTTTGCTTGGTAGAGTTTGCATGTTCTCCCTGTGTCTGCGTGGGTTTCCTCTGGGTGCTCCAGTTTTCTCCCACAGTCCAAAGACATGCAGGTTAGGTGCATTGGCGATCCTAAATTGTCCTTGGTGTGTGGGTATGTGTGTGTGTGTGCCCTGCGGTGGTCTGGCGCCCTGCCTGGGATTTCTTCCTGCCTTGTGCCCTGTGTTGGCTGGGATTGGCTCCAGCAGACCCCATGACCCTGTGTTAGGATATAGCAGGTTGGAAAATGACTGACTGACTGAGTGGCCATTTAATACAGTAGTACAGTACAGTAGTAGTAGCAGTGTGCCACTGGGTCTATGGGCTTCTATGCTTGCACCAAATGCTCTGGACAACTATTGTCATTTAATTTTCTTTTCATAACATCCAGGATGATCAAGCTACACCAATGTAGCCACTTATTTTATACTGTACCTGAGCCAATTTATGGTTACTGTATATGGGTTATGTTCACATCACATAGTTTGTCATCAACAAGAAACACTAGCAAAAATACTGAAATTTTAAAGATCATTCAGAATTAGCATATAAATCTGCTTTGCTATATGAGACCAAACCTGATAGATAGATAGATAGATAGATAGATAGATAGATAGATAGATAGATAGATAGATAGATAGATAGATAGATAGATGTTGCTATTTTTAAAATAATTCAAAATCAAGACTAAATTGGATAACTTTCAAAACTTAGAAAGTCTTTAGATTCACCTTAATTGTACCAAGCATAAGATTTAGGCTGAACTAATTATACCTGGCTGTTCCCAGTGAATATTGCATGTATTATTTCTATGCATCTTCTAATCTTTGGAGCCATCATCTTTTTATAATAAGTTATTGATGGTTTCTTTGCTGTAAGGGGTCATTTCATGTTGTGAATGTGAAAGCTTACAGAAAAACAATTATTTGACTAGAAAATAATAACACTGAAAAAAAGGTGATTTCTTTTTTTAGGGAAATGAATCTGAGAGCCTAGTGTTTAACTTTTTTTGAGCCTTCAGGTATGCCCTTGGATATATTTTAATATGCCTATTTAATGCTTTCTGGCTGGTCATGAAATGCCTTTGTAGTCTCCTCCAGCTGTAAGCCGAGAGAAACTGAAACACGGTGAACTCTCAATAGTCTTTAGTGTCCTGTTCAAATTGTTTAGCTCTGCCTTGTGATTTGGGTGCAGCAATCACTGATGCCTACATTAATCATTTGACTTATAAAGTGTGGTTATTCAGTAACTTCCCTCACCTGCCTGAATAAACAAAGTGCAGGCTCCAGTAAAACATTGGCACTAAGCAGTAACTAGTGGTGCTCTTTGATGTAACCTCTTCCTTTATTCTCTTCTCTGGAATGTTGACAACAAGCAAAACATTAACTCTCACCAGGAATGTTTAATATGTGATGTGTGTGAATTGGTGCTAGTTGGAGGTTTGACTGCGAAAAGATGATCAGTATGGTCCTGCTATCTTAGAAGAAATAACTGAAGAATATTTTTGGCCTGAAATGATATGTACTTTGGAAGTGTCTGAGAGCACAACACTAATGTCATATAAGTGAAAAAGGCTAGGAAGCAACATATAATATATGTATTAATGTATATTATATTAGTATATAATTAAATAATTTAATATAATTTTTTTTATTGAACACTGAAAATAATGTCTGGAATTTATTAATTTAAATATTTCTGAGCAGGGTTCCTGTTATTATTGTCGTGGCGAAAAATTCATCATCAGAAGGCTTTTTACCTAAAAATAAAGGCTATTAGGACTCGAGATAGACAGACAGAGTTTTAAGGCTTTATTGCAATAAATCAACAACACGGACTCAACCCAATTCGGCCGAATGAGATTGAGCCCTGAACATTGCCATAATCGAAGTTTTTATAACAATTTCTTATCATTTTAACCTTGTTCAATGAGCTCATTCTGCACCTGGCCATACTGTCTATTGTTTATTCCAGTTTCTGTTTTTCTTATTCCTGATTGGTTCTTCAACTGGGCAGATGTCCTCTATTCCATATTTGGTTTTTCATGGTGTCACTTCCTCCTCTAGCCTTTCAAGCTATACTATAATATTGGCCTAAAGCTAAACTTTAATTAAAAAGAAACATTGTATATGCTTTCATTTAATCATTGCTTGGCATACTTGATTTGTCTTGATTTTTACACTAAAGTTAATTTTTAATATATTCTTCTAATACTTTTGCTAAAGCCTAAATTTACTAAGATTTTCTCTTCATGCATTACAGTGTGACCTTGCCTACAGCAAAAGCCTTTTGTTCCCTTTCTGCTGATTCACCAATCCAGCTGGTTTCGCTACGCGCCTTCCAGAGCCATCTTCAATGTTATTGCTTCCTTAGCTTCATAAGCCTTGAACACAGATGTTCTCAACCTCTTATCATGTTCTAAGCTGGTTTCTGTGCGTCAATTTTCTGTTCTTTTCTTACTCTGGAAATTTTACTGTAAGCTTAAAAAATAATGCAATATAACTGATTTTTAGTTAACTATTTGCTTGACCTATCTTATTTGCTTAACATTCTAATTTATGCTTAATCTAATGTTTTAGAAGCTTTTAATTACTTTTTATGGCTTTTTATGTTAATTTGCTATTCTCTATGGTAATATAAAAAATTTTCCTTCTACATTATCATGATTTTATAAGTTTTATGGCTGCTGCTACTCATGCATATACAGCTCTGATTGCCTAATTCTAGAGTGTCTCGTCTTTTCTCAGTTACTACTGTTGTCCCTGTTGCACACATGTCTATTCGTAAGATACTGTACACCCATTCAGTGGTGCAGGACAGAACTGCAACCCAGATACTGTAGTTAGACTGAATCTGTAAGGAAAGAAGTGCATTCTGTCCAGAGCATCATATGAAAACTGGAGAAACATGGCTTCCAAGCAGGGGACTTGTTAGCGAAACTGACAGTCAGGTTTTGTGTCTGTCACACGGAATCTTTTATAGTGTGTTGTCCACCCAGAGGCCTCCCTGGCTGTGTGAATAAGTCCCCTGCCAAAGATGATGAGATACAGTGTTATTATGCACATTGGAACAAAAAACACAAGAAGGCTACCTGTACTGAAAAAATGTAAAGAGCAGGTAAAAAACTCAGAGGCGAGCTGAGAGACTGGTGCTTTTGGATGTCCCAACTGTGCCATGCAGGTTCTCAGATAAAACTGAGGATATGACATTGGTTATCTAATTTTAACATCTAATTTTAACACCATGTGTAAGACAGAGGGACTTTTGGGTGGATTCTTTACTTCTGGGACAGGTTGTAGGTGAATTGGAGGAGGTGGGTCTGATGTATTTGGAGTACATATGGCAAGGACAGGCCATCTTAAATAAGTGCTAATTAACCTGACCATGAATTTGAACTACTAGTGTTAAAATATTGTATATAGTCTCTCAGGAATGCACCATTAAATAGAGAGACCTGGCTAAATCCAAGAGATGAAATGATATAAGTGGGTGAACCTGATTTAGAATAAACAGGTAAGAGTGAAAGGATTGAACCAACAAAAACAACATGTACTTATTTAGCACATTTTTATACCAACAATGTAGCTCAAAGTGCTTTAGAAGATGAAATAAAAAGTAAGTTAGTATAAAACATAAACAAACAAGATTAGGCAATAATATTATACAGTATGTAACAAAGAAAAAGGTAAGGGGGATGGCCAGGAGGATAGAAGAACCATTTAGTTTATCTGATTAAACACACTTCCACTTATAGGCCTAGTGCTTTACACAATAATTACAAACATAACAATAAAAATTACATATCTAAATGACTAATGGGAAAGAAAATGTAAAGGCAAGCTTATCTCAAATGGGAGATAAACATCTGAGTGAGGATATTTGTGTCACAATACAAGATTTCAAAGGCAGAAATGGAACTTTGGGAATACATTATGAATTCCTAGTGCAGAGAGCAATGCATTTGAAATGGAATGTCATAGTAGTAGGTCAGTTTATTTAACTAGAAAACTCAATAAATAGTAGGGCATAGGTAGAATTCATTCAAGTTTCATTCTAAGTCCATACAATAATGTACAGTACCAACAAGGCTCTGCATTTTTTATGCTCTGTAATAATGAAGAGGGAATTCATAATACAGAGATTATTGAATTGTTAGGCTCCATTGTGTATGATATTTCCTTCAAAGACTGAAGTGGAAAAACTTAATCAACTAAAGTCAGTTTTAACGTAACATTCTTAAATCCTCTAAATCCAGTTTGCTGGAGCTTATTCTGGCAGCACTATGAACATACTAGCAACAAGACTAGGATGAGGACCTACCTCATTGTTATGATTCTGTTTTGTCCTTAACATTTCATGGATTATTTTAGCATTTATTTCATGTTCTTTGTGTATCATTGGTGGTTGTAGAGTATGGGGAAACCATGTTTAAAGTTTAGTCTGTGCTAAAAACAATCAATGAAATACAGTGGTGTGAAAAACTATTCACCCCCTTCCTGATTTCTTATTCTTTTGCATGTTTGTCACACAAAATGTTTCTGATCATCAAACACATGTAACCATTAGTCAAATATAACACAAGTAAACACAAAATGCAGTTTTTAAATGATGGTTTTTATTATTTAGGGAGAAAAAAAATCCAAACCTACATGGCCCTGTGTGAAAAAGTAATTGCCCCCTTGTTAAAAAATAACCTAACTGTGGTGTATCACACCTGAGTTCAATTTCTGTAGCCACCCCCAGGCCTGATTACTGCCACACCTGTTTCAATCAAGAAATCACTTAAATAGGAGCTGCCTGACACAGAGAAGTAGACCAAAAGCACCTCAAAAGCTAGACATCATGCCAAGATCCAAAGAAATTCAGGAACAAATGAGAACAGAAGTAATTGAGATCTATCAGTCTGGTAAAGGTTATAAAGCCATTTCTAAAGCTTTGGGACTCCAGCGAACCACAGTGAGAGCCATTATCCACAAATGGCAAAAACATTGAACAGTGGTGAACCTTTCCAGGAGGGGCCGGCCGACCAAAATTACCCCAAGAGCGCAGAGACGACTCATCCGAGAGGTCACAAAAGACCCCAGGACAACGTCTAAAGAACTGCAGGCCTCACTTGCCTCAATTAAGGTCAGTGTTCACGACTCCACCATAAGAAAGAGACTGGGCAAAAACGGCCTGCATGGCAGATTTCCAAGACGCAAACCACTGTTAAGCATAAAGAACATTAGGGCTCGTCTCAATTTTGCTAAGAAACATCTCAATGATTGCCAAGACTTTTGGGAAAATACCTTGTGGACTGATGAGACAAAAGTTGAACTTTTTGGAAGGCAAATGTCCCGTTACATCTGGCGTAAAAGGAACACAGCATTTCAGAAAAAGAACATCATACCAACAGTAAAATATGGTGGTGGTAGTGTGATGGTCTGGGGTTGTTTTGCTGCTTCAGGACCTGGAAGGCTTGCTGTGATAGATGGAACCATGAATTCTACTGTCTACCAAAAAATCCTGAAGGAGAATGTCCGGCCATCTGTTTGTCAACTCAAGCTGAAGCGATCTTGGGTGCTGCAACAGGACAATGACCCAAAACACACCAGCAAATCCACCTCTGAATGGCTGAAGAAAAACAAAATGAAGACTTTGGAGTGGCCTAGTCAAAGTCCTGACCTGAATCCAATTGAGATGCTATGGCATGACCTTAAAAAGGCGGTTCATGCTAGAAAACCCTCAAATAAAGCTGAATTACAACAATTCTGCAAAGATGAGTGGGCCAAAATTCCTCCAGAGCGCTGTAAAAGACTCATTGCAAGTTATCGCAAACGCTTGATTGCAGTTATTGCTGCTAAGGGTGGCCCAACCAGTTATTAGGTTCAGGGGGCAATTACTTTTTCACACAGGGCCATGTAGGTTTGGATTTTTTTTTCTCCCTAAATAATAAAAACCATCATTTAAAAACTGCATTTTGTGTTTACTTGTGTTATATTTGACTAATGGTTAAATGTGTTTGATGATCAGAAACATTTTGTGTGACAAACATGCAAAAGAATAAGAAATCAGGAAGGGGGCAAATAGTTTTTAAATATTTAAATTTTAAATGATGGTTATCCATATTTGGATATTTAGCATCTAGTTTTTAAGAGGTCAGCACTAACTGTACAGAGGCATATATATATATAGGCAAATTAACATAACACACTTGTCTTTGGGGATGTGGGAATAAGACAGGACTACCTAGAGGAAAGCCCATACTCTAACACAAACAATGAAGGGATTCAAATTCAGGTTCTGTAAGGCAGCACTAGCTACTTTGCTACAGTAGGCAACTAAAGAGAGGAAATCAAACAACAAAAATAAACATCTGATAGTCCGCAGCCCTCTGGAAGAACTCACAGTGCTATAGGCCAGCTGGCAATAAGTTCCACATCAATACTAAAAAGAAAGATAGAATAAAAAAGTACAATAACAATTGGTAGTAATTGCTACACTTTTATTTTCAGTACAATACCCAACATACATATCTGCAATATGACCAACCATATGAACACCTTTAATGAGGGTACAGTATGGTAAGATCTTCAGCCTGGTTTAAATTGTGAGAATACTGGGGCGACCCTAACACAAGCAGGCAAATCATTCTACTGTACAGTGCAAGGGCCATGTAGATAAAGGCTCAAGCTCCCATCGTAGATGCATGAAGACAGGCATCTTGCAACCATGAAGAATGCAAGAGTGTTTTCTTTAGTTGACGGTGCCAAAGCTATTTAAAGTTTTATATTTTAAGAGTACAATTTTGTAATCAGCCTGTAAATGTAACTGGAAGCCTAGTTCACACAGTAGTAATAGTAGTTTTGTTACATGTACAGAGTACATTGAAATTCTTATTAGCACGTCCAGTTAACATGTAGCTCATCTCCAGTCTTTCAGGGCCATGATAATCAAGAATGTATAAAAATATAGAACTTCATGTTACTTAAAACACCAGTCAGCTTACCTGATGTACTCGTTACCTTTTTCTATGTTCCTATTACCTGAACCCTTATGCTAAAAAAATCCTGACTATATTTACATCTGATAATATACATAAATGGTGTGGATAAAAATATAAAGAACAAGCTAGTTAGATTTGCCGAAGATCCCACACAAGATGAAAGGGTAGATAATGAAGAGTCGGCCAAAACATTGCAAAGGGACTTGGACAGCATACAGACTTGGGCAGATTTGTGGCAGACGAAATTTAATGTTAGTAAATGTTAAGTATTATGAGTAGGAAGTAAAAATGTTAGATCTGAATACACAATAGGAGGTCTGAAACTTCAAAGCACACCTTGCGGCAGTATTTAGAATTAACTGCAAGCTAGGAACTAAACAATTTGAAAGGCCTATGAATGTAGTGTTGCAACTGTCACTTCTGATCTAAATAAATTCATGAATTATCTTACATGTCTTAGCTGGAAAAGCAGGTCCTGGATAGTATACTAAGATGAATACCAAAGATTGCATCAGTGTCAAAGGTAGCGCTTGATTTATGTGTGGATTTGGTAACATAATTCAGGCCCTCTGAGTTTAAGACTGACAGTGTCTAATTACTGTCTGCTTAATTTCCAACAACTAGTAAAATTTCACTCATCCATCATTTAACTCATGGAAGCTAATTATTAACAACATAATCAGATAAATACCATTAGATACACATCTATGTGTCTTCTAGATATGAGTGGAAGTGAATTGTGAACTACATCTTCCACTGATTTTACATGCATTGTAAATACTGAGCCTGAGGCACATCATATCAGACTTAAAATCTTGTTTATGGAGCACTTCGTCACATTTTTGTACATGCTGAAAGTATAAAAATTGAGAATGAAAACTGTTTACATAAAGAAAAATAAACTGGTTTCGTATTGCATCAAGATGAAGAGAAAAATAAAAGATGAATTCATGTTTCCCACCTGTAATTGGTTAAAACCTAAAGTATACAGTAGTATATACAGGAGAAAAGAATAAGGTTTTAAAATAATACAAAGTTTAAAATGAAGTAAAACTTATTGAAATAAAAATGAAAACAGCTTTATAAGAAGTAATCCTCAAGCATGTGACTAACACAGTTAATATAAATGCATATATAATGATTGTAGCATTTTCTGCACTGGAGTATGTTAAAGTAGAAATCATATCTGTTCCTAATCAGAATAATAACAGCTCATTTATTTATTTATTGCCATCTCTGTACAGCCTGCATTTATTACTTTTTAATCCATTCATTGTTTGACTACTTTGAATTGTACCTGCTTTATCATTTTGTAAAACAATTGAGGGCAATACTAATACACGGTATATATACCCCACTCAGCCTGTCTGCCAATCCCATATGGCCACTGTAATTTTCTATTTTGTCACTAATTATTTTCCTTCCCATTTTCTTTCTTTACTCACTTAGCAGTTTCCATCAAAGAGTTCCTCAAGCAGACACTAGAACTCTACAAATGCTTTTTATCCAGGAAATTTTACATTGCATTTTCAAGAAGACCAGGAAACATTCCAGTGTACACTTAACATTGTCACTTACATTAATGAAAGCACTTCACAAGAGCAGTTAATAAATGATCTAAGAAGTGTTACACCCATTATTATATAGGCTGAAAAGGGAGAAATACTTGGCTTACTCTTTTTTTGTGCCTTTCTGTTAATGATGGGCTAGAGGCTAGTTCTGTATTGAAAACGCTGGCTCCTCATGTCCGGTCATGTAATTCTTGGCCGGGGTCTCCTATCTGCCATTTCACCTCTCCACCTTCAGCATACACAACCTTAGTCACTGCACATTACTCTTCTTTGGTGACCATAATAATAAACGCATTTTAGGTACAGACTTCCTCTCCCATGCATAACATGTTTTATGAATTTTGAAATAGAAATAATACAAGTACAGTAACAGTATAAACTTTAAAATAAAGAAAAAAGCACTGATTAGAGGTAATTTAAAAAGCACTGAAAATATAAAAATAATATAAAATTAAAGTTATCTTTTTTCATTAATTTTTATTTTATTTTTGAACAGCGAACATTACAATAGCATGCTACTCAGTCAAACAGTAATAATGTAAAAGATACAACCATGTACTTCAAAATCAATGAAGAGAATATAAAGGAAGAAATAGAAATACAAAGGAAAAAAAACAAGAGTGGGCACCCCATAAAGAATTAAAGTATTAGTTTATTCAGAAAAAATAAAATAGAAAATTTCTCACAAACAGTACAGTTTAAGCATAAAATAACAAAACATGTGCATGTTACATTATCAGAAATAAAATCTATATTTACAGCTGTATGCAAATCAATGTACTCGGACCAATCAAATATAAAGTTTGTTAACCTTTTTTTCATGTAATATTATATTGGATTTACACAGTTTACTACTTAACAGGCTGCCTGGTATGTGAGAGCTCCATGTTTTAATTTTTAGAAAAGTGAAAAGGAACAAATGCTGTATCAGACAAGTTTTGGGCAGCCAGTTCTTTTAACACCTTTGGGGTGTTCTCCTTGCAACATAGTATGGTGTAATTTATAGCATATAGTCATGTATGTTAGACTCCACTTGTTTTCTTTGTCTCTGCCTCACTTTGTCTAGTCTGTTGTACCAGAAAAGAAAGAGAAAATGCAGAATTGCACTGTAATTTCAAAGTCATATGCTAGTTTCAGTCTGTTTTCCACCCCTAATTTAATGTCTGAATGAGGTGGTGCAGTGTGCTACTAATCTATCAAAAATGAGATGCAGGCACTCCACTGAAATTTGATACTTTTTTTGTTTTTTGGATTTCTAGGACAGCATAAATTTTCCTGAATGTAGAATGCACCATTACATATACATAACATTTTCAAGCCTGCTTAATCCAGTTTAGGGTCATTTGAGACCAGAGCCTATCCTGAGAGCATCAGGCACAGGGTTCGATTTAGGCCTGGCCAGGATACCACTGCATCTCAAGGCCCACCCTGTTGGATCAGACTTCTTTGTTGTTTGCCTTTTTTAAAAGGGACTATTATTTTGGCAAGAAAAGTTGTTCACTCCAGTTGTATACCAGACCTTGGTGTAGGCAGGGGTGGGGAATGTCGGTCCTGAAGAGCAGTGGCTGCAGGTTTTTGTTTGAACCCAGTTTCTTAATGAGAAGTCAATTATTGCTGATGAAGCACTTATTGCTCAAGTGATATTTTAATGTTTCATTTTAGTGGTCTCGCTTGTAAAGGTTCCCCACCGTTAATTGCTTATTTCAATCTTAAACAGCTGCATTCAGTGTTTTAATGGCTCCTTATCAGCAATAAGATGTAAATGACAAAGCAGCCAGCAGTTCTCCATTCTTTTTTTCCATTTGCATATGTGTGTGTTCATCATGCATTGTTTGATTTAATAAAACACTTAATAGAAAATGTGACAGACTGAAAATTATCCTTTTTAGGCTACAAATACTGTAGTTTGGACGATTTCCTTGGAAAGGAATAAATCTGCGATATAAGAACCTTAGGTCTGAGATTGGCGAGGATAGGTTTATAATTAAGCGACTGGGTTTGAATGAAAACATGTAGCCACTGCGGCTTTCCAGGACCGACATTGCCCACCCCTGATATAGAGTATATCCATATAAAGTTACTACATCCATCCAATGTTAATTAGATTGCATCCGACTTTGTTTTTTATTGCATCAGACTGTTCTTATATATATTAAAGATCAGTCAGGTTCGAAATAAACAAGTTGTCAATTGGACTTGTGTTCGGACACCCGTTAATTGTTGTGAGTGCTGCCTTGCATCGAGTTACTTACCTGATACACAATGACACCACTACATCTTGGGTCTCACCAAACCTACACACCCACACTCTTCCTAGGCCAATTTAACGTTGACAGTGACCCTGACAAAACAGGTGATCTTAACAAATGAATCTACATTTAACCCATTTAGTACTTGTTTTGTTTTAAATGTGTGTAGTACAGCAATGCAGTCTCTCAGTTTCAGTGACTTGATTTCCATTTTTGGTCCAGTCACTCTTTGTGGAGTTTTCATGTTGTCTGTACATGCATGGGTTTTGCTCTGCATAGTCCAATGCCCTCCCACATACAGTATTAAAGAAGTGGGCATTAAATTAATTGTGCCCAGCATTTGGAAGGTAACATGTCTTGGATCTAATTCTATCAGGAATGGCAATATAGCTGGGAGTTGGTGTGGTGTAGTTTTTACCCATGCCACTTTAAACCAAATAGTTTCCAGTTTAATACCTGCGTCTTACTAGTTGTGTCACCTTGAGCAAGTCAATTAATTTCTCCTTTTTACATATAGCTCTTGACATTTTATTGGAATACAACTTAGTATCAGCAGCATTTGAATGAAACTCAATTTTGTTTCTTAATAGTAGACAGTGTTGTAAACTGCATTCTGAGATTTTTCAGGTAAGGAAGACAGAGGTAAGGGGGTAATGGTGATGCTAGGCAGTGGTGGTATGTTGTATATTGATTAGTACAGTCAAGTAAGAATTTGGTGAATAAATTTGGATAAAGACGTCAACTAAACTTAATAATAATAATAATAATAATAATAATAATAATAATAATAATAATAATGGTTATTGTTCTCTGCTATTCTATAATGGATTAGGTTAGGTCAGAAAATGGATATATGGCTGTATGCTATAGCTGTGATTTTTGGGTTATTTCTGGCAGTACCCCTTTATCACAGATTGACTCTATATCATGTACATTGCCTATCTTATCTAATAGTTGAACTTTCGGCACTTTGCATGTTTGTAAATTAGTTGCATTTTATTTTAATCAATTGGATGCATTCTAGTAGGCTGAAGTTCACTTCCTGTTGAATTGTCCTGAGGAATTTTGAGAACTATTAACTGGCATCTCAGCAGAGATATGAAGTCTAACTGCTCTCACCATGCTTCCCTCTAATCAATGCTATTCATGTTAAGTTAACCCTGTTCTCTTCCTAATACATAAATCAGGCTTTGGTGAGCTATGTAATTAAAACACATACTTGTCAGTAGTGATGAATGGTTACTTAGGTTCCTGAATTTAACTTTATTCCTAAGAATGTTATATTTGCAACCACCATAAATGCTGAAGATAAGGCACCTTGGACCTCTTAGTCATGTTCATGTAAACTGTATTTGCTTCAAATGCCAATCCCAACAAAAACTATTAGGCACATTAAAAAGTTTCTTAAAAATAAAAAGTGAGCATTATTGGTGGCAATGAATAAAGTACTGGACAGCGTTAAGGAGCCGATCAGCTGTTAAAGGAGTTATTGCTCCTCAAAGATTACCCAGACATGCCATTTTAATTTGCTCCTTCCCACAGCTCAGCACAGTTTGCTTTCTCTTTTATTATCTGAATGTCGTGTTTACATCCTTGTTTGCTGTTGTTGACTGACTAAAGCTGCCTCTGCTGTATATAGTCTCAACAAGGTCTGAAATTAACCTTATTCTATTTTTTTATATATTAGATTAATTCAGTTTGTCAATAATGAAATGAAAACTGCAGGGCAATTAAACAGATAAGAAATCTGAGCTGTAGCCTTATTGTCTCTGGATATTTCTGTGCAGGCCTGTTCGAATTGTGATTTTGTCATTTTGACGATTCTGTCACAGACATCGCCATCAATGTCATTTCATTTTTTATGTTGCTATATGTTGTTTTGGGCGCTTTTTATCTGTGCAATGTATGTGTGTGTGTGTGTCCTGATGGCAGTAGCTATCTTCAAAACCCTGAGTTACTGATTGTTGTCTTGGATTACCCCTTGAAAGCCTTTCCCCACATTAAAATGAATAATTCTGTTGCTCTGACAGTTTGCATAAGCCTGACAGGGCCATTATTGAGCATTGTTTACTGGACCTTATCTCTGCTGCAGGTTTTATGGGGTTGTTTTAGTCATCGGCCCTTCCTCTGTCTACCTGAACAGGTGACTTTGTAAATCCTCATCTCAATATGAGCCACAGACTCAGAACAATTTCAAGCATGGCTTCTTCCATAACCCAATGTACTATATTAATGTGTCCTTCCAAAAATGAGTGGTCATTTAAATGGCCAGCTAAATACTTGATGCTGTGTTTTTAGTGATCTGATTAAGTGGGCTTGTAATTAAACTAAGCAGGAGACCCTTTAGTTTAGTGCAGTCTCCTCACAAAATCTATGAATCTTGGCCCACTCAGCACTTCTGTACTTTGATTTTCTCCTACATTTTAAAGATGTGCAGGTCAGACCTGATGGAAGTATGTTTTCTCTAAGCTACAATGGTCCAGGGATGCACACCTTTCTCTTAGTGCAGCTGTTATTGTGTCACTCACCCCCTTACCACACAACAGTTTGGATGTGCCATGCAGTTGCAACTCCTGAAACTCCAGTTGTTATTGTTGTTTATAAGAAGTCTCAATTATTGTGTGTGGCCCCCATGGGGTGCTTCAGAGCCCAAATCCCAAGCACAACTAGGAATACATGAGTCCTTTCATTAGCACACATTTCTTTATAGATACAAATCAATATACTCATAATACATCTAGTTTCCTCCTCCACTGCCTTCAAGCAAGCTTTGTCCACTTCCTCCTGATTCTGACTTCTCAAGTAAGACAGAGTGGCCATTTTAAGGTCAGACCTGTGTTTTCTTCCAGTGCCAGAGAGAGAAGAACTTCTGAGTCAGACAGAACAGCCATGAAACAGTGAAGTCCTCTTGTGGCAACACCTTTGGTGGCCCTGAGTAGCCCAGTAGGACTGTCCTCTTGAACTAGAGTTCCCATGAACTGCAGTTGGAGTTCAAATTAGAGGTACACCAGAGGATCACTGTCATCTGGTGCCCTAGGTGGAATATTCACTCTTGAGAGGCAGTCTCCCAATATCTGTCTATTATTCCTGACTCACACCTATGGCAAGAAGCAAAAGCCATTCTGGTCAGGATGCCCATCTATCCAATAATAATGGTGTCCCCCTGGCCAGTAAGGCAAGACCTACTATCCCAGCTGGAGTCTATTCCAAATGAGTCTATCACAAGTGTCAAAGTGAAACTTTATTTTTTCCCCCCATTTATTTGATTGATTTTATAAATCACATTACAATGAATGAGAAACTGATCAATTGAACATTAAATCAATATTACATCTTATAGATTTATAGTTTCTATAAATCTCAGTGTATATCTCTGACCCTGTTCTGAGTGTTCTGTGTTTAAAGCACCTAACTTGAAATAAGGTTACCAGAGACCATCTTGTTTATTTTAGAACAGAATTAATAAGTTCTTACCACATTCTGAAAAAAAAAACAGACCTTTGGACTGTTCCATGTAGAGTAAAAGTGGACATACTTTTTAATAATAATTCAAGGGCTAATAAGAGGTTGTTCATTTATTAGTCCATCTTTGAATTTACTCCTATACCTCAAGGGCCAAAGCCTTTTCCAGCAAGATCCAGAAAGATCTTAGCCTTGCCTAAAACATCAGGTCAATGCAAGGCACATTCAGTCATGAATGGATATCAATCAAATGTTGCATTTTGAAGTGTGATCTGCAGACTGAGAAGCACTGCTGTCAAGAAAGGAAAGTGAGCACTGCCACCTAATGGCTATGCTGTGGTATTGGTGACAAGCAGGACAATCTAAAAGTAAGCAGTGTAGCCTAGTGGGGAGCGCAGTGAATTAAGTACCACAAGGTCGGTAGTTCATTCTCTGTTTTTACCTAACTGCATGGCTATGAATGAATCACTTGTCCTATTTGTGAAACTCTTAAAGCATTATTATTTATATCAAGTGTTCATTTTATCACTTTTTGACATTATAATAGTCAATGTCATACTACAAAGAATTTATGCAACATTTGCTCCATTTTATTTTACTGCATCCTTAGACACCATATTGTTATTACTAGTTGAGTCCATCTGTTAATTTTTAATGTATGTAGGCAGCAGCTAGTTCCCAGTCTTAACAGTGGTCCATCACTGGCCACATTCTCACAACAAACTTTCTATCTGCCTTGATTACATCAACCCATGGCCATCTGCTCATCCACTCACTGTCTGGGCTCTCCAACAATATACTATAGCACAGAAAAAGATCAATGACTCTTTCAAAATACAAAAACAAATTGAAACATCCACTCCTTGATTTCTTAGTGTGAAGAAAGTAGTAGGAGAGGAGAGAGAGAGAGATTAAAGACAAACTGAGTGCCGTTCTGAACAATGCTGCACATCCTTTCTGGCACTCTGAGCAACTTCAGTGAATTTATAATTTAGCAGAGGTACTGTGAAACTCTACAGGCTGCACTCGTATCAGTAGGAAAGGTAGAGTTTAATCTTTTTTTTGTAATTCTTGTATGTTTGAGAAGGTGGTTGTCTGTTATAATATTCTTATATTTAGATTTTGCATGGCATGGCAGTGCAGTCGTAGCGCTGCTGCTTTGCAGTAAGGAGACCTGGGTTCGTGTCCTGAAGTTTGCATGTTCTTCCCATGTTTGTATTGGTTTCCTCCCCATTGTCCAAAGACATGCAGGTTAGTTAAATTGGTAACGCCAAACTGGCCCAGTGTATTTGACACCCCTTCTTCCTCCTCCTCATCTTTATCTTGGTCTTTTTCTGCCAGCAATTCTCTGTTTTTCATTAATACAATCCATTGCTCCAAAGAACATGGACTTATCTATGGCTCTATGTATATCCTTACTTTCTGATTAGAGTGTGGCCAATGATGGTGTGTAGTTTTTACATTTGGAGAAAGGTGTGGTAACTGAGTTCAGGTTGTGATGACTTGAGTTCATTGTGTTGATTACTGGTTTTTGCTGCTTGAGCACAGGGTGCAACCAGTGACACATAAAGATATTTGTTCATAGTGTTTTACAAAAAGTATTTGACACTTTGGTGCAAGAGTGGAAAAAAGTAAGTTGTATTGTGTTTTTAAGTTTGACAATACTGTTGTTGGACTTCTAGGAAGTGAATTATTGGTTTCTATTTTGTTAATAGAGCCAGTTTTAGTTTGTCAGCAAGCCAAAAAACAGCAACTTTTTGGCTTTTTTTTTTTTGTTTGTTTTTAACCTGGGCTTCATTTGTTTAATTCTAGATTCAGAATATACTCAATAGCACCCTCTATAGACCACAGGTAGTAAGTGAATGATTCAAACAGCCGAATTATAAAGCATTACATTGAATAAACTAACATTTCTATAGACTGTTCATTAACAAACCACCTTAATTTTCCAATATTTCTATTATAAATAAAACCAGACTTTGATCAAATAAAAAATGTGACATCTAAAGGTTAATATGTGTTAAACAAAGCCAATTTTGTGTGGTTACATCCATACATTCATTTAAATCCTTACAATTAAGAATCATGTGTATTACTCTGATATTTGCAGAATTACCACCCAGTAGTTGAGCATGTTTTTCATTTTCATTCATCTACTGTTTCTATTCACTAATACGTTTTATTATTGATTTAACAGAAGAAGGGCTATTTTATATATTGTTAAATACAGCTTAGGATCATCAGCATATGACTCATCCCTGTGCTTTCTGTTTTTCCTTAGGAAGGTTTGACCTCAACAGTCCAGGCTGTCTTACCTCCTGCAACAGTATCTGACTCTTCCTGGGGAACTCCCTGTCACATCCAAGTCAGCTTTTCCCAGAATTTTACTCCAGTGAATCATTCTTTGTACACTACCTGTGGGAAGTGCCCAGAAGGCTTCCTACCTGCGTGCCCAAACCTCCCCATTTCACTGCTATTGATTTTGAGAAGATGTTGACCTACTCTGATGTCTTTACTTTGGGCACTTGCCCTCATGATCTGATTATATCGGTCACTACCCTGAGTAGGTGAATATAGGTAAGGATAGAAATGTTCACTGACCAATAAATCAAAAGTTTTGTCGGCCTCTTCTTCATGAACACAATTCTCTTCATCATTCACAAAACTGCTATTTCTGTGCCGATTTGTTGGTCAATATCATGACCACCTGAACTCTCACTGTTGATGACCCCAAACTACATGTGCATAGAAGATTCAGCATTGGCACAGTCCCATGCCTACACTGAATTGACTTGACTTAACTCCAAGTATGTAACCATAACACTTGCTCCACAAATACAAGAAACAAACTGCATACACCCTACAATTTTGCAGGATGTTCTACATGATACAGAGACGCACATAGTTATAAGCCTTTTAAAAGTCCATAAAGCACAAGAATACAGGCTTGTTAAATTCCCATGACCTCTTAAATGCTCGTATACAGACAAAGAGTTGCTTAATATTTATTTGGCTCAGTCAGACTCTGTATTGTTCATTTATTGGACTGAGAGTCTCTGCTGAGAGTCTGATAAACTGGAAAAGCTCTTACAGTGAAATTAAGTGGTATGATTCTTTCCCTGCCTTCCATTCAACATTGAGGAAACTTTACCACCGCCAATATCCAGTGCTTTTAACATTTCCTGATGACTATCATCCACTTATATTGGACTTAGCTCTTCAAAACATTTTTAATGAGTACAGTGACCTCAGCCACAAAAATGGAGCCAATCCAATGTAATCTAATCCTAGTAGGTTACAACCACTGTTTTTGAAAGTTTGCCAAAGCTCACTTTCTACCTATCAATGATAACCCAAGCAAAGGTCAATGTTTTCTCACTCTTGGTAAGGAAGGCCTGACAGATATCCTGTATATCCTTCCTGTCTCAAATGATTTGCCAGAACCACTTGGAGTCCATTTAAAACTCATTTGATTTTTGGCCAGAGCTGCAGTTGCCCCTTTTCCGAACTGTTGGTATCTCCTAGTCATATCCAGGCATCCATCTAGTGACATGGTGAAAAAAGTCTTAAACTTTATCCTTGGCATCTTCTCTTGCTGCTGGTGCACATCAGCACTTCCCAAGGTTGGCACTACGACAGGCACAGACCACCTTTTGGCCATATCCTTGCAGCTACCTCCACTACTGAGATCATGAACAGGACACTTTCAGACTCCATGTCCCCAGCCCCTTCTGTGATGTAGGAGAAATCCCAGAGGTTTAAGAGTAACCTCCTTTGAATAGGGCTAATGGATGGATAACCCATGTATGCAGGTTTGGCCTGGCATGAGAAGTAACATGAGACCCGACAAAGACTCACCAACATAAGGAGAAAAGCGGGAGCACAGTGTGATGTTATTTGGCTGACATGTATGAGTGGGATAGATTCAGGCCTAGCAGACCTTGTCATTATAAACTGGTTGGTTCTTGGGACACAGAATTGGCATACAAATGAAAATGAATATTTACACCTAAAGCCAATATATAATGAAATAAAATGGTCCCAACACCAACCCTTGAGGGGCACCATGTCTAACTGCAGATAAGGATCAGTATGTCAGAGATCAGCAAGAGAAGCACATCCCTGGAGGCACACAGTTCTGGTGTGATTAAAAATGTCAAGAATAGGTTGTGTTTGAAAGACAATAGAAATAAGGCAAAGTCCTTTACCTTAGGCTGAATGTGTCTATGCATTTAGTCGATCTGTAAATATTTTGGTGCAAAGAACCTGAACGATGATAATGAAACACCCAGATGTGATTTACATCAGAGGTCAAATGGTTTCCTGCAGGCTGATGAATGCAAACTGCCTGAACTTGTTAGAGAGCTTCATTTACAGACTTTCACATTTTACACTTCCCAGCAAAGATGAGCAATTTGGGGCATTTAACAATGGGAAATAATATGAGTGTTAAAAGTCCTGAAGTGAAATACGTCTTGAATTACTGCTGTGGCACTCTAGGTAATAATAACTCCTTTTTTCCTGGGCATTTAAGATACTGAAAAAGAAACAATTTGGATCATTTTCACATTTTCAGCCAGGGGTCATAGCTGTCATTGAATGCTTGTAAACTGAAGAAATAATGAGAATTATCTGATATCTAGCACATAGTGTCAGACGGCCAACACTTCATTCATATAACAAAGATATACATCTGGGCATATCAACAGAAAGGCAAAGGATTATTTGCGTCTAAAATTGTGTAGCCAAAACCCAGCAGTAACATTACCAGTCACATCACATTTGCAGATAGGATCCTTTCTCATATGGACACTCTTTGACTGCGAAATTACAAAACTGTCTGTACTGTGTATATGTGATTGTGGGCATATTGAACATTTAGGATTAGGGGCTGTCAAATGTATGAGTACAATGTGCCTTTAACAGGAACTGTTTTGATGGGTGCCCAAGGGAAGGGAAGGACTTGGAGGTGGCACAGTCTCAAGACTCGTTTTCTCTTACACTCTCAGACAGGAGAAAGAACGCTGTGCCTGCCTTGAGCTCATCAAAATCAAGGTGATAAGGTCAGTTTTTTGACCAACCTTCAAGAAAAGCACATCACAACAGCTGGAATTAGAAAACTTATTATTTTCTAGGTCTGCTGCTTCACAAACAAAAATAATTAAACAGAGATACTTGTTTGTATTCCTCCAAAAGCCAATGTGAACAATACGCTGAATGATCTGTTCATCATTATTACAAAAGACAAGTGTTTACATCCTGAGGGATTAATTATTGTTTCTAGGTATTTTAACAAAGCACATTTAAGGATTGTTTACCCTAAATATCAGCAACATCTCACCTGTCATGAGGTTGTGAGTCAGAGAAAGAGCATTGGCATGTAGAAAAGAGAATGATGGAGGATTTTGAACTGATAAAGCTGAAGGTCCAAACACCATCTGGTGATCCTCGAATTTGACTCTTTGTGAAGTGCCATCAACTGTAGGGGTGTATGTTCAATCACAAGAGTGAATTCATGGCCCAGAAGGAAGTACCTCAGCTGGTTAATAACCCAATTAATTGCCAAGGCTCTTTCCTCTGTCACTTACTCGGTCTCCTGGTCCAGCTGTTTCCCACTCAGGAACATGTTTTCAACACCGCCAATGCTTTGGCTCAACATGGCACCGAGACCTATATCTGAAGTGTCAGTCTATAAGATAAAAGGCAGAGAAAAGTCAGGAGTCATTCATACAGGTGCTGACCTAAGGGCCTGTTTTAGTTCATGGAATGCAGTATCCATACCAATGTATTAGGGGTCTGTTCTTTTGGTAAGGTCTGTCAAGTGCTCCACCCTCGCTGAGAAATGGAGAACAAACCGGCAGTAATACTCCACTAAACCCAAAAAGGCTTGAACCTGCCACTTGGTTTTCAGAAGGGGCTACTTCAAGATGGCATCAACTTTGGTGCATTGTGGTCATACAGTACCCCTGCCCACCAAGTAGTCTGATTATTTGGCCTCCATCAACCCAAAGAAACAGTTTTTCAGGTTGATCCAAAGACTGACTCCGCTTTGCATTGTGGGAACACAGCACTCTATCCACCAGACACTGGAAGGTTGCCGGTGCCCCATGCAATTCAAATGGGAAGATGTGATATTGCCAATAGTAGCTAGGGGTGCAAAAAAAGTTCTTCTCAAGCATTGAATTGGGACACTTGATTAAGTCAACGGAAGTGATTTGCAGAAGCGCCATCTGCTAGACCAGGGATTAAACTTTCCTACATAATATCTAGCATTCTCCTGATCTCAAGCTTGTTTTGCCTCCTGGTGGCAGTACAGGCATTTTAGGATGACAACCCCCTGGGCCTTTGATGATATCACACGCAATCAGAGAGGTTCTTCCAGGTTGTTGATTCACCACTTCCAGAACAGATAAGATGGCTGCCTTTGAGCTCTTGTCATTGTTTGGGCCATTAAGGATCACTTTATTAGCAAAGTACCAATAGGCTGTCCGAAGGAGGGACTGGGTCCTTGTCCTTCTATGGTTTCAGCAAATCCACATGGTACACTCATTCCACTTGTCAATGATTTGGTTGTTTAAATAAATAATCAAGAATCCTTTTATCTTTTATTTAATTTATTAAAAAGCATGTAAAGTTCCATACAATCAAGTCAAACTTACCAAAACTAGATTCAATTCAACCTCCACCCATGAGAAAGAGAGGAAGGACAAATAATCTACAGTCCTAAATCAACTATAATACAAAATATCCCATTTCTACTTCAATGTAAATAAATGTAAATTATGACATAATAAAGGTTAATTTTTGTCAGAAATCCTTCGGATTTTGTGAGAGGGTTTCGTTGTGAAGTTCACAGTATGTAGGTGAAAAGATCAAAATCACATGAATCACAGTTGAAGTGAGAAGTATTCTATTGATCGAAGTGAGTTTGTACTGCTAAGTACAAAAAATTGTGAGAAATCGATGTACAAAGCCCCGCCCGTTGACTCATGCTAATTGCATGTTGCGAACTTGAAAATGAAAATGCAAAGTGGAAAATGAAAATTCAATGAGCAGCAGGTGGTGACAGTGCCTACTTGTGTTTTAATTTTTGCAGCTTCATTGCTATTCAGGTTGAAAATGAAATTTCAAATGCTGTTATTTCATTTTATTTTCAATATTTGCAGCATTCTTGTGCATAGACTTTTTACCGCTGTTCAGCTGCTGTTTATTTACAAATGGGGTTGAGTATGGTCCTGGGAGGATCGCAAACAAAATTCTCACCGAAAAGTGCATCGTACCTTAGAAAAGTTTGTGAACCACTGTTCTATGTGCTAAAAAGTAAAGCCTAATCCAATTTTTATCTGCATTTTCTTCCCCCAGATGACTCTATCACTTTGATTGTGATAACAAGCAGCATGGCATCTGATTGCCTCCAGCAACAAATGATCCATCCTTCTTTGTTTCTATACACAACTATGGAGGAAGTTTACATGAATTTAAAATGTTCAAATAAAATTACACCTTAATATTTCACTGAGAGAACCTGTGGTGCCAGCATGCTTTAAAGGGAAAACAACTATCCTTGTTTCTAAGAAAACAAAAGAGGGCTGTCTGAGTGAGCCTGGATTAAGACCCCCAGTGGTCCCTTTGTTACTTAGCTCCTTAACAAAGGGTTGATCATACTTTTAGCATTGCAGCATGTGGACACTGTGTTGTACTTCTCACATTTGATTTTGACACAAGACTTGATTGCTTCATTGAGCAGTGGAGTGGGTCCACCTTTTGACTTGCAGATATTCAGTCATTTTATAGAGCAAGAATTCCCAGAGATCTTTTCACCACACAGATACTCCGTTGTTTCTTTGACTCAGGGTTGGGGGGCAGTCCTGGACATGCACCCAGAATGCCCTGATTTTAGATCTGCCCCTGTGTCTGAATGACTGCAGACTAAATCCTTTGGTGAAAAAATACTGTGGCGCTGGGACACGTTAAACAGAATGTTCCAAATTGCCATGTTCACCTCCTGTTTGCATATTGCCACAAATGATCCACAGAATACATTTTATTCCATCCTGGTACATATAGATAATACAAACTTTTATGTAAGAATCCTGTTTATATATAATAGCTCAGCAGTTAACACTGTTGTACCATCAAACCTGACCACCACTCTCCTTAATTTAGGACTCAATGCCACTCTCTGCAATTGGATTTTGCACTTTCTAACTAGAGGGCAGCATGGTGGCGCTGCTGCCTCGCAGTTAGGAGACCCAGGTTCGCTTCCTGAGTCCTCCCTGTGTGGAGTTTGCATGTTCTCCCCGTGGCTGCGTGGGTTTCCTCCCACAGTCTAAAGACATGCAGGTTAGGTGCATTGGTGATCCTAAATTGTGCTTTGTGCGTGTGTGCATGTTCTGTGGTGGGCTGGCACCCTGCCCGGGGTTTGTTTCTTGCCTTGTGCTCTATGTTGGCTGGGATTGGCTCCAGCAGACCCCCGTGACCCTGTAAGCTGTGGATATAGCGAGTTCGATAATGGATGGATGGATGGACTTTCTAAATAGAAGTCCTCAACATGTGTGTGATAATTGGTCCATGGTGCTGTGCTCATTTTAAATAAGTAATTGTACCCCGCAAGAGTGCAGGTTCTAATTGGGTGCAAGCTCACTTCATTCAGAGGGCGCCTGGAGATGTGTGCCTGATCGCAAAGACAGGGAGCACGTCAGGCAGGTGTCTCATTAATTCCTCAGGAAGGCACGGCATGTTCACACCTGTGCTGTATGAGGAGCATTAGTATAAGAGGATCCTGCACAGGACAGAAGGGAGGAAATAGAGACAGAAGCAGAACCATAAAGATTGCATCGGGAGAAGAAGCAGGATGTGCCAGCCAGGTCGGTGGATGTTCCCATGACGGAGTGAAGAATCATCACTCCGGGGGAATATCATCTCCACTGATTTATTGTTGTGGAGTAGGAGCAATGGTGGTAGAGTCCTACCTCAGGGATCTGAGGTATGCCAGGGGTGCGAGAAGGAAGACGGGATGACAACCGACCCTGAGCAGTCTGGCCAACTCCGCTCATGGCAGCAAAGACAGGGGTCAGGTTGGTAAGGACTGCAGCTGCTGGAGTCTCCCCCAGCTGAGCGAGCAATGGGTGGGTTGGGGAGGTGAGTGGAAGGAACATTGACTCGATGACTGCTGGTTTTTATTCTCATTTTAAGTCTTGCTTTTAATCTCCTGGATTTTCACTGTTTTAATGGATAATTTATTTATTGAACTCATTGCACTTAATAAACACTGTTTTGATTTTTGATTGTGTTTAATAAAAGCACTGGAGCACTTCTGCACCCACCCCTTGCTCTGTGTGCTGGGTCCTCATCCTTGTGCATGTTATCGGTAGTATCAGATTTAAGAGGCTCCCTAGAACAACTAGGAGAGTGGAACTGACTTGCACATCACAATATGTGGATTGGCAGAGTCATATCTTCCACAACGACATTCAACACAGACACTCCACGGGGTTGTGTGCTGAGCCTCCCTTTAGTACACCTTGTTCACCTATGACTGTGTGGCTACACACAGATCCAATTCCATCCTTAAATATGCTGATGATACCACCATCATAGGCTTGATTGCAAACAATGATGAAATTGCTTACAGAGACTCATTGGTGCGAGGACAACGACCTCACCCTTAATGTCAGCAAAACCAAGGAGCTGATTATGGACTCCAGAAGACAGACCGCACTCCCATTAACATCTGAAGGGGTGCAATTGACAGGATG
The DNA here is from genome assembly GCA_026402145.1 of Polypterus bichir lapradei. Lineage (NCBI taxonomy): Eukaryota > Metazoa > Chordata > Cladistia > Polypteriformes > Polypteridae > Polypterus > Polypterus bichir. The sequence continues at coordinate 77,825,334 of JANRMT010062792.1, forward strand.
AGCATCTTTAAAATGTGTGTGTCAAATGCCTCTTCTTCCTCAGATGTCTGATGACATCTTGCATTTCTCCATCTGTTCTCAAACTTGTACAGGTGCACAGCAAAGTCCATCCTCACTGACTGCATCACACACTGGTATGGCACCTGCCCAGCTCAAGAATGTAAAGCACTGTAGAAGGTGGTGATATTATTTGTATCCAGGTGCCTTTTCTTGTTGACATGTACAGCAATTGCTTCCTTAGAAAGGCAAACAAGATGCTTAAAGCCTTTATTCGTCCTACACAATCTCTTTTCTCACTCCTCTCTTCTGGCAAATGGTACAGGATTGTTAGAGCTCACACCAGTAGATTCAGGAATAGTTTCTACCCACAAATCATAAGATTAGTGCAGTTATAAGAAAAAAAAATATATTGTAACATAAGAAAACACTGTGTATATAAGGTATCTACACAATATGTACTGGTTTCCTCCCACAGTCCACACACATGCAAGTTAATTGGATTGAACATATTGAATTGGCCCTCGTGTGTGGTTGGGTATGTGTGTGTGTGTATTGTGGTTGAAATTTAACATCTTATTAAAGAAAGAAACATCCTCTAACAGGACAATTCAGTAATCAGGAAGGAGAAAAGTTGTATCTTTTAATTACTTCTCAGCAAAATGCCATGGAGGGAGTATTCTTCAGAAGCAGTCCGTTACAGCATGGTCAGAATGATCGGAATGGTCCGAGAAATAAAGGATAGAGGTTCATTTTATAAACTGTTGAATTTAAAATACAGTGTCAATCAATGCCTACATTTTACTCTGGTTGGTTCGTTGATTTACACCCAAATACTTATATAGAATAAAAGTATATTATATTCTGGTTCTCCTTAAACCTTTTGAGATGACCCACCACCCTTGAAATTTCTGTGCATATAACAACTGTCCATTCTCATTTATAGAACATCTGCTGATTTCTTATTCATCTCTTAGTCATCCTTCAGATCATTCTGTATATTTCATCAACCTTTCTTCTGGTACATTCTTTACTTACTTGACCATCTCAGTATTTTTCCTAAACCAATTCTTATATCTCAGTGTACATTTTGTTGTTCACTTGACCTTTATTTGGTTTCCCACATTTATTAACCTTTTATGCAATTTCTTAAAGATGAATGCTATGTTGCTCTAAAATAATTCTTCCACAGTATGTATGTGTGTTTGCCCTGCGAAGGACTGTCACCCTGTCCAGGGTGTTCTTGCCTTGTACCTTAGACAGGCTGGGATAGTATTCAGCACCCCCTGCAACCCTCTTCAGGAGAAAGCAGTTTAGAAAATGACTGGCAATATGTACTGTATACATATACACCATCAGTCTCAGGTCTGGACAAATCCACAAATGTTTATTTTTCATAGAAATGTATAGCTTTTTATCAAGATACCATTAAATTGATTTAAAAACACAGCCAAGACATTAATATTGCGTCTAATGGCTATTTTAATGGCTACTGCTTGAAATTACTAATTTTTAATGTATTATTCACATATTTTGATTGTTTTATTTGATATACTATATTAATCCCCAAGGAGAAAATTATCTTTTCACATGTGACTTCAAAGCCCCATATGCATCAGTCATTCTTTTAGTGTCCAAGTGGTCAACTCAATTAGCTTTTCTTTACTTAATAATGTTTCATTTTGGCCATTGTTGAACCCAGAATTGAACTTTAGGAATGCCAGTAGTACCTTGCAACATACATGAACAGAATAACAGGTTTCAGTTGTGCTGAAGCAATTAGAAAGGTTTCTCTAATAACCAATTAGCATGTAACTTGACACATTAAAGATAAGGTAAGGGAGTTTATCATTAGGACACTGAAGGAATTGCTGCTGAAAATGAGGCTCTGCAGTCATATGTGAATAATAGACTAAAAATCAGTAACTTCAAGCAGTAACAGCCACTAGAAACTCTAAAAATATCTTGGCTATATTTTGCTTCTGCCTGTGCTCCAATTTGGAAAACATAAAAGAATAATTAGTTGAATCTGAAACGTTGTAAGTCACCTTGGATAAAAACCTCAGCCAAATAATTATATATATGCACGCAAATATATGTTGGGTACCATATAAAGTTTGTGTGTATATGTGTTTGTCTTTTTAATTGATATTACAGTATATCATTTTCAACTGTTCTGAGGAGAATTTCATTGTACAGGGTACACATGACACTTAATTCGTGAACTTCAACTTGTCCTATCCTGACTCTTTTTATGTCTGTTGTTCCAAGCTTTTACAGAGTACAAGTGAGTCCAAATTATCAGCACAGCATAATATATCACATAAATATCTTGTTAAATTCCCCCCTCAAAATAAGCCTTCCCCACAGATAGTTAAACTCAGCCACATTGCATCCTCATCAAAGGCCATTCATCAATCACCGAGCCACATTTCACTCAGTGCTCAGCTTCCTAATTGCTATGGCCAACCAATGCACTTCTTACTTTTCTTTTGAGTAAGAATGTTGGCTGTTGTTGGTCATCTAGGAGCAAATGCTACCCCAGAACACCCCCCCCCCACCACTCCATATTAAATATTGTTGCTCCACAGTGGGTAATATGCCACTTTCTTCTTCTGGATGAACTGCCCAATTAACAACATACACCAGCCTAAATGCTTGCCTCCCACCACTTTATCTACAGCTATAGAAAGTCACTGATGTCTGCTCTTCTCTGCCTGGCAATTGGTTTTCCTCTGCGGTTCAAGCTTCTTTTAGTATCAGGGTATCTCATTAACCTTAGTGGTCCTACTGCCGTTTTCAGTACCAGGCCATGTCTGTCTGCCCATACTTAAAGTTTCACTTCAGGGACCTTGCTTGCCTCAAAGTCCTACATTATCTCTCCCTTTATTGTTTGGGTGGGGCTGGCTATCTACCTCTGCTTTTTCCGAATGTGCTACCACCACTTTATCTAACTTAGAGAATGCATTCTGCTCCTCACATGCCCAAGAGCCTGGTACAGTCTTCTCATTTTCACCAGCACCTTGGGGTACAAAGGCCTAGTTATGCACCAGTCCAGTCTGCAATCTGATTAAGAAGTCTGTGTGACACCATCTGTGGACATGGCATAAAGCTGCACATTCTTAGGCTAAGTTAATGTCTGTGACAGGTTAAGAAGGAAACCTCCAAAAAAGGTACAAGAAACATTTTGGGTTTTAATAGCATTCTTATCCCGTTATTTAACTGACATGTTATGATACAGTATAGAGGAAAAAACAAAAAAAGTTACTAAAACAAATTGCACATTCTCCCTGTGTGGGTTTTCCTCCCACATTATTAAAGATGTTATGTTAAGTTGACTGGAAACTCTAAATTTGCCTAGTATAAGTGTGTGTTGGCCATGCTGCCGACGGGCATGCTGTTTAGAATTGGCTGCTGGTGTAGACTTCAGCGCCTCACAACTTGTACGCTGCAAAAATTAATGGATGAATTAGCAGGCTGGCATTTTTCAAATGAATTCTTTGTTTCCACAGTATGTTTTTCTCTATTTTTGATCTCTAATCCCTCCAGGCTGTTTGTTTCTATTTTCATTGTATTCTTTTATTTGCCTGGGTGATATTGTAATGTAGTCTTGCTTGCTCTGTAATTATCTCTGTCATGGCGCTTGCTACTGTGCATAGGGCCACATAAAATAGAGATGAAGCGACTGAATAAAATCCCCCAGCTCTTTCCATATTCTTCATACAGACTATTCAGAACAACTTTTTCAAAAGGCTTCTGAAAGGCTCCAAACTGCTATTCTTACTGAAACATAGCAATTAATGAGTATGCACTTTTTAGAATGAGCACCGACATCACATGTTCTATGCTAAACTTTCCCATATTGATTGCCAATTTAAACTCCCAGATTGTACAGTGGTGTAGAATGCCAGTTAATTATGGCTCTTCATAGGTCATCTGTACTGCTTGACTCATTTAAAGGTCACATGAGGACTATTAGCTATGATCTCTTGGTTCTTATAAATGAAATGTTTAGCACACGTTCAGTCTTTCTTAATTTACTTTTAACTACATCACTGGTAGAAACCATGTTCCTAGGTACAAATTTTACTTTTGCCCTAAACCATTTCAGAAATAATATTTTTAGACAGTAAAAATTAACAAAGACTATGGGAGACCTCCTGGTGATTCATGCATTATATTTCTATTAGGTGCATTTTCAGTTTGTTTCATGTTTATACTTTTTCTGTTTTGAGCCACAGGACTTGAAATTTTCATCACAAATCAAGTTTTTGACATGGAACTTGCAGCCTTGTGCCCTGGAGAGGTGGAGGTGACTTGGGAAGAGTTGCATGAAATATGCAGTGTGATCCGTTGACAGAGAAACAGCACAACACAGGTAGTGATGGTGGTGTAACAGTTAACACATGTGCCTTTAAATCTATAAATCTATAATCTCGTTACATTTAATTTTTGCTTTAATCCAGTATCTCTCTCACTATTTCCTTTTATGGTCCCAAGCCACCCAAGATTAGGTGATATTGTCTCTAGAAATATGAATTGCAATTTGTGGGTTCTTTGCACCAGGAGAAAAAACTAAGAATATTATATAAGAACTTTGAACATACATAGGAAATCTGACAAACAAGAGTGGACCATTCAGTCCATTAAGCGTGTTTGTTTAGCTAATAGCTAAGCTGTCCCAGTACCTCCTCCAGATATTTCTTAAACGTTGTAAAGGGTTCTGCTTTAACTACATATCTTGGTAGGTTGTTCCAGGTCTGCACAACAATTGGTGTAAAGAACTACGCCATAGCCATCGGGAGCCAAACAGGAACAAAACATAAACTAGGAGCCAAGTCATGCACCCGTCCACATTGACACTGGACTAATCATGAGGCACCAGTTAACACGATGGCACACACATCTTGGAATGAAAAAGGAAATCTCCATCCAGACAGTAACAGTCAAACATCACAATGCTAAATATGTAACCACTGTGTCACCATACCACCCTACTGAGACAACATTAAACAAATAAATGCAGCAAATAATGTTTAAATATACAGCAGAAAACCAAAACGCATTCATCTGTATAGTATGAACTTCTGCTTGTGCTAACATCGGACAGCCATCATTTGCTAGATGAATGCACAGATTTGCTAGTGCAGATGAGAGTGATTCAGACGTAACTAGAATATTTATTTTCAGCTTCAGTGTTATCCATGAATACCTTGTGGCTATGGCTCTCAAGTTCATTCCTGGGGACCTTGTGGCTGCACATTTTTATTCCCATTAATTTCACAATCAGTGCATCATTCTTATTTTTTTATTAATCTTGTTGTTTGGTGAGCTGTCCTTTTTACTCTTTAATTTTAAATTTGCCAAAACTTCAAAACCCTTAAATTTCCTTTGCAATTGTCTTTTTAATTCATTCATTTCTTTTGAGTTTGCTGACTTTGTTGTACCCAAATGCTGACTACGTTGGTGAGACAAAAGGTCAATGCCATAGTCACTTCTCTGCTCATTGGTAAGGAACAGTGGCAGAAGTTATAGGATGAAAACACGAGGGGTCAGTGGTCTAATGGAACATGCCAGTCAGTGCAAGAGAAGCATCTTGTATATCCAAATTGAAAGGAGGATGTATGGTTGGCAAGGCTGAGGCTTGGACATTCTAGTTTAGCTTCAACTTGGGCTGTTACGGGAAAACGTGATAGTGGTAGTTATGATTTTTATAAGTAACCAGAAAAGGTGGAGCATGTCTTAAGAATTTGTCCCAAATACTGCAGCACTGCACAGTGGCTGCCAGTGCTAACCCAATGGATTCTGCTTTTTACATCACAAATGTAAAGATGAATAACACTAGCTCTGTGACATGAGCAAAAATGGGCCCTGAATTTACTGGTGCAAATGCTAATTGTGCAATGTCATTTGCTGGAATGGAGGAGTTAGTGAGGTCTTTAACAACAGGGTTTGCATTTGTAAAGAAGCCTGGGATATTCTATATATATGTCCTGAACAGATGGCATCTGTGTGTCAGTAATATTCTGTGCCCAATTTACCACCCTCTGTAGGGCTTTGGGATCCTGTGCTGAGCAAGTGCTTTACCAAGCACAGAAATCTCTTCACTTTAACTTTTTTTTTCCAACTGTAAATTTCATACATGCAATGAAGGAAATGAACCACCAGCCTTTGTGTGTATCTGAGATCAGAGATACGAAACACCATAAGTGGCAGATACTTCTGTATAAAATCTTCACATTCATATTGAAGACCAATAGTTGGTAATGAAAACAATTTACAGACACTAATATACAAGAGGGAGAAGTGTATTTAAAAATAAAGTAGTGAAAAAGAAGTGCCATCTTGAAAATGCTTGAAAGACATGAGCTGTGCTCTTCTGCATCTGCACGTGCATTTTATTTGTGACAGATACACTGTAAAGGAGCTGCTAGGTTCTATACATGTCATCTTGGCTACGCAGTTTAAAATATTTGCCTTATTTTACTTTCACAGTGAATAATATAAAACACTGTGAATAGATTATGTTAATAACTATGAAATCAATTAGTGCTACTGTGTATCTGAACTCATGCATTCTTAAGTCAAGAGAGTCATTCTAAATTGCTTTATTGTTATAGTAGTGCAATTAGGTTGTGGAGCTAAAAGTGAAAATGGCCTCAGTCTGTTACTACTAGACATCAACTGTTATTTTGTGAAATAATGTGCCATAAAAGGCTAATACCAGTGTGTGCTCCTTTGAATTATTTAAGGAGTAGAATAGTTTTTTAACCATGATTTGTATGAGTCAGTACTGTGGTGTATTTTGCTTTCAGCAATGAATGTTTATTATGTTTTAAATATTCATTTAGTTGTATATGAAGGCTTGATTTATATAAATATCCTGCTGCTTCAGTCCCTTTTGTTTCTGAATGCTTTGTAGCAATGAGAAATGTGCAGATGTGGACAGCTTTATGGAATAGCTTGAATGAAATACATACTTTATTACTGTGCATCTTGTTCTCTTATTGGAATATTGTATTATCGTGTGCAATGCAGTGATAAGATTTAGAAAACTGCAATTAAAGGACTGCATGGTGGCGCACTGGTAGCACTGCTGCCTTGCAGTTAGGAGACCTGGGTTCGCTTCCCGGATCCTCCCTGCATGGTGTTTGCATGTTCTCCCCGTGTCTGTGTGGGTTTCCTCTGTGTACTCCAGTTTCCTCCTACAGTCCAAAGACATGCAGGTTAGGTGCACTGGCAATTCTAAATTGTCCCTAGTGTGTGCTTGGTGGGTGGGTGGGTGTTTGTGTGTGCCCTGTGATGGGCTGGCTGAGAACTCCCGTGACCCTGTGTTAGGATATAGCGGGTTGGAAAATGACTGACTAACTGACTGACAATTAAAGCTGGGTTGTTTGCCCCAGAATTTGAAGGCATGCAGAGAATTAATTCCTTTCCCTTTCCCTGCAGTCTACAGCTATGCGGGCGGAGTGGTGGCTCTGATCAGAAGGTTGCCAGTTCGAATCCCGTAAATGCCAAAAGTGACTCTGCTCTGTTGGGTCCTTGAGCAAGGCCCTTAACCTGCAATTGCTTCATCTGGGTATGACATTAATCTACAACCTCCAACCTGCAGAGAATAACTTGGCAGTTGGTGGCAGAGTTGGCACTCCAGCCACCATAAAAAAACCTCAAACTGTTCCACTAGTGTGGTGCTGAGGTGTCACCCATTGTCACCCAGGTTTGTCATGCGGTGGGTGTGACTAACCTCTCTCTACAGTTACATGGATAAGTGGACTTGAAACTCTAGATTACCTTCTAATGTGAGTGTGTGTGATGGACGTGGGACTCATTTTATGCCTTCTCTCTCTTTCTGTTTATTTTTTTTTTAGTAACTCCCAGAAAACCTGACCTGAGAGAGTGGGTACAAAAAATGCATTTAGTGCTACATATGCCACACTTACATTTTCTCCATGTCTGGTGTCCTTGCATGTCCCCGCAGACACAGGGCCACATATGAGTAGCTAACTTAAAATACTTTAGACATCAAATGATTTTTAGGTTAACTCTAAAGTGGTCTTGTGAGACTGGGCCTTGTGCTGGAATTGTACCATTTCTAGGGTCCATTCTTACCTTGTGCCCAAAGGTGCCTGGCTATCCTCTTGCTCTTTACGACCCCAAATTAGTTTAATCAGGGTTAGAAATACTGTGACAATATTATAAAAATTGCACAATTTGTTTGTTCATAAAGTAAATGAAAAGAGTCTTATTATTTGTTAAATTATACCTATCTGAGGTATGCATTCATTTTTTTTTTTTTTTCATAATTACATAAAATATAAGGCAGTGGTTACTACTGCTGCTTTAACGTTCCAGCTGACTGGGTTCAAATGCTAGCCAGGGCATCGCCTGTGTTTTCATGTGCCCCACATCCAAAAGATGTGCAAGTTTGTTGACTGACAACCCAAAATTGGCAAAAAACTAATATTCTTTGTGGTGGACTGGTATGCTATCCAGGGTTCATTCCTGCCCTTTGCCACCATGGTATTCTACAGCATCTGGAATCCTGGATTTAAAAAAGTGGTACAAGAACTGGATTGATGGATAATGTGGTTTCATTTTTGGGAAATGTGTGTTTTGAAACTATAAAAGGACAATAGGATCTGTGCCACACTGATCAGCAATGTTCGTGTTGTTTTCAAATCACAATGATTCATTTGATAGACTAAAAATACATAGCTTAATGGTCTATATTTAAGTATGGCACATTATTCATGCTTATTTGCAACCATGTGTATGATTATGGGTGATAGACTACCCCCTGTTTATGGCTCTTTCTTATCTTGCGTCTGACGCGGCTAAAATAAACTCTTTCACCTCTTATGCTGTTACTTTAGAAATATTACTTGTTGTTATTTACCTATAAATTACCATATAGTAATATAGCATTTATTATGTAGACATTACTTGTTAGACATAATGTAGACTTGACACAGCTTGATTTGAATCTTGTCTTACCTATCAGGTTAAAACTGAAAGGAAGTGAAAAAATTGGAAGAGTCTTCTGTTTCTTGCAAATACTGATCTGTACTGTCCCATTTAATTTTGCAAGATTCTCAGACTCAATTTCTATTGGGCCACAGTGGTTATAGGATTTCATTCAAATTACTTACTTACAATGTTTGCTCTAAACTGAACATGTAGTTTAATCAAAATTCCTACTACTTATTTTATTGTTCGGCTTCACAAACTCCTATGTGTATATTTTACTTTTTGTGGACTTCAATAGATTTTGTCATTTTGATTTGTACTATATATATTTTTTGATGGATGCAAATGGTGCTAAGTAAGTTAGCCCACTGTTACACTGCTTATTGCTTACATCTCAAATGTTGACTGTTGTTATATACAATGACCATTCTGTATGAGTGGTTATTGAAAAATAAAAGACAATGTAAAAAGCAATGGCTGCTTCACATTTCTAGTAAAGTCCACCAAATCCAAACATAAATATCTTGCTGCATATCTTTAATTTTATACTATCCTAGAACAAACCATTTAGAAAAGTAAAAAAGAATGTATATAACATCTTTGGTATAGTGAAACAGCCTTACAAAGTGCCTTGAAAGTCTCAAATTGTAGAATTGCCTACAAACTTTTTTTTCCCCCCCAACAGTTGCTGCACAAGCAGAATAGGACACGTTTACAGACTCACCCAGTGTCAGGGACTGAAATTGCGCCAGCAGCCTCGCCGTTGGCCGCTAGGTAGCGCTGCTAAACTGTAGGCGGCTGTAGATGGCTATTACACTTGGACTCATTCACGCTTAATACATTAGTTATATAATGTACTGACCTCGCAGGGAAAACAATTTTGTTTAAAACAGATCACATAAACACTCTAATTTTAATTGAAGAGTACAATGTGTCTAATTCCCAACTGCATTATAAAAAAGTTTCCAAAATGTCTTAGCCCTTTTTTTCTTTAAATAGCGACAGACATTTTCTTGCGTTCCCCATTTACAGTAATTGTATTACTGTTGGCAGATGTGTGCCCAGTTCGTTTGATTCACACATACCCCCAATCCGCTTTACATTCAATTCCCTCACTAGAGTTCATTAAGGATTTAAATTCTCCATAGTGATTTTTTAAAAAATCTTTAAACGCTGTAATCACTTTTGTTACACTTTTCTGGCCTGTATTGTTTTATCGCAACTAGGACTAGACATGATTTCCAATACACGTTCATTTTATAAGACGACTCAATTTGACTCGAAGGTGTGCCGTCTGCGAGCGTTGTCTACTTCGGACTACAATACCCATAGGCGCTTGCGAAATTGGCGGAAAAGCGCGGCTGGCAGGACGAGGTGGGCAGTGTGACCTGCGCACAGTGACTTAGGTGTGGGAGCGCGAGTTATCGTAGAACGGAATGTACAGGAAACAACATGAAGGTAAATGCCGTATATCAGTCACCATATTTAGGTGAGCATGTTCCAAACACGGTTACGTTCTAAATGCCAAGCTCACATGTCAAATAAGTTAGAGAAAAAAGTGGCTGTATGCCCTTTCCCAAATATTCTCCTTTAATCCTCAAGGCTTCTGATAGTATTAGGATACGGGAAAACCTGGCAACTCCAGCTCGACAGGAGCTCTACTCAACCCCCATCTAGGAATAGCTGTCGCAGAAGGTGGAGGCAGAGCTTGTGTAGTGAAAGACCAACAAATGGAGTATTATCATTGCTGGCTCCAGACCAGAGAAAGTCAAACGTTACCAGCTTTTCTTCTGGCACATTGATAGGTATCAGGAAAAAGACCTCTCGGTAGAGACAGGACAGAGAAGGGTGTAATCCTATGACACTTACTTCAGAAATACTGAGTCATTAGAAGGTACCTGAATATTTGTTCTCTGTATCCTTGTATAAAATATGTAATTTACTTTAATCTTAAATCCGGCTGCAATTCCTAAAAAGAAAGAAGCTGCACAGAGTGTTAGGGCTTGGGGGCGGTAGTGTCTTTAGAGTTTTATATTTATTCCTTCTTCTTTCTTTTACACACAAATGTAATTTATGCTGTATTTGGTTGTTTTTTTTCCAGATTTAAAGGGGACACTGAAGAAAATGGAGCTGCGACTATGACAGTGCTGACTGAGTGTGGGGCAGCCAGTATGTAATTAATAAAAGTGGCTTTTATTTAAAAGCTTGTCAGTATTCTCCTGTATCCAAGACTACCGTACATATCTCTCTATTATAAAAAAAATCTGGAGACGAGAATCTTGCTAAGAGATTTTTTCAAGTTGGTCTCAACCATTTCCAGTTGACGGCCCATGTCCACGGTCCTCTCACCACTCGTTCATGAGAATGCTTTTGTCAAATAGACTTCCTGCGCTCTCAGCTCTTATAATTTTTTACATTTTCCTCATTTTAAGTCGTTTATGAAAAGTCCTCAGTTTCATCCTTACTTCTGTCTTCTTAACGTATATCTCAATATTACATTATTAATGAGTATTTAAAAGCCAGCCCTGCGGTGGGCTGGCGCCCTGCCCAGGGTATGTTCCTGCCTTGCGCCCTGTGTTGGCTGGGATTGGCTTCAGCAGACCCCCGTGACCCTGTAGTTAGGATATAACGGGTTGGATAATGGATGGATGGATTTAAACGCCAATGGTAATTATCTCTTCTTTATTAAATCGAATCAAGCAAAATTTAGAATGGTACATATGCACGGTCTCATTGATCAAGTTCAAAATTCAATTATCAAAGTAGGAAAAGCAGTAATATTACCATCATCATATGAAGGTAGTCCAAGAGCATTGCAACAGTTCTATCATGATGCAATGGCAATATCCCAAACTATCAGTCGGCCAGATTTATTTATTACAATGACTTGCAAACCACAGTGGCCAGAAATTCTTCGATTCTGGAGAACAATGCCAATGGCTATATCAGCTCTGGATATTCCAACTTTTGTAATGTGACAGATGGGGGCGCTATCGCTCCCTTGAACCCTCAGACAATAAGTCAGACACCAGGTAAAAATCCAAATATATGACTTTTTATTAATACACAGTGCACAAAGCACCCTCCTCTCCACAATACTCATTAAACAATACGATCAAAATACCCAGTAATCCTGCACTACTCCCAGACGCGTTGCCACCCTTCCACCCAGCTCAGCTCAACTCTGGCATCTTCCACAGTCCTTTATATAGTCCGTGACCTGGAAGTGCTCCTGAAACCCTGTCCATTTGACTTCTTAGCACTTCCGGGTCAGATCCAAATGTCTTCTTTTCATCCCGGAAGTACGTCGGTCTTTTTGTTCATGTGACTATGACGCACTTCCGGGTTGTATGCGACAGTCTCACTGATCCTCCCTGCAGCGCCTTCTAGGGGCCCCTGTGGTATCCAGCAGGGTTGTGGATGAAAGCTCTAATGTCCATAATTCCCTGCTGGCATTCGGGGCACCTCCATGCCGCAGGGAGGGATCCATCTGGCGGCCTGGGGGTATAGGCCGGGATGACTGGCCAGCCATAGTCCACAGTAAGTAGATTGTTTTATCAGAAAGTCTTAGTTTTATTGAAAGAACTCGATTCGGTGTTCGGTCAAATGAGAGCATACATTTACACAATTTCAAAAACGGGGTTTGCCTGCATTTATTAGTTGCATTTTTTAGTTTACATGCATTTATTAGTTACGTTGCAAAATAAATTATTAACTGCTGATTATGTAGATTGGTTTGTCTGCGCTGAAATTCCAGACAGAGAAACCTCACAGACCTCATTTAAAAGATTCAGTATACAATACAATACAAATTATTTTTTGTATAGCCCAAAATCACACAAGAAGTGCCTCAATGGGCCTTAACAGGCCCTGCCTCTTGACAGCCCCCCAGCCTTGACTTTCTAAGAAGACAAGAAAAAACTCCAAAAAAAAACCCTTGTAGGGAAAAAAATGGAAAAAACCTTGGGAAAGGCAGTTCAAAGAGAGACCCCTTTCCAGGTCAGTTGGGCGTGCAGTGGGTGTCAAAAAAGAGACAGAAAAAAAGTATTTAAAGAAATTTCGCTTTCATTAATTCAACAGATATGACTAAGGCTGGCTTTCCTGATTATTGCCGCAGAGATAATCATCACGAACAGCTCACTTATCACAGAAAGATAGATGGTAAAATTGTGATTATTGATAATTCAATGATTGTACAGTATAACCCGTATTTGATCAACGATTCGATTGTCATATGAATGTCGAGTATTGTGCATCATTTATGAGTATTAAGTACATCTACAAGTATATTCATAAAGGGCACGATAGAGTATGCGTAACTTTATCCAAAGAACTATGGTTTTTTTTACTATGGTTAATTACTTGCTGTAATGTAAAATAGTTAGGTCTATTATGCATATGCAACAGTTCCAATTAAAATAACAATCTGTTTAAATTGTACATCCGCTTCCCCATACCCAAGCGGCAGAGCCGTCGAGTGACTGCCACATAGCACCCATCCAGGGTTGTTGAGCAAAGCGAGCAGGGGGCAGAGCCCCCTAGTTTCCAAAAAAAAGTTATCACAATGTCTCCACCAAGTCACTACACTTTGAATGCAATTCAATTTCTTGTAAAGTTGGAAGAAATTGCTAGTCCAGTACACCCTCAATTGTACAAGACAAAATTAGAGCTGGTAATAAATCTATTAGCCTGCCTTTGGAGTGTAGAACAAAACCAGGACCCCTGGAAGAAATTTCCACAGACAAGATATTCCACCTTTGCATTGATTATATGTGCATTTGTGAAAAAGCTTCATCACAAATGTGGATTTCATGTATTTCTTAAGTATGAGGTATTTTAATCATCAATGAAATACTGTTCCACTTGAAGAATAGATAGTTCTGTCAAATGTCCATTTAGTTAACCTCAGGAATGTGAACTGGCTTTGAAAAGGTTGAAAATTACTGACATTCCCTAATGTGTTTTATGTAAAACTCTTGAAAGAATTGATGGCACCAGGTACTTACTGCCCTGATGCAATTGTTAATGGCCTATAAATGGGTGGGTCTGTTTAATCTTTTAAAATATTTTTATCACTCATTAACATCATTGTACCGTAATTGTGGTCTGAAATATATTTTTATGCTGGCACCTCATCCATTGTGAGTTGCTGCCTAGCCTGGAAACTTCTGGGATAGGCTGCAGCCCCCTGTCCTCTAGGTATAAAAGTGCGTTAGAAAATGGATGAATGCATACTTTCTTTTGCATTTCCTTTGAGTGATTTTCTCGAAGAATCATTTTTTTTACTAGTGTTATGACTCTAAATTATCCTTTTCTGCTTATTTCAATTTATCCGCATGTGTCATCATTTTACATTTTGCATTAAACATTATTAGATTTTATGCTTTTATTATTTTTTAAACATATTTTAACTTTGTTTGTCTGTCCATAATTATCCTACATTATTTTTGTTTTGTACGAGTTCATTCATTAAATGTTTTTTTTTTCATTTGTAGAGATGTTTTTTTCTGTGATCAAAAAATGGGGAAGATGTGTCCTTGAATCAAATATTTATTATTATTAATAATAATATCCCGTCACAAAGTTAGTGAGATTTTGATTATGGTACTGACAAGTCAGTGTGTGTTGCATGTTCTCAGACATTGAATCTAACTGTCACTGTACTCTGTGTATGTGACAATAAATTTAAACATGGGTATGTTGGCACTGGCAGCTCACCTCTTATAGTTTCAATTCTCATTAAATGCCTACTGTCTTCAGTGTGCTTTCTCAGGAGAAACAGACTGTTAAAGGAAGGAATTGTTCTTTGTGGAGTTTATGGCAAGTGTTTTCATGTTTCTTCTGGACGTTCTGGTTTCCTCCCGCACTCCAAAGATATTGTTTCAGGTAAAACAGATAGCTAAGTTAGCTTGACGTATATTTGTCTGGATATGGCGCATACCCTACATCTGTTGTTACTACCATAGGGTCTGTTTTCAATAAACTCTGTTAAAACTATTGGTTAAGAAATGATTAGATTGGATATTATGTACATTGCATATAGTTGTTTTTGCTATTTGTTATAATCATGTTTGTTTCATTGTATTTTATTATTTATAGTGTCTGTTTCCGGTCCCTTCTGCCACTAGTATTCACTTAGGATTTATTTAGAATTGAATTTTGTTTTGTATTCCTTGATAAATAAATCTTTTGTTTTGGAATGAACAATTTCTTTGAAGCCTGTACATTTTTTGAGATTTTTGATTTTTTCTTTTTTTAATTTAATTTACTGAATTGAATTTAACCTTTTTTTTTTTAATTGTGGCCAGGCATTTTTGCAGTTCTACTTTTCTTATTTTGGGCTTAACCTATCTAGGCCTTTTTCAGTTGTTAGGTTTAAATCAATATACTATTAAAATTTCATTTTTGATTTTGTTTCTACTGCGATTTTTGATTCAAACTTACCTGCATGTTCCCTTTAGCTTCAAGAATTGAATCCATACAACACTTTACAGTCGCGGGCAAGTTATACTGATTTAAAAATGCAGACATTTGTCACTATTGTGTATAATGTATTCAATGATGCTGATCTATTGTGGACTCCCTGAATCCAAAAAATATCAAAGAAAGCCAAAAGTATAAAGACAAAATGAGCTTTATTGTAAGGGAAAGATAACAGAACACATAGAACATAAAGGGTAACAAAAACAGATAACTGACTATAATGTGGTGTGGCTGGTCCACAAATACTATATCCAGCATGTTTTCCTTACCTTCCTCACAAAGTTAGGGTTAGGGGTAGGGTTAGACTTAGGGTCTATACTCCTTGCCCTTTTTTCCTACAGCAAGTTAAGCTTTAGCTTAGCTCTTGCCTTCTGATTCCAAGCACAACAGTTATATGGCTGGAAGGTGATTTTGAGCTTCAACTATGGAGTACCTCTGTGTGTCCTGTGGGATCTACTTCAAATGTTTTGGATGTCTAGTAGAAGTACTGGGGCTGTGCACCTAGAGTTCCCACTAGTATCCAATGGGGCTTTTGGCATCAAGTCATGATATTCTCTCTAGTGCTTTTATCTAGCAACATAAAACTGGTAAAAAGGAGTGCAGACCTCAAATTACCACAAAACCCATAGCAGCACTTCACAAAATCTGTCGCAGAAACAGGTTTTATCACAGGCAGTCTGGCTCCAAACTCAAAAGGCAGATTGTCAGGCCTGCACATGTCCAGAACGGGGCTCAGGTTTTTAAAGTTCAAAAATACATTAAATACTAAAGTGAAAACAAATGTCCAGGCTGTACTCAAAAAACAGAAAGTGACACTTTTCCAGAACCTTTTTCTTCTTGAGTTCTGCTGGATTGCACCTAATAAAAAAGTCCTTCAAGGGTAAAGAAAACCACAGACGTCTAAGTTTAGAACAAAACAAAGTTACTTTATATTTTAAAAGGATATTAGGAAAGCAGAATAATAACAAACAGAATATGTAGGAAAGAAGTATTTGCCTAAAAGGCACCACAGAAATACTCAAAGCCAGTCTAAGATTCAAACAATAGTAATGCATCTCAAAGACAGAAGCAAAATTTCACGTTGTATTCCACAGCAGACAATGATGCTCGGCTGGATCCTTTTTCTTTTCCTTGAGTTCTGCTAGATTGCACCTAATATAAAAGTATGTTATTGCCATCTACTCTATCAGACTGTCAAGCAGAAATTGCACAGCCAGATTGTTCCACTCAACCCTGATGTTGTTATTAATTATAACAACAAGTCAAGTCAAGTTGGGGAGCATGCACTGGTACAGTGTGTTGCCGCACCCACTACACGACGAAACAACTTGGGATCCTGGTTGCCAACCCCTCAGGCAGACACATGGTCCAGTCCCACCCTCTAGAAATGACCCTCTATCTGCCATAGCCAGGTATTACGTGGGTAACCCCTTGGCCTGGTCCAGCCACTCAGGTCCCCAACAATGAGGCTCTTATGAGCTCGATCACCCCCAGGGAAACGCGTCACATGGCCGTAGTACCGTAACTGATGCTCCCTCACAATGCAGGTAATGTACCTATCATAACAACGCAAGACAATAAATAAAGGCAATTTCTTGTGCTCCCCAGAGGCCGCTGCAGCTTCCCAAACTCCCAACACAAAGGCTCAGACACAGAGTTTATTGCGGGAAGCTCTCACATTGAAGTGTTCCGCACACCACAACTACCGCTCTCATTCTTCCACTCTGCACTATTCTGTCGCACTAAGTAATATTGCCATCTCTCCTCTGCTCCTACAGGCAAGCTTTGTCATCCTCCTCCTGACTCTGGCTCCTAGTGTTGAGATGGATAGGTCCTTTTATGTAACACCCGGGAGCACTTCTGGTGTCCTGAAATTGTGACTCGGAAAGCACTTCCAAGTGAGGTTGGAGCCTGAAAAAGTTAGGACTCACTAGTCCCCTCAGCGGCCCCTGGCAGCACCCACGGACCCAACAGGACTGACCCAATGAACTCCAGTTTCCAATGTGCTCTGTGGGAATATGTAGTGGTGCTGTAACCCAGGAATGCTGAAATTTTGAACATCCCCTGTCCTTCCATGCCAGTCCCTCTGTAGCATCCTCACCTTATACTAACCAGTAACCACTTTTGTTCCTTATTTTATTCTTTGAAACATCTGTAGCCAAATGTTTAAAGTGTGCCTGTGATCTGTGAGTTTTATTCCACCTTTCAATATTTTACTTAAAATGGGTAACTGAGACCACAAATAGACATAGCTGAATCATTTAAGCCACACAAACCAGTGGAAAATCTTTTCCTCCTTTATTTTTTTTCCTTATAGTGGAATGATTGATTTAAAATAAGTTGGCAATTTTTTTAAATTCCTTGCCAGACTTTTAGGCATCCACAACCTTCTTTCTTAGGGTTTTAGAGAGCTCTTTAGATCTTGGCATGATGACACTACACATGTCAATAGCAAAGAGAACACCAGACCCCAGATAACTTTGGTTTAAATAAGACAGGTTCGACCCGCATACTCTCTGAGGAGGTTCTAATCAATGGTGAACAATCTGGGATACCTGATTCTAATTTAATAGGTTTAAAATGGTGACAAATGTATGGTTTTACTTACATTTTTCCATGTGACAAATCTGCATTTTTGTTAGTTTAGATTATGAGAGTGATTATACCATGTCAATTTGAGTGTCTTTTCTTCAAGTATGTCATCTTCATCTTTAGACGCTTTTTGCATTAAGATCTAATATTTGCCTGTTCAAATATGTTGAAAAAATTAACAGTTTCCATAGGATGTACTTGCCTTTTCACATGATTGTATACAGTATGTATAGACCTTTGGTTTAGTAAATGCTGCAGTCTCTTACAAACATATTCCCAGGGAGCATATGCCCCTGCTGGATTCAACATATTCTCACATTCTGTGAAACCAGTAAAAACCCGATTCTCTAAAGAATTGCAAATCTAAGAATGACAATTACTTTCTCTTCCCTCCGATCTTTTGAGTGATGAAAAATGATGGAGGATTGGAGCGTCCTGGGAAAGTTTTCATTTCATGAAATATATTTGTACTAAAATTAACCAATTTATTAAAACTAAAATTGAAATGTAATTGTTATATCATTTAAGTCCAAAATGTCTTTGAGTTGCTGCACGTATAAGTAAAACAAATATCGGAGTGCAAAGGTTTAAATGAAGTAAATTGGAAACAAAAAAATTAATAAAATGGTAAATTCAAAATAGTTAATCAAAAATTCACTTATAAACACCATTTTTGGTAAAGATGGTTTTATGTCCATGAATTCGCTCTCCCTGGTATTGAGTAGTTAAAACCTTCACTTTAACGTCACACTTACGCCGGACTCTTTAAAAGGCAACATTAAAGTTGTCCATGTCCAAATACAGGCTCAGATACGTAAATCCCTCCTTTGTCCATGGTTTGTCCTTGGGATTTGTTGATCGTCACGGCAAATGCAGTCTTAATGGGAAATTAGCGTCGTTTAATTTTAAAAGGTAATTCCAGCTCAGAACTTGTAAGGTCAATTCTGGGAATCATAACAGTATTGCCAGTAAGGGATCCTGTAAGCACTTGTGCCTCATCATTTTCTCTCATGCTGTTCACGACCAACCGTGTACCGTTGCATAAACCTTGTTTATTATTAAGGTTTCTTAATAGCATGACTATTGTCCCTACTTCAAGGTTAAGATTGTGTTGTGGTAATCCGGCCGGGCTAATAGTGTTTAAATATTCTAATGGGAAATTAAGATGCTCAGTTTCGTGTTCAGAATCAACACTGATAGTACAGTGTTTAGAAAGACGTGGCTTTCTCCAGGAAGCAATCCAATCACTTGGTTATTTATCTGGACAACGTCAATTGGTTGTATATGCGGTGGTGTGCGCGATCGCGCGGCGGTTGTATTGTGCACGGCTTGCTTCTGGCCTCTGCCATCCGTGCATATATACAAACATTACTAAACGAAGGTTGTATATGTAGTGGTGTGCGAGATCGCGTTCGGGCGGCGGTTGTATTGTGACCTGAAGTTTAGTTTACAGGTTGTGTTGTGTTGTTTGGGCGCCACCTACTGACTCTGGAAAGCCGCTGGGTTTGACTCTAGGGTGCTGAGGCGCTGTGCACGTGCGCTCTCGGTGCTTCTGGCATCCGTGCATATACAGTATACAACCTTGGGGCGCTGAGGCGCTGTGCGCGTGCGCTCTCGGTGCTTCTGGCATCCGTGCATATATACAACCTTCGTTTAGTAATATAGATAGTTAGTACACACTATTAACACATTTCTAAGAGTTTTTGGAACCATACATTTTGCACACATTCCATTGTTGTGTTTCACTATAATTGCTCAATTGGAATTTAAGCCTGTAATGTATGAACCTGAGCTCTGTTATCCATAATTTATCCCTAGTAAATCTACCCATAAAGTGCTTAGCTTAAACTGAATTGCATAATTCATAATATCACCTATCATATGAACTGTTGCCCCACATCACCAACCATTACCTATCTCATACCATCTTAATAATTAATTTTACTTCTTATTTACCCATTTTAATAATCACATCCACCTTCAACCTTTTAAGTGCTTCCTTTGCTATAAGGTCTGCCCTTTCATTTACAGTCACCCTTATATCAACAACAACAACATTTATTTATATAGCACATTTTCATACAAACAGTAGCTCAAAGTGCTTTACATAATAAGGAATAGAAAAATAAAAGACACAATAAGAAAACAAAATAAATCAACATTAATTAACACCGAATAGGAGTAAGGTCCAATGGCCAGGGGGGACAGAAAAAACAAAAAAACTCCAGACGGCTGGAGAAAAAATAAAAAAATCTGTAGGGATTCCAGACCATGAGCCCGCCCAGTCCCCTCTGGGCATGCTACCTAACATAAATGAAACAGTCCTCTTTGGATTTAGGGTTCTCACGGAAGGACTTGATGATGATGGTCACGTAGAATTCTGTCTTTTAATCCATCCATCATTGTTGGCGCATCATGAAGCTTTGAGTAGGTGGAGGTGGCGCAGGCCACCACCACAAAGAAACCGGAAAAAGAAACAGAAAAGAAAGTAGGGGTCAGTACGGATTTTAGAGCTACCCTGAATAGTTATTATGAGGAAACTGAACATATAGAGTATCAGGATTAAGTTAAATTGAAGTTATAGAAAGGCCATGTTAAAGTAATGTGTTTTCAGCAGTGTTTTAAAGTGCTCTACTGTATTAGCCTGGCGAATTCCTATTGGCAGGCTATTCCAGATTTTAGGTGCATAGCAGCAGAAGGCCGCCTCACCACTTCTTTTAAGTTTTGTTCTTGGAATCCTAAGGAGACACTGATTTGAGGATCTGAGGTTATGATTTGGAATATAACGTGTCAGACATTCCGATATATAAGATGTAGTGAGATTATTTAAGGCTTTATAAACCATAAGCAGAATTTTAAAGTCAATCCTGAATGACACAGGTAACCAGTGTAGTGGCATCAAAACTGGAGAGATGTGCTCAGATTTTCTTTTCCTAGTTAGGATTCTAGCAGCTGCATTCTGCACTTGTTGCAAACGATTTATGTCTTTTTTGGGTAGTTCCGAGAGGAGTGCGTTACAGTAATCTAGTCAACTGAAAACGAACACGTGAACTAATTTCTCAGCATCTTTCAGTGATATAAGAGGTCTAACTTTACTTATGTTTCTTAAGTGAAAAAATGCTGCCCTAGTGATCTGATTAATATGCGATTTAAAATTCAGATTACAGTCAACAATTACCCCTAAGCTTTTTACCTCCGTCTTGACTTTTAATCCTAATGTATCCAGTTTATTTCTAATAGCCTCATTGTATCCATTATTGCTAATCACTAAGATTTCAGTTTTCTCTTTATTTAACTTGAGAAAGTTACTATTCATCCATTCTGAGATACAAGTCAGACATTTTGTTAGTGAATCAGCCACTGAGCCACTGCTTGAACCAAATTCTCAACCTCAATGTTAAGGCTCAGGGTGGTCCCACAGTAGTGATGTCATGTTGGCCCCACTTTGGGGATCCAAAAGAACACAAGGAATATAGCTTTGATGAAGCAATACACAATTTCATAAGAATTAAACAATAATTGCATGCAACCTTATTAACAAAAATTGCTTAAAAACAAAAAACATATGAAAAATAATTATACAAAAAGAGACATATCTACAAAAAGAAACATAAGCCACAAAACAACCCCTCGCAATAATATCACATTTTGTGCATTTGAGCAGACTCCCAAAATACAGTACTACTGGGAGATCCCCTTTCATTTCTATTAGTTCATTTTGGGTTGTTTATTACCTTGTTCCTATCTGTTAGTGCCCTTGATGCCAGCAGATGCTAATATGGCTAATGCTAGCCATATTCCACTCATATCTTCTATTTATTAAACCCACTTAATCAATTCTGTGGATCTAGTATAGCTGGAACTTATCCCAGCAGTATCAAGTACAAGGTGCATTTCACACCCAGTCCATCATACAATAACAATAATTATAATAATGATAGTAATATACTTTACTCCCATATACTTTCTGTTTACTATATACATTATATTTTTATTAGGTTTAGAAAGGCTAATTCCTTCCTCACTTTCATGGTTTATGTACAATATATTAAACATTAATTCTTTATTTCCTAACTCAGACTCATTACTTGCTTCACTTTGAAAAGCTCATGTGGCAAAAAACCTGAGGGTGGACAGAACTTGCAAAAGAACAGGTAGAGCACAATTCCTCAACTGGGGCCTTTGTTGGCCCCAGTTCAGCACACCGCTTCAAGAGGATTGCTCTTGCAAATCTAAATCGACTTAGAAGCCAGTCATCATCATTGGATAAGGAATCAGTATAATCTCAAAATATGCGCTCACTTCTAATTGTTCCATTTGTGATGTCTTCTAACAACGCTAAAGCAAACCATGGTAGTTGGAATTGTTTATGCATCCATCCATTTTCCAACCCGTTCAATCCAAACACAGGGTCACGGGGGCCTGCTGGAGCCAATCCCAGCCCCATGCACCATTATATTGTTACAGATTGATTACAATTGAGTGCTTTAATTTTGTAAACAATACGCAATTAATTTCAGTGTATTTGATAAAGCCTGTATCATGGGTGCAAATATAAAAAAGAATGGGAAACCACACAGAAACAGTAGCACTGCTTTGACACTGGGTGACACCTCCCCGTTTACAAAACTGAGCTGAAACATGCATACTCATGGTGTGAGGCTGCCATGAAAATGTGCATGGCTTTATGGCAAGTTTAATTTTTATACATCTTGATGTGAGCATGGAAACTGATATACGCAACATTTTGGTGCATACTCACAGTTTATACATGAGTCCTCAGGTCTTGTTAATAGTGGCACATATGGAGCATCTTTGGAATCAATGACGGCAAAGTCAGAAAGCAGCAGCATATGATTATCCAATGTTTCTTGCTTTCCTTTTGTACAGTAATGAATAGAAGGGGAAACTATCAGGGCCTCCTGTTTAAAGCAAATGTGCTTTCTCCAGGCTCACTTTCAGAATGATAAGGAACTACTGTTGTATATTCTCTCCAGCACCTCTTGAAATGTATAAAAGCACTACTTCTTCATTCTATATTCAAAAATGCAAAGAAAAACATTTTTCTATTGTATTGTCATTTCAAACTATGATTATAGAGAAAGTCTTTTCACGCTACACTTGGTAGCTAAATAATTTCATTGCAGATAATCTAGTGCTCTCACAAAACCTTAAGAAAAATGGCAGTATTCAGCTAGAAATCCTGAATACATTCAAATGCCCTCCCTTTTCTGCCTCTTTGTAGCTTACTGAAATTGCTGGATGCCAACATTCCCCAGATGATGACACATTTTTATTTAGTACACATTTTGCAATGAGTTCAGTTCAGGAAGATGGGGCAAATTAATCATAGGTTTGTAAAAGGTTTGAAACAATGTTCATCATGTAAAAATGAAAAATGAATCAAGTCATAATTAGAAGAGATCACACATCAATTATGAACCACAATTAAGGAGCCCGGAGCAGAAAATGAGAATACATTCGAAAAATGAGTGCTTGTTTGAAATGTCCACATGGGACCAGCTACTAAAGAGAATCAGAACATTTTTCAATTAGAAATTAGCTAAGAGTTTTGCATACATTTCATCTAAAAAGGACAAAATATATAGTATTTTGCTTTTCCTAATATCAGTAGGAACACTTTTGTGAAATCTGCCATAATAAGCTGTGAAAATGTAATACTTGAAGTGGGAAAGACTCTGTCACAAAGTCTTTCACAAGGCATATTCTTTACAAGTGTCTAATATGGCACTTAACCTCTCATTATTCGTGATGAGCGGACATCCTGGAGTTTGCTTTGCTATGAGTTTGCCGAAATCTCAGAAATGTTTGGGGAATTTGCAAAATGCTTTGAAATTAGTGGAGAAAGAGAGTTATTATTGTGGCTAACAATTTGATCTGTGTTGTTAGGCAGCAGTACTAACCACTTGCCAAGACACCTCAAACAACAAAAGATTCAGACAGAATGATAACAGCAAACAAAATACAATAAATGGTAAAAAAACAAGCAATTATAATATATATATATATATATATATATCATTGTGTTGACAGAATTTCAGTCTTGGGGGACACATTGGCCCTGCAGAGAAGTGACAGCGTGAGACCAGCTTTTTCCATTGTTTGAAGTTGCAGCTCTGGACATAGCAGGAACATCATTTTTGATTGTACTCAGTCTTTGCAGACACTTTGCACTTTTTTCTTCCATCAAGATGACAGAAACACCTTGTAAATAGTAATACATCTTTTGTTATTATTATTATTATTATTTTTTTTTATTTATTTATTTTTTTTACAGGCTTGTTTTATAACATGGAAGTTAACCATGTAGTGCTGTGCAGAGACTCAGCTAGTGCAGCGCATAGATATATACACAGGCACACAGGGATCAGTGTTATATATCTTATAGCAATACACATATTATTCTCTTTATCATCAGTGAATCTGCCCCTCAAATTAAAAAACTGCAAGTTTTTTTTGTTTTTTTTTTAATAAAAAATCAGGATTGGGCAAAGCAGATTGGTAGTGACCTTATTCTATGCATGACAGTTCTGTATATGATTGCTACAGTTCTGTGATATCACACTGGCCTTGCAAAGCATTTTGGGTATAGAGAAAAAATGTTAGTTTATTACAAGATTTTTTATTATTTTTAAAGAGAGAAGAAAATAGGGAACAACCAGATGACAAATAATAAAAAATATTATTTTTATATAATAATAATATAAAAAAAAATAATAAAGTTCCCAACCCATTGGTTTACAACTTCCCCTGTACCCCACCAATATTCCAAGATGGTTGGGAAAAAAAAAACAAAATTAAAAAAGATTTGTACTAGCAACATGCCTGATACACCCCGATTAGAACGAAATAAGCATTTTTTAATAAGTGTAGTTCCTTTTTATAAAGATAGTAGAGTGGAAGGATAAGATAAATTAATACGAGCAGCTGAAAGTTCTAGGAGACATAAGTTCTAAAATACATTTATTAGACATTAATTTTGCTTTTTCCAGTGAGATACCAAGAGGGTCTTAGCAGCTAAACTCTACTGACATGAATTTTGTATTAAAGGATTAAAAGGAGTATGATAAAAAAAAATCAAGAAGAAACAAAAAAGCTGCAGAGAACAAGAAAAAAATCATTTTCAAAACAAGTGAAACAGCAGTGGAAATGGAGGTCCACAAACATGCACGGGGGGCAGTACCAAAACATATGAAAAAGTAAACCGGCACTTCAAGAGAGCACCCATTTTAAACTTGGTCAGTAGCTACACTCACTAAACATCATTTTAAAAGAGTTGTATAAATCTTATGGCCAATTTTATATTGAATAAATGGGTGGTTCAGTTTTTTGGAGCAGTTTTTTACTTCTTTAAAATTAAATTCCAGTTAAAGACAGAAAATGAGTTCAGATCTGAATATTAAGAGGCTTTTTGCTGGCATTCTGGAGACGCACTTACAGCACTGAGACAAGTTTCAATTGAAAGCTGGTAGTTGAATCATGATCACAGAGTAAAAATGAGGTCACTTTGCTGTCCAGAGAAGGTGCTGTTAAATAAGGTGATATCCCTGGTGTACCTGTGTTTGTTCAAAATTACTAAAATTCTGCAGCTTTTAGTTTGCTTCATAGGACAGTTCTGTCAAAAATATGATGTGTTCTCAAATAATTTTACAAGCCAAATGTCTTTGTTTTAAAAGTTTTACAAAAAATTCAAAGCAAAACAGTTCACACAGAAACAGAAAAAATGATATTACAAGGAAAAGAAAGGTTCTTGCTTAAAGAAGGTTCTGTTTAAGGCTTAATTATCTTGTTTCATTTCTCTCTAAATTAGGTCATACAGTCATATTATGTGAAGAATGTTCATATCAAAACGTGTATCTAACAGTTAATACTAACAGTGAGACTATTTCCTATTTGGCTAAATGACCGCTGAGTTTTACAGATATAAAGAAAGTTCCATTTCATATTAACTTATAGGGGGTAAAAGACTATACAATATTCTAAGTAACTATGCAATATTCTGATATTCTATTGAAATTAAGCAGGCACACTTTTGTGAATTTAACATTACCCTTATCTCTCTGAAACTGGCGCTTACACCTGGTAAGTGGCCTGATAGCTCCTAGGAGAGACAGTCAGAGAGAAACCACTTCTTCTTCTTTCTCTTCATGTTTTCTGACTTCAATATGGGGTTGATGTACTTGATCTACCTTGTCTATACAGCTTGGTCCCGACCTCCTCATCAGTCAAGCCCTTTTTCATCAAATCTTCATCCATCCATTATCCAACCCGCTATATCCTAACTACAGGGTCACTGGGGTTTGCTGGAGCCAATCCTAGCCAACACAGGGCGCAAGGCAGGAAACAAACCCCGGGCAGGGAGCCAGCCCACCGCAGGGCACACACACACACATCCACACACCAAGCACACACTAGGGACAATTTAGAATCGCCAATGCACCTAACCTGCATGTCTTTTGACTGTGGGAAGAAACCAGAGTACCCAGAGGAAACCCAAGCAGACACAGGGAAAACATGCAAACTCCACGCAGGGAGGACCTCATCAGATCTTTTTTTACTTTATCCATCCACCTCTGTTTTGGCCTCTCTCACTATATTTTCCCCTTTACTTCCATTCCCATTACTCTTCTGCCTACATATTCATTTTCTCTACTCCATACATGTCCATACCACCTCTTCTTCTTCAAAGAGAAACCACTGCTGTGACTTGTATTTAGCACAATATTGCTCTCTGTAGCACTAGAGAGTCATTTAAAGAAAGAGAAATACTGAACCCAGGCTGAGTTAATGCAAACAGAGCAAGAAGATGGTGCTGGCACTGGTCTATAAAGGAAGGGGTGGAAATTGTGCCAATGGCTTTTTGAATACACATAGACCCAGCCTTTCTCTTGCCAGCCAGTACACAGATTTATCTAAGGAGGATGACAAATTTAAGTTATTGCTAGATCATTTTCCTTACTGAACATGCAAGATCAGATGCTTGAGTATGTGAAATAAAAGAGCGTCTTTCAATAAAGACTGATGCTGGCTTATCAAAATGACAGATCTAAATGTTAAATAGAAAAATTCAGCAGTTCTCTTGTAGGGCATTTCAGTGTGATTGGGGTGGACGTTTGATGTTTAGCATGCAAAGATTTCATCCAGATCTGCCAAACCTGAGAAAAAAATGATAATGCCTTTTGTTCTACAGCAGCCCTTTTTAAAATGTTAACTTATTAATTTTGTGTTT
Source organism: Polypterus bichir lapradei (assembly GCA_026402145.1). Taxonomy (NCBI): domain Eukaryota; kingdom Metazoa; phylum Chordata; class Cladistia; order Polypteriformes; family Polypteridae; genus Polypterus; species Polypterus bichir. Next base: position 77,852,623 of record JANRMT010062792.1, read on the forward strand.
GGATGAATTCCTGCATTGAATAATGGTGTTGTGTTTCATGGAATGTGTAGCACTCTGGTTCAGACCTCTGTGAAGGTTAGTGCTGTGTATAAACAAATTATTAGATTCTTTGTAACTCTTACAATTATACAGCATTTTCTGTGTCAAAAGGAAAGTGGCGTACTGAAACAGTGGCACAGTTTTTATTAAATCTGGTGTACAGAGCAGGTCGTATTTGAGTATAAAATATTCAAAAACAAGAGAAAGGGGAATGATTTATTAATCTGGAACCATGGGTAATGTGGGAATCATTTCAATTCAGTAGAACGCTCCATTGTGTTTTATGGTATGAAGTCATTCAGATGCTGAAAGATGTCTTATGGTGAAAGCACAGGCCATTACTTCACTACAGTTCATTGAGTGGACTATCTCAGAATGACCCACATTTGAATTATTGGATAGCATTGAAACACAACTGTGAAGGAAAAGTTTCAGATGCCACATGATAATTACTGGTTGTTAGGAACTGTCATTTGGGAAATATCATCCAGGGAACTGCTACTAATCTATATATATAATTCACTAAGGGCACGCAAGACACTGAGTGCAAGTAAGACACTGAGAGCATGCAAGACAGTGAGCGCAAGCAGGACAGAGCCCTGCCCGCCAACTCTAAAACCATGGGATACGCTCAACAGAGCCCCGCCCGCCAACTGTAACCGTTCTCCCGAGTCCAGCATCGCTCTCTAGGCATGCAACAACTCACCAAACACAGCCTCAGTCGCTTTCGTCTGTGCAAAAGTCCACATACACCTCTGAGCCACGTTGACTTTACACCGCACGCAAGATAGAGAGCCACGATCGCCAACTCACAGAGCCCCACCCACCAACTCTAAGATCATGGGATACGCACACATTTAGTGTATAAATGGATATAAATAATTGCTTGTAAACGATTCGCCAAAATCTGTTGTATGCAAACGATACTGTTTAAAACGTTAATGCTTTTTCATCAGAAAACCCGGTTTCCACGTCTACGTGTATTAGTTTAAATGGCACTTTTACCACTCGCAATAGGGCGGACGCACTGACTTATCGTGTCGACTGGGCAACACAGTGAATGCGGCGTCTATCTATATATGTCTATGTTTTCCGTAGCCTGCTACAGGAAGGTACTCTCTCGACCATTGGCATTGGTTTCGCTCCTCGCTATTTTCGTTATACTGCGACGGTGGTTTCCTAATCCTTTGTTATAATGAATTCCTTTCTCACCGTTTTCCGTTCCTATTCTTACACCACCGTATGCTATGGCGGGCTTCGGCTAGTTGTTCTATAATGTGTGAAAGGATCTTCTATAGTCTGCTTATAAGAAGCATCAAAGCAGACTGGCTACCTTAAATGAAGATTTGTCACACTCTAATGTGCTATTTGAGAGGGTTTGCTAATCCTCATCATTGTCCACAACATCTGTATGCATGAATCCCATATATAACAGCCCCAACAGTTAAGTAAAGGTGAGCAGTCAGTATGCATCCAGCTCAGTGAAAGGTGTCAGTGATTTCCCACCTCTGTGAATCATGAGTCAATGGAACTCATGGCCAAAACATATTGTAGCTACCTGTGGTTCTGGGAATGATGGAGAAATCTACCCAAGGCTATTCTCATTTTGCTACAACCTATAATCATTGACATATTTACAGTATATTTCCCAGAATGCCCAGAGAAGGCTAAACAGGTTTTTGGACTTGAATCCAGAGGTTTATTTTCTCTAGCATCCTCACCAGGTGGAGCTTTTGTTTTCCTCACTTCTCTGGCCATCTGAATGTGGCGTCTAAGCTGGGCATTGACTGTCTCTTTTTTAGAGTCTTAAATAACCTTTTATAAATAACTGCTCGTAGTTTTTCACTTTTCATTTTTGTAGTGAGTGCTATTATTGTGAAGCACTTTGAGCTATGTTTGTTTAATAAATGTGTTATGGAACTAAATGTTGATCCATGGAGAGTGCTGCTTTTGCAAAGATTGTGGAAAGTATTAACATGCTGTTGCGTAATTCTTCTGATACTTTCCTGGTGTTACTATTTTAGGAATTCAAGATCCTTCAAGATGGGTGTAAGAAACTCCTACCAAAAGTGAAATCAGCAACATAATGTTCTCCAACCCTCTTAATTTACTTTGGGGTCATGGGGACCAAAACTTTTTCCAGCAGTGTTGATCCATGGCAGAAGCCAGGCCTGGACAGAGTGCCAATCCATGATGGATCTATCACAGGGTCCAATTTTACACAAACAGCCACACACAGACAATTTACAGTTGGTGGAAACTTTTGTACCTGGATAAAAATCAATGCAGATATTAAAATGTTAGAAAAATGTTGGCGGGAAAAACCCATTAAGACCAACAAGTCTCACCTATTCTATAAACCTAATTCCTCCTATATAACATCAAATTGAGTTTTGTATTTCCCAAAGTAATGCTCTCTTCCACATTATTTGGTAATCTTTTTGTGTGTCTGTGGTGAAGAAGCACGTCAAACATTTGTGCAAAGTTTACCCTTAAAAAGTTTCCAATGGTGTGCTGATGTTCTTGTCTTTTTAAAGTAACAGCCTGGATCTACTGTACTAATTCCTTTCATAATTTTAAACACATCAATCATGTCCCCTCTTAATCTCCATTAAACTGAATAGGTTCAGCTTCTTCTGTCTCTCCTCATAGCTCAGACTTCTCAGTCCTAAATCAACCTATTCACTCATCTGTGAATGTTTTCTAGCAACGCTATGTGTTTTTTGTAACATTGAGAACAAAACTGTACACAGTACTCCAGATGAAGCCTCATTAGCATGTTATATAGCTTAAGCATAACCTGCCTTGGTTTGTACTCCTCACATTGTGATATATAACCTGTCTGGATGTACACCAGACAGTGATGAGTTCACTTCTCATAAGGGGTACTTTCATTTTTCAGTCCTCCCATTGTGTATTCAAATGTAACATTTCTAAGTGTAATACCTTATATTTATCTGACCAAGCATGTATACTATCTAAGTTCCTCTGTAACAATGGAACAAATTCTAGATTATCTAGCTTTCCACTTAGTTTAATATCACCTAATTCTGATAAGGCTTCTTTCACCCTAACCCTTTCATTTTTGTTGAGCCAATTTTGTACCCACCTGCACACTACACATGGGCAGAGTGGTGGCTCTGAGGCTAGGGATTTGCACTGGTAACTGGAAGGTTGCTGGTTCGAATCACGTAAATGCTAAAAGTGACTCTACTTCATTGGGCCCTTGAGCAATGCTCTTAACATGCAATTGTTAATCTGCATCCAGCCCTGCATGTAGGCCCTCCAACCTGCAAGGGAAAAACTTGGGGGTGGGTGGCAGAATTGGCACTCCAGCCATCATATAACACCTCATACTAGTTCCATTCCATCTGAACTAGTGTGGTGCTGAGGTATCACCCGTTGCATGGCTGCACTCGGGTCCTAATCTGGGGTACAAAGTTGGCTCGTCATGTGGTGGGTGTGGCAATGCACTGTATCAATGCTCTCTACACACTACACTCATAACTCCCACTTCTTTTAGTTTGATCACAAGCCTCTCAGGTGGGACCTTATCAAAGATCCCAAAAATGAAGATATGATAAAATCATATGCACTTCACTGATCATATCCTTTTTTCTTGCTTCCTCATTGAATTCCTGCATGTTACAAATGAAACATCACCTCCCACCATCACATGTGAATTGTGACTTACCCAATCTGAACCCATGCTGACTCTCCACGAACACTCCTATTCTAGACATGTGCTGCTTGATCTTCTCCTTAATAATTCCTTCTGTTAATTTATATGTGATGCATGTTAAGGCTATTGACCTATAGTTACTTGGACCTTCCTGATCAGCCTTTATTTACAGGTGTGTGCTACACATTTGTGGTGGCAGAAGTGGTGCTCCACTGTCTATGTAAAGCACTTTGATTAGCGAGAATAGTGCTATATAAATGCAATTAATTTTTATTATTATTAATCAGTGTACATAAAGACAGGGTTATTTAACTTGCATTAAGTAAATATAAGAATAAGCCATAATGTATTTTTCTTTCATACTGTTTAAAGCTGCTGTTGGCCCTTCTAGTGCTGCCAGGACCAAAGGGCCTCAAGTTATCAAAGTTTGCATTAATAATCTGTGTGATTTAACAGATAAAGAGTCAGATGTAAATGTGCAAGTTTATAGCTCCTACCTTTGTCGTACTTCTAAATCAATTTATGTTTCTATATTTACTCTTTAATTGGATTACTGTTTGAAGAAAGGATGTCTAGGGGAAGAGAGGACTGAGTCAGAAGTCACAACAGGAATACTGCGTGATGGTTTTAGGGTGTAAAACACAATCGTAAAAAGTATATTGCTGAAAACCTTATATAGATTGTAACTAGAGCTGGAGATTGGGTTTTTCATAACTGGATTAAAGCCCACAGAGTAAAGTGTAGTTTATAATAGGATAAGGGTGAATTACAAGTGTGTAGGACCCTATTTGAGACTCCATATTCTATAAATGAGGTGTGACTGTGGATTGAATCCAACTCATTTGAGAAATCTATCTGGCTGGTGACCAGTGCAAAATCTGGAATCTTTTTTAATTAGCATAAAATTCCAACTTGAGTCCCGTGAGATTGTTCCTGCTTCTTAAAGTATGTCTGATGTGTATTGTTCAAGTAATAAGGACCCAATTCACATCAGCATATACAAATATTCCTCATAACGGATATCCACCACCAAAGTAGACCAATAATAACATATCAAGTTTCCCTTTCCTTGACCTAACAAATGTCTTGTCAAATTACTGTTCACTGGCAAGAGACAGCAGTACTGAAATGGCAAGTCAAGTATTTACAATAAACTACAGGCAACTCCTATATCAAAGCAGAGCTGCACAGCTGATTAATTTTTTGCATGTTCCTTTATTGATGCAGTAAGACCAAAGCAAACCACTTCAGGCAGTAATTTGTTCACTGTGGCATTAAGGTGAAATGACACTTGTGTACTCAGGACTTGTTGTGAAACTTCATGCCAATTTAGAAAGAAAGAGCCAAACTGGCTTAAGTGCGTCTGATATTAGATGCCTGTTTTGGCTAAGTAAAAATGATCTCACCACTAGAAGCACTCAAAATAGGGAGGTCATTTTATATTACCGGGTTATACTGTATATAGTGTGGAAATAATACAAAAAAGAAAAAGAAACTCCACAAAAATAAAGTTTTGGGGACGTCCCCGTATATTGTCCTGCGGGCAAATGGATGCAAAATGATCAAAAGTACTAGAAAAAACGAGTAACAGTTGACAATATGGTTGTTACAAAATGGTGTTTATATATGAAATGGATGATGGGAACAGGAACTGGTTGGCAGGAAATGACAATGTAATCGGGAACCAGAAACAGCGTCATTATAGAGGAAACGGAAATGATGTCCATGGGGTTAACCGGAAGTGATGCCAAACAGAGTCGCCGGAAGTGATGTTGTGGCGACCATTTTGAAACCCGGTAATGACCGTTATTATCTTTCTTCTGTTTTCCTGTTGGGAGAAGAGGTTCATGTAAGTACCACGTGATAATCATCTCGCGATGTTTCACTCACCTTTGGGCTTTTTGACTGCCTCCCAATTGCACGTGTGTGACAATAGTCTTTCTCTGATCATCCTGGCGATTTTTCTGATACTAGCAGAGGAAGTGCTGTGGATGCTGCCGATGAGGCTATAGGGTGTTTCATAGATAATGTTATTAATGCTCAATTTGTTAGTATAATTAAAGGCCGGACAATAGCAAGAAAGTTCTGTCGCCTGGGTTTGCTAGTGTGGTGTATTAGTTTGCAGTCCAAATGACAATTTCCTAAAAAAAATCCGAACTCTGAGTGTGATACATTTTATTCTTATTACTTTGTTCTTGCTGCGGTGGGTTGGCGCCCTGCCTGGGGTTAATTTCCTGCCTTGCGCCCTGTGTTGGCTGGGATTGGCTCCAGCAGACCCCCGTGACCCTGTAGTTGGGATATAGCGGGTTGGATAATGGATGGATGGATTATTTTGTTCTTGGCTAATAAAATCAGGCCTATTGTAAATAACCAGAAAACCCAGAATTCACAAAATACTTTCTTGATCCCCATAGTCCCTTTAAATCAGTTGTGACATCTTTTTACTGTACAACACATTTACATTGATTCAGATAAAAAAATCATACTGCAAAAATCACAATACATATACAGTACAGCCTTTGTCTGAGAAAACAAAAACTGTATTAGTTAATTCTAAATTGAGGGCAGAGCATTTTCCAGACAAATGAGCATGAACAAGCCAAAGCCTGTAGTATAAGGTACTGCAGGGTAATTGTTTTTAAGTGTCGTGATTGCGTAATAGAATGTTGTGCAATGAGTTTAAACTGCTCACATGAGATTAAGAAAGAGTTCTCGCTGTCTGAGTGGTCAGATGATTTGATCAGTGGTTGCCAAGGCATCTTGCTAGACAGTTGGGTCTGAAATGAAGTGCACACAGCCTGAGCGCCAGCCTCTGCTGAAGAATGGTTATGTGTGCTTTGTATCAAGCCAGAAGGGTGTCATGCAAGACGGTAAAATCAGGGCACTGTTCTGTGGAGGAATTCTGTCATGATTGAAAAGAGGTATGTATTACCAATTTGGTAAAGGAGAAAAAGAGTATAACTGTTTATGAATCCATTTACACCATAAGTTTATTGTCTCAGTATGATGTGAATTTGTACTACACCACATATGCAGAATGCAAGAACCAATTATGAGCTACATTTCACTTCAGTGTCTGTGCATTTTCAGTTTGATGTGTTCACATTTGTGTGCCATAAGCTTGGTTAGCATCATCACTTTTGTCAATATTCCCTTATAATGAAAAATAAATCTTAACTGCATAAAGGATACTGTATTATGAAAATACATAGGCATGGTTAATATTTAAAATCTTCAGCTCACCACCAGCTTTATGGCAAGAGTATTTTATAAGCATATCTGTATGCAACTTCTTCCAACAGTTAATGAAGAGAAACATTGGTCAAAGTGCTAATGATGTATTTTGTACTGACCTCAGAATGAGCTGAGGTGCCTTGTCTTACCTGTTATAATGAGCCTGAGCTATCCTCTGACAACCTGTTGTGTATCTACATCTGCCTTGGGAAGTGGGGCTGAGCCCTGAACCGCAGTGGAAATATGAAACACTTTTCCTTTTTTATGATAACTAAGCTTTAAAGTGTGTGTTAATGAGGGCCCAGCAGAGTGTTGTCTATTGGAAGTACTTGACAAATTTGTGTTTTTGGAATCTGGACAGAGCAAGATATTTTGTCTGGTTTCTGCTGTAAAGGTATTTGGGTTTGTGTTCTTACTCAATCAACCCTTTCCTTTTGCTTATCTACTTGGGAATCACTTTATTAAGTACAGATAAAAATATTGTGCCTTTCTGATTTTCTCTAGTGTTACACTTTTAGATGACCCCTGTTTTCAGGTCTGCAATCAAAATCTAATATTAGATAAAAAGCACCTTCAGGATCAAATAACACATTTTTTTCACTTATATAATTTACTGAATGAACACAGTTACTGTTATTATTACTCTGGCTACAGTGGGTGAGGCCTTCAAAAATAGCCCACAAAACAGGTCACCTCAGTGTAAGCCTGGTGCCAGGAAAAGTTGGAGCTATAGGCCTCAAAATGAAAGTCAGACTTTACATTTGAAAAGAATACCCAGGAATTTTAAAAGCCTGAATTATGTATCTGTGGGAGAGAACTGTCAAAACTCTGACTGAAATAAATGAGAGCAAACAAAAAAGACAAGAAAAAGACATTTAAACATAAGCCAGGACAGGCTAACACGTAAGAGTGTTTCCACCCAAAAAAACAAAAAAGGGCATGCAGGCTTCAAAACTAACAAAAACCAGACCATGTTGCAATCCATGAGCACACTTCACATCTAGCAGCCTAACAAAAACTCTGATGCCAGGCTTTAAAATGGGCCTAAGACTTTTTACAGATCAAAGTCTCAAAATATACAGAATGGAGGAGGGTTACTTTATATTTGATGATTATTTAGTAAGAATTCAAATTGGAATCAGGTGAAGGCAAAGTACAAAAAAGAGCAAAATAGATATAAATCTAAAGCAAATTATCCATCCATCCATTATCCAACCCGCTGAATCCAAACACAGGGGCCTGCTGGAGCCAATCCCAGCCAACACAGGGCAGGAACCAATCCCAGGCAGGGTGCCAACCCACCACAGGACACACACAAACACACACAAACACACACTAGGGCCAATTTAGAATTGGCCCTAACCTGCATGTCTTTGGACTGTCAGAGGAAACTGGAGCACCCGGAGGAAACCCACGCAGACACGGGGAGAACATGCAAACTCCACACAGGGAGGACCCAGGAAGCAAACCCGGGTCTCCTAACTGCAAGGCAGCAGTGCTACCACTGTGCCACCATGCTGCCCTAAAGCAAATTATTCCAATACAAAACTATTAAACAGTACATTAGAATAATACAGGGGTGAAAGCCAGCATATCCAAATATCAAAAAGAAACAAAATGTAAAAGTAGGAATGAGAACAGCAGTTTCTCTGTTTATACCTCTGGGTGCAGTGCCTCAGGTGTATAAGCAGGTGGCTCCAAGTAAGGGGGTCAGGGCAGAAAAGAAGGAAAACTAATTCAGACAAATGCACTTAAATAAATGACTTAATAATAATAATAATAAAGAACAGAAAGGACAAAAGACAAAATTATTAGCCAAATATTCAAAATAATGTCCTGATGGCAACAATAACGTTAAATAAGAAGAAAATATAATTGAGTCAAGGATGAAACCTCTTACGCTTCATAACTGGCTGCACCAGGCTCACGTGAACTTCCATTTTTGTTTAAACATTTATTCATTCTTTGAATACTGAAAATTTTGTTATTTACAGTAGTATGTTCATGTTTCCTTTCTTATTATATTCTTATTGTCATGCTGTTATTAATGTTATCTTGTTTAGTAAGCACTTCATATTTTTTTTGTTAATTTTGTACTTGTTTTTGTATTGCTGCTTGTCTCCCTTATGTTAAGCCTGATGGAGAAGAACCCCCAATTCTTTAACTTTGAGCCTGCCCCAGGCCTACTTATGTTATGAGTAAATTTAGTGTCCCGTTATATTACAGTCAGAATGTATGTGTGTTTATGCTTTATTGGTGTTTTTGTTATTTTTGAATTATTTTTTTTATATTTCTATGAATTTCTTTGATGTGCATAATTATGTACTATGTTTTTAAATCTGCCTGCATTCCATTTGCTTCGTAGATAGTTCCCCAAGAGGCTGAGCCCTCCTCTCCAGCTATATAGTCAACCTGCAAAGAGGCCTTATTAGTATTTCATTAAAATTATCTAGGAGTATTGCCATTTCTTTGTATTTTTCTCATTTTTGATAATTTATTCTACTGTCTTTGCTTTCTGATTCAGGATTAGTGTAATGGGACTTGTTTGTTTTAGATTTGGCTTTTTATCAACTCATTTCTACACATTTTGTTTTTCTTTTTTTTTAGTAATAAATCCTTTCCAATTACAAAGACTCCTCGTTGCGTTTTGGTTACAGACCAGAGTTTGCCACAATTTCTCCCATTTGTGAGGAATTTTGGAACATTTAATCATATATGTTTTTCCAACTTTAACCCAGTTTTCCCATTATCGGGCCTAGTCAGGCTGAAGCTTACTGTAGTAGCTGGGAGTTAGCTGGACTGGTCGAGTGTGTCCTGGATTGGCCAGTGAGAGTTCTGGCCTGCATCTGTGAATCTTGTGATTGTTTAACCCCTTTTCGTCATGTACAAAAAGCCTGCTACTCAAATTTGGGGTAAGGCTCAATTTGATTCTAACTCTAACTGCACTCTTGAGGCCTAATTTTTGTAGGTGAACCTTCATTTTGTTTAATGAGCCAGGAAAGTGGTAACACAATGGCTGCAACTAAACAGTTCCCTTAATACAATATCAGTCTTGTTCAGACTGTAGAGGAATAAAAGCTCAACCTTTATTGCAGAACTGCTTTAATTCAGAAACACTTTTAATTTCTTTGAGCACACACTGCTCATTTCAGGTCCTGCCAGTATATATTATGTTTAAGTCTGGGCCTGAAACTGTAATTTTGTTTCTTTTGACCCATTCTTTTGTGTCTTGGATAATTATCTTTCTTCAAGACTCAACTATGAAGCAGTTTCAGATCATAGTTGGATGACTAGACATACTCCTTAAAATTTTTTGGTACACAGCAGAATTAATGGTTCCATCAGTGATGGAAGTGATCCATGTCCTGTGGCAGCAAGGCATCTCCATGCCATCACCACCACAACGCCGTACTCATGTTATGATGTTGAATGTTGAGCTTGCTTTGCACTGGACCTAGTGTGACAGTCTACTATAAAATGGAACACTCCTGTCTGTGTGTGTGTGTGTGTGTGTGTTGTCTCTCTGTGCAATCTGATTGGTCAGCGTGGCTTTGGTCTGATTTGTCAGTTTTGCTTTGGTTGTTCATTCAAATGTGATCAAGACAGGAAGAGCCTGGGTATGTCATTTGGCTTTAAACTATTCTCCCAAAAGGCTTGGGAATCATGTAGGAACTTTCTAGCAAAGGAGAAATGAGTATTTATGGTTGTGCTTAGCAGTGGGTTTGTGCATTGCTGCTCTTTAATGAAGTCCATTTTTGACTTTGCTGAGATAAACCTGAAATTCTGTGGATATCTTAAGTACCCTTTGCAGCTTCCTGGATGATTGTATGCGGTGTCATTGGAGTACAGGCTGACCATACTTCAGAAGATTCATTACTCTGTCAGGTATTTCTTATTTGGAAATTATGGCTCTCACTGTGGTATTGTGGAGTTACTGCGCCAGATGTTTGATTTTTTTTTTATTATCTCTTCAATGTTGTGATTCTGTATTCTTTTTTTATTTTAGCATAGGCATAATCTATTTTCCCTTCATGCATTGTTTGCTTTTTAATACTTTAGATATCACAGAATTATTATTATTTTTGATAAAAAAATTTACTAACCAGAACTGAGTTTAATCTTCACTTCTAAAACTGAAGATAACCTCTGGCAAAATATGGAGTCACTAAAGCAGTATTGAATTAAACTGTCAGAAAGCTGTACAGGATGATAATGAAAAAAAACAAAGTTTTTAAAAGGAACAGTTGTGGTCTCAGAGAGAGATGGTAAGGCCAGCCAGACATTAAACAAAGATGACGCAAATGAACAAGATAGAAAAATGTAATCTGTCCTTGAATGAGAATAGTTGGGCTAAAATGAAAATTCTTCCACCGATGGGTCTAACAACTGAAAAAAAATCTTAAAGTTTAAGTATACAAATTTGCAAACCCATAAGGGGGTACATTGGTGTAAAGGGAAAGAGAGTTTATCTAATGGAGGTTTCATATATAAATTTGCATCCATGCCTAGTGTAAGCTCGTAAATGGCAAGGCTAAGGCAAAAAGAAAAAAGGAAGGCTGGCATGGAGTTGGAGTATAGTTGGACACAAAGCAATTTTCCATTAACTAATTTCAATTAGTTAATAGCTAAGTCAACCCACGCCATCAGAAACTTTCCCATGAAATTTAATCAGGAGGTTGTGCACAGGGAGATGAACACTCCTCTCTTTTTGGAACACTTGATAATGCTAATTACAAAGATGGGGCATATCTTTTGACAACTGCATGTTTTTCTGTAAGAAGGGAATGTCAAATCTTCATGCACCATGGGTAATCAAGGATATGTGACCATTTTATATTCCACCCAAGACAGAAAACATTCCAAGAACCTACAGTTTATATTAACCAAGCCCCAGCAACTGAAGAAGAAGACTGGGGAAAATAAGTGCAGAGACACAATGAAACTCTACTGTGCCCCCTCCCCGCCACCTCTATATATCCTATAGCAACACATCAAGGGCTATACCCACACCAAACCCCACAAAATCAGCCCCGCCAAGCACTCCCTTGCACCTACCCAGAATCACATGACATGCAAATAAACCAGACAGACTCTGTGCAGGTGTTGTTCCCCCTTAAACTATTTGTGGGCTACATCTAAGAATTTCCATAAAAAATCCAAAGATCTGTGAAACACAACAGGTAGAGCAATAAAGCAATTAAGAACCAAAATAGCAAATAGTGCCGGGAGAATAAACTATTACGTGAAACACTTGACTTTCAGCAGCTAAGCTGATGAGCCTGTCACAATGAAGCCACCTGTGCTCTCCCCACTAAAAAATGACAAAAGCGTCTACTGTAAGGCTAAACATGCAAATAATAAAAGGATATAAATAATTAAACAGACTGCCTCCAGAAAAGCGCTTTAAAAATTCAGTGTTAAATTTCCTATTGGAACAGAGCAGCAACAGGGGTATTATCCCATACAAGAATACAAAAAAAAGGCAATAAGGAAGGTACACCAGACACCAGGCCTCCATTTCTACAGATATACCTTAAGGATGGAGCTCCTAGGTGCAGAGGATGAAGAGTAGATGAAAGCAAATGCAAGGTGTTTGAAAAAATGTGACGTATATTTACATAAATAAGGATTTTAAAATATGGATTGAGCCTACAGTTCAAGCATGCCTAAAAGAAGAAACATTTAGACCCAAAGTTCCTGACGGGAAAGAAGCCAAGGCAGATTTGGCACTGAGAAAGTGCCAGTGTGCTAAAAGTAGTCAATGACTTCTGTGGCCTGTTTCAGGTTGTCAAAGGTAATACTTCCCGTAGTGTGAGGTGGCTTATGAATACCAGGATAGGGAGAGAATCGGTGTAGCCCAAATAGAGAAGGCTGCTTTTAAATCAGGTTGCATGAACTTTGTGGTATCAGCAGCGGTAGCTGAAGTGAAATCCGAGAAGAAATGACACAATGACCCCGATATGAGAAACTAGGAATTTTATATTATTCTTTTAATGACAATCTGATGGTTATTATAGTTTGGAATTTTGAATTTTATTATTATCTGCCTCATGTGAGAAATGCTTGATGTGGGAATAAATCTTGTAACACTTCTGAAAAATCAGATTAAACCCATGTAATGTGGGTAATATTGCTGGCCAGTCTCTTCAAAAATTTGGTTATACTGTCACCCTTCAAATTCTCTTTACTCCCAGTTATCCACACAATATTGTCATGGTTTCTGTCTCCTAATAATTTAGTTTGGCATTTAAGGATTCAACACAGCCATTTAAAGGCATGTAGTGTGGTGTAGTGGTTAAGGCTTTGGACTTCAAACCCTAAGCTTGTGGGTTCAAATCCCACTACTGACACTGTGTGACCATGTGCAAGTCACTTGACCTGCCAGTGCTCCAATTGGAAAACTAAGAGAAATGTAACCAGTTGTAAGTCACCCTGGGTAAAGGCATCAGCCAAATAGCTTCATGTAAAGATTGGGTCTTCTTGTTTTGCTGGCCAATGGAATCATCTTCATTATTATCTTATCAAGGTTTTGTGAGACTTTCTTCTGCTTAATTTCTAACCACCACCAGGCTCTATGCAGTAAGGTCAATTTTTAATTAAAACTCTGTTGGATCGAGTCCTGCCTTTTGAGAAGCTTTTTGTCATGAATAACTTCATTATTTAAAGAAGGGTATCCATCACCCCTTTGCCTACTTCTATAGATGCCACAGACTATCTCTCTATACAAATGTGTTTCTTTATGGGGCTACAGGATTCATGGTGCCCTTTTTGAGATCCAGACAAAATGCAAGGTAAATGTAAAATATTTCAGAAGCCAACTGGATTACATTGGGGAATTAATAATAGATATACAGCTAAGGAGTAAACAGTGCTGAGGAGCAACCAAATCATGTGTCCATCCATAGCAAGACGTAATGTGATTCATTAACTCTAATAATTATGTGACAAGTGTAGATGTCACATGGGCTGGATGGGCATCCCTGCTAGAAGAGAGGATGGTTCCTTACCCGGACGGGAGGTTCCTAACAGGCAGATTGCGTCCCGGCCGGGGAGGAGAGGGGTATCGGACCTGGAAGGAAGGATCAGAAGGGATGGATGGACAGCCCACTGGAAAGGAAAGACAGTTGCCGGGGTCTTTTTACTCCCCCACCACGCTAGGTGGCAGCAGCCCTGGATATCAGTGCCCTGTGGGAAGCCAGCAGGGCATGCCGGGAAATGTGGTCACTGTGTGCCGCAAGAGGACGCTGCAGAGAGACAAGCTTCCTGCTCTAATGGACGTTCACTTGACCCGGAAGTGCTTCCATCGGGCAGTGGCCCTGGAACCAGAAGTACTCCCAGGTCCTTAATAAAGGGGATTGTGATCCTTTACCCAGGCAAGTTGGAGCTGGGAGGAAGGAAGGCAACACTCAAGTGGAGGAGGGCAGTGTGGTGGTAAGAGTATTGTGGAGAGAGGAATTGTGATTGTAGAGAGAGAGATCACTTGTGCTTTTGATACTTGTGGAGGATTTAGTGAATAAACCATCCTTTTTTGAACCCGGGACTCTGTGTGTGCTCTTGTTTGGGGTTTGGGGCTCACTGACACCCTGTTTTCCATCACACAAGGAAGAGAAAAGAGCCCCCTTAGAAATCAGTCACAACTTTTGCCCTCATTAGAACTTGAAAGTAAGAAGAGAATGGAAATGCTATGTGTTTGTGTTGTATTGGAATTGGGAGCGATGTGGCAATGCTTGACACCATAAGCCTTGCAGACTTTTAGAGTAGTCAGGGAGCAAACAGCACTCTCTAGCAGCATAAACTGTCTGACGTTACAGGGAGTGCCTGAGGCAGCTAAAAGGCTTGACATAAGCTACATTTTGATTATGCTGTTTAAGAAAAAAGGCCTTTAAAAGAGATTTATGTTTCTCTCTAACTATGACAGCTCCCTAGCATGGCAGCAGAGTTTTCAGATGATTGAAAGAGATAATTAGAAGCTGAGTGCTTTTGCCTTATGGATATTAGACTGGGATGGCAAAGGGCAAATGTGTGCAGTAGTGTATATAGTCTATCAGTATGTTGGGCCAATTTCTCATTTTATATACCGGACATACAGCCTCACTCTTATACATTCTTTACAGCTTTGAAAAACATTGTAAGTGCTCTTTTTTTTTTTTAAATATTTTGACCTAAGTAACCTTCAGAAATCTTGTGAGAACTGAAATTTGTTATGCAAAGATGTTAATTGACTGGAGCCTGATTGATGAGGCTGAGGCACCTGACACCATTCAGCTAATTTATTAGCTCACTAAAGATGCATTCCCTTAGGTTTCTTCACAGAGAAATCAGATGAGATTTTCCTTTGTGGCGTTATGCACCTGCTCGGCATTGTCTAGTTTCAAGCTTTGACACTTTTATTTTTACTTTGTTTCTAACCCCTAATAATGTTTACTGAAAGATTTGGTCAAAAGATTAAGAAATAAAAAAGAAATAAAAAGACTCAAAAACAACATAATAAAAAGGTCATTTTCACCACACCTAGTTTGCTATACAACAAATCAGAAGGTCATTTATACAGTATAATGTCTGGTTTTGCCCCACACAATGTTGTAAGAAAAAGCACCTGCAGCCTCCTAGGATCATAGAGCACTGCACAGGAGCTAGGCAACTATACAATTTACATTTTCTGATGCTTACATACACACAAATGCAGTGTAAGTCAAATTGTCACCACACAGTGACTTTATTAATGACTTTGAATAATCCAAGAATATTGTCAGAGTACTGTTCTATGCTGTGGTCTCCTTGGGAAGCAACTTGAGCTCAAAAGACGCAAAACGCCTGAACAAACTTATCAGGATTGCCCGCTCACGGGACTAACCCTGGACATACTGGAAGCTGCTGTGGAAAAGAGGTTGGTGGCAAAACTAGATACCGTCATTAAGAACTCTCTCCATTTCCCCCAGGAGGCGCTGTTATGGAGCACTTTTAGATACAGGCTCATTCCCTCACAGTGTACTAAGAATCACATCTGGAGCCGCTGCTATCAGGCAGTTCAATGCTTTCTTTCTTTTTGTCAAGAAGATTTATTGAAATCCCTTCCAGTTCCTGATTCCACTTATTACATTTCATTTTGCACCCTTCATTTGTTTTACCACTGTTTTGGTAATGATAGGTCAATTTTGTCATCTATGTACAGATTTGTTCTTCTGAAATCTTACAAACTTGCCTCTTACATTAATTGGCAACTCTGAAATGTCCTAGTATGGGTGCCCCATGACAGGCTGGCATACTTTCCATGTTTGATTTCTTCCTCTTCTAGTATAGACTCTAACTCCCCTTAACTCTTCGATTAGATTAAGTGAGTTAAATGAACAAATAGATGGATTTTCAAAGACAGCTCCATTTTTCCTGAAAATAAACTTCATCTAGCTTAAACCCTTGTGGGTGTTTTTATTTCAAATATTATCAAACTGCATGGATTTCTCCCTCAGTTATGTCAGAAAGTGGGTTCTCAGTATTGTGTAGTTTTGGAAAGCAAACTGAAAAAATATTTGGAATCAAAGTTACCATAATGGCTTGCTTTTATCCTGTTGCTAATGGGCAAACTGAAAGAAGCAATTATGGTCTGGAATTTTACAATATGAAGTGAAAGAATTTCCACTCAGTTTCAGTATGCTTTTGCCTGAAGTGTAATATTTAAGGAATGCTCACAAATCCAGTAAAACACCATTTCTGTGCATAAGTCATCTGTTCTAATTCCTTGACTCCTTTTTGTAACATGTGCTAATTAATTGTTCAGTAACCTATGGTATATCTGGGCTAGAATAAGGAATGAGAGGCTGTGCTTCTTAGAAGTACAGTATAAGTGGTTTGGAGTCATTCTTGTTTTCATTTCTTTTAAGTCACCAGGTGTGCCTTTTTGCAGAAAATGTGTGACTTAGGATTTCAGTGTGGAAGCCAGTTCCAAAAATGGAATCGTGCAAGACTGTGCGATGACTTGTCACCTATGAGCAGGCTTTTCTGCATACTTTATGCGTGCATCCTTCTCTTTATGTATCATGACTAAAACTTGTAACTTTGAATGTACAGTATATTCACTCTGCACCCTGTTCTACCTGTTGTTCTAGTTGACATGTCTCCACATTATAAAGTTAAGAAGATCTTGAATTCAGGCAGGTTAGCTGTTCATGTGTATTATTTTGTGCAGCGGCACAGCTAGGGCCCTGAGGATTATTCTTGACTCCCTGCTAGTGACCTCCATAACTCTGTTTTGCTGCGGTCATCCAATTAAACACAGCAGATGTATCTAGAGACTGCGTCTTCAGAATGGAGCCCAGTCAGGATCTGGCAATATGTAAATGACGTTTATTGTTATTTATTTACTTTTTATTTTTTTGCTATATTTCTTTCCTCTCTAATGTTGTGACATATAATGCCATTCCAGTGTTTTTATCTTGGCTACACCTTGTACTCTGTTACCAGTTCCTTCCTTTCTTTCTTTCTTTCTTTCTTTCTTTCTTTCTTTCTTTCTTTCTTTCTTTCTTTC
>JANRMT010062792.1:77870109-77881455 GCA_026402145.1 Polypterus bichir lapradei
TTCTTTCTTTCTTTCTTTCTTTCTTTCTTTCTTTCTTTCTTTCTTTCGTTCTTTCTTTCTTGTGATTGCTGTTCATCTGGCTCCTGTTCACTCAAAGTAAAATAACTTAAATCCCTCACTCAAAAAAATAATGTATCTTAAAACAAAAAATGTGTTTATTACAGATTGTTGAATAATACTGTAAGGGGTGCTCAGGTTAGCTACCATAGGGCTTTGCACTAAAGCTAACAAACAAGGTATACTGAAAATGCTTAATCCAATTTTGTATCAGGTGGTAGGTAGAAGCCAACATTGGATGGTCTTCGGGGCATGGTTCTGGAAGTCATACTATGTGATTTTACAAGGTTGACAGTTGGTATTGTGTGCTCATCACTTTTAAGCCTTACAGGAAGACTCCTGAGGTTTAAAGGGATGACCATGAAAGGATGACCAGAGAATCGAAATCAGAAAAGTAGTATATTCTTTCAACTATGCCAAATCGTTAATCAAGACATTGTGGTAAAGAAGAACAAAGCAAAAGCCAAGAAGCAGAAAGTCAGAATAACAAAAGTAATGTATGCATGAAGGCTAATAGAGCCCATTTCCATGAAGGTTTTTGTTTTTAATTTGAGTATCTGCAAACTCAAATAATGGCATGTATGATGCACTGTTTTTTAGATTGTCATGTCAGGTAATTATAATTATATCCCAGGGACGCACTTCATAGCAATGAACACTGCATTGTAATGATGGCGACTCAACATGGTGTTACCCATATTAAAAAAAAATATCAGAGACAGAAACAGCACAATATATTTCATATCAGAGATTGCAGATTGATAAATAGAAATGTGTTTGAGTTTTCTGAGTGATTTACACATTAAGAAATATAGTGAACATTATTTGACTATGAGTTTGCCTAGCACTACACTTGCAGTGTTTGATTTTCCTGATCTTTTTGTTACGTTTAAAATTTATGATGCATCTCATCTCCTGCTCCTTTCTCAAAAAAATTCACCGCTTTGTAGAGCTTTAAGTAGAGTGGTACCTAATTAGAGGCATCAGGTTCCTTAAATAATCCCAGTTGCTGCTATGAGGCTGATTACATCCTCTGAAGTTTGTAATCCAGTTAGGAGTCTCATGCCTCCTCCACTGAAAACACTTAATGACATAATTAATTATCAGAAAACGGAAAAAGCCTATTTAAAGATAGTTAAGAGAAAATGAACAAGAAACAAATTGAACAGTTTACGAAACTCATACAAACACAATGATTGAGAAAAAACAGCAATGAAAAAAATACAAAAAATGTAAAAACACAAACAAAAAATCATTATTGGTAAGGATGCTTCACAAATACAGGTGTCTCATCACTCAAAACACATTTCACAAGATACCACAGAGCACACAGTCATAACCTTTTAACAAGTCCACAAAGAACACATAGGCAATAATTGGGAAATGTCCATAACCTCAAAAACACCTGTGTGAGGACACAGTGTTGGTCCACTGTTCTGTTACCAGTATGAAGTCTACATAATTACACCAGGATATGAGGTTCATTTAGGATTGTGACTTGACGCATTCAAGGGGATATTGAGCTACAGTGATCCTTAGAGCTATGTTGCTGGAAGGCTTGTGCCCCTGAAATCAGTCAAATGGAGTGGGCCAGAAAAAGAACAATCCAAAAATCTTGACAAAATTTGTCTAGAATAGGGATATGGGAATCTACTCCTGATGTTAACTGGTTGGTACAAGGTGACCAGTATAGCTCTGTGGTGTTAGTCCAGAAAAGATATCTGGGTCTGTATTTATCAAACATCTCAGAGTAGTAAAACGGGCCTACCTGGCTCAAAAATCTCAGAAGATTGCAAATTTGGCCCTACTTTTAGGAGTGGAAGTGAAACCTTTTTATCAAATTTCTAATCTAGGAAACTACTCCAAACTTCACCAGAATGTAGGAGAACTCATGAGCTGTCCTAACTTGCTGTGAGCTGCCAGAAGGTGGCATTCAGGCAGAAATCAGTACGCACATCCTGGAATAGGCTGAATGTTATGAAAACGGTAGACAACAATGAACTTAAAATATATTGATTTTACAGAAATGCAATAATATTCATAATATTTTACTATTCCTGTACATTACATCTATGCAGAGAAGCCATATGCTGTCAGTTGAAATGAAAGTGTTAGTAAAGTTACACTTTTTGGCCAGTGAGAAAAGGTAGCTTTGCAGTAGCAATGATTTGGGTATATCATAACCAAGCATTTCTCAAATTTTGCACCAAACATATAATCCATCCATCCATTATCCAACCCGCTATATCCTAACTACAGGGTCACGGGGGTCTGCTGGAGCCAATCCCAGCCGACACAGGGCGCAAGGCAGGAAACAAACCCTGGGCAGGGCGCCAGTCCACCTCAGCAAACATATAATGTGTGAGGTAATATGCATATTAATATATTTCCCAAACACTAAAGTAAGCTGCAGTCATACAAATTTGTACACACATAAAGATAATTGCTCCAAGTGTGGATAAGTATATTACAATCCCAGGGTGATGTCACGGTATCAATACACAGAAGATAAGCAAGGCTGGATAGGTGATTAACTGCGAAATGTCACACAGGTACGCTGACCACTGCATTCCATGAATACTTGGAACATTTGCTTTACACCTTACAATCCAGGATGATTCAAGAAGGCAGGTGGAGACTCTCAGGGAACTAGATAAACAGAGTCTCACAAAATATAAGGTGGCAGGGGGATCATGGAGAGGGATACAGCACGTCATGAAACCCTGGAAGATGATCAGGAACAGTGCAAGAGTGAACGCAACTTCAGTAACTGGCGAGTGGCTAAATTCAGTAACTTTTACTTTACGAGACAGTTCTCGTTGCCATAACATTGGGAAGGTGATTCTTCTGAAGGTGCGGCTGTGGATCATTCATTGTTAAATAAATTTGCCTGTGGGGCTTTACTCTCATTCGGTGTGTGTGTTTTGGATTTCCAGCTTGGTGTTCATTGTAATATTATTCATTTTGTTGCAAGGTAGCAACAGTTACTTGCAGCTTAGTGAAATATTCTACCTTATTATGTTTTCATTAGAAAGTTAGAACAATCTAGATGAGAACAGGCCATTCAGCCCAAAAGAACATGCCAGTCCCATCTACTTAATTCTTTCAAAATAACTCCAAGTCTAGTTTTTAAAGATCCCTAAAGTTCTACGGTCTACCACAATACTTGGTAATTTATTCCATTTTTCTGTGGTTCTTTTTTCCTATTGTTCTTCTTTCACTTTGGATATTATTATTATTATTATTATTATTATTATTATTATTATTATTATTATCATCATCATCTTTGTGGTGAAGCCTTAGCATTAGTGTCAGAATAATACAAAATGTCATCTTGATTGTTCATTTATGGCAAGGGGTGCCATAAAATCGTGACCTCATTCATTCACAGACGTGGACTTCTACTCCTCACTAGGACTGGGACTAAGATGCTTTATAACTTTTTCTCCTGCCCAACTCAGAGGGAGGACAAATTCTCATCCTGGTCAGACTTTTAGTGCAGTCCCTGGGAGTAATTCTGAGACTCACCAATGCCAAGATGAACTGTGGGGTTGGTGTGATTTCAAATGTGTAGCAGCATGATCAGCCATTACATTTATATTATTAGGCATAATTAATACATTAAGTAAAAGAAATGAGGAATGATGGCCATATAGTAGTATATCTTAATTTTTATTCCTTAACATATCCCAATTATCCATCTAATTGGGGCCATCACAAAGCACACTCATATACCATCATGCTCACCAGCTGTTATCATAAACTGTTATTGGGAATTAGGAGGAAAAGTATATGACCTGGCAAAAAGCAGCATGGCCATGGGGAGAATGTGCAGACTGCACACTGGTACTTGTACAGCTTTAACAATTTACACAGAAATCTGTGATGCACATATCTGACAAATGATAAATTCATCTTCTTGAAAGTGTATTCAAACTGTAAATGATTTTGTTTCAGCTTGTCTGGCGCAAAATAGTTTGCAGGCTTTGGATTCTTGAGATTTTATTTCCTTAACTGTGGCCTCAATGCAGACCTTTCAATAAATTGTTACATCAAATGTTATATGTATTCATAATGAAACAGAGAATTTTGAAATCTATAATGCAAAAGGTGAATGCTGTCCGAAGGATGATCATCTTTGTATTCTTGTTTGAATGTTTTGATTTTGTGAGATGTTCTGTAATGATAAAAAAATATTTTTCAAATGTATGAGTATGTGGGGGTCTCATCTGCAGAGAGTGCTGATGAGTCCAAAATAAGCCACTAGATAAACACTAATGTCTGGACTGATTCTGAAAAAGAAAGGATGAGAATCCTGCATACATTATGAACACTGGAGCAGACATTTGCGCCTGACCTTTAAGACTGTCTAATTCAAAAGGGATGTTTGAGGTATATAATTTTAAACTGAATTTAACCATTTTTGGGGAGACTGGGGAAGCAAATATTCTGTCTAATGGTGGCTTCCATTCATTATCTAAGAAGCTCATTATAAGTTGTCATTTACTGTGCAATCTAAGAGCATTTTATTGTGAGTGTACTGGTATAGCTTGGATGTACTTCCCTCGTTTTGAGTTTTAATAGATAATGGAGCAGGATAATGAAAGTGAGTGGTAATGAAAAAGAAGAAATATTTTCGTGAGTTATGTTAAACAAAAATGTTATCTTGTGATTTGATTGACAGTAGACCTTCTGGTCTCAGATATTTCTTTCACTGTAATCAATTACTACTGAACTGCTACTGAATCTCTGGAGTTTTGCTTTATTTATGGTAGATAACTAGCACAAAGAGTCAGGTATGCTTTTAAAGAAGAAGATCTTACATAGCATGCCACACCACATACTTTGTTGCTGAACCTCAAAACCCTGGTGTTAATTGCCCCATAGTAAAAATTAAATTTGAGTAAAGCAAGTCCACCCTCTGCTTTAGGTCTTTGAAAAAAGTAGTAATTTCAGCTAGGACACAAGCAGATGCAGTCACAAGTTCAGCACAACACAGGCTTTTATATTGTGGGAAACGCTTCCCAGATTGTTTCCCACAACACCAATGCACAGCGCACTAGCACAAATAATAAAATGCACAACACTCTTCTTCAACACCTCTCTCTCTCTCTCCGACTCCTTCCTCCAGACTCTGGCTCCTTTCATGCTGCACCTAGGAGTACTTCCAGTGGCCTGTTAGCGTGGTCTGGAAGCACTTCTGGGTGAGGTGGAAACCCAATGAAGTAGGGCTCTGCAATCCCTGCAGCACTCCCTGGCAGCACCCATAGATCCCAGCAGAGCTGAATAGCAGGACTACATCTCCCATGGTGCCCTGTGGGAATCCGAGGCACTGCTGCAACCCAGGGGGCTGCCATCTACTGATCCAGGGAGATAATGCCCTGGAGCACATTTTCCCCCCCCTGGACCTTCCATTACACAGGCGTCCCTGCTGAGTAAATGTGCCGGGCGTCCACCACACCATGTTAATAGTGTCATAAGACTTACTATTTTGTTAAAACAGAATTTATTTATACTAAGATGTGGAAAAGTACAAACATTTTGGCAGGAGGTTTGTTGATAATGTTTGATGAGTATGCAATGTTTTCTGATGCAACTTAAGAAGACTATTAAAATTAAATCTGAGTAAACCTTTTAACCATTCATGTAGACTGACTTGAAACAGTGAAAAGGAAATGCTGAAATATCAACTAAAGCGTGGGTAATGGAAATGAGGATAATTATATTTTCAGGGAATAATATGCTCTTGTTCTAATTAATTTGAAATCCAGACACCTTGTAGATTTTGTCTACAACACTCAAGTGGAAGTTATTCTGTAAGTCCAGGGCAGGTATAAAGTAAAATTTCATCAGCATTAAAGGGTTGGTTTTGCCAAGACAATTCTTTAGAATTCCCAGAATATCTGGTTGACTTCTCCAAGAAATGCCAAAATGGATCAGTTACAACAGTGAAAAGAATCTGTCTAGAAGTCTGCTGTATTGTAGTTACTTCTTAACCACAGAGAATTGTGTGAAAAAATAAATAGCCGATGCACTAATAAACTAATATTAGGGTTAAGAGATTCACACTGAACTGCTAGAACTAAAAAGAAACGGGCTGTGGTCCTTGTTGACAATTGCAGCCTACTCTGAAATATTGTATCTCACTCCCTTTAGTGACCTGAACACCCCGCCTTTGAACAGAGCAGAAACGGCCAGCGAATGTTTTGACTAAAATAACAGGGCCTTAGTTTCTATACACAATGAGGCCTGTCTGACGTTTAATTTTAAGGATGTAATACAAGCTTTGTTGTTTGCAACTGAGTAAATGTTAAACAAGACAAATTTCAAAGACTAAAAGATTAGTAAGTAGTTCCTTATTATTTATTTCCTTACTGTGATTATTAAACATCACTTCATGGACCCCTCATTTCGATATGAGGTTTAATTAAATCTTTACTTTGGTAACTATAAGCTTCATCTTTAGTGACTTTAACTGCTAGACAGCTGCACTGACCAATTAAGATGTGCACATAACCATGTCCAATTATGAACAGAGATGAAAGCCCATCAGCTCTGTAATGATTAGGAAGGAATGCATAAGTTCCAGTTTCATGAAAAAGAGTTTTCAGGCTTTTCAGAAACCTTTGTAGTGAGCAATCCATTTAGTGAAGCAGACTATGGACCATAACAAGCATCAGATGTATAAAATACACACATATGACATATCATGAAATCCATTAGTGGCACATTCAAATGGGTCATGAATTAAAACCCTATAATCTTTGGCTAGAAGTCTTGACCAACATCACACTTTTATGGTGTCACAAAAGGTACCTTTGTCTTTGTATGAAATAGTCGAAAAAATCCTAACGCAGAGAAGGTGACAGAGTATAGCACCTACAAGGTTAGAATGTCTGATACTTTAGATCTATTTTGCCAACAACAGATTTTGTTGCTGGTTGCTGTAACGAAGTGTCCAACTGGAATGTTATATCAACAGTAGAGAGAGGCTAGTAGTGTTTTGACCTGGAAGCCCTCTCTAGGATCTCTTTGCTTACCTAATGCAACATTTAATCCGTGACAACAGTTAGAAAAGAAGCAAACTGCAGTCCTTATGAAAAAGTCATGCTTGTTGAATCACTCCTTTCCTTCATATCATGAGGATTGTTTTATGAATTTCAATGGCAAAATCGGTTCTCTGGTTAGGATTCTCAAGGAGAAGGTTAGCAATTTTGGGTTCTTTCAGTTATAAATGTCCTTAGACCTGTACTCGTACTATCAAAATCACAACGGAATATGCACTTGCTGCTGATTGTGATGCATTGCGTTTGAAATGGTGGTGCTTTGATGGAATTAGTATGCATTTGGGTTTTAGATGTATTACCTGCATGTTTTATTTTTACACTAATCATTTGGGAATGCTTCAAAACTGTAAAAAGCCCACATTAGCTTCAATACTGCAAGAATACACCCAAATACAGCTTGACCCGATTAGTTGCCCAAGAACAACAATGATAGGCAAAGGAAAATAATAATAAACTATAATGTCACAAGATTATGAGCACATAATTTATTATCAAGACAGTTCACCTCTCATGTGTTAGAAGCACTACAGAACAAAGAATGCTCTCATGGTGTGTAAAAGAGCATAATCAGAACTGAACAACAGACAAATGGATCAATAAACCAGATGTAAAAAAGAACTAATGACAAGACTTAACACAAAATAGAGAGCCGGAGCCCAGAGAGTAAGGAAAAGGCCACAATACTGTACTAAAGTCTTCTTGGTAGCTCCTTTCACCTGCCTTCTACCCTGGAAGGAAAGTGGAAAGAAATTGTGAAAAATGGTTACAGATGTATGCACTCCACTTTCTTAAATAATAAAGACATAACACTTTCACATGCATGCATACATCTGATCTCATGAATAGGGACCTGGCGTCGTTAGCAACAGCAAGATTACCAGTGGTCAGAGGAAACCACACATGGAAACAAATATTGTCACAGCCATGCAAACAAAATGCAAACAAGAACAAAATCATAACTAATAATACTTCCTGAACAAGAGAATAATGCCATCAAGACTGCAATAACCTGAAAATCGAAGTAAATTAAGTAACATTAAACTACTTTCACTGCTTCCATAATGTTCCCTCTAGTCTAAACACAAACATACTGAGGTATGTACTGTAACATGTTACATTAACTAAATGAGAAGGACTTCTGTACTTTGTTTGTGTTCAATGATCCTGGACATGTGCAGAGGAGAGATGCTGGGTATATTGGGAGAAGGATGCTAAGAATAGAGCTGCCAGGGAAGAGGAAAAGAGGAAGGCCTAAGAGAAGGTTTATGGATGTGGTGAGAGAGGACATGCAGGTGATGGGTGGAACAGAACAAGATGCAGAGGACAGAAAGACGTGGAAGAAGGTGATCTGCTGTGGCAACCCCTAAACGGAGTAACCAAAAGAAGAAGAAGATGATCTTAATGAATCAGGCCTGCTTTCTGGAGGAAAACAGCTAATGTAAGGATTACAATGTTTTTCCCTTTAGCTCCTTGGATTAATTACCTATACTCAGATTTTTTCATCAAAGTATTAAGATGCCTAGTAGATAGTGATGTGGGATAGATGTGGGAAAAAACATATGCCCCAAACAACACTCTGTTTTCCTTTGTCTAGTATGTGGATGGATTGTGAGTTCACTTTTAGATTTGTTCTAAGGTGTAAATGCATGAAGACTATAAGCATAATCTTCAGGCATGCTACCTGGCCTTGCATATTTTAATGCTATTTTTCTGCACCCTGTTATTTTATTTTTATTTTAATGTTTGTTTGACTGGGGCATGGTCAAGTGGTATGTGT
This sequence comes from Polypterus bichir lapradei, assembly GCA_026402145.1. Classification (NCBI taxonomy): domain Eukaryota; kingdom Metazoa; phylum Chordata; class Cladistia; order Polypteriformes; family Polypteridae; genus Polypterus; species Polypterus bichir. The sequence continues at coordinate 77,879,011 of JANRMT010062792.1, forward strand.
GCGTTGGCGAGGAGATGTGGTCACATGATATGTGGGGCATGTCTCTTGGGGCCACTTCTCATCACTACATAAGTAGTTCTCTAAAGTTGGCTCTTCTGATGCTAATGAAGAAGTGAGACTCTCTTTTTTGAAGCCTAAATCTGCTGCTTTGTACTTACTTAGTTGTACTTTTTTCATAAAATTTGATGCTTTTAATTTTTCTTATTTATGTTACTTTTATACAACACTATTTTGGAGCTGTCGGTGAGTTGTCTTGGTGAGTGTGCAGCGTTAACTGGCTGAAGTAAACAGCCAGTAAATCAAAGAAGCGGAATGGTCTGCACTTGTTTGTCCAACTTGTTATGTTCTTGTTTCCTTCTGTATCAGTGCAGGGCTTCTGAGTAGGCTTTGCTGTTTGGGTTAGTGCCAGGGCCTATCAGCCACATTCTTTGCTTGTTTTGGGGTCTCACTCTTACAAATGAAACTTGTGGAAGGCTCTTTTCTATTACACTTTTTCTCAAATGCTAAAACACATTTCACAAACGTTTCCTCCATGTTCCCCAATGTCTAAACACAACACCCTTTTCTAAAGCTACATAAACACAACCACACCTTCTCACTTCAAAACTCAAACTTTCACACCAAAAGAGCAGCTCGGAGCTTTCAAAAATGTAAACACTATACACATCATTACACACTTCAGCAAAACAATTGAAAACACAATGCTCAATTTGTGAGAAGGTTCTTTGTTTCATAACTGCCAATGCATATTTTTAGAAACTTTACAGTAACGGATCTTCTTAAATCTCTGCAGAGGATTAGGCATTTAGATTTGTGAGTTTCATATGAAGAGTATAAATCTATAGAAAATTCTGCATGTACACTACTGTAACAAAACTCAATGCAAAAACAGAATCTATTGCACACAACAGTACTCTTGAAAACATGATCAGGGTGTGAAGTTTTTTTATTTACTTTATTCACACCACACACACACACCACAATCACTGTGCGGCATCATGTCGCTGAGCTGCATCGGGCCACATCACCTCATCCACATCGCAGGCTATATTGTCTCTTGCCAGGCACCGCGGGAAAAACGCCCTGGAATGGCGAATCCATCCTTGAAAGGCCTCCACTGGGATGTCAACACAGGCCAGCTCCATTGCCCTTAGGAGGTTCTCTCTAGTGTATGGTTGTCTGTCATAAACCTTCCATCTCCACGATGAGAAGAACTCCTCTATAGGGTTCAGGAAAGGGGAGTAGGGTGGCAGACAGACGTTTAAAAAGTGGTTACTGTTGGTGGTGAACCACTCTCTGATTTGGTTTGTTCTGTGGAAGCGGACATTGTCCCAAATGATCACATAAATGTGATGTGCGGGCCCAGGATGGTGTTGTTGGCGGTCCAGGAGGATGTCTTTTAGCTCCTCTAGGAAGGTGAGGAGACGTTGGGTGTTGTAAGACCCAAAGACAGCATGCCGGTGGACAAGCCCCTCCGAACCCATGGCCGCACAAAGAGTAATATTACCCCCCCGTTGGCCAGGAACCTCAGTGATGGCTCTTTGGCCAATGATGTTACGGCCTCTTTGCCTTCGTTTCTGCAGGTTGAAGCCAGCCTCATCCAGGAAGAGGTACTCATGAGGTCTGGCCATCGCCTCCAACTGTAATATCCTCTGTGAAAATGTGAAAGTGCACAGGTGTTCAGAACAACAGTCAATCAGGTAGCACAGTATTGTCCAGAAGTAATGTAGGCCACTGAGCAACACAGTATGTCCACTAAATGTACTGTGAACATGGATGTATACTTATTTGCACATACTCGTAACGTAGGTCTTTGTGTCGTGCAGAGTTGCGCTCAAAGGGAACCCTATAGACCTGTTTCATCCGCATCTTTTGGCGCCGGAGAACTCGGTCTATTGTGGCCAAGCTGACATCATCAATGCTCTCAAAGTTGACATTATCGGCAATGACTTTGTCTCTGATCTCCCAGAGTCTGATGAGGTTGTTCTCACGAACCATATCCACAATGAGGGTTTCTTTTGCCGCTGTAAATATGGCAACCCTTCCACCTCTATGTGGCATTCTTTCAGCTCTAAAGAAAGAAACATGTGTTGTCAATTGACATGTTTTACAATAACAACTGATTTGAAACCAATAGACTACTTTCACAGGCTTGTAAAACTGTATTGTGACAAAGAAAGCAATAGAGTAAAATACCTGTTGTGTTGTCTGAATGCCCTGATAATGGTGGCCACGGTGAACCTACTCAGGTTTGGGCGGACTCTTAGTCCTGCTTCAGCCATTGTCATGTCATGGCCAATGACATGGTCAATGACTGTTGCTTGCATCTCGTCCGTAATGATGGTGCGAGGTTGTCTTGCTCTCCCTCCTGGACCTTCTCCTCTCCCTTGTTGGCCTCCTCCTCTTCCTCGTTGGCCTGCTCCTCTTCCTCCTCTGATTTGAACT
>JANRMT010062792.1:77881465-77893870 GCA_026402145.1 Polypterus bichir lapradei
TCCTCCTCTGATTTGAACTCCTCTTCCTCGTTGGCCTGCTCCTCTTCTTCCATGGCCAGCTCTTCTCCCTCCTCTGACTCGAATTCCTCTTCCCCTGACTCTGCCTTCATCCATTGTGTTTGTTTGGAATCTTCAGCAAACTGTGCACTCTGAACTTGCTTTTATACATGTGGTCACAGCATTAGCAACAAGTGTCTTCAATTTTGAGTCGTTGTGTGTAATGAATGATACCAGGTGTGTTCATTGTGTTCAAATATTGTTGACTGTGGCAAGCATTTTGCATCACATGAGCTTTCATTTGAGAATATGAGCAGAGTTCTTTTGCAACTTGTGTTTTAGCAAGGAAAAATGTGTTTAGATTTATGAGAACGGAGGATTGTGTTTTGTGAATTGTGTCTTCATGTGAAATGTGTTTATGATATTGGAAAATGATGGCTAGATTTAGTAAACGTGTTTAGACAACTGGTCATTTGGTTTAGAGGATTGGCTTTTGTGTTTTAGCATTTGAGAAAAACTGTAATGTAACTGTAATTAAATTTTTGTGTGCCTGCTAAGCACTGCTAACAGTGGTAACTAGCCAACCCGCGGCATACCATACGCGCATAATCAGGCCGGTTTTTTAATGATTTTTAAGCACAGGGAGAAAATTAACATTTGAAAAATCGGTAATGTAATAAATCAGCAAGAAAAGCAACATTGTAACAATGCACGGAACGAACCAACACACAATCGTCCGTGACTGAAAACTGGCGGACCGCAATCGCGCCTTCTCCTGCCAGACGGAGGGATGGGGGTGCACGGCGCGGAGTGTGGAACCGGAGGAGAGGAGAAGGACGTCCATTCAGCTCCCTCCATCATGCTAGTCTGCTGATTTCTCGTTCAGTATGCACTGCCCGCTCATGTGCCCACCTCCAACTCGTCACTTGAGTCATTGTCGTCTTTACACAGTCCAGATGCACCTGTGACTCACGTAGACGTTTCATTGCTCTGTGCGGTTTTGGCTGCTTTTCTATATGTAATCCACCAAGACATCTGACCCCGGTAGTAGCGAGGTTGAAGGGGGGTGTGTACAAAGGGTAGGGACGCAACCAGCGGGAGCGTATGAGTCGCACTTAGTGGGAATTCCACGGTTTGCAGCCCGAATGGGGTTCAACGGCTTACCCACGCCTCTCTGCACCGGGTAGACACACGCTCAATCTCATGCATAATTACTTATTGAATGCTAAACACTTCTGGAAAGACACGGTTGTCTAAAACGGGTTGGTGTGAGAATACAACAGTAAGTGAATGAAAAGATGGAACTCTGGAGAGAGCAAAATACAACACAATAGTGAACCCGCGGCATAACAAACGGCGCATAATTATTTATTGATGGTTGAACACTTCTGGAAAGACACAGTTGTCTAAAAAGGGAGGGTTTGAGGATACAACAGAAAGTGAATGAAAAGATGGAACTCTGGAGAGAGCAACATATAATTGTCCGTGAGTGAAGAAGACGCATGTTTGTCGCGGATGCGAATTGCTGTATGTAGCGTGTAAAACAGTTTGCTATGGTGCACGCGGTCGTGCGTCGTAACCGAAAACTCGGTTTTTAAAGACTGCTTACTTCATTGTGTTTTAACCTCAGTTGTAAAGGATTGTTTTAAGGATCCCATGGGATACCCCTCGCAAACTGTTTTACATGCTGCATATGGCGATTCACCTCCACGAGAAACATGCCTCTATGAACAGTCAAAGTGGCAAGGAGGTACATGAGGCGTCTATGACAGACGAATATAAATGACGCTGTTCTTTCTGTGTCGTCGCGTCCGAGTTGGTGGGCGTGGCTCTGCGCGTTGTTGTCGTATCCAATGGTCTTGGAGTTGGTGGGTGTGGCTCCTCCCTGCGTGCGCCATAGGTGTCTTACTTGTCGGCGGCTTAGTGAATCCATGCCCCTTCCGGCCTGCTTTCCATGGGTGTCTTGCCTTAGTGAATTATATATATAGATGCTGGATACCTGTGGACCCCACTTTATCTATCTATCTATCTATCTATCTATCTATCTATCTATCTATCTATCTATCTATCTAGAATGAGAAGGACCACTGGACATAACTGGAGAGGCAACAGACAATGAGATCAATGAATCAATGAGACAAGATTAATGATGATGTTTATAATCTCCAAAACTAGTTATTTAATACTTAAAATCTCCCAAACTATACAGATATTCACTAAAGGTAGCTGAAAAATTGAACAGAATTTGCCAGTTGTGTTTGTGTCCCATGTCCTTATGTGCTTCATACTAAAACATTTATTTGACTGCTTTTGCAATATGCTCCTTTTTTAAATACTGAACTGTATTTTATAATCATTTCTAATTCAGTTTCAGATAAGTAGAATAAAATTCAATGCCGGCTACAGCTATCCACTCATGTAAATGCTTAACAAGATCAAAGAATAGATTCAGTACAGATCCATAGAAAACAAATAATCTGTCACTTTTATAACTTACATATGTGTTACAGTTTACATTTTGATCATCAGACTAACCCGACTATGATCACTCACTGCATGCAAAGCTAGAGTACCCAGAGAAAAAGTCTGAATTAGCGTAAGCTGCTTTAATTCAGGGTGTTCATATGAAATGTCATGATTTACTTCATAAGGTAGAAATGTATAACAGGCAAGAATAGTTGTGTCAAATGCTTTAAATGTGTGGGCAAATCAAAAAGTAAAGACAATTTGAAAATTGCACAGTACACGCAGTGGATAGAAGCTGACTCAATACAACACGTTCATGATGGCTTATGGGTAGTAACACACTCAGTGCAGCACTCTGTTGTGTGTCTAGTTGAAGTCAAGGTGAAATGAAAATGGGCACTCCACTGCAGATTGCACAGTTACTGAACAACATGCTGTAGTGAAACTTCTTTGAGGAGAGGGAGTGAAACCTGATTTATTCACTGAAGGATGCTGACTTGTGCAGATCAGTAAGCTGAATTATGCATCTTGTGCAAACTTTACAGTACCCCAAGTCATCAGGCACTATGGCATATACACATTCATAGCTGACATCCAAATGTGCAGCAGCAGTAGACAATGTAATCCAATGGTCTTCTCTGATGAAGGCATTCCCCATGTCGATATGGGCATGAGTGTTGATCGTTGTGAAGATCAAGCTTCATCAGTCACACATGTTCTTCCTGCTTTAAACCTTTTTACCCATTTGTGAACTATTCATTGAGTCATTTCCATACTGTGCCAACCCCCTTCAGTGAATTTCATCAGCTTTCACTCCTTGTGCCCATAATAAATCTCACAATGGTTCATTGTTCATCAATGGTCATGTTGATTTGACCTTGCCTTCAACTAGATTAATGGCAGAACACTGTGATGTGCGTGTTTGAACTACACATAAGCCATCGCAAAGGTGTCATATTGCAGCAGCTTCTGTCCTTTGTGGTTACGGTGTAATTTTCAAAATGCCTTTACTTTTTGATTTACCCTTGTATTAAAATGGGTGCTTCCATCTTAAGAGTCTAAATATTCTTGATTGTATTAGAAATTTATAATTTTTCCAAACATCCATAGATGGCTAGATCCCTAGAAAAGAATCAAAAATAAAAAATATGAATATTCATATTCACTGACCAGGGGCAGAACGGTGGCGCAGTTGGTAGCGCTGCTGCCTCGCAGTTAGGAAACCTGGGTTTGCTTCTCAGGTCCTCCCTGCGTGGAGTCTGCATGTGCTCCCAGTATCTGTGTGGGTTTCCTCCGGGTATTCCGGTTTCCTCACACAGTCCAAAAACACCCAAGTTAGGTGAATTGGCGATCCTAAATTGTCCTTAGTGTGTGCTTGGTGTGTGGTTGTGTGTGTGTGAGCGCCCTGTGGTGGGCTGGTGCCCTGCCCAGGGTTTGTTTCCTGCCTTGCACCCTGTGTTGGCTGGGATTGGCTCCAGCAAACTCTGTAGTTAGGATATAGCGGGTTGGATAATGGATAATGGAGTCTAAAATGATTCATCATATGCTTATGCTAGAAAGCTGTGATTTTTAACCTTCTGGGAGTTGCTCTTAGGCCACTGGTAAAGAGTCAAATATTAAAAATATCATGAAACAACGTTTCACTTGCTTATATTACCGATCCCTATTGACCTTTTATACTCCATTTGGTGGTGAACCCCTGGGGCAAGTTGATTTGGCATACTCATTCTCTGATATTTTTTTCTGATGGCACCTATGGTTTATTCTGCTTCATAAAGGTGTAATTTTCTACACAAAATAAAGTCCAAAAATAGACTAAATATTATGGGTTTTCAGATCTAGGGGGACAAAAATAACAGTATCCCCAAAAAGCTCAACATCTTGCATACTTAGACTTCAAGATAAATTCCACAGTGTATCATGTATGGTTCTTTTCTTGTACTGGTGAGTCAGGAGACACCAGACAAACAAAAAACAGAAGTGATTTCAAGGCATTTATAGGTAATTTTTGTGAACACAAAACCCACACAGTCATTGGGAGACCATGAAAGCCGCTTGAACCCCACATAAACAATCTGAAATGCAGGTGTCACACACGTACGAATAGGAGGCATCTAAAGGGCATTAGTAATTGTAATAAAACATCCGACCAAGGGGTGGCGGAGTGCGCTGACTGTCTTTCTCAGTTCCCCACAGACCTTTCCTGGGAAATCCTGCAAAGTTCCAGCGCCTCAGAAGACATCACTTCCTGTGTTGCCCCCTTTGCTGACATCACTTCCGGCACAGGGGCCTTTGTTGACGTCACTTCCGGTCCAGACGACATCACTTCTGATTCCGGCCCTTTTGATGACGTCACTTCATATACGGGCCTTTAAAGCCTCCATCTTTGTCTCTTGTGATCAGTTCTGTTTTGGACTCTATTCTATACACATTGTGTTACTTAATTCAGCTTTTGCAGCCGGGAAAAACAATATACAGGTGGCTGCCCCAAATCTTTATGATGTCTTGGACTCTTTCTTGTCACATGGGATCTATATGCAAGACTGTAAAACAGGAGTCCTAGCCACTGCACCACTGTGCCCCAAAACAGCAGAATCCCTCTGTTGGCATAAAGTTTCATTATCATTCCTGTTGAGATCTTTAATTGGGAACTCTTCCTACCTTCCAGTAAGCCACATTCCACTGTCTTCCTGTTTCAAAGTTGTTTGTTCCTTGCATGAGAAGAACATCAAAGAAAAATCTGAGGATATTGTTGTAACTGAATCAGATTTAAATGTGATTTCAAGGTTATCTCTACAGTTTCACTGCTTTCAACTCAAACTGCCTTCTAGTAGGACAGAAAGCTTTATTGTACGCCTTTGATTGTTGGCATTTTGATTTCAAAGATCTGGCAGCTAGGATTTCTTCTTATCCATCCATCCATCCATTATCCAACCCGCTATATCCTAACTCCTGGACTTGATAATACTTGCTCCTGTATAATTCTCGTGTAACTGTATCTAGGGCTTCGAAAAAAATAAAGCCATACCCAGTGAAAAAGCTATCCTACAACTTTATATACTGTATTAACCATGCTATCCCAGTATCTCCTGGGAACTCCCTAAAATCATCTGTAATATTTCTACTATATCCACTATATTTTCTCAGGCTTTGGTGCTGTCTGTGTGAAAGCTAAATCAGTTTAGCCATAAGGACTTTAGTGACATAACAAACAAACAGACATAATCAATACAATACGTGTATAAATCAATATGCAGCCTGTATCACATCCAACACTCCACTAAGTTAGGCATGATTATGCTTTGCTGTGGTGCCTGAGGGTGCAATAAAAATTACGACTGCAGAGTCCCAATATGTTTGTCCCAGTCAAGATTACAGCTCTCAGAAAGCCATCAAGAGGATAAAATCTTTAAACTCAAGGTTGAGTACAAGTACACTATTCTGTTTTGGGTACATTAGAAGTTTTGTAAATCAACTGGAATTTTGGCAAGTTGAGTAGTAACTTTATTCTTACTATTAATAAATAACTGTAAATAGATAAAAACAATTACGATAATATCAAGTTCTAAATGTATCTAACAATACAATATTCTCACAGTATCTCACATCAAGTCACAGTTTTACAGATGTATTTATACTGTGAAGAAGGAAGGGGGGGCGCTTCTCCAAAACTCCCTTCCTTCAACGCTGATACAATGGGAACAAATACAGTTTGCCTCCTCTTTGCTCCGCTAGCTGTTGGGCTGCTGCTCTGTCGCGTGATATCCTTCTCGCGCGGCACTTCGCATACTTAAAAACCTGAACTGCACCTGTCCTTTTTGGCTCTTTGCTTTGTTTCTCTCTTCTCCTCCATACATCCTGTGCTCCTGTTGGGGGTCCCACTCCTGGCACGCACCCCTACGATGAGGAAGATGTTCTTGCATTCTTTTAATTGAGAGATGGAACTGTCACCTTTGTCTTCACATGGAGTTCATTTTACTTTTGAAAGAGACATGTTTGTTTGGAGTGTTTGAATAAAGTTCCTGTCTCTCCAATCTCTTGTGGTTCTGTGCAAATCTTTGACCCAAGCGTGACAATACGTACTGTATTAACAGATGGAAAGTTTCCTTTGTCAGATTAGACTGCCCAGCACAAGATCTACAGTAGAATGCCAAGAAATGAGTGGGCAGCCAGTTGGCCGAGGTTTCCGTGACTATGACTGTGTCTGACTTTGTCTTTACCTGTTCTAGTGAATACTGGACCCTCCAGAGAGATTTTGTTTATCCAGCGATGCTGAAAACTTGATGTATTTTTTTCTCTCCTCCTTTGTCAATTGGTCGTGGTTCAAGAATGAATTAGTAGACAGACATTGCAGGGCTCCATTTATGTTAATCAGTTTCAAGTCGCTTTGTTTTGTTGTCTGTTTAAACAGATCTGTGTCTTTATTTGTACTCATTATGTAATTAGTAATTTATAAAGTTTGTATTTGTATCTACCTATAAATTTGTCACAGTGGTCTCAACCTGCAATCTGTGAAGAGAGCGATATAAAAATAAGCTGAATTGAAAAAAAAAGGAGTTGGTGGGCTAAGCCTATCCCAGCAGCACTGGGCGCCAGATGAAAAACAGCCCTGGGCAGGGTGGTAGTCTATTGTAGGGCCCACTCATACATACACCCACACTCACACTTGGGCAAATTTAGTCCTGTCATTTAACTTAAGCACACACAGAAACAAAAAAAAGACATTCACAGTCTTTACTGGAAATAAGAAGGCACAGGGTTAAAGCTCACGATGCTGGGTGTGTGAATCAGCAATACTAGCCACTGTAGCCACCGTGCTATCTGGGATGTTTCAGCCAAGGTTTCATCCCTGGCTCAAGCACATTTCAATCACAAACTTTCTTTTTGTCCAGCACAGTTGGACCTTGACTTCTGATTTTACTTTTTTATCTTTCTTTAGTATGTGATTCAGTCTTGAGTTCTTCTCACATCAAGGAAAATAATTGTTATTTAATGGTCTGTATGTATGTATGTATATTTTATGATTTATTGTACTTTTTGAATTATTATTTTTCATATTTAATGTATTTTAGTTTTGTTCATAATTGTGTATTTCCCTTCATTAATTGTGTTTCATGGATAGAGCCTCAGGAGGCGGGGCCTCCTAGACATGACTCCTTCTGATGCCTCTATTTTTTTGCTATTTAAGCCAAGAGCTGAGTAAACTCATATCACAAAATCATTGTACTTGTTTTTGGAATATCATTAAGTATTGTTGTTTTTGTTCGTGTTTCTGTTTTTTGTGTCTTTCTTGCTTCTGTTTCATTATGCCTTCTTCTGGTCTATGTTTTGGGACGTGTTTGCTTAGAATGGCCTTTTAGGCAACTCCTTTTTTCCATTTTTGCTCTTTTGAATATTTAACTTGTATTTTTCTAATAAATCCTTCATTTATAAAGATTAATTTTTTGCCCTTTTGTGCACATGTTGAGGGTTTACAGTCATTCCTCTTGTTGTGGGGCTTTTGAATTAATTTTGGGACTTTTCTAGTTATTTCAGCCAGTTTCCCATTTTGGAGGCCTGCTAGGCAAAAAACAGCAATTAGCAGTTGGAGTAAGTAGGATTAGGCTGGGTCTCTTCTGGGCAAGCTGATGTAGACCCTGCCCTGCCACTTGTAGAGCATTTTGATGGCTTTGCACCATTTCTGTTATATTTGTGACTCCTAATTGCAACAAATATGACAGCTCTTGTCTCTCAGCACCAGATGCATTAGTTTATTTCACTTCAGTGACATTTCTACAACAGTCATTTATAGTGAGCCGCAGTCCATTCCTGCCCTTTACCAGAGCAGGCTTTGTATTCTTGAGACCCTGACCAGTTTTAAGGGGTCCAGACAGCCCGTACAGAAAACTGTTCCCTGTTCTTTCACCCTATGCAATTCCAAAGGTTTTGCATGCTTACTGGTAACATATTCCTGTGTGAGCTAGAGCTCGTCCTGACTTGAAGTTTATATTTGCTATGTGTTAATTAACTCAGCAATGACATTTGCTAAGAAGGAGACATGTTTATTTATTCACACTTTTCAGATGAAAAGTCTTTTGTTACTGGAACGGGCAGCTCTTCCCTAAATTACACAGTTTCACCTAATGAGGGTTTCCAGATATAAACTGAAGGTGCAAGTCTTGTGACTGTAATATTTTATTTTTTACACTACTGTCAGTATTATTCAAAAAAATAAAGCACAGAGAATTGGGCTTCAGTTCTGATCTGGGCATTGTCTGTGTGGATCCTCACATCCCCCTTCTGTTTCTATGATTGGTTGGTTTGCTTTTCCTTTCATCTGTCCATGATAGTCATTCTGTGTGTGTATTATTCTGCCGTCCACCCAGTTTTGGTCAGGGCTGTGGCTCTCTGTGATGGCTCTGTATTGGCAAACGAGGGTTCAGAAGATGTTTAGTGGGCTTATTAGATACTCTGGTAACTCATACTAGCCGAAGCCCGCCGTAGCATACGGCGGTGTAAGAATAGGAACGGAAAACGGTGAGAAAAGGAATTCATAAATCGAGAAGAAATAAATACTTCTTGAAAGATGCAGTTGTGAATAGGTGTTTTGATGGTGACGACAGATAATGAGTCGAAAGATCTAACCCTAGAAAAAGCCATGTACAACTGACCGTGGCTGAAGACTGGTTGTTAGAATTATTGTGAAGAGTAAACAGCATGTGGGTATGAGGAAGGCCGTGCTTCTGAAATCCGATTATGTAAATATAATCAATAACAACCTCAAAAAGATGTTGTTGTAGAATGTCTCTAAGTAATTTCTGCAGCTTAATCCAAAAGACTTGTACTACAGTATCAGGTGTGTGCTCCAGTCTTTGGGTATCTGACAGTACATGTAGAATTTCTGGCCAAGCACGATTACATGTGATAAATAAATGAGGCTGTCCGAATTTACGTACTATGGCCATGGCATCCTGCTAGTTTTGTTGCATGTATCTTGGACTTCCTGGAAATGTGGATGGTAATATGATCATTTTGCCTGCACGTACGTTGTTATTTTCAGCATTTGCTTGCAGTGCGTCTGACAGTCCTTTGTATTGTTCCACGAGCAAATCTTGTTGATCTAATTTGAAATAGTTGAGACACACGCCCTCTGTTTTAACATGCACATCTACGACGTACTGTTGGAATAGTTAGCCGCTGGAGTGCAAAATACTAAATGTATTCCTCATTGCTAATCTGTACGCATAAAATTGGCACTGAGTAAGCCTTCTTCGCTTGGCGGTTCTTTTATCAGGAACATGTTGTAAATCTTTGTGCCAGCCAATGTCTCAGTAAGGGAATAAAAGTGGGTAAACCATAGGATTGCAATTCATATTGAGCGTGGAAATCTGTTTACAGGAGTTGCCTATGGGACAGATGCAAATATCCCTTTCGGCAGGCATTTCGCCATCTTCTCCGACGAAAATTGCTGCAACATTGGTGTGATATGTCGGGGCATTGTATCGTAAATCCTGTCTAGGGTTTTCTTCGAAAAGCATTCGCACAGATGCTGTTGGATTGGACTGAGCGATTTCATGCATGTGTTTGTATGATTTAGCGAAGGGTTTGATGGTTCTGAACATGAAATCTAGCTGGAGAAGTAGATTTTCGCTGCATGTAGAGTTTGCTTTATTTTGTAGGCGTACTGCAAAAGGTTGGTGAGAAATACTGTGTCGGCTGTGTGTGGGCGGGACCGGTTTTAAGGTGGAAGCAGGACGATGGTCCTAGCTTCCTAGCTCTGATGGTATGAATCAGGGTTTTGTAGACAAACGTTTTCCCTGTTCCTGCAGGACCATCTAAGAAGAAGCATGATTGTCACGGATGGTAATCGCTGTATGAAGAGTGTAAACATGTGTTTGGTGAGGTGTTGGGGGCGGGCACATGAGCAGACAGTGCGCATGCCTTGAGAGCGAGGGTGGACGTGGAGGAGGGTTAGAGTTGGCGGGCAGGGCTCTGTCGTGCGTATCCCATGACGCGGGAGGAGAGTTAGAGTTGGCTGGCGGGGCTCTGTCCTGCGTACCCCATGGTCGGGCGACTTGGTTGATTATATATATAGATTTTGAATGCACATCTCCTCACCCTATCTATTTTCTTAGTATTTGAAACTGCATTTGACTATAAAATTCTAGCACCAATAGCACTGTGTTGACACTCAGTTTATTCTCAGAAGAAAAATTAAATTTAAATTACTGCCACTGTTTTCTGCCTGAAGCATAAGAGTGATCCTCACCCCTGATTTACTCAAAATTTGTAAAGCTGTTTTACAATTAATTATAGTCATTCTTTGTCTGGCTTTTGCAGAACAACTACAGTAAGTAGAATAAATAAACATAGTTTTTTATGTGCTATATTTAAATTTCACACTACCCTTCATTTTGTCATTTAGCAAGATGATATTAATTACAAGCCCTGTGTGAATTAAAAATGTAGAACAGGAAATTTAAACAAAAGGTTTAACACTAACTTGCCTAGTTAATTGAGATGCCAGTATACAACAGTATCACCAAGAAGCATTTATTCTTGAGAAGAATACTTCATCTTTGCCAGACATCTGAATAGTGAGTATGTACAGATAAGTATATTTCTTGCAATGCAAATATTTACCACCAGTACATTTTAAAAAGGGCAGCATAGTGGCGTGGTGGGTAGCGCTGCTGCCTTGCAGTTAGGAGATCCGGGTTCGCTTCCTGGGTCCTCCCTGCGTGGAGTTTGCATGTTCTCCCTGTGTCTGCGTGGGTTTCCTCCCACAGTCCAAAGACATGGTGGATTGGTGATGCTAGAATGGCCCCAGTGTGTATGTGTGTTTTCACTCTGTGATGGACTGACTCTCCCCAGAGATTGATCTTGCGTTGTGCTCTTTGTGTGCTCCCATTTTTGTCACAACCCTGCTCAAGATGAAGCAGGTTTAGAAAGTGAATGAATGGATGGATGGATAATGGGAATTGAAAGCTCACCTCTTTTACTTTGTATAAGAACTGTATACTGACAATTTTTCACAAAAAACTAGGGTGCAATCAAGAAAAGTAAGTATTTGTTTAAGGAGTGTAACAATAATAACAAAAAATATTTTAGCAAAGTGATTAGGTGATTTATCCATGAAGCTTGGATACTAACTGACTAATGTGGATGATCTTTACACTGTCACCCAGATGACATCACAAATGCATGCATCATGGTGAATGCTGGGAATGAGTTCCTTGACTAAACAAAATGCCTCAAAATGGTGTCGTGGGAAAATGAAAAGAAAAACTTTTGTTATAAGCAAGATACACCAAAATAGACTTGACATTGAAAACCCTATATTCTTTTTACAGTATAGAATGTTATTAATGCAATAATGAAAGGTACAAAAAATGCATACATATCATCATGTATTGCTGTTGTGACTGTTGTGTATTTATTTTCTGTTTTTTGTTAACTGTTTATTATTTTTACGTTTTATATTTTCTGTTATTGATAATTTGTTATTTGTATTCTGTCTCTTTAAATGTGCTGCCATTTTTTGTGATTTGTGAGTGGAGCTCCAGGAGGCAGGGCCATCTTGAAGTCACTACTTCTGGGTCCCTGTTCTGGCTTTTCAAGTTGAGCAGAAATAGAAATCCAGCAGTGGAGCATGAGGTTTGCATTTGGAGTTGCTAAGTAATCCTGTTTTTTTGGTTTTACTGTATTTTTTTTTGCTTTGTTTTTTAGAACATATTTTTGGAATATTGAATTGTTTATTGGGATTTGTTTACTTTTAAATGCTTTTAGACATATCCTTTTTGCCCTTTGGGCCATTGTTTGTTTTTTATTTTGGATTTTATACTTATTTTGCTAATCTTTAAGTAAATTTAAGCTTTTAAATATACTTTATTTTAAATTGTTCGTACAATATAATAATAATAATAATAATAATAATAATAATAATAATAATAATAATAATAA
>JANRMT010062792.1:77893880-77916427 GCA_026402145.1 Polypterus bichir lapradei
AATAATAATAATAATAATAATAATAATAATAATAATAATAATAATAAAAAGAAGAAGAAGAACAACAAAAATAAGTAAAAGGAGAAGAAAGTTAATTAAAAAATGAGGGGCTACAAAATTGCATGAGTAGACATGCAATAAAACTTGGTCCTAGGCATCTAAAGTAAAGGATAACTACATGACGCACAGGGCGCTGTTGCTCCTCAAACCCAATACTGTACACAAACGCCCAAAACATTAGGTAAAAGCACCAAAAGGATCTTTTATTCCTTCTCTTTAAATATAGTGGTGCCACGAAGCACCTTCGCCACCATACAAAGACAATAATAACACAATAATACAATTCTCCTCTCGACTACACCTCCCAGCAAGCTCCATTACACTCCCTCCCAACTCTGGCTCTCTTGCTGGGTCTTCACTAGTCCTTTATATAGTCCTTGACCCGGAAGTGCTTCTGTCCTTCTGTCCATGACTTCGGAGTACTTCCAGGCTATATTGGAAACAGAAGTCCCTGTGTCTCTTTGCAGCATCCCCTGGCGGCACCCACGGTACCCAGCAGGGCTGTGAAGCTGAACTCCATCTCCCATAGTGCCATGAGGGAATCTGGGGCACAGCTAAGCTGCAGGGAAGTCACCATCTAATGTCCTGGGGGTTTCGGCCAGGTTGAGCTGCTGGCCGTCCATCACACTACTTAACATGATTTTGCAGATTGCAGTATATGAGGAAGTTTTTCCAGGTTTAGGTGAGAAGGTCCATGAACACTTTTAATAAGTCAACAGAAGGATTTTAAAGTTAATTTTCTGCTGTTGTGTTTTGCCAGAGATCAAATGGCAGGGGAAAAATGTAAGCAAATGGTGATATGACATATCACTTGCAACAGTAACTGCTACTATAAAAAATAAGGTGAGAGTAAAGCCAGAATTGCTGAAAGGGCAGCAAATGTGACCTAAAACAATTCCCAAAATAGAGGCATGATGATGTCAAAAACATAATGATTAAAAATAATAACCATTCTATGCCTCTCAAAACCCCTAAATTATAACAAAAAGCACATGGGTGATGTGGTCTCATGTTTTCCTTTGGGGTACCTATATATAAAAAAATGCTAAGATCTGTCTGTCTCTGATGTGATTACTTGCTAACTACCTAGGACTTGGACTTATACGAAACCTTATGACCTAATATATTCTGGAAATTAAAACAAATATAGGACTGGCAACCTTGGCAAACTGCCCCTTTGCTTGTGTGTTATTATGGGAAAGCAATCGGTAAACCAAGTGACATGGTGGAAAGAAAAAGAAGAGCAGCAATATCTGCTGAGCGACAAGCAAATTACAGAGGCCAATGATGTGATGGAGAAAGCAATAATAGTAAGCAGAAGATGGAGAAATGAATGCAATTGTCAAATATGTTTTCAAAATTCCTAATGAAATGTGAATTCTTAAATGTGTAAACCAGGGGTGCCCAATGCATCAATCACGATCAACTGGTAGATCGGAAAGGTAGTGCAGGTAGATCGTGTTGCATTCAAAAAAAAAAAATTTTTAAACGTTAGTCTATCATATATCCTCCCTATGGCATTTGCCACTTGATTGACATACAGGGCGGCTAGTCTGAGATCTCTTTTCTTCAAACACACTGGCCATCCCGCATGCATGATCAAATGCGCGAGCTACTGCAAAACTGTGGCTGTGATCTAGTTAGCCTTCCAATTTATATCGACTAAAGAAGGGATTTAAAAAAAATTGTTTGGGGAGGGTATGGGCTGGATGTGGAATTGGAAGAGGATTTTTTTCTTTCACAATGTCACAATTGAAGTGCGTTTGTCTGATCTGTCAAACTGTCATTGCTATTCCAAAGAAGGAAAATACGGAAAGGCACTTTCGAACTGTTCATAAAAACTATGAAACTGACGTCCTTCCAAAAAGTGATGTGAGAAAGAGAAAGGAGAGGGAACTAAAATCGCAGTTAATCGGACAGCCGTCATTTTTCACTCGGCTGAATTCAAAAGCTCCTTGACTGCATTTTTCGGCTCTACTTATTTACGCAAGTCAGCCTTTTCCCACATGACGATTATTAAATCCAAATACTGTAGTGACCATAAATGTATTGAATTGTTATTGTGCCATACATACATTTTATGTATAACATATACTCACTATGTATGTACTGTATATATACAGGCTTGTGCCTCCTCCAGACCGCGAGGGGGCGTCCGCCCTGGTTATGTTGGGGGCCTCGGGTAAAGGGCTTGGAAGCCCAGCCCTGTAGGGACCCGTGGCCACCGCCAGACAGCGCCTCAGTGCCTGAATATCCCGTATGGTTCCCGGCCGGGACGCCCAGGAGGACCGGAGGAGGGCTTGTGCCTCCTCCAGACCACGAGGGGGCGTCCGCCCTGGTTATGTTGGGGGCCTCGGGTGAAGGGCTTGGAAGCCCAGCCCTGTAGGGACCCGTGGCCACCGCCAGGCGGCGCCCCAGTGCCTAAATATCCCGGGAGCCCAGCACTTCCGCCACACCAGGAAGTGCTGGGGGGAAGACGACAGGGGACACCCGGACGGCTTCCGGGTGCGCAGCCGGCACTTCCGCCACACCGGGGCGTGGCTACAGAGGAATACCGGGAAGCAGCTGGAGCCCATCCGGGTTCCTATTTAAGGGGCCGCCTCCCTCCAGTCATCGGCAGAAGTCGGATGGAAGAGGACGGAGCTGGAGGGAGGACTGGAGGCGGCCAGGAGAAAGGCAGTGGAACTGTGCGGCCTGGACATTGGGGGAATCGGTGCTGGAGGCACTGGGGTTTGTGAGTGCACAAAAACTTGTATATATTTGTGAATAAACATGTGTTGGGTGAACAATGATGTCCGTCTGCCTGTGTCCGGGTCCTAGTCCACAATATACAGTATATATATATATATATATAATTTTTAATGTAAGTAGATCATTTCGACCTGGTCATTTTAAAAGTAGCTCGCAAGCCGAAAAAGTGTTGGCACCTCTGGTGTAAACAATTTGCTATTCTTAATATCTATCATTTTGTTGTGTAACCTGCAGTGGGCTGGTGCCTTGCCCGGGGTTTGTTTCCTGCTTTGCATCCTGTGTTGGCTGGGATTGGCTCCAGCAGACCCCCGTGACCCTGTAGTTAGGATATAGCAGGTTGGATAATGGATGGATGGATGTTGTGAAACTCAACCCGGTTCCCTAATGTGAAAGGCTCCTTACTTTACTATCATTAGTACTTGAAGATAAAAACATTGTCATCCTTTTTCCTAAGAACAATAACTGCTTTGACATTTTAACAAGTGCATCATGTGCAAACTGTTGGACGGCAAAGAAAAGACAAACTTCAGCACAGTTAATATTTCTTCTGAAGGCAGAAACAATCAACTTGACTTCCCCTTTGAATTCATTAACTCTTTGATGCCACCAGGACTGCTTCTTTACTTTCTAAAACAGGGAACAATCTCCATGGTTCTTAAAAACGTTAACGTTGATAATGAAATCATCAATAGCAACAGATGTATGGTAATTGAAGTTAAGGTCATCATAAGAGTTTTCATTGGTGAAAATATACAGTATATATTTTTTACCTGATATGAATCTGTCTACTGAGGACTAAACAATGCCTTTTGAAATTAAAAAAAAGGCAATTTCCCATTTAGCCAGCATTTTTAATGATGATTAATAAAGCTCAAGGACAAACATTCAACAAAGTTGGACTTGTGTTTGGATCTCATGGACAACTCTACGTAGTGATTTCAAGAGTCTGTAGATATGATGACAATAAAGTATTGATAAAAGGTGTTTCTTCAAGGAAAGGACAATGAGCATTTTTACATAATTTATGTGATATATAAGGACATTTTGTAAAAATGTTTCAGCGTTGTTTTTTTTGGCCTGCGTACTTGTAGTTCTACTACTTTATATGTTTTGCTTTTAATTTTTTTTGTGTGATGTCAAGTTCATGTATTATTTCATGCTTATATTTTTCATGTATTTGTTTCTCAATGAAACAGTTCTTTCATGTTTAACTTCCACTGTCCCTCAAGCACTAGTTTCACTAGTATATATTTTAATCTTTAATAGTGTCTTAGCAGAAAACATTGTAATACTTTACATATGAAGGTGTAACCTTGTCAGCACAGGACTGTCGCCTAACTGTATGATGTGTGGTGATGCTTTTCAAATAAGTCAGTGATGAAGTACAAATATATGAGAATCAAGTGAGGGGCAGGAGTGAAACCTGGAGCTCAGCAGAAGACTGCAGTTGTGATAGGAATGACTAGGTCAGCTCTTACAAGGTAGGAAATATGTTGGACTTGGCTATGGTAATGGAGTGCCAATATGAAGGGCATCGCTCCTATTGGAGATGAAATGTAATGAAGTATGCTTCATCCAACCTTCTGTCTACTCTGATGCAGAAGTTTAAACTGATCAAGCCTGTAAATTATTTATAATTTGTATTGACACATAGATAGGTGTGGGTGTATTGGGTGTCCAATCATGCGGCCAAGGGGAAGGTAGAGAAAGACCAAAAAGCCTGGTAGGATTCATTGTGTATCTGCATAAGAAGTGTATTGAAATTCTACTACATAGCCATATTTAGTCTATAGAACTGGGACCAAGTACAAACTGGCAATGGTGCTCTTGACACACTCTGGTAGTTTGAAATAATCTGTTCTATCAAAGATGACAGTCATATCCTGGTGGATTAAAAGACACAGCATTGGCAGCTATCCTTAAAGCATTTGTGATGTTAATAAGTGCTGTCTTCTTCTTTTGGCTGCTTCCGTTAGGAGTTCCCACAGCGGATCGTCTTCTTCCATATCTTTCTGTCCTCTGCATCTTGTTCTGTTACACCCATCACCTGCATGTCCTCTCTCACCAAATTCATAAACCTTCTCTTAGGCCTTCCTCTTTTTCTCTTGCCTAGCAGCTCTATCCTTAGCATCCTTTTCCCAATATACTCAGCATCTCGCCTCTGCACATGTCCAAACCAACGCAATCTCGCCTCTCTGACTTTGTCTCCCAACCATCCAACTTGAGCTGACCCTCTAATGTACTCATTTCTAATCCTATCCATCTTCATCTAAACTTCAGCTAGAATTTTTCACAGGGATTGCAGAATTTGAGATAATTTTGTAGTTTTTTGACTACCACCCTTTCCAGAATCTTAGAGAGAAAGGGAAAGGTTTTAAACAAGTCTTGAACTGGCTAGGATATCACAGCTCTTGCAAATTCTGAAAGGTCACACACACTGTTATAATTATACTTTAAATGCAATTATTGCTCATAGTGCATCTGAATGTAACTATTACTCCTGCTAATGAAACAATTTTTCAATCATCAGTTGATAGTCTATGATTTCCTCCTTCCCTTGCCGTGAAATTCTCATTTTAGAACTAAAAGTAGGAAACACTTAAATAATAATGGTATTTCAATATTTATTAACTTACATTAAAAAAATTCAAATCTGAGCTTAGAAACTCATAATAATATAACAGTCAAAAATCTACTACTCATATCTGAAATGAGCTTTAAATAAACCTGCTTTTCTCAATACAAAGATAATGAAAGAGAAAAGGATTAATCGTGAGTTCATGAGAACACACAGTGTCTTCAATTGGAAAGCTTTAAATTAGAGAGTAAAAGTAGATTAATAAATGGGTAAGTTTATCAGGCCCATGTCGACTGAAAGTATTACAGTTTATAAAAAAAACTCTCAACAACACACTTTTCTGATTATTCCAGATTAATAAATGAAAATATTAGTAACTGTCAAACGTATTTGCAAAAATAGCTATAAAATCTGAAATGACTAATACTGTATAATTCTGCTTAACCTTAGTAACAGTTGCTTTAGGAATATATTTCATAATATATACTGTGGAACGAGCCCCGGACACAGACAGACGGACAACGTTTTGTCACCCAACACACACATATTTATTTACAATATTTACACTTTAGACTCGTGCACAACCCAGTGCCTCTGCACCGATCCCCAAAAGTCCAGGCCGCTCTCTCCAGTGCCTTTCTTCAGGCAGCCTCCACTCCCCTCTCGCAAGACTCCCCTCCACTTCCACCCGACTCCAGTCATCTAATGAAGGGCCCCTTTTATACAAGTCCAGATGGGCTCCAGGTGCTTCCCGACACTCCTCCATGGACACTCCCCTGTGTGGCGGAACTGCCCGCTTGCCACCCAGAAGCCCTCCGGGTGTCCCCAGTCTTCTTTCCCCCAGCACTTCCTGGTGTGGCAGAAGTCCTGAGGTCCAGGGCTCTCCAGGCACCGGGGTGCCCCCTGGCGGTGACCACGGGCCCCTACAGGTTTGAGCTTCCCCAGTGCAACCAGGGCAGTCGCCCTCTTCGTGGTCTGGAGGAGACACAAACCCTCCTCCAGTCCTCCTGGGTGTCCCGGCTGGGTACCACCCTCAGCCGTGTGCCACAATACGATGACATAAGACAGTCTGAGCAACAGGCTTCAATATCTTGTATCCCATCTTGTCAACCTTACACTCACTTTACTAAATTTAAACTGCTGAAAGAAAAGGTGTTTTTATTTTCTGATAAAACACACTACTTGTCACTTGGCCTGAGTGTAACTTGTCTATTAGAAAACTCAGTAGTTGTACAATTCATGTTAGGAATACTTAATTGACTATTACAGTATTAGACGGTAGTAATAGGAATATGAATTACACATGAATACTGTTACTAGCTATCAATTAATATCTGTTTTTTTTCTTTCTAATGTTAATGTTAATCTTAAAACTATCTGGCTTTTGCCATAGTCACAGTAAGAAACAGATTTAAATTCTTGATGTAAAAGACATTCTAATCTTTTCCAGTTCAGGAAATGCCACTGGTATTATACTTTTAGACTCAAATGATGCTTTATTGTAGCATTCTATAGGTTTGAGAGTTTAGTTTGCCTATTAGACAGTGATCTTGGTTAGTTTGCTTCACACAAAACAAATTATTTTCAATATGTGGAGATGTCTGAAGAGTGTACAGTATTTCACCTTTCATCCTAAGTACCACCAAAGTTATTTTCCTCTCACCTCACATCTATCTCCATCACAACTCAGTAAGCCTTTACTCAAACTCTTCTGGGTCACTGGCTACATTCCCAAAGGTCCCCTGTCTTACAGAGTACAATGTGAGGCATTCTGCCATTTCTCCTAGTGTCCAAGCACCATTCTGTCTCTCTCTCTCTCTCTCTCTCTCTTTTTCTCTTTAAGACTGGTGTCCCTGCAGATTTCACTTTGCATCATGCAAGGTGCCACCTCATCTGACACTGGCACACTTGTATTATTTAGTGTCAGCATGGTTCTATCTTGTAATCTTTTTAGTTAGCCAATAAAAGGTGTAACTTTGCTTGACTTCTTATTGCATGTTTTTGATAGAAATTGATACCATTTATTATCGAGATAAGGGGAGGCTTTGGAGACATACTGGCATCATCTTTGCAAACAAGAGAGAAGCTGCTGAGAGTTGCTGAGAATCGTTGTTTTCTGTGATGTGAGAGTTAATTGAAAAAATACATTTTACTGTATTGGTTGCCACTAAAGTGCTGTACTGGAACTTTGTAAGCCTTTTTTCCCTTTACAAGGGTGTTTTGCTTTTTTTTTCTTCCACACAGGAGCAAAAACACCTGGGTGTTTTGGGGTGGGTTTTGAAAAATTACTTGTTGTTTGTTATGTGTACAGGTATCCCTTGATTATCACGATTAGTTAATCCATTGATATTGCCGCATTATGCAAAACTGCGCTAATTAAATATAAAAACTAATGGGAAAAAATATAATTGATCCATCATTTAAAATGTAGAAAATCTACATGGAAAAAGTACTTTATTTGTGTATATAAAATAAAAGTCAAAATGCAAACAAAATCTTTATTAATTAAAACTAACATCATGTTTTACAAAAGAATTTATGGAGGGTCGTTTGGACTGTTTGTTCTTTCTTCTGGCTCTCGTAGATCCATCTGTAACAAGCAATTTGACTTTCTAAGTTGTGGCAGATGAGCACACTTCTGCCAACATCAGGATCCATTTCAGTAATTTGATGTTTAAGGGTTTCAAACGTAGACAACATTGCATCAAATTGTTTCAATGTTAAGAGATCTTCCATTTCAATCATAATCGGAGTTCTATTATGCAAAGATTGCATGCTTGCAGTCTTTGATGTCAATTTTCCAAGGTTGCGGTAGGTATCTACCTTTGCTAAAATTGTCCTGATGGTTGATTCATTGAAGCTGAGTTCCCTGCTAATGTTTGCTTTTGTTTCGCCACAATTAGATCTTTTAATTATCTCAAGCTTCACATCTAAAGTAATAAGCTTTCTTCTCTTCTTCTCACTTTCTAATGAGGACTCATGCTTTTGCTTGTTCATGTTTGGAAAGGGCCAGCGCTTAAAAGAAAGGATAAAAAAGTGAACAACTGGCAAAGATATGCAATGAAAACGTCCACTCTCTATGGTGACTGTTGGCAACTGAATTGGTGACTCATCACTCAGTGAAAGTTCAAATGCCCATTATAGCCGCTGAGCTGGGCATAGGGGGACGGTGACATCTGCACGTTCAGTCACAACCTCTCGTTTCCACTTTCACGCAATTTTCAAAAACTGCACTGATCAAATTTATAGCTGTAGTATTCAAGGGGCTTTCACATTCAAAATAAGAGCGTTATTCAAAACCCATGCTTAATAAAACCGTGTTAAACAAGGGAAAACTGTACTTGTTATTTGTATTCAAACTAGTGTCAGCAAGGTAGGGCAGTAAGCAGCAGTAGCTAACACCGGCTTCTCTGTAAGTAAATAACTAGCGTTGTAGCGACGAATAGTTATAAATAAAAGAAACAGTGATTCCTTTCAAAGTTGTACAGAGAAGGGTTCAGCGGTATGTATGCTTAGGCACAAGCGGCTTTAGGGGCAGACAGGACAGTAAGAAATTAAGTAGCAGCAGATATTCACTAAACACGTTTTTTTAGATTGAACAATTCTTAGCGGTCAGGAAAGTAGAGTGGTTAAGAGAGCGACAACATAGGGGTTTATTAATATGAAGGAGTACAAATTATGAGAGCAGAGAGCTTTTAAATAAAGAATAAGAGCAGCATAAAGTTAGGAGAACAGACAGACAAAAGCAAAATTAACCTCCTAACGTAGGAGAACAAACATCAGGCAGTCGAGAAGGAGAAGATTACAGGAGCTAAAGGGGCCAGAAGGTGTAAAATAACCATAGTAGTTCTTTAATATAATTTCTTTGGATTAAATTTTGTTTAGTTTTACCATTTAATGCAAATCTTTTACTTGAATAAAATAAAAATAAAAACACAAGTTAAAGAGGTTTTAGTAATCCTATCTCAAATTTTAATAATGAGGCCAGTGCAATGCAAGTACTGTTGGATGCTGGACATTTTAGAGGATGGCTTAGAGGAGTCAGTCTTCGGTACAATTGCAGGAGATGCCAGCTGATCCAGCATCTCAAGCTCAGGGTCACTGAACTGGAGGAGTTGGTTGGCCTGTATTGTAGTAGAGAATTGGTTGATCTGACCCTGGTGTCTTTTAGAGTGATAGTATGTGCACTCCTAAGGTGGTGTTAGAGGAGATTCCAGACCAGACAAGTAGAGATAGTTGGGTCAGGCGCAAGATAAAGGGCGCACAAAATTGAAGTGTAAAACCGTTTTCAAGTCCTTGTGGAGCTGGATGTTGTCTCTGAAGATTCGGAGGTGGTAGGCAGGCATGAGGAGCCCCAATGGGCCACCTCAAAAACAGAACAGATTAAATAGGCTAAAATCAAACAAATCTCCAGGACAAGATAATAGTTCTAGTTCCTAGAAAGAGAGATCTAGTGATATTTGGAGACTCAATCATTAGGGGGATTGAAGCATAGGTTTGCTCCAGAGACAGAGAGTCTCACATGGTGTGTTGCCTTCCAGGTTCACAGTTGGGAGACCTCCCCAGAAGGGTGGATAGGCTCTTGGCCAGAGCAGGGCTGGATACAGTTGTCATTGTCCATGCTGGAACAAATGACATATGTAAGAGTAGTGTGCCAGTACAGCGAACCAAATTTAAAGAATTAGGTATCAAGCAGAGGAGCAGAACTGACAAGGTAGTTTTCTCTGAAGTTCTGCCTGTGTCACGTGCCAGTACAGATAAGGCTGAGGAAATTAGAAGGCTTAATACAAGGCTCAAATCTTATTAAAAGGTAGATGGGTATAGGTTTATGGGGCATTGGGACTCGTTTTAGAACAGATGGGACCTGTTCCACCGTGATGGGATACATCTGAAATGGAGTGGTGCTAATGTGTTGAAGAGGCATATGAGTAGGTTAGTTGAGGATTGTTTAAACTATGGTATTGGGGGTAGGGAATTCAGGACAGGGCAATTTTAAAACTGTACGTGGAGGAACAAATAATAATGTAAAAATAAAAATGCAGTGTCATGTAAATTCTAACCCAATGTTTAAATGTAAAAGTAAAATTAGAAACTCGTTAAAAATAGCTTGTCTGAATACTAGATGTATCAAAAATAAAACAAGTGAGTTGGAGTTGAATGTAGAGGAGCATAATTATGATAATATATCAATAACAGAGGGATACAGATATTTTAGGAAGGACAGATAAAACAGAAAAGGAGGTAGGGTTGCTGTTTGTGTCAAGCAGAATTTAAACGCAAGTCTTATTCAATTGGACGATGAGCCCCATCTTAGTGAGGACTTGTGACTTCGCCTGGAAAGCATTAGGGAAAGAAGCCTTACTTTAGGAGTGTGTTATAGATCGCCTGATGCACATCTTTTTAGTAATATTAAAAAAACGCAAGTTTGCAGGGGGATATTATACTTTAACTATCCAAATATTAACTGGGATAACCTTGCAAATACTGGGGAACAAGAGCAGGAGTTTTTATAATTAATCAGAGACTGTTTTTTTAACACAGTATGTTAAAACACCAGGATAGAATTGAGGGTGTAGAGGTGATTGAACCACTGAGGTCAAATGATCATAATACAATACAGTTCTCAGTGTTTTGGAAGAGTGTGGATGCAAAGACTTAACTTTGGTAGAGCAAATTTTGAACAGATACGGCCGTGTCTAAGGAAGAGAGACTGGAATAAGCTCCTTAGTGTAAAGATAGTCAAGGAGAAGTGGAACAGTTTTAAAAACATTTTACATATAATGCAGGACAGGTACATACCTAAACTCGAAATTAATAGGAAATTTAAAAAAACTCTGCAGTGGGATAAAAAAGAAGGTGCAAAGGAAAAAAATAGTTATATAAGGTGTATAAGATGAATAACTCCAATGTGAATTGTAGGGCGTATGAAAACATGAGGGCAACCATTATAAAGGATATTAGGGAGGCTAAAAGGCAATTAGAGAGAAAAATAGCAGATAAGGTGAAAGACGACCCAAAGAGATTCTCAGTATTTTAGTAGTAAAAAAAACAGTTAAGAAGGGTGTGAAGTGCATCAAGAATAGTAAAGGGGAATTAAAAAATACAGACATTGAAATAACATGCCCTAAATTTGCATTTTTATAAGCTATTCATGAGTGAGGAAATGGATAACCTCCCAGTGGTAAATGGGACTACTAAGGGGATACTAAGTGATTTGGAAATTGTACGGGGAGAAGTACTACTTAGGTTAAAGAGGCTGAAATCAAACAAATCTCCAGGACCAGATAATATTTACCCTTGAGTTCTTAAGGAGGTTAGCAAGTGCATATATAAATGCTTCACACATATTTTTGGGAATCACTGGGCACTGGGGAAATTCTGAAGAACTGGAAAATGGCAAATATTATCCTGTTACATAAAATGGGTGATTGGACAGATTCAAGCAACTATAGGCCAGTAAGCTTAATGTGCATCACAGGAAAATTAATGGAAAGAATTATTAAGGATAAGATTGAGCAGCACATGGCAAGAACAGGAGTTTTACTGAACAGTCATCATGGAGTCAAAAGAGGGAAGTCATGTTTTACTAACCTGCTGGAATTTTATGAGGAAGCAACAAAAGGGTATGATAAAAATGTAGCATATATTATTTATCTAGACTTTCAGAAAACATTTGATAAGGTGCCACATGAGAGGTTGGACATCAAATTAGAAGAAGTGGAAGTTCAGGGTGATGTTTTTAGATGGGTAAAGAATTGGCTCAGATACAGGAAGCAGAGGGTTATGGTATGATGAATCTTATCAGAACTGGCTGACGTTAAGAGTGGTGTCCCTCAGGGGTCAGTGCTAGGGCACTGCTATTTTTAATATATATAAATGATTTGGATAGAAATTTAAGTAACAAGCTGGTTACATTCGCAGATAATACCGATATAGGTGGATTGGCAGATAATTTGGAATCCATTAAATCATTACAGAGGGACTTAGATTTGTGGCAGATGAAATTTAATGTCAGTACATGTAATGTATTATAAGTAAGTAAGTAATTACACGTAATTAAGTAGATAGGACTGACAAGCTTGTTGGGCTGAATGGCCTGTTCTTGTCTAGATTATTCTAATGTTCTAAATTGAGTTACAAATATAGCCAATGTATTACTAGTGGGTATAATGGCTATTACTGCTTGAAATGATTGATTTCTGTTTATTATTCACATACTGTATAGTTTCAAAGCCCTATTTTCAGCAGCAATTCCTTCAGTGTCCTAATGGTAAACTCCCTTAGCTTATCCGTAATTAGTTATTTGTTAATGCTAATTGGTTATTAGGGAAATGTTTCTAATTGCATTAGCCTCTCTGAAACCTGCCACTCTGTTCATTTGGGTTACCATGTACTGGCACTCTAAAAGTTCATTTCTGGGTTAAAAAATGGCCAAAATTAAAAAAGCTTCCCCAAGAAACATGCCAGTCTAGTGTTTCTTTTCAGGATGAAGGCTATTCCATGTGACAGATTGCCAAGAAACTGATGATTTTATACAAAAGTATTTATTACTGTCTTGAGAGAAGAGGACAAACTGAATCTGATCAGATCAGAAAAAGAAGGGAAAGGGCGAGATGGGCAACTGCATATGAATCTGTAGTTTGAGGAACAAACACAATGCAGGTCTTCATTTGGCTTCTTTCTGAAATACATAACCAAAAACCATTGTCATCTGCAGCAGACAAAAGACAGCTCCGGGATGCTAAGTGTAACACATTTTTCCAGCCATCTTCTGTCTAATGTATGTGTTATTTTGCGCATTTTAACCTTTTCTTTTTTCACAAATTTTCTTTTTTTTTAAATTCTGCCTCTAAGACCAGCATCTTGGAGTAGTTTTTTCTCTGTATATATCTGTCTCTCATATATTGCCTTTTTATTTTGCAAAAACAGAAAGCCTAGCAAAATGTTATGCTCTTCATTTTCAGCCTCAAAACAAATTCAAACCAATTTTCAGTGCATGTCATTAATCCACAGTAGGCAAAAGACCAACTGAAAATGTTATATATGGATAAAGCCCATTGCAGCACTCCGCGTGTGATTTTGGGCTATACAAAAATGAATTGTATTGTATTGTATTGTATCATTTGGTAAGGACGGGTAATCACCTATTTGAGAATTTTAAAGTGAGTGCAAGGGATATAATACTAAATGACAAGAAACTAATAGAAATGGAAAATGTACTGAAGCCAGTCTGGTGTAAAGTGTACAGTTCCTATCAAAAGGATTTTCACAATAACATTTATTATTCATGTGTATTCATGGCATGAGGAACGATGATACTTGTCAAAAAATAAAATGTTTTAGTGTTAAGCCAAATTCGTCCAGTAGTTGGCAGTAATAAGACTCGGAAGGTGTTCTAATCTGCCATTTCTAAGAAACAAAAGAATCGTGAGGTTAATGTACATCTTTAAGGGGATATGATTATTTCACAATGACATATGCGGATCGACGACAAAATAAACATTGTTACACGACTTTAACATTTTGAACGACGCAGTAATGTTTGGAGAAGCGGGGGCACAATGTTAAAAACCAGTACTAAATGTTTTCGAAGATTTTTATTCCGGATTTCACTAAATATGTTACGGACATTTGCTTGCTTGCTTGATTGAAAGTTCCGCGCATTTATTTCATCATTGACCCCTCTTTAAAGAGTGCTCCTTATCAGTGGGTACTCTCTCTTTGTCCTTTCCGTTCCTCAGAGTAGAGAACTCCTTATAAATAAACAGAAGAAGCCACATGATCAGTCAAGTGCAGCCTCAACAGCTCCAACCTGAGGCTTGAAAAGGAAGCATCTGTCCCAGCCTGTTTATATCGGTGGGGAGATTTGACACTGGACCTCTATTTGTCCTCTTTGTTATTCCATGTTTCCTCAATTTGACTATTTCGGTTTATTTTCATAGGTCAGCTGTTGCTACCAGTTGCATATTACAAGGAATTATATTTTTTTGTTCCATTCGAACAAATAAAAAGATGAGGACTTTTCCACAAAAGGGTAATAATTAAACAAGCTTTACTGCAGGGAACAAACGAGCGACATGAAGAATACTGGAAGAAGTCTTTCGGATTGCCGTGGATAATTGTGTGACCGGGGAGCCCTTGATTGCCCGTCAATGGCTTAAGCTGAGCATTCGCCACCGCCGTCATCGTCGTTTTCTTCTTCGTCCCCTCGGCCTGCGTGTGGATGTGGCGCTCCTTCGTTCACGCAGAGAACTGGAAGCAGCAGCGGTGAGCGGCACGGGCGGACGAGCGCCTCGTGAGCGGCTCCTTTAAGAGTGTCATCGCTCACATTGACGAAATTATCTGCTCTGTTTTCTGCTGCTGCTCGAGTGGAAGTCGAGACTAGCAAGCGAGACAACCTTTACACGAGGGTGCTGGCATCCGGACAGGACAACTTGTGCGCGCTACGCCCAGAAGTTTTTTTTTTTTTTTTTTTGCCTACAACAGAACGGAGCTCTTCGACATCGGACCTGATGTTTTGGCTTCCTTGTAGAGCGAGTGAAAGCGCCGCGAGGCTCTGTCGGCAGGTGTGGGGATAAGAAGCTCTGAGGCTCAAGCACGACCTCCGCGTTCATGAAACTTTGTCCCAATATTAGTGCTGGGTAAGAGACTTTTGTTTTGTTTACTACATATTGTAAATCCCGGAGTGTCCATTCGGAAGACGCGCCAAGTACAACACAAGGGCACGTCTCGTAGGCTTCAACGCACTGGCTCACGCTTCACCGCGTCTCCGGCTCCGGTGACATTATCGAGTCCGTTGTGTGGAAGTCGCTGGTCCCAAGCGGCCGTCTCCGGGAGCGCTCAGCGGCCACTCGTACTGTAGCGCTCCTTTGTTAGTTTGTCGCCTTTCGAGTTGGACATAATGGTTTCCTTCTTGTCGGCAGTATTTGTTTATCTTTAACGAGAGCGCGCTTGCGTTTTGTAGCGATGAACTTGGGGTTACTTTACATGGCTAGGGGTGTGTCTGTCATCGGGAGATGGGAGTTGATTTTCAGCCGGTAAGGCGAGAAGTTTGCGCGCGTTGTTTCTAGGCCACGGGGCGCACGCCGACTTAATGCGTACCTGCGTTATCTCCCAAATAAATAAATAAATAAATAAATCCACTCGAAGTAAAAATGACGGCCTGTGTCTGCAAATTTTAATGTACACGAAGAGGCATTCATCTTGTCGGTTAATCGGTATTAATGAAGTGCGTAATGTTTATACATACAGAGAATTTACAACTGTGATGGGGGCGCACGACAGGTGCGTCTCCTAGTACTGCTTGCCATCCATTTTCTGTACCATCCCGCCTGTCCTCTCTGGACGGGACTCGAGTCCGTTTTACACACGGGTACAACGCGAGCGGGCATCGGAGCGATCCGGCAAAAATAAAATCGCGTTCTTTACGGAAAGACATAGGAGATGGTGTTTACGTGATTGGTTGTATTTTTATTTTTGAGTTTAAAATGTTAATGCGCCTAGTCATGTTTTGTGAAAGGTGGCCCATGGGTTTCGTGCCAGTAAAATGGCATCTGGTAAATAGCCCAAAGATTGGACTCTTGAATTAACGATTCTATTTACAAATGTAGCATTTTTCAATGAAGCGAAGTAACTTTAAATCATTTCCAGTGCATAGAGAGACACACATCTATAGCCTTGTTTTAGTTTGAGTTCTGAAAGCTTGTGATGGTAATCATAAAAGTTAGTATAAGTGTTTTTGAACTATGACAAAATTCAGCTTCAGCCTGTGTCATTGGTAATCAATACAAAGGGCCTGTTTGCAAGGTTATAACTGGTAGCCTTCCAAGAGTCACCTTAGGACAGAGTAAAAGCTGAATGGGAAAGAGTTGGAAACAGCCAGTGACCCTAGCTGCTACTGTTATGAATCAGTAATATGAGCAGCATCACCAGAAACTGTGACAAGGGTATGCTATGACTGGAGTTAAATGCAATAACAGATGGGCCATAATCTGGTTGGGTTGGTTGAGGTGGGGTCCTTCAGTAGCTACAGACATAAGTCTTTCTCTAATAATAATAACAATAATAATTATGCTTTACATTTATATAGTACATTTCACACTACTGCCCTGCGGTTGGTTTGTTTCCTGCCTTGCGCCCTGTGTTGGCTGGGATTGGCTCCAGCAGACCCCCGTGACCCTGTGGTTGGGATATAGTGGGTTGTATAATGGATGGATGGATGGATTTCACACTACTGCAAGGTCTTCAGTGATTGGGGTTCCACTTCATGCAGCACTCATGCGTAGCATCCACCTGGATGATGTGATGGCAGCACCACACATTAGTGGTGAGAGAGAGAGCCAGTTAGAGACAGGGAATGATTAGGGGGCCAGAATGACTAGGCCATGGTGGGCAACTTGGTCTGGACATTTGGATACACCCTACTCTTTATGAAGGATGTTTAGGGGTCTTTCCTGACCACAGATAGTTAGGACCTCGGTTTTATGTCTTATCTGAAAGACGGTGCCATTTTTACAGCACTGGGGCATTGGGATCCACATTCAGACCCCCCCTGCCTTGCCTCACAAACACTTCTTCCAGCAGCAACCCAAGCTTTCCTAGATGGTGTCTCATCCAGGTATTGGCTGGGCCAGAACATGCATAGCTTCAAGGGGATGCCCTAAGGTTTGAAACTTAAGTTTGCAGACCTTCTCCATAAGTTTGACAATACATGCATATATAATCAGGATGAAACTAACCTATTGTTTTGGTAGAATTGTCTTAAAAAAATTCAACTTAATGTTTGCACATTTGTAGTTATGCAGAATTGCCTCTTGAGGCTTCTGTAGTATCCCTTACAGCTGTGCCACCGGGCTTTAGAAACCTTCATTGAAATGGAGGCACTGTGGTGCAGCACCTCATTGCTAATTCACAGCATGTGATCTGTGGTTTCCTCACAAAATCTAGATAGGTGTTGATTACCATGTAACTAAGTGGTGTTGCTTTTACTTTTTTGGTAATAAAACACAAGTTTTTTTTTTTTTTTTTTCTTGATTGTTACTTATATGTAGTCTGTTTTAGACCCAAATTTTTCAATAGGGGGCTGTGGTATGTAGCACTCTACTTAGAAGCACTGGAATTAAGCTTGAAACAACCCCTAAAAAAGGTGCATAAATGTTACAGGAAACATGTCCACAGAGGTGCCATTTGTCACTGATAATCAATGAAACCTAGTCATTGGACTTTAGAGGGACCTAGAATACCATGACAAAAGTAACAGTGACATGTGGAGGACATACACACTTCACACGATCATGACCAGTGTTGTCATTTATAAAAATTTGTGTAGATTCGATTGTGAAAATAATTGTGCTCCAAAAACAGGAAAATAGGTGCAGCAAAAAAAAAAAAAAAAAAAAAAAAATCATTATTTTTATAAAGCCTGGTGTGTACATATTTCTACACAATATATCCTTTTTTTTAAATCAGAATCATCTTGTAAATGTGTGCATGTGAACACTCCTTGAATCTTGGCTGTTTGCTTTCCTGAAACAACTATATATCGATGATACTGATCAACCTTGTACATATGCAATAAGGATGCTGCAGCCCTTCACTGCCTGGTAGACACATGGAGACACCGTTAGCTGTATTCAGGAGTGTCAGGGAGCTGTCAACAAAGCGTGCAAATTCTTTGCAACATTATAGTCTTTCTCCTCTGCGTTTTAGGGGTCAGGGAAAGGTCTAAGGTGCCAACGTCTGAAAGGGTAGACATTATCAACTGGCACATGTAATGTCATGATTGCTGTTACAAAGTATAACATAAGCCATATGAAAAACAGGCTTCATTGTGTTACCTTAGCAACAAACCAGCCATCTCATACACCTCCATCAGCATAGTCCTCTGCCAAAGCAACTTTACCCGAAAATAAATGAACCTTGGGTTGAACTAGGCAATGGTATTATGTTTTTTTTGTCGCATTTTGGCATCACAGATGACTTGTGCGTTAATTGAATGTTACTGCTTATGGTTAACAAAAACAGCCTCATTCTTTCTGGGTGCCCTTATTGCAAATCGAGTGCTATCAATTGCCCTAATTACATTAGAGAACAGGCCAATGCTGCAGATTGCCTTTTTATATTACATATACTAAAAAAAATAACCATACCATAAAGAAACTGAATGTAGTGCCTCGTCAGTCGGTTTATGGCTTCCAGCGCAGCAGGGGTGATGAAGCTGAAGGTTGACTAAGATATATCTGACCTGTTGTCCAGTTCCTTCTGGCAGGTACCTGTTGCCAGCAATCCATCTGTTGTTAAAACTTGGATATGAACAGGTAGAGCCCGGTTTAGGGCAGTCATTGTTTCTAATGCTGGGCCCAATTCAACTTACAGTTTTAAGATAATGTCTCTTCGAATCCTTCATCAATGTCTGTTTGTATATTTCCATTTGCAAAGTTTTCAAGCTGCACCAAACAATGCATGTTGTATCAAACCTTTAGGCTATTAATAAGCAATAGGACATGGTATTTATGGCTTTCTATAAGCAGGAAGTGAATCACACCTGTGATTTTACTGCACTTTGATTTCTAGTCCTCAGAAGTGACAACAGGTAGGCTATTTAAACTGACAAACAAAAAAAAGTTATTTCAGTGCAAATACACAGCATTGGCCCTCTTAAAAGGGAACTAAAATAGCCTAAATCTGTACATCACATTCCTCACATTTGAGGTATTAATGTTTGACACTTCAACGCACATTATGCTTATGTTTCCATTGTATTCGTGTGAGTCATCCTTTAGCTGGTATGGCTCCCTTTACCTACTTAATAGAGGGTCATTTCCCACTTTTATGGCTATGTTATGTACGGTTGGGTCCGAGTTAATGAAAGTTTTTTTTTTTATTTTATGTAAAGCCCAACTTTTGTGTGGAAAGTTGCATACGCACATTTTGAGCCTCTTTTTGTGCGTATGCAAGTTTTATAAATCTGACCGCAGGTCTGGATTAAAATTGACTTTCTGGAACTAAAACAATAACATCAACTGCTGTAGCACAGTGTCACCCCTGCATGAAAATAATAATGCATAAATTAGAACTTACAAAATTTATTGACTTTTGATAGTAAATGGGCATACATATCCTAAGAAAGTCTAAGCCTTAAAGGTATAACACAAATTTAAACAATGACCAATTTTTTCAGTTCTAAATCTTAGCAGTTTGCAATCAAAAATCATTTTAAATAAGTTTACAGCTTTGTGGTTTTCTGGCTGTGTTACATTTCCATTTACCTCTGAATCAGCCCCAACCAAGGTTTTAATTTGAATTTTAATAAAAATAATGATATTTAAGAGTGGATACATTGTCATATGGGTAGTTTGCATGATAGATTGATCCAAATGAGGTGGTTTTTTTTTTTTTTTTTTTTTTTTAGATCAGAAATAATTTCAATTTAGGTTCATGAACTGCACATGGTGAAAGATAATCACTATTAGCCATCTTTATATATTCAGACTGAGGTTAAATGTGTAGTTTTTACTAAAGAATCATATTTTAACAGAGAAACCAACATGTAACCATTTATTGGTTGATATTTCAGCTAAAGGTAATGTTGCTTAGAGTCTTTCCTGACATCATTGGGGACAAGATAGGAATCTGTCATAAAAGGGTTGCCCGTCCAGTTAGAGGGCACAGACACATACATGAAACACTCAGTTACTCTTACTGGGCACAAAACATGCCTCTGCACCAAGAAAAAGAACGAAACCTGCTTACACCAATAGCTTCTGGTATGATACTTTTAGGAGGAAATATGCTAGGAATTAGGGGAAATGCATTACCTGTGCTGCTAATCAGTTTTGTGCCATATTCCTTAACATATTTTCCTGCCGAACTTTCATTCTTGAAATAGTGTGACCTGTTGATAAATTTATGGACAAAACCGAATGAAGCTCTGTTATTTGAAGGCAGCTTCAGCACCATGAACTGCATAAAAATAGGAAGTGCATCTTATAAAAATAAGTGTGTTGAAATTACCTTTGAAGTCTTAACCTTTTTTATATATTCACAAGACCACACTTTTACATTGTATTAGTGAACAAGGATCTCCTGATCCTCATCCAGGTGTCTACGTCTATGTTTGGGAAGGTGTATTAATGTATTTTCAGTCGTTTTGAATTCCCAATAAGGATGTGATGATATCAAAATATCACACTATGATTTATTGATCTATATTTTTTTTATTATTTTATTGTTATTATTATTGTTAAAATGTGGTAATTTAAAAAAAAAAAAAAAAAATTATCCACAGTGAAATAATTCCACCACAATTCCTATTGAAACAGAACATAAAATATTCTTATTTAATAAAAAAAAAATTCATTTTCTCATATTTTAAACCAGTTGTTTTAATGTCAAATGCTATAAACAGACATCCAAAAATACTGTCCCTGTAAGTTGTGTGGTTTATGTCAGTTGCAATATCCACAAGTAAACCTACAAAATACAGATTTTTAACAATATCTAAACACCTATATAGACCACTCAAATACGCAACTATTAATATTAAAATATCACACATGTAAACAAATCAAATGAGAGTCAGTGATTTAAATCTCTTCATAAAGAAAGTTCTTCTGGCCTAATCTCTTGCATGTATTCAGGTTCTTTTATTAGAAATTGAAATATAGAAATGTCAACATATTTATTGTGTCTAATTTAATCTGTGACCTGACAGGGGAAAAAATGTGCCCACTGGCACGGCCTCTCTGATGGTTCACTGGTTGCTGGAATTCATAAAAGCTTCCTGGCAACCATGGAAAGATGAAGTAGTTCTGATGCATGGCCTTTCCTCCACATCAGTGGATCCTCTTCTGCTTGAATGGATGGCAGTGAAAAATAACATAAATGTATGAGACTTGTAATCCAAGAAAAACTTGCATTCACTTCTGTCTGAGCAGCTACTTATTACACATATATATTTAAATTCAGCTCAGTACGTTTGATTTAAATAGGTGTTGGGTCGGATGGTTGTTTTAATACTATTCTTTATCCAAAAGGCCCTTTCCTACCAAATTTCCATAAATCTTTAGTGATTGATTTATGTGTTTGAGATGACCTGAATATATTAATGGAGCCAGTCTGGAAAACTGCTAATATTAGTTTTATATCTGATAGACCTTCTACAGTTTTTGGCCTAATATTGAGTTCTTTAGCAGGTTCTTTTCTCTTTATTTAATCATTCAGTGTTTTACACATGACAAGCAAACACGCACAGGTTTACAAAGAACTATAAATCTACCTATAAATGCATAATATTCTACTATGTATAGAGCTTGAAATTCATTTTTGAAATTCAGACAGAGTTGCTTAATTTACTACATTGGGGAGGATTTCAGACTTGGGGGGAGGGGTTTGAGGCTAGGCTGAAAAACCCACAGTTTAACTTACTTAGTGTTACTTTTTTTTTTTTCTCAAAAAACATGTAAAAAGTGTTTCATGTTTTTGTCTTGAAAATGACATTTTTCTTAAATCTCATCTATCTACTGTAAAATGTGCAAAACACTAAAAATACAAAGTCAGAAGTGTAAAAAGTATAATAATGATACAAATAATAGTAATAATGAAATAAATAATAACAATAATAACTAGGTGGCTCTGCCCCCAGCTCGATTTGCTCACCAGCCCCTGGGAGACGGGTGCTAGACATCCGCTATCTTGCAGCTAAGCCACTTGAAGGGCGTCGGGCACACCTCCATTGGAGAAAGCGATTGTATTTAAAGAGCTGGTATATAGAAGAATATGTGGGGTGAGGGAGAAAAACGGTTTGGTCCTTAGTTATTATTGATAGAAGATCAGCTACTTCAGTGTTTCACTACATCTGTCAATTTTAAATCCCAATGAATAATAAAATGTAGTAAAAGTATAAGTAAAAAAGTAAAATGTAATAAAACGGGTGAGTTAGCATTGCTGAGAGTGTTACGGGGTAGTATGGAGAGAGGATATGAGCAGCAGCGGCAATGATTGGGCAAGCGGTGTGGAGGGGAGTGGTCAAGGCTGAATAATGCGGACACAACGGGAAAACATTTTTAATACAATAGAGAGATGATGCTAATAATATATATATATTATATATATTATATATTATATATATATATATATATATATATATATATATATATAT
>JANRMT010062792.1:77934204-77952173 GCA_026402145.1 Polypterus bichir lapradei
ACACACACACACACACAACTATCGTACATGTTGAAGTTCTATTTAAATTTTAAATAGAAGGAATTTTTATTTAGTCGACAGAATATTATTCCGAAATAAATCAACTGAAACCTTAAATAACTTATAATATTTTGCTCTCCATAAAAAATATATCCTGTCTAAATTATACAAGTTAGAAATAAAGTAAACGTTAAAAGAACAAACATTGAAATTTCTTTACTCTTATGTAATTTTATATAAAAAATAAACTTAAATTTTAAATATCCCAAAAGATTTTGCTCTCCATAAAAATATATCCTGTCAAAATTATACAAATTCAAATATGAACATGGTGCATAACAAAACCTGGAAACATAAATAAAATGTGTTCTTTTCAGCAATAACAAATCAAATCAACATTACTTGGCAACAGGGAAAGTGGGGCAAGTTGCACTGGTGCATTTGTGTCTCCCATAAAAGTAGCTTCACTTGAAATCACTTTGTGATTTTGCACAGGTAAAAACGTCTGCTGAAGTGTCAGATTCTTCTTTAACTCTTCTGCTTTCTGTATCTTGTGCATTGCATTCAGGTCTTTCAGGTTATCTTGATGTTTTGTCTCATAGTGCCGTCTTAGATCAAATTCTGTAATTACACCCACATTTGCTTCAGAAATGAGACACACGGGTTTACCGGCAATGTCAGTAAACATATACTCGGCCTCCCATCGGTTTTTAAAGGCTTTATGTTCAGAATCACCTTTTCTCTTCGGCATCGTGTGGGCTAGCTTCACAATAACTTGCAGCATCATATGCTAGACTTGATTAACGCGGTAAGTGTTCGGCAAGGCAGCTGAAGTGCTGCATTATGGGATCTGTAGTTTATTGTGTTACCAGCGCTTCATATCCCCGGGCCATTAATAACAATAATACAGTATATAAAATGATCTCGCGGGCCGGATATAATTACACGCCGGGCCGGATGTGGTCCGCGGGCCTTGAGTTTGACACATATGGACTAAATAGAACTTGAAAAGATATATTTTTTCAAATGTGATCGCGCAATACAGATAGAGTTGACGTGCATCGAGCCCACGTGCTATTGTGGTTTTGCCTGCATGCCTCAATAAGTCATCCTCCCCTCGCTCTTACTTTTTTACCGTTCATCTAATGAATACACTGAGTATGGCTTTACCAAAACAATCATTGATGGCGAATAAAGTATCCATTATTCGAGTATGTAGATCGGGTTATATATATACATATATACCCGCGTATCGCAGCGGAGAAGTAGTGTGTTAAAGAAGCTATGAAAAAGAAAAGGGAACATTTTAAAAATAACGTAACATGACTGTCAATATACAGTAATTGTTTTGTGAGTTTTACTGAGTGTTGCTGTCATCAAGGATTTGATTATCATTATTTCTTTCAATCAGGTTCGTATTTGTAGGATGTGTTGTGTTCAAGTTACATTCCAGGTTTGTCAGTCGTTGTAAAGATGACAGGTTTCATTCATCGATTCGTTTCTTACTACATCAATAAACAGCTCGTCTTCTTTATCTGAGACCTGATACACTGCATGCACGAGTTTTTTTTTTTTTACACTGTCTTCCTTTAGCGGGACATTGACTTTTTCCACCGTGTGCTTTGTTTCCGCATTAGCTGCATTTATGAATATGCTTGTATGTATCGGACGCTTCATATTTTTTTGCTGCCTTTTCAGTTGTGTAATTCGGTTTTTGTTCAGCGCTCTTTAGAACTGTTGCCTTTTGTCTGTGCACTGCGTCAGTTCACATGAGCCGCTCGGTGTACATGCATTGAAGTTTCCCAGCTGTGCTGGTGCCATGTCGTGCTATGTCCATGGCTGTATCTAATGTTACCGAAGTCCCGGCACTTTAAACTTTCTCTCGCAGTTTCGCTGAGTTTGTGCCAAACACCACCCTGACCATCTCATCTTCCTCTGCATAAGCACAGTCCTTCACCCGTGAATATTTACCCGTGGCAGTGTTTCTATTGGATTGCCGCTGACGGACGGCCTTATATGGGCAGGCACTAAATTACAAACGCCAGCGGCAGCCTGTCTATGAACTTAATTTAAAGTTTAGGTTTACATCGTGCTTTGTTTCCGAAGTAGCGGAACTCATGAATATGGTTGTATATGTCACTCGCTCACTTCTTGTTTCGCTGCCTTCTCAATTATATAATGCATGTTTTCTTCAGCGCTTTTTGGGCCTCTTCCTGGTTTTCTATGTACTGCGTGATTACGTGGGAGGTGTGATGATGTCACACGAAACTCCGCCCCCCACGGGTTTCAAGCTCATCTCCATTACAGTAAATGGAGAAAAACAGCTTCCAGTTATGACCATTACGCGTAGAATTTCGAAATGAAACCTGCCCAACTTTTGTAAGGAAGCTGTAAGGAATAAGCCTGCCAAATTTCAGCCTTCTACCTACACGGGAAGTTGGAGAATTAGTGATGAGTCAGTCAGTGAGTGAGTGAGTGAGTGAGTGAGTGAGTCAGTGAGGGCTTTGCCGTTTATTAGTATAGATTCATCCAGAGCAGGATTGTAGGAAACGTGGAGCCTACCCCAGCAGAAAAAAGGCAGGCAGAAAAATCTCTGGTATGCAATATATATGATACTAGCAAAATACCCGCGCTTCGCAGCGGTGAAGTACTGCCTTAAAATTTTTATTAAGAAGAAAATTAAACCTTTTTAAACTGAGGGAAAATATACCAATAATTATTTGTTAAAGATCTCTTTGTATGCCACGTTGTCAGTTCGGCCCTCCAGTTGCAATATGACCAAGCTGTAGCTGTGCGCTGAGCTTACTCTTGAGCATGCAACGTACAGTTGGCCATGTGAACAGTAATCTTGTTTCAAATCTCACAGCTTGGATTGCTGCTGTCATAATCGGTTTGAGTTTCATGGTTTGTTTCAGTTACGACAGTATTTGTAGGACTTGTGTTGAAGAGACATTCGGCATCTGTCAAGCGTTGTAAGTATACAACCAGTTTCATTGATAACTTCACATCCAGCTTTTGAGGGTTTAAACATTTCTCAACATCAAAGTGTCCACTACTGAAATCGTCACCTGTGAAGCTAAGATGTTTAAGAGGCATTGGCGGTTGTCCAAAGGTGTAAAATATTTGGCCATTTCGGTACACTTAAGCATTTCACTCTTCTAGTGCTCCTGTGTAGTATAATTATCTCCTGTACCGTCATCAGTCCACACCTTGAACCTGTCCCAGTCATTCAATACATAAGACACAATGTTCCTCCGGATATCAATAGTGAGCCTGATATGGCTGTGCAATATGTAACAAAGAGAATGGAAAGGCAGGTGCCATCTCCGGGCATGGAAACCACTTGGTAAGTGACAGTTCTTTGATCGATGGTGATTACCTCGATAGACATGTTAATGGGGGTACGGTTGGAATGATAAAGGAAATGGGTACCTGAACAATGTAAAGTAAGTCTAAAATACCTATACAATAACTATAATCGTAATAAATGAACAATAAAACGGCGGAGAAGCCGTGGATTAAATTAAAAAGGCTGTAGTTATCAGCAGGGAGATGTGAATACCGTGGTGAAGCAAGGAAGGGAATGTAGAGACTGGAGCGACAGACGGCCTTATATAGGCAGGCAGCCAACAACGTGGGAGGCGTTGGGATGGGGGACCCAACGCCGCCTCACACGGTGACCGAGCTGCAGGCTATGGACGTATATATGTACGTAAGTAGGATTCAGTTAGCGTTGGGAACCCGCGTACCAAATTTCTTGAAGATGGGCCCATAAGTAACAAAGACCGTTGAAAAGTTCAATATGGTAGCTGACAGTGGCATCATATCACCGAAATAAGTACCAAATTTCAGCCTTCTACCTATGAATAAGAAAGTTCAACATGGCGGACGTTGTTGACCGTTACGCGTAGAATTTTGAAATGAAACCTGCTTAACTTTTGTAAGTAAGCTGTAAGGAATGAGCCTGCCAAATTTCAGCCTTCTACCTACACGGGAAGTTGGAGAATTAGTGACGTTGGAAACTTCAATATGGCGGCCGACAGTGGCATCATACCACTGAAATAAGTACGTACATCGGTTTTGGTTAGCGCAGGGAAGCCACCTACCAAATTTCGTGAAGATGGGGCCATAAATAAGAAAGTTCAACATGGCGGACATTGTGAAAATTAGTGACATTGGAAAGTTCAATATGGCGGCCGACAGTGGCGTCATACCATCGAAATAAGTACATACATCGGTTTCGGTTAGCGCAGGGAATCCGCCTACCAAATTTCGTGAAGATGGGGCCATAAATAAGAAAATTCAACATGGCGGACGTTGTCGACCGTTATCGACCGTTACGTGTAGAATTTCGACATGAAACCTATTTGACTTTTGTAAGTAAGCTGTAAGGAATGAGCCTGCCAAATTTCAGCCTTCTACCTACACGGGAAGTTGGAGAATTAGTGACGTTGGAAAGTTCAATATGGCGGCTGACAGTGGTGTCATACCACCGAAATAAGTATGTACATTGGTTTCGGTTAGTGCAGGGAAGCCGCCTACCAAATTTCGTGAAGTTGGGGCCATGAATAAGAAAGTTCAACATGGCGGACATTGTTAACCGTAATGACCGTTACGCGTAGAATTTCGAAATGAAACCTGCTTAACTTTTGTAAGTAAGGTGTAAGGAATGAGCCTGCCAAATTTCAGCCTTCTACCTACACGGGAAGTTGGAGAATTAGTGATGTTTGGAAAATTCAATATGGCGGCCGACAGTGGCGTCATACCACCGAAATAAGTACGTACATCGATTTTGGTTAGCGCAGGGAAGCCACCTACCAAATTTCATGAAGATGGGGTCAGCCTTCTACCTACACGGGAAGTTGAAAAATTAGTGACGTTGGAAAGTTCAAAATGGCGGCCGACAATGGCGTCATACCATCGAAATAAGTACATACATCGGTTTTGGTTAGCGCAGGGAATCCGCCTACCAAATTTCGTGAAGATGGTGCCATAAATAAGAAAGTTCAACATGGCGGACGTTGTCGACCGTTATCGACCGTTATGACCGTTACGTGTAGAATTTCGAAATGAAACCTGCTTAACTTTTGTATGTGAGCTGTAAGGAATAAGCCTGCCAAATTTCAGCCTTCCACCTACACGGGAAGTTGGAGAATTAGTGATGAGTGAGTGAGTGAGTGAGTGAGTGAGTGGGGGCTTTGCCTTTTATTAGTATAGATAACTGATAGTAAGAGCAAAAAGAATATGATATTTCAACTATCTATTTTGAGAGAGAGAGAAAAATTGAAAAAAGGGGGACAAATATTCTAAAACATAATTCTGCTATTGGATTATTTTCTCAATATCGGGTATTTTGAGCTGTGAAGATAAATTAATAAATATAGAATAAATACAAAAACACATTAGTCTGTTTAGTTTTTCACCGGTTGGTATATATTTCTCAATAGAGACGTTGCCAACTGAGGAATTTTACAAGGTTTGTATTGCTTCATTGTTGAATTACTTTTTTAAACAAAAGTGATTGGTCAGTAACAATAGTCTCTCAATCAGAGTCATTTTTATTTTTAAAAAGGATTTCTCCTGTGCGAAGTGGCAGGTGAATTATTGTCAACAAAAAGCAGCCACCTGAGAAATAAACTGAAATGTTACTCACCCGTGATTTTTCTGTCTATACGGTAAAGCTTTTTTTGACAAGCACATTCTGATTTCAGGTGTTTGAATTGCAATTAATACAACATATGTTGATATACAACAAGCCCCAAGAAAGGTGGCACATAAATCGCTTTCTATTTCCCATGCCTTTACATGCCTGTATTCAGCTTGCTCTGTCACTGCAAATGCTGTGTGAACACCCAGCATCCTTCACGAGCTGCTGTTCACTAGATGAATATATGCAGGTGGCTCGTGGTGTATGGCTTTCTATTTTTGAGTTAAAAATTACAAGGGTTAAAGACTAACGGCAAGAATATTCATTAAAAAATGAAAACTACAATTATTTTTGTAAATTTTTATTTTGGTTAGTCTTTCCAGCTATTTTAATAGTTTCATTTAGTTTTAGTTTTTCATTTTGATTTTGTCATTTTATTTCAGTTTATGAAAATGTTTTTTTAATAATAGTTTCAGTTTTGATTTTGTTTTCGTTGACTATAATAACTTTGGTATGGATAGATCTGTCATTTTATAGTGCCATGAAAAATATTTACCCCCTTCTTGATTTTCTTTGTTATAGCAAATTTATGATAACAATGAATATTTTAAAGCCTCCAACCTTCATCTATATGCATGAAAGTGAAAACCCACT
Organism: Polypterus bichir lapradei; assembly: GCA_026402145.1. Taxonomy (NCBI): domain Eukaryota; kingdom Metazoa; phylum Chordata; class Cladistia; order Polypteriformes; family Polypteridae; genus Polypterus; species Polypterus bichir. The sequence goes on from JANRMT010062792.1 coordinate 77,940,506, forward strand.
GACTGATTCATCACTAGATCACCTAAACCCCATGTCCTAGAATTGAAAAATTTTTCATTGAGGTTTGGTTTAGGGTCTAGGTAATAGATAAGATGTATCCTAATACAGAAAACTTTCCTTCTAAACTTATATGTTGGATAAGGGAACAAACTACATTAGCACTGAAAAATGACAATGCTACAGAAATCAATAACTGTCTTTTAGCAAAGTTAAATGCACATGAGATGACATATGAATCAATTGACTCAGTAGTAGAAGTTGAAGAGGTTGCACACTATCCAGTGGAGTTCTTGTGTAAGCTCAATCCTCCAGGCATTCTTCTGCACTAGCTTATTTTGAAGATAGGAGCACTAGTTATGTTTTTGAGAAACTTAATTCCTCCTAAACTGTGCAGTGGCACAAGACTGCAAATAAAAACTTTACACAAAAATGTAATTGAAGCATTTTTCTTTAATGCCGCTGGTTAGTGAGAAACTGCCTTTGTACCGCATGTTCCTCTTATACTATCTGACTTTCCTTTTCAAATGAAATGTCTACAATTTCCAATTTAAAGTATGTTTTGCAATGACTATCAATAAATCACAAGGTCTCTCCCTAAAAGGAGCAGGAGTGGATTTGAGGGATGATTGTTTGTTTGTTTTTCTCCCTGCCAGCTCTGTGGCTTGCTCCAAAGTGAGTTCACCTTGCTTGCTGTTCATTCTGAAACCTGGAGGTGCTACATCTAATGTTGTATGCAGAGAAGTATTGTATTTGCTTGCTCAACATATTCTCTCCTTTTGTGTGATTTTTTTTTTTTTTTTTTTTTTTTTTTTTTATAATATATACAGCGTAGACTTGGTACATAATCAAAAACTGAAATAAAATTGTGTCCATATCTTTATATCAGCAAATTTATTAACAGATCTTTGCGAGCGAAGTCGTGGGTATTAGCTAGTCAAATGTAAAATTAGGGGCACCTAAATAAAGAAATAACACATTTTTAAACATTTCATTTACTCAATAAACAAAGATATCTGTCACCAACTGGCACATGCAATTAATTGCTGTTAGGTAACAACCCAGTTAAAAGGATAATTGGAGTTTTCTGATTGACGATGATAGGTCTAATTACATCCAGTCCTGCCTTAATCTTGCTTGTTTTAACCATTATAATTTAAGTCAAACTGCAAGCACATAATGTGATAATCAAAGAAATTCACAAGGACATCAGAAAAAGCTGTAAATATGTCAATGTGGGAATTGCTACACCTAATCACAGTGATGGTCATGATCTCTAAATATTATAGTAATGTTTTTTTTTTTCTCAAGGAGTATGAAGCCTGCTGAAATTACTCCAAGGGTGCAGTGTACAATCAAACAGTAAGCCACAAACTATACTAAGAAATACCCAAAGAACCCCAAAGTTCTTTTGACTCAAAGTCAATGTTAATGACTCTACAATCAGAAAAATATTAGGCAGAAATGGGCCTTATTAGTGAATAGCAAGGTATAAACTACTGCTAACCAAGAAGAAAATATAGTAGGAAGTGTTTGGTTGCAGTCATTGCATATAAAATTGGTCAACCAGTTATTAAGAACAAGGGGTAATTACTTACAGTGCTAGTTAGTGTTGAATAATAACTTTGTTCAATAAATTAATAAAAAGAGAGTGTGCTATTTGTTACCTCGTACAGTATTTAATTTTGGTTAAGGCCCTGAAAACATTCATTGGCAAAAATAAACAGTAATAGATAAAATCAGGACAACTATTTTCTCATTGCACTGTACATAAACAAGTAAAATCTGAATGCATCAGATTTGTTTATTTAGTAAAGATGTTCCTTTTTACTGTCGTCTAAAGTAGTTAAAGTGACCTCATTTTACATGAAACTGACACCTATAATGTGCTATTTATATCGTTGTCAGGGGATGCCTAAGTTACTTATCTGTGTGTATCCAGTTTTTTTCCTGCCAAGTCAACAGATGTATTCTTTAATATTGAATTCCTAGACCAACAACATTTATTTCTTTAATAAAATATGAGTAATTCAGCTAATAGCCACAGAGTGTTTTCAGTTTCAGTGCAGGTAGTACATTTTTAATTAACATGCAAACATGTTAGTTTAACTTTAGCATAAAATGCATTTACAGATTATTTTATACTTCAGATTTAAATACAGATATGAAGGGAAATTTATAATATGAATTATCTTTCATTCTTTAAAATCTTTCCTGTTTCTGTGGAAAACAGTCGGCTCTACATAAAAACGTTGAGATTTACATGTTGCATGTTGATCAGAATTTCACTGTATCCCTGTACAAGTCACAATACTATTATTACTTCAGGCTGGAGTATTAGGCCACAAATATTAATTTCAAGAATTTAACTACTCTAAAATGCTGAGTTTCTAGTTTAGGTAGAGTCTATGGTTTGGTATAACTAAAAAATACTAATTGTGAAATCCAGGAAGGGTTTTTCAATTTTGTTTTCTCATTTATTTTTGAAGTCCCATTTTTTACAAGATTAAAGCCTTAAAATGTACTGTAGATATTAAACATTTCTATAAATGATTGTTTAGTAGTGACTTGGATCTAATCTATAATAATACAAATAACACCTGCTAATTATATACTCCTGTCTTTGTACAGTGGAACCTCGGGTCACGACCGTAATTCGTTCCAAAACTCTGGTCGTAACACGATTTGGTCATGACCTGAAGTAATTTCCCCCATTGAATTGTATGTAAATACAATTAATCCGTTCCAGACCGTATGAACTGTATGTAAATATATTTTCAGATTTTTAAGCACAAAAATAGTTAATTATGCCATAGAATGCACAGTGTAATAGTAAACTAAATGTAAAAACATTGTATAACGCTGAGACAAACACCCAGGCTCCCTGCTCAGCAGCTCGCTCGCTCTCAGATGCACGCGAGCCTGTGCTCTCTCTTTCTCTCTCCCTCCTACACTGGCTTTCTCCTGCAACCTCCCGTTCTTTCCTGTTCTCTTCTTTTTCCCTTTAGCCGACTCGCGCTTCTGTTTATGAAGAGTCGTGGCAATCAGTATCTCCTGGGAACAATTACGGATGCGGACCGCTTCTCACCTGTGCACTTAGGTGAGAAATGCGCACATCACGAACTCCTCACGAACACACCAGCACGCCCCCTTGCTAAGCCGCGAGTGCGGTGATTATTTATTAAAACTGGCCCTTTTTGACGGAAGCTGTGGACCCGCTATACCACAGGAGGAAGCCGAGTTGAGAGGAGGTTACAGTTTTGAGAGAGAGTCCCTCTGCGTGATGCACCGAGAACAATGTACAGTACAGGGAGAGACTGAACACGTGCAGAAATCATCGGCACATACGAACCGGAAGGGAAACTAGCTTGTTCGTCAACCGAGTGTGTGGTCGTGAACAGATGTAAAAGTTTGGCGAACTTTTTGGTCGTAACCTGATTTGTACATGTTCAGAGATGTTCGTGAATCGAGGTTCCACTGTACTGAATGTATTGAAATTTTGCACTTTTTATTTTTGATTGTACATGAATAGCAATTTTTAAATGAACAAATATTATAATTAAAATATGGCAAAATGTAAACATTTGAAATGCCTACAGATTGCACTTTGGAGAATGTACATGGATTAAAAATGGGTACACATGTCAGCTCTAAGCAATTTAACCTCCCGTCTTGGAGCTTAAATTTTACATGGCAGTGTTTCTTATCAGGTTTAATTAGCATATGTAATGGAATGTAAATGATTAACATTTCTTACTATAAACTTGTTGATAATCTTTGCCTATAAGTGATCTATTAATCGTTGTTGGAGTTAGTAGAACAGGTAATACCTCCCAGATTTTTGGGAGTGGCTTGAGTGTTAGTTTTGGTGGGGTTCATGCTTACTGTGATTATTTAACACACAATTGTGGTGACATCACCTTTGCAATGTGTAAATGCCTTTTGAATATTGTGTCTGGGCTTTTGTTTTTTCAGACTGTTCACTTTTGTGGAGAACCTTTGATATGCAAAAGTGTGTGGAGGTGAACAGGTTTTTTTTTTTTTTGTGTATGATTTGCTTTTTGTTAATTTTATTATATCTACACAAGTGAACTCTGCTTTATGAGGCATACAGCTATCACTAATGTAGCAATTGGGGCAAGCAGGGCATGTAATACGTACTTAATTAATACTTAAAATGATTATTTGATCCAATATTGTGAAAAATCCAGCATCTTAACTTTTATTTTACCCTTTTTTTAAAGCCTGCTTGGTGTGGGATGGTTCCACAACCTCCACAGACTCGGAATGGTGGATATTCTGTATGCCCAAACTATTTTTTACTCTCATCATGAGCTTGCTTGGGATATGCAGTAAATACTTACTACAGTTTGATCAGTGACCCTTTTGCTAATGTGCAAACACATGTGTTTTTTTTTTTTTTTTTTTAATTGATTTGCTGTGAATGACTGTTGATTAATCAATCAGTCAGTAACATCCCTTTGTACTGTTGTTACATTCGGATATTGTAGGCTTTGGGCCACTGGTCTAGTTTGAAAAGGAGAACTAAAAACATCCTTATGTTAACCTAGGCAACTTGGTATTGCACCGTCAGTCCAGGGGATTGCTCCTGCCTTGTGTCCTATACTTGCTTAGATGGCTTCAGTCCCACAAGACTCTGCTCAGGATTAAGTGGGTTTAGACGATGGTATGGTATTTTATTTAAGAAACAGAGCTCAGTTTAAAGTTTCCTTGCAAAAATATAGACTATTGAGATTCATAATTATAGAGTGCAGTCTAGAAAAATGGCTTGTAGGGAGGAGTGTGTAGTTCAGGGGAGGATTTGAAAAGAAAGATGAATGTGTGCTAAGACTTCAGTTTATTATAGCACTAACTAGCTATTATCGGAAATGCTTTATTGGAGTTTGTCACCTCACCCTAGATTACCTGAAAAACATGAGGAATTAACAGTTGAAAATTACCGCATATAAACCTTAATGACATATAGACAAGACTTCAGAAATGTTCCAAAATACAACAGTTTGACATGAAAGGAAGCCTTTGGTTCACAGTGTACTTGGTTGAATATGTGGGTTTTAATCTGGATGGAACTGGGTTTGTCAGCATTTCTTTGAAGATGCTAAGAACACTAGTTATTATATACAGTAGATAGCATTTGAAGACAGATAATGTGGAAGTATAGATAAAGTTTTAGAATATCCAGTAGTGTCTCTTTTGGGATGGGCTGTTGGGGGAGAATTTTATATTTTTAGACAGTTGAAAGATATGGCACTTGAGTATAGAGGCTACTTAAGAATTGTTAAAATATTATTTTGCAAATTGATCGCACAACCTATAACTCAAAAATTAGTCTGATTTGCGGATTTTTTTTTTTTCCTCTTATAACATTTAATGAAAAATAAATTGGTATTTTTGAATACCTCCTCTTTTTTGATTTTACTTTTCTTGTTACAGGCTTTTGTGGCATTGAAGTCTTGTTAGCATTATATGCTACGACAGACAGTCATGGTTTCAGAAGTGTAGTCCCCAGTCAATATGTTATGCTGGTCTTGAAGATGTAAAAGGAAATGATTATTTGAAGAAAGCCACACGAATGTGGCAGATAGACACAGACAGCAGTAGCACTAACTACCATTGCCATTTTTTGACATTTTAAATTGTGGTTTGTCTGTAGTCATAGGCTTAGAGTAAAGAATTATTTTAATATAAAGCTAGTGTCTCAGTGGATTCTGAAAGTATTAAAAGCTGACCTATATCTATAATAAAGAATTCCAGTGAAGGCATATCAATAAAAGGGGCAATGAACTACAAATTTTAATAGGCTATTGACTCAAAATCTTGAAGAACAGTGTGAAAAATGAGTATGACTACTGTGGTCAATTATATATTTATACACCTTGGTTAAATATAAAGAATAGGTAAATATAATGGAACAAAGGTGAGGAGAGTTTAGATCCTGAATTTAATGGCCCTAAAAAGTGGGAGCTGAAAGATTGATAATGGTATCAGGGTAATTCTTGCAAGGAAAGTGACAAATAGATTAAGGACTGATGTTAATGCCACAGTATAACAACTTTTATGAAGTAAACAGTTGCAAACGGGCAGAACAAATAATTGTGAAACGAGACAGACCTGATTGCTGTTATGTGCACGTCTGATGTAGACTGAAGCCAGCCGGTCTTGATTGATCTCAGGTTGCCTTTGTGTGCTCCTCCTCTAGACAGATTAGTGGAGGTTCTGGCCTGCTTTCCTGAACATTTTTCAGGCCTCACACCACTTTTTGCCATTTGTGTGTGTGTGTGAGAAGCATAACAAGTGTATGTTGAACATGTTATCTAATTCCATTATTTCATGGGGAATCAGTCCCCCAATTCGGGAGTCATCTGGTCACTTCACTTTATTGTCGCTAGGGCTATGTGATGTCTTACAAGTTCACGTAGTCATTTAAAATCATCAATGATGTTTGATACTGTTGCCAGAGGGATATAAGAGAAGCTTGCATATTATTTGTAATTAGCTGCTCTAGCCATGTACCAGTGAGAGAATGTTGTGCAGGTATTCTTCCTTGGGACACAGGACTAAGTTTTGTTGACACACCGATTTCTGAAACTCATTACATGTTGAGGTATTCAGTAATGATATTACAATGATTTTACGGTGATTCATTTCAAATTAATTGCTACAAATCACGATGCTGTGCTGGCACAAAACTCAAATTTGATCTGCCTCATAAAATGCAATTGAGTAAATGCCTACCAAAAGGAAAGTTGCTAATTACTTTTATTCATTCAAACACGGCGTCCTCAGTTGTTCTCTGTCTGCCATCTTCTGAATAAGAAAGCAATTTGACATGTGTTAAGAAGAAAGAAGAAACTGTACATTGTTGGTTGGCTTTTCTTCTCATGCATGCAAATGACATACCACAAAAAGCGCATAACAATGAGTGTTATTGCAAGCTTGCAATGTGTGATGTGCAATCTGGAGGGCAGTGGCACTAGCTTTTTAAAAAGAAAATATGTAGGGCACTGATTTGATGTATAGTGTAATCGTTTTATTTCAGATTTATTATCTTGTTTACAGAGTATATAATTTGCAGTCTTACTTGCTGCAGGTAGTGCATAAAGTTGAACCAAATTCCTGGCAGTTTAACCAACGTCTTATTCCTCCTCCCAAGTTTGTATTACTTTTACCCGATGGAGTAGGGGGCACCCCCTTGGGAGGTCGGAGTGTGTGTATGTTAGTATAAGATATTGAAGGGAGAGAGGATCCCCATGAAGCATCCCAAACACTGCCTGCAAGAATAAACAAGCACCACCACATCATCATTTTCCTATCTGGTGCCCTAATCTCACTGGATAAATTATGTAAAACATAACACCACAAGGATAGGCTCGATTTGCTCTGTGAAGCTGCCCAACATAACCAGGTTGTGAAAAGGATAGTGAAAGAAAAATATTGTAATGTTACTGACAAGTTGCATTAGCTTGGGGATCAATCACATACCGCATGAGCTGACATTCTGTCATACAAACGAGTAGCTTCAGGACACCCTCCAAAATAGGCAAATCAGCCAAAGTCTTAAAAGAATTCTAACATATTGTCATCACAGTGAGAGGTAATTTTAATGAGCTTCCTAAAAGTGCAATGTAAAGAGAGAGAAATCATGGGCACCCAGAGCCTGCGGGAACCACAGTGGTGCATAACTATGCTTTACCCATTCAAATTTCTGGTGTGGTGCACTGATCAGACTGCCTTCTCTCAGGTACAGCGTACTGCTGCTAAATTAAAGTCAAGAGTGTCTTGCAGCTTTCTTGTGAAAGCTGCAGTTTAGCATTTTGATCATCATTGACCACTGGCTTAGACTTAACTTTCACTCTAATTTATAGTACAATGAAAAATATTTGATGCCGATTCCTCAGGTGTAGGAACTTGCACTGGATGGTATTCGGGATGCTCCGATCGATCAGCCACTGATCTAAATCTGTTGCTTTTCACTAAAAAAGAGTCACTCTTTGAATGGTAAATTGGCCAGTCACAAAATCCGATCATTTCAGCCCCTGCTTTTCAAAATTTTCTGGTAATTTAGTTGCAGTGCTCCTTTATGCAAAGTATTTCGGTAGTTAAGCCAGTGCTTATCTTTATCTTCTTGATAAACAGCTTATTAACATTTTATGCATTTGTGGCCTTTTTAAAGATTTGTACTGTGTTTATTATTTCTGTGTCATACAGTAGACGTTTTATTAAGAAACAAGTACTACATAATTAAAATAGTAATCCATATTGTATAATTACACTTCAAGAATTACGAATGTCTAGCTGATGCACTGAAGAAAAAAAACACACCTTCATAAATATACTAAATGTATATTTTATAGCAAAAAAGATGGAGTGCAATTAATGATTAAAAATTATTAAAACCTATAAGTACATGTATATTTACATTTAAGCAGTACTTAATTGCCAGTATCAATTAACTGATTGTGTCAGAATAAATATATAATCTTCTTTCGGTTGCTCCTGTTGGGGATAGCCACAGTGGGTCATCAGTTTCCATCTCTTCCTGTCCTCTGGAACTTGCTCTGTTACACCCACCACCTGCATGTCCCCTCTCACCACATTCATAAATCTCCCCTTAGGCCTTCCTCTTTTTCTCTTGCCTGGCATCTCCATCCTTCTTCCAATATACCCAGCATCTTTTCTCTGCACATGTCCAAACCAAAACAATCTTGCCTCTCTGGCTTTGTCTACAAACCGTCCAACCTGAGCTGACCCTCTAATGTACTCGTTCCTAATCCTGTCCATCGTTACACCCAATGCAAATTTTAACATCTTTAACTCTGTCACCTCCAGTACTGTCTCCTGTTTTTTGGTCAGTGCCAGTCTCCAACCCATATAAGATAGCTGGGCTCACTACCATCCTGTACACCTTTCCTTTCACTCCTGCTGGTACCTGTCTGTCACAAATAACATTCTGTTTTCCACCAGTTCCACCCTTTCCATGCTGTGTTTTCTTCCTCTAGTCCACACTCACTTACTCTGTACTGTTGATCCCAAGTATTTAAACTCCTCTACCTTCACCGTCTCTACTCCTTCTTCCTCACCATTCCTCTGTGCTGTCTCTCATTCACATACATAAATTCTGTCTTGGTCCTGCTGACCTTGATTCCTTTCTTCTCTAGAGAATATGTCCACCTCTCCAGTGTCTCCCTAACATGCACCTTTCTCTCGCTACAGATTACAATTTCATCCACAAATATCATAGTTCATGGGGACTCCTGTCTAATCTTGTCTGTTAACCTTTCCATCACCATTGCAAATGAGAAAGGGCATAGAGCCGCTCCCTGATGTAATCCCACTTCAACCTTCAATGCATGTTACTCCTACCGCAGACCTCACCACTGTCACACTTTTCTTGTAAATTTCATGTACCACTCTTACATACTTCTCTGCCTCTTCTGACTTCCTCATACAATACCACAATTTTCTAGGTATCCTGTGATATGCTTTCTCTAGATCCTCAAAGGCACAATGTAACTCCTCTTGGCCTTCCCTACACTTCTTCATCATCACCCTCAGAGCAAACATTGCATATGTAGTGCTCTTTACTGGCATGAAAACATACTGTTGTTCATTAATCATGACCTTCTTTCTTAACCTAGCTTCCACTATTCTTTTCCATAACTCCATGCAGTGGCTGATCATTTTTATCTTTGTGTAGTGTAGTAACTACAGATCACCCTTATTCTTGAAAATTGGTACCAGTACACTCAGGCATCCTCTCACTTTCCAAGATTGTATTAAACAGTCTGCTTAAAAACTCCACTGCCATCTCTCCTAAACACCTCCATGCTTCCACAGGTATATCATCTGGACCAACAGCCTTCCTATTCTTCATTCTCTTCATAGGTGTTCTTACTTCCTTCTTCCTAGTCCATTGCATTTCCTGGATTATTGTCTCCACATCATCCAACCTTCTCTCTCTCTCTCTCTCTCTCTCTCTCATTTGCTTAAGTCATCAACCTCTCAAAGTGTTCTTTCCATCTGCTTAACACCTCCTTGCTTGTGAGTAGTTTCCATCATTATCCCTTATCTTCCTAACCTGCTGCACATCTTTCCCAACACGGTCCCACTGTCTAGCCAATTGATACAGGTCCTTTTCTCCCTCATTAGTATTCAGCCTCTCATACAACTCATCATATGCCTCATCTTCAGCTTTCACCACCTCTCTCTGCACTTTACACCTTATCTCTTTGTACTCCTGTTTGCTCTCCTTTACTTTCCCCCTCCACCACCAGGCTTCTTTGTTCTCCTCCTCTGTCCAGCTGTTGCATTAAGTCCCCTTCTAGCTGTCTCCCTAACCACTTCTGTGGTGGTTGCCCAGCTGTCTGGTAACTCTCCACTGCCACCTATTGCCTGTCTTACCTCATACCTGAACTCCACCTTACATTCTTCCTTTTTTAGCTTCCACCATTTGATCCTTGGCTCTGCCATCACTATCCTCTTTCCTTGATCTCCAACTTTATCCTACAGACCACCATCTTATGCTGTCTAACCAGGCTTTCCCCTGCCACAACTTTGCGGTCATCTTCAAACTGACCTTCCTGCATAGGATATAATCCACCTGTGTGTATCTGCCTCCACTCTTGTACAACACCCTGTGTTGTTTCCTCTTCTAAAATATGCATTTACCACAGCCATTTCCATCCTTGTCACAAAATCCACTACCAACTGACCTTCATTCCTCTCCTTGACACCATACCTACCTTCATCTCCTCATCCCTTCTGTTCCCTTCACCAATATTCTCTCTTCCTTGGGTAACCTCTCCACCACTTCATCTAAGTCACTCCAGAAATCATCTTTCTCATCCATCACACACCCATCTTGCGGGGCATTTGCACTAATGACATTCATCATCACACCTTCCATTTCCAGCTCCATAATCAACACATCAATTTTACATCATACATACTGTATATAATTTTTTTTTTGTTTTTGTTAGAGAAGTTGTGAAAATTACTTTTTATAAGCTCAGATAGGTACACTACAGGGGAAAATAAACATGACAGCTTGTAATTATAACAATTTTATTTTCTTTATGCCATATTTATAACTAGCTGTCCCCCATGGCTCTGCCCACATAGTAGTGAAACAGGACAGTGAGGAGGGTCCTGCCCAGTTCCCTACTCCTGACATCACGTTTCTCCTTCCTCTTGGCCTGAAGCCTCTGTCTTGGATTAGCGTGAATATATTGCTCCTGCAAGCGAACTATGATTCTTAGTGCGATGAGAGAAGTTGCAAAATCAACCGGAATGTTCAAGCAAATTATAGAAGAAACCTGATCTAAATCTGTTAAGTAATTCTCTTGTTTGCTAGCTAAGCGTAGGTAAGGAACACACCGAGGCTGGCATGTAAGTGAGGAGGGCCCCACCCCCCTCCCCTCGGCCCGCTGCGTATCTCTGAGTTGTGCAAATAAAACGGTACCGCAAGCGAACTATGATACATAGCGCAATGAGAGAAATCGCAAAATCAACCGGAATATGCAAACAAGTTATAGAAAAAAACCTGATCTAAATCCGTTAAGTATTTCTCTTGTGAAAAGTGGACAGATATACAGATGTTGTTGAATTTTTTATATATATATATATATATATAGTTATATATATATAGTTA
>JANRMT010062792.1:77952573-77976994 GCA_026402145.1 Polypterus bichir lapradei
TATAGTTATATAGTTTATAGTTATATATATAGTTATATAGTTATATATAGTATATTATATTATATAGAGAGAGATGGATACATATTTTAATTAGTTAAAGTATGTATTTAAAGGACATTTATTTGAATATTTTCATGGTCACTGAATAATACGCCTGTTAACACTTCAGGGGGTATTTTTCGTATGTGGATTACTCGTTTAGCCGGATGTAATTGTTGACAATTTGGCATGATCCTGGATCTTTTGGTTTTTCGAAACTCTTGCTGGATGTGTTGTCATAGCAGCAGATCCAAATCCTCAAACCTGATCGGAGCAGGTTTGTTCTATGTAAACAAGGATTAGCTCACACACTTAATCAGTTTCCGTGCATAGAATTCATTCAGTCATGGCTTTGCCGTTCATGAATGAGCTACTAATTGATATCGGTGCGCAAATTATAAGAAGAGAATTTCATATAGAGAGGGTTTTGCACGATCGGTAAGATCCTTTATTGCTCCTGGAGGAATTCTTTTCGAAAGATACCGCTTTAGCCGAGGGGGAACATTGTACCTCAAAGATTTATTAGCACCTTATATTTGAAGTCATACTAGGCGAAGTCGGGCTTTCACAGCCACACAGACAGTATGCATTGCTTTGAGTTTTTTTGCAAGCAGCACTTTTTTATATACTGTAGGCGATGCGGATAATCTACCTAAAAGTGCAGTTTGCTAGGCAATTTGTATAGTCTGTTTGGCTCTGAAATGTTTCCTTTGGGTTTTCATAGTGTTTCCTGGGTACCTGCGTGTGCAGAAAATAAAAGAAGTGTTTCATGCCATTGCAGGCACACAGGCAAAAACACCCACAGTTCCATAAAGAATCTCACAATCAGCCTAAAATTCTCATTACCCAGGATTTCCAAATGTGATTTGGGCACATGGGACTGATCAGAGTGGAGTTTGATCAAACATTATTTGGTAAATGTACCTCTTCTTCTGATGAATAATCAGACACAGTGTCTTCATCAAATATTTGACCTTTGTCAATATCTTGTTGGTTAGACACAAGTTCTAGGGATATGACATTCCCTGCAACTGACCCAACAAAAAAAATGCCCTCAGAAACGGGACGATGGGCATTTTGCTGGAGAGCCAACTCTTCTGCAGGGGTTAGGTCTGGACCACGTGGACCTCCACCTGTTTTTTGCTTGTCTGCCTTCTTATTAGCTTTAAAATTAATGTTTTTTATATTATATATTTACCAGTTTGAAGTATATTCTTGTACTTCACTTTAACCTGTTCCCATGTTCTCCTTGTGCTCACGTTTGATCTGGAATTATGACATATTAAATAATTAATCTGACACAGGAAATGAAATGCTGCATTCAGTAAGTACAATGCACACTACATGGCGTTTAATTTGTCGGACACTTTTTGCCAGCCATCTTTTCTAGTTTGGGCTGCTTTTGCAGTGTTACCCCTTGTACATATTAACTCTTGAAATTCTTCATATCCTTTGAGTAACAGGTCCTGCTCCGCTTGTGTGAAAGAATGCGCCCATTCTTTCATCATTTTGTTGCAGCCTATCAAAGACTTGCTGATCATGTTTTCTAGACTCAATATATAAGGGCTTTTCAATTAGCGCGGACGCGTGCAGTCATCTCGGATGATTAGATCCAGCTAAACTAATCTAGTACACGGCTGCGTTTGGAAAAACTGACTTATCCCGGATGAGCTTCACCGGCATTAACTCATCCAAGATGAGGCATCTGATCTCGGATAATTTAAGTGACATACGGAAAATACCTCCCTGGTCTATAAAATACCAAAGGTGCTAATAATAATACATTTTATTTATGTAACGCCTTTCCCATGCTCAAGGTGCTTAACACTTTAGTACAGAACACGAGGCTTCTATATATCTGGTTATGGAGGAGCTTTAGTGTAAAACAATTTCTAAAGGGATCTTTTTTTTTTTTTTTTTTTCCCTGACTACTCCCGTTAGGGTTTGCCACAGCGGATCATCTTCTTCCATATCTTTCTGTCCTCTGCATCTTGATCTGTTACACCCATCACCTGCATGTCTTCGCTCACCACATCCATAAACCTTCTCTTAGGCCTTCCTCTTTTCTCTTGCCTGGCAGCTCTATCCTTAGCTTCTTTCTCCCAATATACTTGGCATCTCTCCTCTGCACATGTCCAAACCAACGCATTCTCGCCTTTCTGATTTTCTCTCTCAACCGTCCAAGCAATTTTTAAAACAATTTTTAAAGGGTGTAACAGTAGGGGGCACTATCGCTCCCTTGAACCCTCAGGTACCACGCCAAACTCCAGGTAAAAGTCCAATAATTATTATTTTTGTTATAATAGTTACGTGCACCAAGCACCCTCCACTCCACGCTACTCATTAATTAATCACAAGACTACAATAAACAATCCTCCAACTCCCAGACGTGTTGCCACCCTTCCACCAAGCTCAGCTCGTCGTCTGGGAATTCCCAGAGTTCTTATATAGTTCCTGACCCGGAAGTGTTTCTAATCCTTCAGTCCATGATTCCTTATCACTTCTGGGTCAGATAAAAAGTCCTTTTCTTCACCCTGGAAGTACGTCATTCCTCCTGTCAATGTGACTCGGACGTACTTCCGGGGCGTAGGGCAAATAGTAGTCCCTGGCTCTCCCTGGAGCGACCCCTGGTGGTCCCGATGTTTTCCAGCAGGGCTTTACAGGAAAACTTCATAGTCCATGATGCCGTGCTGAAATTTGAAGCATCTCCATGTCGCAGGGAGGGGTCCCTCTGGCGGCCTTGGGGGTATTGGCCGGGATAAATGGCTGGCCATGGACCACAGTGGGTAAAGAAAAAAAAATTGCAATTGTCAGATCAAGTAACATGAAATTGGTGATCGGTGTCAGCCTTAAAAACCTGATCGAATCAACCCTAGATGGTATGTGATCCAACAACACTGTTGAAGCAAATGACTGAACAAAGGTAAAGCAATTGAGTCTGATCAATGAGAGATTTTAGCCACCAGTAACGATTCTGATGATAAGTCTGTGATTTCCTATAACCAATATTATTGACCAATAAATAACACATCCCCCTGAGCTTGTAATGTCAAGTACATAAATATTCAAAACAATGTTTTGTTACTTTATAGAAAAAAATGCATACAAATGAATTATTTTAACTATGTACAAAAAATATCAATTATAAATTATTCTGGTAAAGAATCATAAAAATAAATAACAGTGTATATAGCAAAAACAATACAACTATGAATGTAGCTATCAGTATAATAAGACAATACTCAAACTTGAGGCAATATTCTGAAATTCTGTGCTGTGTTTAAAACAATAGATAAAACAATAACACTCTATTTTAAAGAGCTGCTAATATGAATATCACGGTCAAACTAACACTCCTATTCCAGTAAAAGGAGGTTATACTGTAGGAAGCACAGCTTTTCTTCATTTATGCCATGGAGGGAGGTCTTCTAGTCCTCAAAAATGCTGCCTGTAATATTGAAAAACGTTTCACTTGGCACTAATGATGCTGGACAAGCCAAATATCACTTTACCTGAACAGAGAGAATCAAACAAACAAATAGCATAGCGGAGGGCTTGGTAAGGTGCAGTGTCTGGTGAACAAAGTAGCAAGCACTTTTAACCTGTTAAATAACCAGGTATGATTTTTGTATGATGTTCCACTTTCCTTTTTAACCATGTTTAACCAGTTAACCACTGTGTCCACTGTAAAGTGCATGAGTCATTAGTGCTTTATGCTTTTCCAGACACACCGCAAGCATGAAAGCTAAATTATGAATACAGTAGTACCTCATTATCCCCACCCTGATTTACCAAGGTTCTGCATTATCTGAGACGTACCTGGAAGTGTTAGACACATTCTTTTCTTATAATTCATAAAAGCTTTGCAGTGAATATTGTTCTTAGCATGTGAATGCTATTCTTTTAACCTGAACTGTACTGAGCCAGTGGACAAGGAGCTGGTGACTGTGTGAATGTGAGTGTGACTTACTCACTATGACGGTGGTTGTCGGCTCCTTGCTCCCTCTTCCATAATGGGAGCTTCTTGAACCTGACACCATCAGTACATTAATCAAGGTGAGCGTGGCAGATAAGGACAAAACGTACCAAGCAAGGGGATGGTGAAAAGTGCCAATGCTTTTATTAAAACAGTGTTTAAAAAGTGCAGTGCTCAAAAAAAATTAATAAATAAATAATGCATGAAAGCGTCAAAGTGTTGTTGGAAATTCAAATGATCCAATAAATTAATAAATAATCCAGTAAAAACAAGGCTAAAATTCAGGCAGGCATCTTCTTTAAGTTCTCATCCCTGGTGCTTCCCTTTTAAAACCGACATCTCTCTGGCTTATCCTACTCAGACCTCGCAGCATGGAGAGATATTCGCCAACAGGCACAGACATAATTCCAATCTGGCCTGTGTGCCCGGTGTTCCACAGGCATCCACCAGACCCTGCTTCCGCTCCCAACGCTGCCTTTCCAGGCTACACCCAGCAAAAGCGCGCCATCCTCCCACTGCTGCCGATCACTGGCTCCACCCAGCAAGAGGACACTCCGGAGTGTTATGATCACTCCTGCTTCCGGTTACCCCTCCAGAGTGCTGGCCACATGCTACCTCCTGGAACACCATTCCCATCTGCCTGCTTCTCTCTAAGCACCGGCTCGCTCTCTTTTGTTTCTCTCCTCCTCTTGTCTTGTGCCGACTTGATTTTAAGGCTTTGTGGGCGCAGCGTCTCTTGCAGGTGCATCTTGCCCCAATTATTCCACCTACTCCCTGCAGCTTCGCGAGTGTGCCAATGGAGAAGTGGCCGGCCAACTGATTATTTACTCTTTTTTGAGACACATACCCACTATACCACACTCGCCCATCCCCAGCTGCACCCCTCACCTGTTGTACATGTGTTGTGACTGTGTACAGATGCTCTGCTGTTTTGTTCAGTTAGGAGTTTTGTGTTTATGCATTTCAAAGCACTGTGATAAACTACCAATGGAAACTGCAAACCCATGTTCTCTGGCTCAAAGGTGAGCACTTAGCTGTTTGAACTAAATGAAGTGGTCTGTCAGTCAGTCACAAAGAGCCTATCTCTGATCACTGTGAGTGGTGTGCTTCCTTGGTGACATCAACTGATCTCTCTTTGTTGATATGTCTTTGTGCCACTGCATTCCACCCGTCCACAGTGCAAATCTCACCCATATTGACAATTAATTGCTGTGGACTTACACCATGGAGCATCTCCGTTTGAATATTTGCACTGTAATGAATTTCTGGGCGTGAGCTGCAAAACCACATTCTCTGGCTCAAAGGTGAGTGCTTTGCGATTATGAGCTGGTTGGAGACCTCCATTGGTTAGTCCATCTCTGATCTCTCACTGTGTTGGCGCCCAGCTTCTCTAAGCCACTTCCTCCACAACAGCCATCCATTTTATCTGAGGTTTCAGCTATCTGAGAAGCATTGGTCCACATTACCTCTGCTAATCGGGCTTCTCCTGTAATAATGAAGAATTCAAACATGTTATCTACAAACATACACAGGTAGTAGCACTTGGATCTTTTAACCTAGATTCAAAAATACTCAAATATTTACTTATTCTTATATGAGTATTCAGACTGTATTTTTGTATAATTTAACAGCCTTATACAATCTTATTAATAGGATATTTATTTGTAGAAAAATACTGTCTAATGCCTCACAGTGAATAAACACTAAAATATTTTAGCATCTCCAACTCCCCCATCCCATTGATGTTGTGTATTGTGTGTGTTCAGAATAGCATATAGTCTGCACAACCACTGAGTAGTTTGGAATTTAAAAAAATCCTTTTCAGTAGTTGTTAATAACAAAAATCTACCATAACGTATTGTAAATTTATTGTGTAAGCAGAATAGCAGTTAAAAATTAGTTCCTGTACTTGTAGTATTTTTTCAGTTTTGACAAAAACAATGAGAGCAGATATTTATGTGGCCCAGTAAATATCTATAATCATGCATTAATTGGAACAAGTAATTGAATTAAAGAAGTAAATGAAGTAGCAACAAAGTTTATTTATATAGAACATACAAACAGTGTAGTTCAAATGGCTTTACAAGATGTCAAAGAGAAAGTTGCAAGGAAAGAAAAACCAGATTAGGCAATAATATTAAAGAGTAAGGAACAGTGAAGGAAAAAAAAGATCTTAAAACTGATACAGTACCATCCTTCAATACAGTGTCATGATGCAAGTCTCTAAGGATGAGTCCAGTGATGAGGTCAGATAGCCGGGAGGACAAAGTCTCCACAAAAATAAGCAAAACCTGCAGGGTTCCAAGGCCAACAGGCCACCCAGCCCCCACTGGGCGTTCTACCTAACACAGATGTTCTTAAGTCAGTCCTCTTTGTTTCCAGTCCTTATGAGAGGATTTTTTGAAGTCGGTCTCATGAACAGCTGGAGCACCCGCTTTCATTCCTTCATCACAGTTGGGCTGCATGGTGTCTATATCAGGTGGTGGAGGATCAGAAGATCTGGAAAAGACAGCAGAGAAATGTAGACATAAGAAAAGATTGCAGATCCCTGGATATGATATGGATATGAGAATATGAGTAACACTGAATTAGTAAGTGCAAACTGATTGGCGGTTCAGGGGCTTATATAGAGTCCTGATTACAGACAAACCAATGATCATAAGTAAGTTAAAGATGGAGAAGGTATGACTGAAGTTGTAGTTGAATTCTGTAGTATTTATGTTTCACATATTGATTAGCTATACTAAATATGCACTTTAAAGAAAGAATGTTACTAAAATCATGCATTTACTTCTGGGTGTTAGTGGACACTAAACAGTTGTTAATTTACATGTGCACATGTCATATGAAAGAATATTATGCCGTACAGATATTTGGGATTTAACTACAGTTTAGCAGGTATTTGGTAAATAGCTGAGAAGATGCAATGAAAAACGTATAAACATTGTAATATGTGGCTCTTGTATAATTGACCTGCAGTATGGCACAAAGGAGTTTTTCCTCTTCAAATCTTGGGTTCCAGTGCTAGCAAAGCATTAGTAGTCAAACAGTTGAATCTTGGTAGCACTGTGTCAGTGGTACATGCTAGAACAACCAGGAATGTGACCTGCCCTGTAATGCAGGAGATATTTATAGAACTCGGGAGCAGCAGCTAGGGACTTGGGTAGGTCCTTCCTTTTAGATTTTCCTTTCTTTAGGAGTAAAGGAAGAAGAAAAGAATAAACTGGGAGTGTCTGACACTTAAATGTATAATAAAAACATATAATTTCCTTAATGTGTTAGGATATTTTAAGCACTTTTCAAAAAAAATTAAAACTAGCCCAAGAGCTTCATAGCCTTCTATACTAGTGCCTCGTCAGAAAATATATTTTCTTAGGTCTGTATGGTTCAGTTTACATATGTTGTTTTAATATCTCCAACAGCCTGTATTCAGTAGAAGTTCTTGAATCTGAAGCACCTTTTCTTTTTTTGAATGCATTTTTGAAATCTTGATAAATTATGCAACATGCTTAAGTTTACCAGCACTTGAGAACAACATTTTTGCTTTCACAGATACAGTGGAAAATGCACTGGGAAGGAATTTGCTATACTGTACTTGGTTTGGTCTTGTATCTCATGCAGTGGGGATGTGGCGGTGGGCTGCTGGAACATACATTTTAAAGAGGAAAAGCTTGTTTGTGCCATACTGCAGGTCAATTATACAAGAACCATATATTACAATGTTTATATGATTTTCATTGGGTCTGCTCAGCTCTTTAATACATATCTATGCGTCCATTATCCAACCCGCTATATCCTAACTACAGGGTCACGGGGTCTGCTGGAGCCAATCCCAACCAACACGGGGCGCAAGGCAGGAAATGAACCCTGGGCAGGGTGCCAGCCCACCGCAGACTACATATCTACTAAACTGTAAATCCAAATGTCAGTACTTTTAAAAATGCCTCAAAATTTACAAGCCATTTAATATACATTGAAAATAGGTTGTATTGAGAAGGTGCTTCCCTCCGTAATCACAAAATCAAGTCAGATTTATTATGCAGACACTATGCCTCAAATCTTCAGCACCTATTTAATGTAATATACTCATCTACAAAATCTGAACTGACAGAACTATTATAATCATTGAATGCTGAAAAAGCCTTTGATAGGGTCAAATGGGATTATTTAATTCACACATTCGGGTTTGGCCCCAGCATATCACAATTGATGAAACTACTTTATACTAGTCAGAAGCATCAGTCCGTGTTAATAACACAAACATGGATTACTTAAAATTAGAACGTGTTACTCTACAAGGGTGCCCTCTGGCACCAGTGTTTTTTGTAATGGCCATTGGCTGTGTATTTCTAGAAGAAACTAAGGAGAAAAGAGATGGACTTGAAACAGGAAGTATCACCATTTGTAGACGATTTGATGGTTTATGTATTAGCCCATAATCGTCTCTACCATTAATCTTAAACATGCTAAGAGAATTTCATAAAATCTCTGGATTTAAAATAACTTGAATAAGAGATTGATTTTTTCAGTAAATTCTTTAGCACAATGTATCAGATTGAATACTATTCGTTCATCTCAAGGCAGTTTAAATATTTGGGGATAAGTAACACAGGTATATATGTAGTACTAGGGTGTTGTACCGTGTTAGCCATTATGAATGTAATTTTTTGGTTTAAATGGTTTTCCAATGTTATGTGTCCTAGTGCCTATATAAGCACAGGGAACTCCAGTTTCTGTATTATATATTGCCTGAAGAAGGGGCCTGAGTTGCCTTGAAAACTATTGTAGCATATTGTAATCTTTTTTTTTTTTTTATTATTTTATAAAGGTGTAATTTTGCTTGACTTCTAACTACAGGTAAATACGAAAAAGCACTCTTTTTGAATTAAATTTACCATGGAAAAAAATCAAACGAGATGTTAAGAAATGGTTCACACTTCCTTTTACCTTAATAGGGAGAATTAATACTTTCAAAATGCACATCCTCCCTAAGCTGCTATATCTGTTCCAGAAAATCCCTTATATACATCAAGAAATCATTCTTTAAAAAATTAGACTCAATCATAATATTTTTATTTAGAATTTGAAATAGCCAAGTATCCAGAAGGCAACTTTAGAAAGATCTAAAGCAGAATGTGGCAAGGCATTATGTAACTGTCAGTTTTACTACTGGGTGACAGATAAAAGTCTGCATAATAAAGTCTTTGAAATCAGTAGAGATTTGTGTATTGACAGCAGCCTGGTTTGTAATGACAAATACATCTTGTTCTAATCCTTCTTTGTATGCCCTGCCCAACACCAGTGAATACTAACTCATTAATTTACCAGCAGCTGAATTGTCCACCAATTACTGTACTTAAAGTATGGAATCAAAAAAGATGCATTTCAAGGTAGAGAAGTTTCTATACACAATCATCTTTTTCAGATTTCTCAAACATACTCTTGGTATACACTAGGGATTAAGACACTTGGGAATGTTTATATAAACAATATATTTTCCTGTTATGAACAATTGTGCTCCAAATTTAAATTCCCATCTATACACAATTTATCATAAATACAGATTGTAAACTTAGTTAAGTAGAACTCTGCTAAACCTTCCACATCCCACAGTCTTATTTGTCCCAGAGGCAATTTTGTTTTGTCTTTTTGACAACTTAACATTTCAACACTAAAGAATCTTTTCTTTCAGTGATCCTAGAAAATAGTGGGAAAAGGACCTTTCATTTAGCATCTCAGAATAGGAGTGGAGCTCAGCCATACATAGAATTCACTCTAGTTCTGTATGCACGAAGCATGCTATAAATCATCTTAAAATCTTTCATCAATCACATATCTTGTTTAAAATTTACCCAGGGCAAGATTCAGCTTGTGATTGTTGTAATCTAGCTCCAGTATCAATAGACTGAATGTTTGGGAATAGACTAAATTAACATAATTTTGGGGAACAATCTTTACAGCTCGGACAGCCTTGGAGTTAACCATCACTACTAATCCATTAATAGTGATATCTGGTGCACTGATGGCATCAAAGTACACATGAAGAAATTTATATTAATAACCACACTAATAACAAGTAGACTTACCTTGCTTAACTGGAAGAATCCCAACCCTCCTTCTATAACTCACTGGTAATTGATGTTGTATATTATCTCAAATTAGAAAAAATCAAATTATCTTTTAGAGCATATATCCAAAAGTTTATTTTTTTTTCTTAAACATGACAAAAAATTAATTTTAGAATAAGCATGCTGGGCCTGTGATGGACTGTCTTATGAGTCATTCCATGTAAAATCAACCAATGGCCCTCGCACTTCAGAGTAAAAAAAAAAAAAAATGCTGGAGAATGCAGGGGTAGTCAGGAAACGTCCTGTAATTTTTTTTTTGATGTAAGATCAATACCTTCTTAAGATATAGCCAGTTTATGATTGGGGTGGGGGTTGGCAGTGGTTTTGGTTTTGTTGATTTTATCCGGCCTCATTTTTTCCTCAAATTTCACAAGTCCATTGGTCTAGAACTAAGCCACCAAGTAGGTACATTGATTTGTATAGTATGTGATGAAATTAAAATATTTGGTCCAGGTGACCCAGCATGATCAAAACAGACCCTTGAAATTGACCAAAATTTAATTTGAGTTTTTGGCTTAGCTATGTTTAGGCCTCAGAAACACATAATTATTTTTTTTTCTTATTCAGATAACTATATAGACTTTCTGAACAAGCAATAAACACACAAGTAACTGTATCAGGGTTTGAACAATAGACTTGTCAAATCCAAAAAAAAATGTTTTGGATTTCATAATTAGAGCACCCTAACTGCATGTGGGAATGTGCAGATAACTTTTTAAATATTTTTCATTTATTCTACATTGTCTCTTCTTTCTCAAAACACAACCCTTATGTTTATCAGGCAAATCTTTCATGTTTATTTTCCATCCTAAATATAGGCTGAATTTACAATGTGTCAATAATGGCAATCATTGACTTTTCAATCAGCAAGTTATCAAATATATCAAACTGGTACTCAACTGTTGTATCACTACATTAGGTGGCAAATCAAAGTCAGCCAGGTGTCTGGTGAAGACAGTTAGTTGACTTTCTGAATATTCACCACTGAAACAATAGGTGAGATCCTGCCCTCTCACTATCACACCACCGATGGATCAGTTGTGTCCCTCACATTAGACCAATTTTCCTATTGGAGGCAATGTTGGGTGTATGTATGATGAAAAATGTTAGAATGGTGTGATTCATGACAAGAATGAAGCTGAATCAGATATCCTGAAATGCTTCATGCATCCAAACTATTCTGCACAGTCTTTCCAATGGCCACCTAGAGACGATATTTGTTGGGTGCCATTACAATGTGCCATTGCACTGCTTAGTACATCTCTAATAGTCAGTGGGAGGCAGTATCATCTTGATCTCAAAGACAAAGATGCCCTACACTTTGAAACAGAAATGAAATGGTTTAACTCTGTGCTGCTGCAATACCAAGATGTTAACATTTCATTAATACTAGTGTTGTATATAATGATAAATCAAGAATATATTGTTCATGTGTTGTGCTTAATGTGCCTTTGGAGATTATTTGTTTTTCCAACAATCCTTTACCCATGTTAGTGATGTAGAATTTGATGATTACCATTACTGACTGATGCTGAATTTAACCCATGTTTCTTCTTCTTTCGGCTGCTCCCGTTAGAGGTTGCCACAGCAGATCATCTTTTTCCATCTCTTCCTGTCCTCTGCATCTTGCTGTGTTACACCCATCACCTGCATGTCTTCTCGTACCACACCCATAAACCTTCTCTTAGGCCTTCCTCTTTCCTGCCATCTCTTTTCTTAGCATCCTTTTCCCAATATACCCAGCATCTCTCCTCTGCACATGTCCAAACCAATGCAATCTTGCCTCTAGCTTTGTCTCCAAACCGTCCAACCTGAGCTGACCCTCTAATGTACTCGTTCCTTATCCTGTCCATCCTCATCACATCCAATGGAAAATCTTAGCATCTTTAACTCTGCGACCTCTAGCTCTGTCTCCTGTTTTTTGGTCAGTGCCACAGTCTCCAACCCATATAACAAAGCTGGTCTCACTACCGTCCTGTACACCTTCCCTTTTACTCTTGCTGATAACAGTCTATCACAAATTACTCCTGACACTCTTCCTACACTCTGCCTACACTCTTTCTCACCTCTCTTCCACAGTCCATGTTACTCTGTACTGTTGATCCCAAGAATTTAAACTCATCCACCTTCGTCAGCTCTACTCTCTACATACTCGCCATTCCACTGATCTCCCTCTCATTCACACAAATGCATTCTGTCTTGTTCCTACTGATCTTCTGATTTGTCTCCTCTCTAGAGCATATCTCCACCTCTCCAGGATCTCCTCAACCTGCTCCTTACTCTCTTTACAGATCACAATGTCATCAGGAAACATCATAGACCACGGGACTCCTGTCTAATCTTGTCTGTTAACATGTCCATCACCATTGCAAATAAGAAAGGGCTCAGAGCCAGTCCCTGATGTAATTAATCCCTCATCCACATTGAATGCATCTGTCACTTCTACTGCAGACCTCACCACTGTCACACTTTCCTCGTACATATCTTGTATATCTCTTACATATTTCTCTGCCACTCCCAATTTCTTCAAACAATACCATAACTTCTCTCCAGGCACCCTGTCATATGGTTTCTCCAGGTCCATAAAGACGCAATGCAGCTCCTTCCGGGCTTCTCTATACTTCTCCATCAGCACCCTCGGAGCAAGCATCACATCTGTGGTGCTCTTTCCTAGCATGAAACCATACTGCTGCTCACTAATCATCACCTCACTTCTTAACCTAGCTTTCACTACTCTATTCCATAACTTCATGCTGTGGCTCATCAATTTTATCCCTTTGTAGTTACTACAGCTCTGCACATCCCCCTTATTCTTAAAAATCATTACCAGTACACTTTTCCACTCCTTATGCATCCTCTCATTTTCTAAGATTCCATTAAAGAATATGGTTAAAAACTCCACTGCTGTCTCTTCTAAACACATCCATTCTTCCACAGGTATGTCATCTGGACCAATGGCATTTCCATTTTTCATCCTGTTCATAGCTGTCCTTACTTCCTCTTTGCTAATCCATTGCACTTCCTGATTCACTATCACCACATCATCCAACCTTCTCTCTCTCTCTCTCTCTCTCTCTCATTCTCTTCATTCATCAGCCTCTCAAAGTACTCTTTCCATCTGCTTAACACACTCTCCTTGCTTGTGAGTACATTTCCATCTTTATCCTTTATCACTCTAACCTGCTGCACATCTTTCCCAGCTTGGTCTCTCTGTCTAGCCAATTGGTACAGGTCCTTATCTCCTTCCTTAGTGTCTAACTTCTCATACAACTCATCATACGCCTTTTCTTTAGCCTTCGCTAAATCTTTCTTAACTTTATGCCTTATGTCCTTGTACTCCTGTCTACTTTCTGCGTCTCTCTGACTATCCCTCTTTTCTTCTTTGCCAATCCCTTCCTCTTTATACTCTGCTGCATCTCCCCATTCCACAACCAGGTTTCCTTTTATTCTTTCCTCTGTCCCCACCAAGCACCATTCTTGCTGTCACCCTTACTGCTTCTGCTGTAGTTGACCAGATATCTAGTGTAACTTCACTGCCACCAAGTGTCTGTCATCCCTGAACTCAACCTTGCAGTCTTCCTTTTTCATCTTCCACCATTTGATCCTTGGCTGTCCCATCACTATCCTCCTGTTCTTGATCTACAATATATTCTTACAGACCACCATACTATACTGCCTAACTACACTTTCCCCTGCCACCACTTTGCAGTCTTCAATCTCAATCAGGTTGACCCTCCTGCATAGGATATAATTTACCAGTGTTCATCTTCCTCCACTCTTGTATGTCACTCTATGTTCCTCCCTGTACATATTCACCACAGCCATGTCCATCCTTTTTGCAAAATCCACTATCATCTGAACTTCTTCATTCCTCTCCTTGACACCATACCTACCCATCACCTCCTCATCCCCTCTTTTCCCTCACCAACATGTCAAATGAAATCTGCACAATTTACTACTCTCTGTCCCTTGGGTACACTGTCAATTAATGCCAACATTCAATGTTCCTACCCTCAGTTCCACTCTGTTTACCTTCCACCTCTCCTCCTGCCTCCGGAGACATCCCCCCCTTCTCCTTCTTTGGCTAACAGTATCCCAGTTTTCACTAGCACCCTGTTGGCAAACAGTAGTGTTGGTGGCTGTTGTTAACCCGGGTTTTGAGTAAGGAATTCTGTATTGTTGTCTGCATATTGATGTGGCAAAGTTTTAAAATAGATGCCCTTCCTGATGTAACCCTCCCCATTTATTTAGGCTCAGGACTGGCATGAAGAAACACATTTGTTTGTGCATCCCATGTAGCTGGGTTTGAATTTAACCCATTTTTAAAATGGGAAAAAATGAAAAATTCACACAAGAAAAGTAAGAATTGTTTTTTGAGAAAGAAGGGACAATTTGGGATACTGGAAAAATAATTTTTAAAATTCCCACAGTACTTTAAGCTGATCTGAAAATAATATCTAAAGTGATCTTTTTCACATTTGAAATGTCTGCTGGATAAACCCTGACGTGTTTTTCTTTTTTTTTTTTTTTGTTTGTTTTTATAACCTTTAATAAAAAAAAAAAAAAAAAAAACAGCAGGCTGTATCAGTTAGAAGTGTGCTTTCTGAAAGCCTAAACATGGTAAATCCATCCATCCATCAATTATCCAACCTGCTATATCCTAACTACAGGGTCACGGGGGGGTCTGCTGGAGCCAATCCCAGCCAACACAGGGCACAAGGCAGGAAACAAACTCCGGGCAGGGCGCCAGCCCACCGCAGGGCACACACTCGCACACACCCACACACCAAGCACACACTAGGGACAATTTAGAGTCGCCAATGCACGTAACCTGCATGTCTTTGGACTGTGGGAGGAAACCGGAGTACCCGGAGGAAACCCACACAGACATGGGGAGAACATACAAACTCCACGCAGGAAGCAAACCCAGGTCTCCTAACTGAGGCAGCAGCGCTACCCACTGTGCCACCGCGCCGCCCTATGGTAAATCCAAAGACGCAAGATATTTTTTTTTTCCACATTTTTAAAGGTCTGCTCTTACCACTTGGTGTCATCTGGACCAAACATTTTGATTTAATCGCATACTATACCTATAAAGGTACCAGTATGCAAAATTTAATTCTGCTAAGTGGTTTAGTTCTTGAGATATGGTCTTGTGAAATTGATGAAAAAATAAAGCCTTGTAAAATTTGACACCCCTCTCCCCTCACAAAATTGTTTGTCTCTTGGAAAGTATTGATCTTATCTCCTGGCAAACATGGGTACACCTAGTTTTTTTTTTTTTTTTTTTCTCTTC
This sequence comes from Polypterus bichir lapradei, assembly GCA_026402145.1. Taxonomy (NCBI): domain Eukaryota; kingdom Metazoa; phylum Chordata; class Cladistia; order Polypteriformes; family Polypteridae; genus Polypterus; species Polypterus bichir. The sequence continues at coordinate 77,968,013 of JANRMT010062792.1, forward strand.
AGAATTTTTTGAGACCTAAGTGCGTGGGATTCTAGAAAATTGGTTGATTTGACATGGAATGACTGTTATGCTATTAACTCTTTTTTGTTATATTAAATAAGTTAAGATGGGGATTTTCTGCTTGTCTTTCTTTGATGGTATTGTAACATCTGAATCAATTCTGCCAGGTCCTACAATAGCTTTTACCCCTTGGCTGTCTGGAATCTGCAGTTTATAGTACATTTTATTCACTTGTTACTGCTGTTTTTTCCCCCAAATTAGCTGTTTAATTACCATAAATTTCACATTTTTACTATCTATTTGCTTCCCTTTATTTTATTTTATTTTATTTTATTTTATTTATTTATTTATTTATTTATTTATTTATTTATTTATTTATTTATTTATTTATTTATCTGTCTGTCTGTCTGTCTGTCTGTCTGTCTGTCTGTCCTTTTATAAAATGATATACTGTAGTTCCTTATCTGTCTTGCACTAGGCCTCTGTTTATATGTATTTTGCACCGCTGTCCTGGTGAATGTTGTTTTGTGCAACTGTATGCTACAATACTGTTTATGAATGGGATGACAGTAAAGCCACTTGAATAGTTAATGTATGCTTAAGGCTGTATTTGTAATGTACTGTATATGTAGTGTGTGGAGTTTCGTCAGGATGCTGCCAAGCAGAGGAGATCATTATTTGTTAAAAGACTGATCCAAATCAATGATTCACTACTGTGTCTTTACTTACAGGAATTCAACTGACTAATCAACTGAAAAAGTATGTTGTTATTTACATTGCTCATAAAAATCTACTGCTCTTTATATGCAAAGAAATGGAACTAGATAAAATTCTGATAAATGTTAACAGCAGTTTGTGTTTAGGACAGCAAATTTTAAAACCATCTTTTACAGTTTGATAGATTTTAATTGTTTTTCTCATTTAAAGTTGGCAATTGCAAAGCTTATTTAAGGAGAGGCAATATCAAAAGTGGTGTTATTCAGCCTGGTTTTTTTTGGAAAAAAAAAGAGCATGGACCTGTGTTTGTGTGTAAATGTAACAAACAGAGCAAAGAAGGATGCCTTTAATAAAAATAGCAATACTAATCATTTTTACTAACAGTTGGTGACATTGCGAGGATGCTATTGAATGTATGTTTATTAACAATTAAATATTTGACATATGGTGAATACCACTCTTCGATTAACATGTACAGTGTTTTTTACTGTGATCTACAATTGTATATTTACAGCAGAAGGCAGATTGTTTTGCTCAGGATGCTGTTCTAAATTTCAACCTGCTGACTTACAATTTCCAGCCCTCCTCCATAGCAGTGACTGACTACTGTATGCTTTACCTAATTAAGTATGCTACCTGTTCTTTGTGCAGTTTAATTTTAATGGAAATGCTCTTTTTAATATATAATTGTAAACATATAAAAATATCCAATCTATATTTGTTACATACATTGTGACTGCAGCTTGATAAAAGTAGCTGGTGCATCAATATTTCTGGGTGCTATCATCAAGTATGTGCTATATATGAAGTTGCTCTGCTCACTGTCTGTTGGCTAAAAAATTAAGTGGGTGGTGCCTTTCACATGGCACTAGATTGTTTGAGTTTATCAGGCATGATGTTTTACTCCTAGAATTAGTTAGTTTGTTGTCTAATAAATTGAAAAATTTTAATGAGATCATACACTGGTTATTGTGTTGTCTTTTTGCAGGAACTATTATTATTTCAGTATTATTGTATGATAACATTTTTGTTATGAATGACATTCTAAGGAAAATTCTTAAAGTATGTGTTTTGTACATGGGGAAAATGATTTTAAAGTTAATTAGGCTAATAAGTGTTAAAAGGGAGATTAATACTGCTTTTGGGTATTTTCTCAATGATTTAATTAATGGGTGTACTTTTTCCTTAAAATCCATATGTTTCCAAAAGACCATTCAACTCATCAATTTTTTAAAAAAATTTTTTTTTTTAAATTCATTGCTAAATTCTTCACACCCGCTTATTTCTGTGTGGGCTTGTCAGTGGGTGGCTTACAGCCTTTCCCAGTGACGGATCTAAAAGCAGTTAATTTTAGGATCTTCTTTATGGAAAATGTGAACTTTTAACTGAAAGGTAACTTTTTAAAAATACAGTAAACAGAAATATATATTTTTCAGATCCAAATTACTACCATTCAGTTTTTTGTAATCTGAAACTTTTAAAGTTCTTAATAAAAAACTGAAGAGGAAAAAAAGTTCTTTCACATCTCAGCTCTTTGAGGTCAGTTATAGTATTTTATGTTGGTGACCCATTTATAAAGCAAGGGTAAATCTCAGTTGTAAAAGATGGGATTGGCAGGTTTTTCAGGCTACCTATGGTGAGAAGACTTATGGGAATCTTAATTCAACAAGTGATCCCTATTGTATCTATAGATATAATATTGTACTTTGATTGTGTTTTGTGGTTTAAAATTATCCAGGGAAGGTACTTTAATCTCCAAGGTTCTTTTTATATTGGTGGACAAGATAATACTGGAAATGCCTAAACCGTTAGCCTTGATTCACACACACATCCTGCAAAACTTACCTATTCAACATTTGCTCAGCACAGATAAGCTCAAATACTAAGCAAGAATAACTCAACACTGGCTGAGGCTAGCTACCTCAACTTCAACACCTTACCATGGACTAGAAGCCAATCAACTCACAAGGTGTCCCTGCCAGGATTCACTTGTGTCAATCCGTCTTCATATTGCTTCCCCCGAAAGGACTGCACTTCAGAATACCCTAGCAAAACCAGAAACGACTACTCCTGTCGGGCTTTGTATCCTGATGGCTTCCTTGAAAGGGCTACACAGTCTAACAGGGTTTCCTCCGGGCGCTCCGGTTTCCTCCCACAGTCCAAAGACATGCAGGTTAGGTGGATTGGCGATTCTAAATTGGCCCTAGTGTGTGCTTGGTGTGTGGGTGTGTTTGTGTGTGTGTTTCCTGCGGTGGGTTGGCACCCTGCCCGGGATTGGTTCCTGCCTTGTGCCCTGTGTTGGCTGGGATTGGCTCCAGCAGACCCCCGTGACCCTGTGTTCGGATTCAGTGGGTTGGAAAATGGATTCCTAAATGTCAGTAAACAACAGGACAACTTCAGTAAAGCAATACTCAGAACTGTTTAAATCATTAATTATGTTTATTTGAATTAGATTCCAGGTGTAAATGTTAGATATGAAAACATACAACCTGAATGATTCAAATAAGGGTCACAAAGTAAGCTTTGTTTCAGGTGGCTATAGCTTTGGTTGTTGCAGTCTTTGTTTTCTTAAACCAGACATGATGCTTGATATCGAATGTAGATGGTAAAGTCTTACTGAGTTCTCTCCTCTTTGGCAGTTAGGATGTCTCTCTGGCCGTACCTTTTTTAAAATCTTTGAATTTATAGAGTCTTGCAGACTGCACCTTTTTACAATAATTCCCTGCCTTACGTAAAATATTGCATCAGTCTGGTTTGGGACAACTGATAAGTTCCCACAATCTAGTTAATTGTTGAATAATTTACTTTTGGCTAGACACGAAACATATTCATCTTAAAATCCTAAGCCTCCATTTCACATATTCTTATAAGCACATGCACACTGACCACTTTATCTATGCTTAAATATATACATTCTAATAAGCAGTGACACTCTTAACAATTTATTCTTATTTTCCCAGAATTAATGTCTATGCCTGTTTTGCATATACCTCAGAATTTACCTAAAATTTGACAGTCTTGGGGAACTACCCCATTAATAATAAGATAATTTGTACCTGCCTGCCTTTTCAGTTACAGAGCATTTCTCACATGACCTCTTGGCACACAATTGACTAAATAATTGTAAAATGAAAACAGACTGAAATAAAACACGAAAAACTACGAATCATATTTAGCATACTGTAATAGTTCAATTTTTCAATAGCATTACTGATGGGCACTATATTATTGCTGTGTAAAAGCAGTACGTCTAATAAAAAATATGTACTGTATATGCTCTGAATTTGTATGATGCAGAATTCATGGTTAAAGTTTTAGTGTTCTGAATATGAGCTTTTCTGGCTCATAATTGCAAAGAGTTCATTAAACTCCAATTTAATACATGTTATCAGGGATGAAACTCAAAACCGAATGCTAAAAGGAAATTTAAAGTGAAATTACAAATGAAAAAATGATTTGAGAAAAAATAAAAAAAAATAACTGACTCGAGCTCCTCCACGAGTTGGCAGCCATTCCAGCAGCTCTGTGTGTGACTTTATTTTTCTACCTTTTTCTCTATTTTTCTCTATTTCACTGTTAACTCCTACCACTTTCATTTTATGTGGACTCGTTCCCTGGACACTTTTTACTACTTGGACATGGACTTTTACACGCTGAGACTCGTCTATTCAAGTAGTCAACTTCAAGTGCTGAGAACAAATGCCCACGCCAGTGTGGTTCCCTATTTACCTGACGAGGTAAGAAGGCCGTATCGTGGCAGCAGAGCTGTTAAGATAAAAGCCAAGCTTTTAGCGGGAAAGTGGCACTACAAACCTTCGGTGCCTTCTGTGATCCTGGGAAATGTGAACTCACTACCAAATAAAATCGAAAAACTGGCTGTGCTGGTGAAAAATGTCAGGATCTACAGAGAATACAGTTTGTTGAGTTTTACTGAAACGTGGCTAACAACTAGCATCCCAGATGCTAGCATAGAGCTACCTGGGTTTAGCACAGTTAGAGTGGACAGTACCTGCGGGAAGTAGAAAGGAGGAGGACTCGCACTCTCTGTTAATACAAGATGGTGCAACTCTGAACATGTAAATGTTAAAATCTCCACTTTCTGTAGGGACATCGAACTGTTGGCTGGAAGTCTGCGTCCCTACTACTTTTCCAGAGAGTTTGGACACATCATTGTTGTTATTGTTTACATCCCTCCTCAGGCGGACGTGGAGATAGCGGGTGATGTCATCCATTCCGTAGTTGCTAAACTACAAACACAGCACCCTGAGGTGCTTGTGCTAATTGCTGGAGACTTAAACCATGTAACAAACATGGACAAAATGTTACCTGCCTTCTCCCAGTATGTGGATTGTAACACCCGGGGAAATAGGACTATTGACATACTGTATACAAACGTTAAAGACTCGTACAGCGTCACCTCGCTGCCTGCGCTTGGGAAAGCAGATCATAACCTGGTTCTGCTTTAGCCTCACCACACACCAAGAGTGAGAGAGCTACCTACAACCACACGCTCGTTCAGGAAGTGGTCCCCTGAGGCAGAGCAGGCTCTGAGAGACTGCTTTGGAACTGCGGACTGGGATATCCTGCAGGGGTCACATAGTGAGAACATTAAGGAGGTTGTTGACTGCACTACTGACTACATTAACTTCTGTATGGACATTGTAGTTCCAGTAAGAACAGTATGCTGCTATGCTAACAACAAGCCATAGATTACAAGTGACATCAAGAGCCTTTTGAGCCAGAAGAAAAGGGCTTTTAAAGGCGGTGATCAGCATGAGCTCAAGTGCGTGCAGAAGGAACTCTGAGTCCAGCTCAGGGCGGCGAAGGAGCAGTGCAGGAGAAAGCTGGAGCAGAAGCTGCAGAATAACAGCATGAAGGAAGTGTGGGACGGGATGAAGACCATCACTGGCTGCAGCTCGAAGCGGGGTGCCACCATCGAGAGAGACGTGGAGAGAGCAAACCAAATGAACAACTTCTTTAATAGGTTTGACCACCCTAACCCACTCTCGCCTCGGAGTACTGCACCCTCCACCCATCCTTCTGCTGATACCAGCATAGGTGAGACATCCCCACCCTTAATTACAGCAGCACAGGTGAGCAGAGAGCTGAGGAGACTTCAAGCCAGCAAAGCAGCGGGTCGAGATGGAGTATTGCCATGACAGCTGAAGGCCTGTGCGTTGGAGCTGGGGAGTCCTCTACAGCGCATCTTCAACCTGAGCCTGAAACAGGGGACAGTCCCCAGGCTTTGGAAAACATCTTGCATCACCCCAGTCCCAAAGGTATCACATCCTAGTGAGCTGAATGACTTCTGGCCTGTCGCTCTGACGTCGCATGTGATGAAAGCCATGGATCGGCGGCTGCTTCACCACCTGAGGCTACAGGTCCGTCACGCCCTCAACCCTCTGCAGTTCGCATACCAGGACAAGGTGGGAGCGGAGGATGCCATCATCTATATGCTACACCGATCCCTGTCCCACTTGGACAGAGGCAGTGGTGCAGTAAGAATTATGCTTCAGGACTTCTCTAGCTCCTTCAACACCATCCAACCTCTGCTCCTTAGGGACAAGCTGACAGAGATGGGAGTAGATTCATACCTGGTAGCATGGATCATGGACTGTCTTAAAGACAGACCTCCGTATGTACGTCTCGGGAACTGCAGGTCTGACATTGTGGTCAGCAACACAGGAGCGCCGCAGGGGACTGTACTTTCTCTGGTCCTGTTCAGCCTATATACATTGGACTTCCAATACAACTCGGAGTCCTGCCACTTGCAAAAGTTCGCTGACGACACTGCTATCGTGGTCTGCATCAGGAGTGGGCAGGAGGAGGAGTATAGGAACCTAATCAAGGACTTTGTTAGATGGTGTGACTCAAAACACCTACAACTGAACACCAGCTAAACCAAAGAGCTGGTGGTGGATTTTAGGAGGACCAGGCCCATCATGGACCCCGTGATCATCAGAGGTGACTGTGTGCAGAGGGTGCGGACCTATAAATACCTGGGAGTGCAGCTGGATGATAAATTGGACTGGACTGCCAATACTGATGCTCTGTGTAAGAAAGGACAGAGCCGACTATACTTCCTTAGAAGGCTGACGTCCTTCAACATCTGCAATGTCAGTGTGTATATGTTCATATGTATATATGGTACTGATCTTCAGTCTATAAGGTGTTTTGAGAACATATTGAGATATAAGGAATATAACTTTTTTTTTGTTCAAAATAATCATAATAATCATATCAGTTTAAGTCCATATAGCACAGTCTTACTTTTGATGTATATACAGCATGTTGAAATGCTACAGTATTTACCTTCAAAGTTAGATAACAACATAATGGAAAATGTTTTGTTTCATACAAATAAGGATATTTCTTCATTAGAATGTCTTTTCAAAAAATTGTCCACCATCATTGATTTCTGTGGAAATGTGATTTTCAAAATCAAAAGGTATGTTGTTGAGATCATTTAATTTCAATGCAGTGACAAGTGTGAAATCTTTCTTCAGTTGTAACAGTATAATTTTTCTTCACGTTCATAAATATGTTTAGAATTTTAATATTAAAGGCTAGTTAGGCATGCTTGATTTTGTTCAACGAGGAACCACTGGATTTGGGAAGAATAGCTCATTGAATAGTTATTTTTTGTCAATCTTGTTTCAGTTTTTACTATATAGTCTATGTAGTACACATATTTTCAAGTATTATTGGCCATTCAAGGTGGAAAATACATTGGCACCTACAAGGTATGGTCCAAAGCGCCTTTTAAAAGATTGAAAAAATTCATTATTTCTGTTCTAAAATTATCCGGTCAGCGTAACCCTCCCTTCTTCTGATGTTTCAGTGTACATGAGGAATAACCTTATATTTGGCTTTCTGTTTACATAGTTGTCTTACCTGGGTTGCAATGGTGTTGAATATGATTTTAAGTTTAATCATTAATGTTTAACATGTTATGGTGATTTTATTTTTAAATTAACTGTATTTTACTTATTGTAATCTCACATTGCAGTAAAACAAAGTTTTACAAAGTTTTTTAGTACTTCTCTAAATGGCAGAAGATAGAGTGCCACATGAAATCAGTTTCACTTAAAACTCTGCCGGAGAGCTGTATGTCTGCGAAGAACATCTTTGAAAAAGCAACACTTTCCAAACTGCAAAACAAAAAAAGTTGGTTTCCTTTCTTGTCAAAAACAATGGAAAATAATTACCATCCTTCTTAATTTCCTTTTATTATTATATCTGCTCTAAAATGATAATTTTAAAGGGCATTTTCAGTGTTATTAATTTTCATCTGAGTTAGCACAGCTAACATATTTCATGTGCAGTCTGGCTATTAGTTGGCTGCTGATTAGATGCACATTGGTTAAAGAAATGTTCCATCCAAAAATATTTATTTTACATTTTACATAATACATGTACTGTAGTTTAAGGTGGTGGTAAAGAATAAGTTTGTCATGTTTTCGTTGAGAAAGTACATAATAAATATTCTGAGTATGAACAAACGGTGACCACTACTGGACATCTGCAAATGGTGTAAAAGATGTCCATGGAAAAAAGAAGTATTCCCATAATACTGAGCATTTGAATTAAAGAGAGAAGTTTTGACCAATGACTAGGTGGATCTTCAGTTCAGATGCCTAGTATTATGGGAATGCATAGGAATTCTTTCCTGTTTATGTTGTATTATGAATTCTCCTAAAGTATTAAAATATTTTAGCAAAAATGCATGCATGTTGCATGTTTTTAGCATGTGAATGAATAATAGTCATGTGGCTTTATTTTCTTAGCTATTACCATGTACTACCATGAGGTAAAAAAAAAATTTGAGTGGAGTACTCCTTTGAAACAATTAGGAGTAATATAATATACTAGCCGAAGCCCGCTGTAGCATATGGCGGTGCAAGAATAGGAACGGAAAATGGTGAGAAAGGAATTCAGTATAACAGGCTTAGGAAACCACCATTTCAGTATAACGAAATTCGCAAGGAGCAAAACCATTGCCAATACCTTCGAGTACCTTCCTGTAGCAGGCTACGGAAAACATAGACATACAGTCATGTGAAAAAAGTAGGACACCCTTTGAAAGCATGTGGTTTTTTGTAACATTTTTAATAAATGGTTATTTCATCTCTGTTTCAACAATACAGAGAGATTAAAGTAATCCAACTAAACAAAGAAAACTGAAGAAAAGTCTTTTCAAGATCTTCTGTAAATGTCATTCTACAAAAATGCCTATTCTAACTGAGGAAAAAGATAGGACACCCT
>JANRMT010062792.1:77981994-78026588 GCA_026402145.1 Polypterus bichir lapradei
GCGTGTTAGATTTTTTGCTGCATCATAAAGGGTAAAAAGGGAGATCAAGTTGATTTTTGTCCTGTCTGTTATTCCTTGATCAACTGCTCCCATCCCAAGCACTGAACTGGCGCCCCATACTGTGAAGCATCAAGCTGTGTTCTGCACATCTGAACTATTGTCTATGCTATTTTTTTTATTTTGCTCTATATTTTTAATGTAGTGGCTTCCTGAAAAATACTCTGACTCATTTGTGTTAAATTTTTCTAAGTTGCTTTGAATAAATTTGTTCCCTGAATAAATAAATACAATATGTTATAGAGGAAACACTTGAAGATGAGTACAGTGCCATATTTATGGAACATCTACAGGCTCAGAGTGACTCCGTGTATCTAAAAGAGAGATGGGCAGTCACACTAAGTTTTCTGATCTCCAGGAACAAAGTAGTATAACTGGCAAAAATGATATTAACATGTTTGAACAGTCAGAAGTGATTTCTCTTGGGATTTTTGTATCCATTACAGGCAGCTCAAAGTGCCCACCTCATCTTTCTCTTTGATTAGATGACTTTGTGTGAAGACAATCCCATTTTTATAAGGGATTAGATTTTACATTAATAGCAGAGGAGAAAATTTGTTTCAGCAGAATATAGGATGACTTGGAGCAGAAAATAAAAGCAATACAAGATCTCAAACCTAATTTTTTCATAAAACTAGCTTGAACTATTTACATTACATCCAGGCTATGGATGCGATATGTATTGACTGTGATAACAGATCATCAGAAAATGTACAAGCTGACATTATTGATTGTCGCTTTGTAAAAAAAAATAAATATTCAAAAAACGCCTTGAAATTGCACGCATTCACTATGTCATGTTGTCTAGTCTTGCGGTGGAAGGCTTGATTCTCAACTGAGAATACATGTCTGGGGACAAACCATTAAAAAGTTTGCAGTGAAATCCTGCACTGCAAAGGCGTATATGCACAAGGCTTTTTCCTAAACACTTGCCTCTAATTCTTCCAGCCTGTGAAGTTTAAACCAGGTTTAAGGAGAGAGCAAAACAAACTGAACAAAAGAGTTGACGCTGAAAGAAAATATATGGCTAAATTGTGGTTATCAGTTCAGGAGCTCCGTAGCAGAAGGTAACTGAAGCTCAGTGATTAATTTGTACATTGTAATGAACAAATACAGAAGAGATACATTTGAGAAGTGCTTCTCTCTGTTACAATAACTTTCTGTCATTTTAATTATTGCATCACTATATGTCATAACCGTGAACAGAGTCTAGATAAGCATTGTGGTCTGTGGATATACAAGATGGTAAAAGCTGCAGCTATTCTGGCATGGCATTTTTGCATTTCCAATTAAACTATAATGGTAAGTTTCTTTTAGTTATTCTTTCAAAACTACTGTGTGATGGTGAATGCTGTGCAGCCTCCTGCATGGTTATACTGATGTCGTTAGACAGATTTGATGATTCGGGTATGCTGAGTACAGAGATCTACATCTCCTGTGGCTCTTCATTTTAAACTCTTTTAATGCTCACACCATTTATATCAAAGTCATATTTTGCAGTTTATATTTTCATGAACATACTAGTACAGTAATCAGAAGTTAGCTCTCTTTCGGATCAATTTAGTGAGAGCACCTCTTTGTGCACCACTTTTGTGAGGTGTTGGCTTGGTTTAGAAATATGACACTGAGCAAGTCGTCTAATTGTTCCCACCCGGTTTTATGGTTGTGTCCATACACACCGGACACAGACAGACTACTGCATGCACATGAGAGTGCATTTGTTGTGCTTGTATAGGTGAACATTGTTCAATTATTTTTAACTAGCTACGCTAGGGGTGGCATATAGTATCAAGTGATGAAATACAGACGCCACCAGCCTCACAGTCTACATCTTTAGATTTAATTGCTAGATATGGGTCATCCTCAGTTGTATGGAGATGGTTTGGCTTTGAAAAGACAGATGTTGCTCAAAAGATCTGCAAACTATGTTTGAAATTGGTTATTATTAAAGATAGCTAAGCAACTAAATTGTTTCACCATCTGTTAAATAACCATTCATCCATTATCCAACCCGCTATATCCCAACTACAGGGTCACGGGGGTCTGCTGGAGCCAATCCCAGCCAACACAGGGCGCAAGGCAGGAAACAAACCCCGGGCAGGTTGGGAGGAAACCGGAGTACCCGGAGGAAACCCACGCAGACACGGGGAGAACATGCAAAGTCCACACAGGGTGGACCCGGGAAGCGAACCTGGGTCTCCCAACTGCGAGGCAGCAGCGCTACCCACTGTGCCACCGTGCCACCCATTGTTAACTAACCACTGTACAGAATATTAAAAATATGAAAAGCTTCAGGAATAAGCTGTCCACGACACAGTTCCTAAAAATATTTTTTTAAATGCTACTCACCCCATGTACTAAGTAGTGGTGGCAGAGAAAAAAAAATAATCTTATGTGTTTGAGGAGAAATTAAATATTGAATATTCAAACTCAGTGGCTCCGATAAGTGGTCAGCGCTGTAAAGTGCCATAGGATATGAAAAATGTCAATGGACAAAAGCAAAAAAAATCTTGCATAGCTTTTGTGGCATTATTCAAATAACCAATATCCATTTGTATGGTCAAAATGTAAAAATATATGTGAATTATGAAAAAATTGTGAATGGCTGTACTGAAAATGAACATGGAAGATGCTAGTCCCACAATGCTGTGCATTTGAACTGAAGGCTGGTTTCTTTACCGTCAATGTGTTTACATTCAGTATGGCTGATTTCAGGAAGTACCTATTGTCTGTTGCGGACGATCTTTTTGTTAGCTACGTTTACATTGTTTTCAAAAAACAAGAAAGTCTCTGCATTAATATGGGCATATTTTAACAATATTTGTGTTTTTTTTTTTTTTTTTAATTGCTGCAGAAATAGTGTTTTTCAAGGACATCTGGTATCAAATTTCTTGTTAAATCATCAGTGGGAAAGCACTCTGTGTTAAATTGGAAGAAAAGTACATTTTCTTTAGAAGATCTGTTTAAAACATTTCACAACATTACAAAAACGTTTATTTTAAGATTATATTTATTATGGGCCTGTGTTTGGCTTTCTCATTCTCCTTGCTGTTTTAGCATATATAAAGAACTATTTTAGATGGAACTTTTCTCTTTTTGGGCTGATACTGATGGCTGAGTTATTTTCTTTGATTTAATTTTTAAAAATACTGCAACATTTGCAATATGAATATTCCGTTGTGTTTTGTTGAAATGTTTTCATCTCAAAAAAGGTGTGTGTTTGTGTTATGTAATTAAACCTATGTCATGTGATCTTTTTTAGACCCATATTAATGATATACCTGTTTTCTGGTGTTTGTTTGAATGACAACATAGACATTTTTTATACATATTTAACCAGCTGTGTGTTATATAATTAACTAGGACAAAAAGTTTTAAATATATGATTTTAAATGGCCATAACCCTAACTGCCTATCTTCCAGAGCACAATTCACAATTTAAATACTGTAAACAAAAATGCTTAAAACTGATCTAGAGGCAAATCATTTACAATTTAACAGTTACAATAATTTAAATGTTCTCATGTTCAGAGTATTTGCTGCATAATCTTCTTAACTGAACATAAGCTATTATAGCACAAGCATTGTTATAGATTTTCATATTTTGAGGCTTGATCACTGAGGGGTCTTTGTGTGGTTGTAAGGAATCTAATTAGAGCAAAGGCTATAAATATTCTGCTGCAGAAGTAAGAACTTTAGATTGTTGTGGTTTTTGCTTGTGAAAGAAGCAAAGAAATCTGAAAAAGTGCTTTACCTATAAATGAAGATTACATATAAAAGAAATTTCTTATTAACATTTTGGAGTTGCTTCTGTCTCATTGTGGTAGTGAGTTTTATTGCATCAACATTTTAAAAAAAAAAAAAAAAAATTCTTACTTCAGCTGGTATTTTTTGGTGGCCTCTGTATGCAGTACTTTGTGGCTTTGCAAGTTTTTTTTTTGTAAATTACCATTTTTATCAAAACAGTTTACTTGTAAAGCAGTTTTAACTATTTCAGCTGACTTGTGTTTTAACCATTTGAAATGACATAGTAATTACAGGGAGGCAGCAGCAATAATGTCATCTGGAGTTTGATTCCTGAAATGGTCACTGTCCTTGTGGAACATGGTGCTTTTAGGTGAAGTTCTAAAGCTGTAGGATAACACTTGAACACTGTAGATTGGTTATTGTTGTCAACTAGCCTTGCTAGTTCAAAATATAGATAGTAGGCAAAAAAAGATCTAAATTGAAATTGCATGATTGGAACAGAAGTACCCTTATAGCCATGGCTCAGGAGAGAAGGCAAAATGTTAACACTGAATTTGCAAAACATTTATTGACTAATTTGTAGAATTAACACTTTGTTTGAGATTATGTAAACTGCAAAGTGACATAGCTTGTATATATTCACTGTTTAATACATCCACATAGTTTACACTTAAATTTTGAGAAGATGATGTAATATTTCTTGACAAAGTGCATTGATAGGAATTGACAGACATTTATTAAAATATTGTTGTTATTTATATATTAGTGTGACTTTTATAAATGTTTTTATTCTGCATAATGTGGAGTTATTACATTAAAATCTAGAGCAAAACAACACTTACTCTGTTTTGCCCATGAGTTGAAAAGACTGAATTATATCTTGTTTAGAGTTCTAATGTCAAAGCTGCATGAGAGTTTGCTTACTTTGCCTCCCTACTTGATCAGTGGGTACTCTTATATGGAAATACATGCCATGCCATTTTCTGACCCGCTCAATCCAGACAATAGTGGTGGATTGTGCTGGAGCCTGTCCCGGCTAGAATAGGGTACAAGGAAGGAACAAACCCTGGACAGGGTGCCAGTCCTTCACAGGGTGAGCACACCCACACACCAAACGCACGCTGTGTACGTCTTTGGACGGTGGGAGAAAACCAGAGCTTCTGGAGGAAACTCATGCAGACACTAGGGGAAAATGTAAACCTTGGTCTCCTTATTATGAGGCAGCAGCTCTACCGCTTTGCCATCATACATCCCACAATGCAAATAAAGCACTTCACAATTTATCAAATGAATTGTATTACACAGTGAATTGTGCTACCATGACAAACCAAAAAAAAATAAACTCGGGGAAGATTGTTAATAGGTACTTAAATATGCTGTTATTAAAGGCTGTTAAAATATATTTTTAAAATGGAGATTAACAGGTTTTCCCTTGACAAATTTTAGCAGCTTTTGTTAAGAGGATAGCACTTGAGATTAAGTCACAAGTCATGTGTAAAAAGGCCACATTCTCAAACCTATTTCATTTACTGAGGATTTTGGGGGCAAGAATGTGTCTTGGCATCCCTGGACACAAGGCAGAAAACATCTCTGGTCAGTTCATCACAGGTAACACTTATGCACGCTTAAACTGGCACCAGTTAATCTAATCGGCATATATTTGTTGATGTTAGACAAGACCAACAATGGCATAAAAAGAATGCACAAATTCACTGCACAGAGAGGTAAAGCAATGGATCAAACTTAATTACATTATATCGTGGGAAAAAAAAATGAGAATTAAATTTCCTGAAATGAGAACCTATAGCCACTGTTGCTCTTTGATATCGCCATCTTTTACTAATGTATTTCCTAACTCTTCATGATTTGAATGCACATAGGAGCAAAAAAATGAATATAATGAAGTATAAAGTGAGAGCAGATTTCTTTTTATTGTAAGTTGTGTTAGCAATATACATATTTCAGAAATTCTTATTTAAACAAACTTCACTTTTGGGAATTTCTGATCGGCTGTAAACGAGAAACACTGGGAAGAAGAAATTATATTTTCCACAGGGGATGGGACGTTTCGCCCCACAAGACTCAGCTGAGGGATGGGCAGTGTGATGGACATCTGGGGCTGTTTCCCAGCCTGGAGGCCAATGTACAGGAAGGACCAGGGGAGCAGATGTGTACAGGACACTGCCTCTCCCTGAGTTCTAGATGGCAGCCCCCCTGGGTTGCAGCAGCTCCTTGGATTCCTGCAGGGCTCCAAGGAAGTTTGCAATTTGGCACAGCCCTGTTGGGTTCCATTGGGGCTGCCAGAGGGAGCTGCAGAGCCCTACTTTGGGTTTCCACCATATCTGGGAGTACTTCCAGATAATGCTGATGAGCAACCTGAAGTGCTCCCGGGTGCAGCATAAATGGAGCTGCCTCACTTCAGTCAAGGAGCCAGAGATGGGAGGAGGAAGGACGACGCTTGCTGGAAGAGGAGTGGAGGTGGTGAGATAAAGAGAAAGGAGAAAAGAAACTGATATATGTTGTCCTGAGCTTTATTGTACTGTTCATTGGTGGGGGAACGAAGGTAAAGTGTCCCCCCCGGGTAAATAAAATGTGTGTTGTGTTGGACTTGTACCTAACGTCTGTCTTGTTTCCTTAGTTTTCAACAACATCTATGTTCCTTTTTAATATGAAATCTGTTTTTCTTTACAGGAACACACTTCGTCATGTTAAGGTAAAACAGAAGACCTCTGTGTTGAACATGCTAAAACGGTTGGACAAAATAAGGTTCAGAGGACACAAGCGAGACGAGTTCCTTGATTTAGCTGAATCTCCCAATGCTTCAGACAATGAATGTAATGATGAAGTTCCAGTGAAGCAACGAACATCTTTTAAGGAAACTGATGACTTAAGAGACCTTGTAAGTAAACCATTAAGATGAAGAACAACATGTATATGCGAGAACTCTTCCTTAAGTAACAAGCACAAAAATTTGGAACAATAAAATAGTGCAATTTTTTTTTTCCAAAAAATTTGGGGAGCTATTACAATCTCTCTTAACACAAGGGAAAAGTTATTTGTGTGTATATGTATATATAGTTAGCTTTTTTATTTAAATAATTGTCAAAACAAGCAGTGTATTGATTCTGTCAAAAGAAAACAAATTTTCGCACAAGTCAATGGTAACAAAGTTTTTCAGTCATTTTTTGGCCTAATTCCATATACAATTAGCACATTTACTTTACTACAGTGATCCCTCGCTATATTGCGCTTCGACTTTCGTGGCTTCACTCCATCGTGGATTTTAAATGCAAGCATATCTAAATATATATCACGGATTTTTCGCTGGTTCACAGATTTCTGCGGACAATGGGTCTTTTAATTTATGGTACATGCTTCCTCAGTTTGTTTGCCCAGTTGATTTCATACAAGGGACGCTATTGGCAGATGGCTTAGAAGCTACCCAATCAGAGCATGTATTACGTATTAACTAAAACTCCTCAATGGTATACGATATGCTTCCCACGCGGTGCTTGATTGTTTGCTTTTCTCTATCTCTCTCTCTCTCTCTCTCTCTGACATTCTCTGTGCCTGACGGAGGGGATGTGAGCAGAGGGGCTGTTTGCACAGAGGCTGTTTGCCTAGAGGATACGGACGCTCCTCTAAAAAAATGCCGCTTTATCGCGGTGCTTCGGCATACTTAAAAGCCCAAAAGCACGTATTGATTTTTTGATTGTTTGCTTCTGCTCTGCTCCTGACACGCATTCCTTTGAAGAGGAGATATATTTGCATTCTTTTAATTGTGAGAAAGAACTGTCATCTCTTGTCTTGTCATGGAGCACAGTTTAAACTTTTGACTAAAGGGTGTTATTTCATGTCTAGAGGGCTCTAATAATATTAACAGTGTGGGAGAGTTTATAAGGGCTTAAAACATATAAAAAATAACCATACAAACATATGGTTTCTACTTCGCGGATTTTCATCTATCGCGGGGGGTTCTGGAACGCAACCCCCGCGATCGAGGAGGGATTACTGTATAACTTTTTTGAAAAATGTAAAAATTCTAATCTAAAGTTGGCAACTTTACATTTAAAAGTTTGACAGCAGTGGTGCAACTGATGTGGAGCTTGTCATCACCTGCACTGGACTGAACAGCCAGAGCTGGGTTCTCCAAGCTGACATCAAGGTGAATTTAAGAGAGAGAGACCTGTGTAGCGTATGGTAAAGATTCCAATGGAAAGAAATTGAGTCTAAAAAAATTACTGAGTTAGCAGATTTGGTAACAAGAGAAATGGTATAGAAGAACATACTTAAGACTTACTAGCATATACATTTATATGAAAACATATATTACACATTTAGCAACCAAAAGGAAAGTTTCAGCTTCTGCCATTGGTTTGATGCCATTATGTCACTCCTCATCAGAATGGCTGATACAAAATTCAAATGTACAAAATAACTGGTTATACATGTTAGTGTCATTTAAAAAGACATACTGTAAATGTGCCTTGATGCTCTGGAATGATTTGTATTTAATATAGTCAGACCCAAGTGCCCTTCGCTGTGCCATTATTTGGGCGAGTGCAATCAACTGCAGCTGTGAATTTTGGAAAGCCTAAATAATATTTAGTGTCTCATTATAGTAGTACTGTATTCTCAACAAATGAAAAGGTGGGTCAGCTAATTTTCTTTCTCCTATAATTTCACCATATTTTAAATAAAATCAGTCAAAAACATTTTTTAGATTTTAGGGTATTTAGTTTTTCTATTGTAGTAGTTTTTCCTCCTAAATATTGAGTTATCAAATTGTCCTTTGTTAGCGGATGCATACTGCACTAGATGTACAATCCTGCCGATTTTTTTAATAAATAATTTGTGCTAATTAATTTTTGTGATTAGTGTGGCCCATTTAATCCATTAAAAAATACAGTTGCACCCAGGGCAAGTCACGGCAGCATTTTCAAGTTTTTTTTTTTTTTAACATTACAAAACAATAATACAAGTGTCTACCTAAATACTATATCACATATATATTGTTATTTTCATTAAACTGTATAGCTTTTAATGTTTTATTATTTATATAGTAGTGTAACTAAGTGTTACACTAGTGTAACATTAGATATGCTATAAAAATCCTGTCTCTGAGAAAAAACAGGGTGACGAATGACATAGTTAAAGAGCTGCATGTTCATTTGTGGTGTTTTCGATAGATCGTTTGTTCTATCATTTTATAATGTTTAAAGAATTCAGCAACATTAATTACACTGAAAAAAAAATCCTCTGAACCTTTCTCTGAGCATTTGTTTCTCAACTTAAGTAGGTATGGTAGGCATAATGCCCAGTGGGGGTTTGGATTTTTTTTTTTTTTTTGTTCTTGTCATCTGACCTTATTAGACCCAACTTTTTTTTTTCTTTTATTGAATTTATTAAAAGCATGTAACATTCCATACTATCAAGTCACACTTAACAAAACTAAATTCAGTTTGACCCCTACCCATAAGAAAGAGAGGAAGGCCAACAGCCAGAGTAAAAGGTTCGAGAGTAGTAAAGAGAGCAGGAGTCTTTCTCACCAATACAAAGGCTTATTCTAAAATATTATTGATTAGAGCCATCTGGGAGTACACCGAACACAGCTATTAATGGATTAAGGGTGATTGTGACACCAAGGCTGTCTGATAGGCATTTACATTTTTTTGTCCAGAATGATGTAATTTGGTACACGCCCAAAACATGGCCTAGTGAAGCTGGAGCTTGATTGCAACATTCACAGGCTGGATCTTGCTCTACGAACATTTTGGGCAATTTTAAGTGAGATAGATGTATTCGATAAAAAAAAAAAAATCAAGTTGAATAATTGAACGCTTTGTACATATGGAGCTAGAGTGAATTCTGTGCATGGCTGTCTTCCCTTTTCTGAAATGTTTTCTGGAATGTTTAAAAGGAAGGGACTTAAAAATGTTTTTATATATTATAGAAATGCTGTCTGAGTCTTCAAGACTGATCATTATCTCTTTTTGAATAGAGATAGGTGGGAGGTGAGGAAAATTGGGCAGATTTCTTTTAGCAAAGTTTCAAATTTGGAGATAGTGGAAAAATTGTGTTGATGGGAACTTTATAAAGTTAAAAAGTGATACTGTATAGAAGGACTGTACATAGATAGATAGATACTTTATTAATCCCAAGGGGAAATTCACATAATCCAGCAGCAGTATACTGATACAAAGAAACAATATTAAATTAAATAGTAATAAAAATGAAAAAAGTTAGCATTTACTCCCCCGGGTGGAATTGAAGAGTCGCATAGTGTGGGGGAGGAACGATCTCCTCAGTCTGTCAGTGGAGCAGGACAGTGACAAAAGTCTGTCACTGAAGCTACTCCTCTGCCTGGTGATGACACTGTTCAGTGGATGCAGTGGATTATTCATGATTGACAGGAGTTTGCTTAATGCCCGTCGCTCTGCCACAGATGTTAAATTGTCCAACTTTACTCCTACAATAGAGCCTGCCTTCTTAACAAGTTTTTCCAGGTGTGAGGCGTCCTTCATCTTTATGCTGCCACCCCAGCACACCACCGCGTAGAAGAGGGCACTCGCCACAACCGTCTGGTAGAACATCTGCAGCATCTTACTGCAGATGTTGAACGATGCCAACCTTCTCAGAAAGTATAGTCTGCTCTGACCTTTCTTACATAGAGCATCAGTATTGGCAGTCCAGTCCAATTTGTCATCCAGCTGTACTAATTATATATCTTATATCTCTATTGATTTTTGTGTTTATTTATTCATTATTATTCTTGCCTAATTTTTTTTTTCTTGCAACCATTTCTTTGACACTTTGAGCTACATCCTGTTTTTGAAAATGTGCTATAGAAATAGGTGTTGTTTTCATTGTTCAGGAGTTCCATGAACTCTCATTCCACACCGCTCTAAGCTTCATCTTTAGCGTGATACTGAGCATACTAGGAGCTGATACTTTTTCGCCTCCGTTACCAAGTGTGACTTCGCCTAATTCTTTTTGATGGAACCGAAACTGGCTGAAGTAATCCTAGCTTGACGATTTAAGGTAGTGTAAACTCGCTAAATGCACTGTGTAAAATATCAAAATATCTGTTCTACAAAACATTAAAATGTTTTGATGGTACTTTCAGAAAAAGTCAATCAACAACTTTTGGAAGTGTTCATATTCTCATTCTTGTACACAAGATAAAGTATAGAATTAAATAATGTGTTTCATTAACTATAAGAACTGGCTTGAGCTAAATTGTGGACCTTCAGGAATATGGGGGGTGTTCCATACCAAAATTAAAAGTCACTAAACAGACATGTGAATTTGGAGTGAAACACACACTTGCAGAACCCGCTCACTTGGCATTAAGTCCTGGGGTTCCTTATTCATTTACTGGGGTTTCAATGGAAACTGCCCCCTATAATTCATTTTGTGCAACATGGCAGAGCACAACCAGTGAACTGGTATATTTGTGCTCATTAACTTATTTTTATTTACATTTTACTACTACTTCCCGATGATTGTTGCTTTAATGGAGATCTCCGAGGTATTGCATGCTGCTTCCCTTATATTAACACTAGAATTACCAAAGCCTATGAAAAAACTCTTTAATTCCAGCCCACCTTAAATCCCTTTGCACCTCTCTGTCAACATCTTTTGTCTTGTAAATGTGTCGATCAACGCAAGCAGCCTACTATCCCATTCTAAACCCCCCCACCCCCCAACCCCACCGACGCAGAAAGAGCAAAAAGTTCTTCCAGCTTAAAGTGGAGTTTTAGAGGGTAAACAATATATTATCATTTGGAACACATGCATTTCATGTGTGTTCCGTGTCTACAACAATCTATGTAAACACATTGTTAAAACAAACATTTTTCATGTTTTAGTAATAAATGACAAAATGTCAACATGAACTGTATAATGTGTGAAGACTGAAATCCAAATATCAAATAAACACTTTTACAAAAGGTGCAAGTGCAATACGACAGCTTCTGTGGTGCAGCGGTAAGAGCTGCTGACTTGTAATCAAGAAGCCACCTGTTGGATTCTGGCTGCCTCGCAAATTTACCATTTTGAGTAGTGAGCTGCTCTTATTGTTAATATTATACAATAAAAACATACATTTGATTTGCATCTGTAACGGCCGGTGTAAATTTATAGTACTTGTAAAAGTTAGCGTTACAACTCACCCCCCAACCCCCCCATCCCATGGTGTTTTGAGACAATGGAACTGGAAATTCTCCGATCTGGAGGGACAAAAGCTGACACACAAACGCTGGTGTATCATGCCGTCCTTGTATCTCATTGTCACTTTAGTTATTTTTATTCAGTTTTATTGAGTATTCCTGCTCACCCTGAATTAGTGTGCACCTTATAGTCAATGATGTCAAAGCACTGACAAAAACAAAACAGACATGGGTGTATATATATGATATTTGGAATTATTCATTTTATGAACTGTATAGTACATTTCGGAAAACGTGGTAGTGATGCAAAGTTATTTATATTCATTTGCATGCCTTCTTGCGGTTGTAATCAGTGACAGCATTTTTTTATTTTTTTTTTTCAGTGAATGCATGTTTTTTTTTTTTTTTTTTCTTCTGATCTTTCCCAGTCTCCACATTTTGGTGCATGGTGGTGTTTGTTTTGTACTCCAGGAAATGCAGAGGAAAGAACAGTACAGAGAGGTTAGTTCCACGGTATATGCAATCATCAAATTCAAATGTTAACAGTTCCCACACACCCAAGGACCATCCTTCCTGCATTTACAACATGTGTACCTATTGCAATGTACACACTTCTCTCTATGCTGTGATTCCTAATACATTGAAGGAGCACCTGACACTGACCGAGTTTGCTTTCCCGGGGGAAGTGGCGGTCTTGGAACAGAAGCTTGTCAATGTTGCATCCTCTTTTTTTTTTTTTCCAATGCATTTTCTTGTAAGAAGTGATGACGAAGTTCCTCTGTAAGGTGAGCCAAGAACACCGTTCTTTTTCTCAGTAGATCAGAGCATACCTTCTATAGTACATGTGTATTGATCGCTGACAGGTCAAGCATGTTGTAGCACACAGCAACCGGCCACCTGCATGATCCTGTTCGCACTGAATAAGCTCACACCTTCTGTTCCATGATGTCAACACAGCACCTGGGGAAAAAAAAGAAAGAGACATATCATTGTATGACCTGAATAGTACCAATCAGAAAACATCATTGCAATAATGCAATATTATTTGAAAATGAACAGCGTCAGATCGGGTGTGAATTTATGCTGACGCTGTTAGGCAGGGTCAGATCAGGAGGGAGGGAGGGAGACTGTGAACATGATCAAGAGAATAAAACTGGAAAAAAAAGCTAACTTTTACAAGTATCATAAATTTACACCCGATCTGATTGTTATTGCGAGTGTTTTCATAGGCTTTGGTAATTCTTGTGTTAATGATCGTAGCTGGAGGTGATTCATTCGTGATGTGTCAAATTCAGTTTTGCTAACTTTTCTGTGCTCCAAGTCTTGTGAAGAGAATGCAATACCATTTAAATTTTTTTTTCATGATAATTCATTTCCTGTGTATAAGTGAGCAATGGTTATTCCAGTGCAATGTTTTAATTGTTATGAGGCAGATAGTAATATTATGTAACACACGCAAGGAAGAAATAAAATTCATTCCCTCAAATCTCCAGATTTAATCTTAAATGGAATTTTAGAAATGTAAATATATGTGAAAGAATGAGTGGTAAAAATAGTCACCCTTCTGTCTTCATTTAAGTGAAGAGATTTCATACTAAAATCATACTGGCTTGTGTTTGGTAGCAACTTAAAAAATCCCTTGTTATTTATGTACTCACTGAGTTAATAAGTTGAATTTTAAACATAAAGGACACCAAAACTGACTGGCAGACCCTCATGTTTAAAATTCTTTTCATGTTTAGTATTGGTGAGGAACAGACCACTTTCACACTTCTGGATTCATAAATTCAGCTGGGATCTGGCATATCCGGTTATATCACAACAATGTCTAAACCAAGTAAAAGAGTTTTTGTATTAATTTATGTAGCTATTTTGTATGTAATTTGTCTTTTTTAATTCATACCCTTGTGTATTTTATTATATGACTTCTCAATTTCCAGTTTTGGGGTTGTCTGACAGTGCTTTGTACCCTGTTAGTGTTTAGAGTTGTGTTTGTGGTACTACATCAGGGCCCGGGCTCTATTTACTCTGATGTGTGCCTCTCCTTGTCATAAATCATTTCTTTGTGATTTTTTTTTTTTTTTTTTTTTTTTTTTTTTTTTAGAATTTTGCAATTTTTGTGTCCTGTTGTTTTCCAAATACAGTAGAATACCTTGCCAAGAGTATTAGTATGTAGCCTATAGTAGTAAAAAAAAAACTTTTTTTTTTTTTTTTTACTACAATCAAATATAAGATAATACAAGTGTGTATACATTTTTCCAAAAGTGTTATGGTGATTAATCTGTCAGCAAGGAATTTGCTGACTCATGTCTGACCAGGCTTTCAAAAGTGAATCAGTTAATACTCTGAACATAAAGGCAAAGTTCAGATAAGTTCATGGATAACTGAAATAGGAGTGTTGTTTTCCTTGGTGTTTTTTACTTATGGTAAAACAATGTGTGCTATACGAATGAAAGTAAAGTTATTTTATATAAAAATTTGTTTTACTATGAAATGTTTAATACTAATGTATAGTGTACAGTAATTCAAGAAATGTAGGGATTAACTGTTATTTCAGTTGTATCTGAATATCCAGTACTGGGGAAAATTTGTAAGTGAAAGGTGTTTTCAGGGTTCCTTCCCTAGGCATTAATTGATGTGAACATTGTTCTTGTATAATATATTTTTTAGGATACACTTGCAAGTTTTCTCATTGTGTGCACATTCTGCTGTAGGGGTTATCATTTTCCTTGTTTCAATTTTTTATCAATTTATTTACTTGCCAATGCAAACTATTAGTATTGCAGGCAGCAGATGAGGGCAGATATGTAACTGAATCATATGCCTTTTGAAAAATATTGTAATTAGTCAGTCCTGTTTAGTCTTTTTAATCAAACCATAACGGTTTTAAAATGTAGTACATTTATTTATTGAAGAACATAGCTCTCTAATTTCTTGAATCATTTTTCAGTGGTTGTGTCTAGGTCTTTCTGCAGCCTTGATCTATACTTGAAGTTTAGGTTTTCTATGGCACCCACTGCAAGGCCTTCTATTTCCCAGCTAATGGTTTATGAAATGATAAACTTAATTCACTTTTATAAGGGAATGTTGGTACCATATGAAAA
Source organism: Polypterus bichir lapradei (assembly GCA_026402145.1). Lineage (NCBI taxonomy): Eukaryota > Metazoa > Chordata > Cladistia > Polypteriformes > Polypteridae > Polypterus > Polypterus bichir. The sequence goes on from JANRMT010062792.1 coordinate 77,997,074, forward strand.
CAGTTACTGGAAAAGAATTGTATAGCTTTCAAAAGTAAGCCTCTGTGGCATGAGTACCATCGAAAGAAACCCTTTTGAGGAAATTCACATTACAGCAAAACGTGGGCAGAGTATATTGCATGAATCTGGTGATGTACTTGAGCAGTAATATTGACATGGACATGGTTTTCTTGTTGAATGATCTAAGGTAATTCTTAAAGAACTTGTATTACTGAGAGCTGTCAAGGAAGATCAGGTCTTCTGTTTTTGTAAGAAGACCAAAAGAGGCTAATGGGCAGAATCAAACAGAATTTCAACTTCATTCTCAGGTGTCTCAAATGTTTAATAGTACAGTGGAACCTCGGTTCACGTACAACTCGGTTCACGACCAAAAAGTTCGCCAAACTTTTGCCTCGGTTCACAACCACACACTCGGTATACGAACAAGCCAGTTTCCCTTGCCTGCCTGAGCTGAGAGAGAGAGCGAGCGAGTGAGCCACGTGCCTGCTGGGGAGGGGGAGGGGGAGATTGCTGCACGTGTTTGCCTGCCTATCTGCCTGTCTGTGCCGGGATGGAGTTGGGGGGAGGGGATGGTTCGCTTGCACTACTTCCTGCCTTCTGCATAGGGGGAGGGGGGGTCAGCTGAGACTCTCTCTCTGAGAAGCAGGCAGTACATGCAAGCGAACCACCCCCCCAACAGGCAGGCTGAGAGAGAGAGAGAGCGAGCCGCGTGGCTGCAAGAGCCCTGTTCATTGTTCTCAGTCAGACGTGCATGCGTTACCTGCACTCTCTTTGTGCTCTACAGTATTTCGTGTGCTTTTGCAGTTAACTATGGCTTCTAAGCAAGTAAAGAGTGGTGAGAAGAAAGTTTTGAAGAAAATTGAAATCGAATTAAAGAAAGAAATTACAAGAGGTGGAGAAACTGTTTACCAGTTTACTCATTTACCAATTTGAGAACCCTCCTGCTTTCAAGCAGCACAATGTAAACAAAGCCAGACTGCCAGTAATGTGGGGGGCAAACACGAAGGGTTGGGTCACAAGGAATTTGTTTTTGGAATGGCTGCATGAGGCTTTCGCTCCCACCAACTAAACAGCTAAAAACACCAGAAACCCAAGAAAACACCTGAAGGAAAACACTTCATGCCAGAACTCGACTCATGCAAGGTTAGTTTTCTTGGTGGTTTTTGTATTATGGATTTTTCAAAAGTTAATTTTTCAGTTCGTAGCATGAATTGTTGCAATGTTACTTTTCTTTTTTCAAATGTTCGCTTTTTTCCTTGTGTTTAAAACTCATGAAAGTATTTACAGATGGAGTTTTTCATAGCGCGATTTGTTGCAGTGTTATTTTTCTTTTTTCAAATGTTCCTTTTTTTCCGCTGTGCTTAAAACTCATTTTAAAAAAAAGTGTTTACAGCAATCTGGCTGTAAGGCTATTAGCATGAACTCCTGCAATGTTTTTGGTTGCTTGTGGTTGGTTTTTAAAGTTCAGATTTGTTCTAATGTTCCTTTTTTTTCCGCTGTGCTTGTAAACATTTTTTATAAAATGAGTTTTAGCGATCGGAATGTAAGGCTAAAATAGCGTGATCTTGTTACTTTTTTGGTTGCTTGTGATTGGTTGGTTTTTAAATAAATTTCGGATTTGTTCTAATGTTCCTTTTTTTTTCGCTGTGCTTAGAGAGTGCAAGCACTGCTGCTGACAGGGAAGGGAGGGGGGGAGGAGGGTGGGTTGTGTGTGTGTGTGTGTGTGTGTGTGTGTGTGTGTGCTACAGAGAGAGAGAGAGCGCGAGCAGGCTGAGCAGGAAGCCTGGGTGTTTTGTGTCAGTGTTATTCAATGTTTTTACATTAGTTTACTATTACACTGTGCATTCTATGGTGTAATTAACTATATTTGTGCTTAATCTTTACGTATATTTACATATTTACATACAGTTCGTATGGTCTGGAACGGATTAATTGTATTTACATACAATCCTATGGGGGGAAACTGCTTCGGTTTACGACCAAAGTTCTGGAACGAATTATGGTCGTGAACCGAGGTTCCACTGTACTATGATCAGTTATTTTAGGAAGTCTGATTTTACAGAGGGAGTATCATGAATACATAAATCATTAAAATAGTTCTAAAATAGGAGTTCCATTATTCCTATTAGCATAGGCAAAGCATAGGGTGGTAAGAGCACTTTGCATAATCATGTTCAATAGTATAAAGTTCAAATTAGTTAAGTGCAATACTCTTGTGACAGTCCAATTCAGGAAGAAAGCATAGAAGTAACATTTGATATGTGAATGTAGTTAAGGCAGTATTTAATTCTGTGTGTTGGTTGCAATGAGATGATGCTGGGCATTAAATATTTGCTTTTCTGTAATGTTTAGTGTGTGTGTGTGTGTGTGTGTTTTTTTTTTTTTTTTTTTTTTTTTATATAAAGTTTATTCAAAACAATTGTTAATGATGAATTTAATTAGTGTATTTTTTTGGCTTGAGTGTTTTATTTGAATACCATTCGTAACAAAAGGACTTGGCCACAATGTGAGTGAAGACTTTTTTTTGTGCTGTTTTGGGCAGAATCATATGTTTGTTTGTAATGGTGATTCTTCTTTACAAAATATGACTCATTTGGTTATCTTTGAGTATAGCTGATAACTTGAGAACCAGTGCTATTGTAAAGTTCAGAATAATGATGCAGTATATGCACTTCTGTTGAATTGCTAGCAGTTGCATAAAGCTGTCTTTGAAGTTACCAGATATTATTTTTGTATATATAATATAAGTGCATGCATTCGTCAGTTGAAAATAAATTATAAAAATTATAGGTAAATGGAACACGACAAATGGAGTTTACCATTTTACAAATTTACTATAGACTAAACTGACAGAGTTACTCTGAAATACTACAGATGTTTTAGCAGAATCAGAATTTGAGTCAGAATTAAAAATAGCATTCAATTCTTAAATGAAATTTTGGTCAGATTCTAACATTTTACATATGCATTGGGTTCTTCATACTTCCTGTTAGCACCTGGTGAGGAGCAGTATGCTGTGAACAGCTTGTAAAGGCGCAAAAACAGTATGGGTCATGTTGCCTAGGAACAGGAGAACCAGACAGCACAGTAAATGCAAACAATATTACTCAAATCTTCCAATGTAGGGCAAAGAATGAATTTCATTTTCAAATAACATAATTAATTAATAAAATTATATTTTTGGGGCTGTTTTAGTATTAAAAATGCTATGCCTAGGATTCATTAACATTTTCAAGCATGGTCAATAGTAACCTGATAACATAATTTGCTCACTAGTTAAGTGACATGATGAACAGGAGTGTAGTTAGTTTCACTTGATCAAGTGATTTCTTGATATAATAATTTTATTTTTGCTTGATAACCTCATTAGATTGTCTACGACACATTTCTGGGGGCTCAAGCCTAAGCCTAACAGAAGAGGGTATTATAATAGTCATCAGAAAAATTGGTACATAGCATTTTCAACACACAAAGTAAAACAAAAGACACAAGTAAACAGAAAATTCAGCAAGAGACAAAACTTTGAGCAGGGTCAGATGCAAAACATTTTTCTTAAGTTTTGTAGATCAATAGAGGTACATGTGCCTCAGGTGCTGCCAACAGTACTTTTTTCCCCATTTTTTTTCATTTGCATTATATTTGTCATTGGCACGAGAAGTATAAATTAGTGTTTACTGCAGTTTTCATGGTCATTTCTGAGAGGCTGACTATATTTTTGGCAAATTTTTATATTATTCATCAATATATTTAGAATGACCACAAGGATGCCTTTGACCCTCGAACACCAGACACAACTCTGCCAACTACAGTTTAGGGAGAAATGTGGGTTTTTTTTTTTTTTTTTTTTTTATAAACTTAGAGACACGTTCAAAGGCTTTCTTTGTAACAATCCAAGACGGTATTTGTTGTTAATACAGCCCCCTTCTCCTCTTCCATCTCCTATCACTCCTATCGCTCTCTGCCGTCTAACTCTCATCATCGGATGAGGCAGAGTGGCTCCTTTTACGTCAGACCTGGAAGCACTTCTGGTGTCACGTCATTGCATGCCAGAAGCACTTGTGGGTCATAAAGAAGCTCTCCAAAATAGTGATGTCCATTCTTCACATCGCCCCTTGCGGTGCCCAGGGACCCTCACAGCTATCTCCCTTCTGGATTACAATACCCAGGCAACACTCACCCCATGTCCATCTTTTATTGACAGAGACTGAGAACCTTCCTGGCTGTGTTGTGTCTGCAATCTTAGGCTCCATCCATTAGGGGTTCTCAGATAGGCAGTTAGTCTTTCCTGACCCAAGTCAGGATGCAAGTTCATCCAACCTGGCACTTACTCGATAACCATAAAACCTTAAGTTCTTCTTTTCTCTTTTCTAGAAAAGCAGTTTAATTTTTTTTATTCATTCTCAGTAATAAAATGAAATGAAGGAAAAAGTGATGTTTAAGACTTAGACCATGCAATAGAGATAACATTAAGAAATCAAACATATTTTAGTATCTTAATTGCTTCACAGATTGAAAAGCTTCTGCTTTGCATCTGAATGTGACTTAAACCTAAAGTTTCTAGACGTAATGAGCAATGTGCAATTCTAGTAGGTTTTGATGGTGCAAAAATGTTTTTAGGAACATTTAGTATTGAAGACTTTATGCTTTACTGTAGTTTGGTGTTCTGCTGTACTGTCTCATAGAAGCATACAACTGTTTAATTTGTGCTTGATATTCATGCTAGTAAATAAGCCAGTATGATTTTGTGATAGCATAACATTTCAAAATAAAAATACTGTACCATTGTCCTTATTTATTCTTTGATACTTGGTGTGTACATTAAAATGATTTTGATGAGGTCCTAAGAGGTCTGTAAGTTTCTCCATGGTGTATTAAGATTTGTTATTTTTTTGAAGTCCGATCTAGTGGTTTAGTAGTTAAGGAGTTGGACTGTAAATCAGAAACTTGTTCATATAGCTGAAATAACATAACTCACTGTGTGACCCTGAGCAGTCCCTTAACCGCTCATGTGCTATTTATATATGTTTATTTATACATTTTTGTATAATGGCAGCACCTTACTTGTAAACCACATTAAGAAGTTTTTCATTATTAACAGGTGCTTAATAAAAGAAGAGAGTCAAATGGCAGTTATCTCTGAGGTGTGGCCTTTGGCCTTCTCTTATTTTGTTTGTTTTTTTCTTCCTCACTTTATTCCAGTGTTCTTCCATTTGGTTTCCGCCAATGCTTCAGGTCTTATCTACAATATACAGGCAGTCCCCGGGTTACGTACGAGATAGGGACTGTAGGTTTGTACTTAAGTGGAATTTGTATGTAAGTCAGAACAGGTACATTATTTTAATAAATGCTATTGTTGACAGACTGTAACCAAGTGCTCTGCCAATGAATAATGGAGTTTTACCTCTTTCTGACCTTTTTATTATTTCTACTTTATTTTCAATGGTGATTCTGCACAGCACTGTACACGTTATCACAGCAGGAAGGCACCAGTCGTATAGGTTGGTCCAGATCTAATCATGCAATTTTCATTACGCTACAACTTATTCAGTTTATTACATTGAAAATCACCCGAAAAATCCTGGACCATTGAGAAGTGTACGAACTGATGACATGAAGAATCATCGTCGCGCCAAACTGGAATTGTCCCTGCATAAATCAAAGTCATCCTGATGATCTGGATCTGCATAATTAGATTTGGACCACCCTGTACTGACAAGAGACAACTTCCTGCTATGTGTGTAACAGTACAAGCAGGCTTGCTATTGAGAATGAATGGGGGCAGCGAGGGGCGGTTCATCACCAGCCCACTTCACAGTCAGCTCCACTACAGTATGCCGCCTGCAGTGTCTGCCGCACCACCGTCCCCATTCAACACACGGCCATCCGAGGCACACTACAATGCTACCCCCTGCCGCCCCGTTCACCCTCAATAGCCTCCGTTCATCCACAACCGGGCTACCGCTTGCAGCATTACCAGCCGCCCACCGAGAATGAATGGGCAGCCGTGTGTGGTGAGCGGGCAATGAAACCGCTTGCCACTGGGAGCCGCCCGAGGGATGCTACACTGCGCGAGCAGCGAAATCGCCTCCCCTCCAGCCTCCATCCAGCCACCGCTTGCAGCGTCCCCAGGCTGAAGATGACGGAGCGGCAGTTACTGAGGCGCATGCGTCGCAGCTGCAGCCCCGTTCGTATGTCGTAGGTAAGATGTCCGTAATCTGGGGACTACCTGTACTTGTGTTTGTTTCTGTGCTATTTGATTCTGGAAATACACAGGTATGATGTAAATTGTGTAAAATATTGCAGTTTCCATTGTTTAGTTCAAATGCGATTTCTACTTTTAGTGATGTACCTTATTAATACAAAAAATATGGGTTATTCTTGAATAGTGGCCTGTTACTCTGCCCACCAGCTTCTTATTGACTGTATTTGAGCCATTAAGCCACCGGTTATATTTCTGGTTTCTGCATGTAACACTGTAGTGTGATATTTTGCTGCATTGCCAAGAGGTATTTGAAAGTTAAAAATTAATACAAGGTGGCATAATGAAGCACAGAGAAGAAAGTACAACTTATACATACTTTAAATATGTACCTTTCACATTAAAATGATAGTGTAAAACTATGGTATTAAACATGTTATCCAATATTTTTTTCTGTCTGTGTTTTGGATTTTGAAAACTGGAAGCCAGTGATTTTCTTTTGTGTAAATGTAACTAGGCAGGAGGGATTTGTCTATCATTTGATTTCTTGTAGAATATAACCGGCTTACTCTCAATAACCAACTAACAGAATGTCAGGTCCTGCCTGGCCATCAGCAGTTTAACAGCAGGCAAAATTAGACCTGCTGCACTTAGTTGGGGTATTGATTTTTATCTGTTAAGATATAAGCCATTACACTAACTCAGAAGTACATATGTAGTTTATGTGAGTATATAAGTGATACATTATTTTTTGTATACAAATAATGTCTTCTATCCTTCTGTCTCCATTCATGCACAACATATTTAAAAAAAAAAATTTTGTTAAATTTTCCTCTTTGTGTTTGCTTGTTATTGGAGTAGCCTACTGTTTTGCAGTGTGAAATGTACATGAACAGGCAGATGTGGGAACAGGACACATTCTCATGGATTAAGTTTATGGCAAAAGTGGCGAATTATAACTACTTTTTCGGTTCTGCAAGAAATATGGTAGTTCTAATTATATTTCCACGAAAATCTTTTCTTGATTTAGCTTGAATCTTAATAATGCACACTTATAGTTAATCATGCTTCTATGGTGCATTTTATTCTTTGCTTATTTGCACTATGATATATTTTTGGAATTCTGAAAAACAAAGTAATTTTTACATTTCAGAAGTCTGTTTATAGCATTCAGTCCTGCATAATATGGTAATATCTTACTTTTACAACAAACTTCTGGACATGAGTAATTGGTTTGCCAGTAAAAACCTTTTCCAGCTTACTTGCAGAATCATTACCTTTATAAATAGCACATGCTTTGTACAAACCCAAGAAAGAACCTTGCTTAAGCTGAAGTAAGAGTTAAGAATTAAGGTAAAACTGTATTAAGGTATCTAATCATCTTATTTAATCAACTTTCTAATCTGAAGTTGCTTGCATTAAAATAAAATATGCATGTCATGGTAGACAAGTTAGTCCATCTTATTAATTCATTTACAGCTACTGTACTTACTTATCTACTAGTCTGTACTTCCTGCTAGCTAGCTGTAAAGGTGATGACATGAGGTTTTGGTTCCTTTATCTAAATTACCAGAAACATTAGCTGCTCTTACAGGCCTTTCTTTGTTTGGGCCATAATATCTCCTTTTTGAAAATATTTTATTCAGGCTTTTTAAGATGTGATGATTGATAACCAAACTGTCACCATCCTGCAGAATATCAAGGTATACTGATATTGAGTTAGTAAATCATGATGACACTGATCTTCACTATTCTCGAATAAGTTGTTCAGAAAAAATGTATTCTCCCTATTTTACCACTTTAGGTACTCCCAGCAAAATCACAGAGAAAGGAAAAAGTGGAAGTATCACTAAAACATTTTAGAATGGCAACATTTGTGTTTTTTGTGTTTGATTAGGAAGGGGTTTAAGTTTTTATTAAGTTAATACTTTGTAATTTTTTAAATGCATATAGCCACTGCTCTATGTTCTTATTTTCTTGCTATCTAACTTAGCATTGTATAAATTATTGGTTCACAGAAGAAAGAATTTAGTAAAAATAGCTTTGTGAAGAGCTACTGTATATCCTTACCTCCCCGTTATATGTACATTCAGTAGCTAAGGTAAGTGTGCACATATGGGTATCTCTTCATTCATCCATTTTTTTATAATATATAATTCCATTATATTGATTGTTAAGTCTGAATCAGTCTGGCAGAACAACACACAAGGCAAGAATGAGCCCTGGATGGAGTGCTAGTCCATTCTCATATTGTACTTCTCACTTGCCAATCAAACTAATTTGAACTCTTTAGAAAATATGATAAAACCTAAGCAACAACTCACTTAGGCAAGTGAGAAACGTTGTGCAGACTCTTTGCAGGCAGTGACTGGGCCACACTTTGTATATAGATAATTTAAGGCTAAAGCATTCATTGTCCACACCCTCAATATTAACCACTTGTGCATGAAGTGTCCAGCTGGTGGGATACTTCAGTGTTTCAAAGTTGTTTGCGTATGTTTCAATAAACCTACGAGTCAATTAAAAGCAGTAATAGTATTTTACATACCCAAAGGTGTTTTCTTTTAAATAAATCATAAGTTTCCATGTTGTCTGCTCTCTTTCATTATAGAAATGTCATTTGCATGCTCATACCCTAAGGCTAGCAATGTGTCTTACCTGAATTAGTATTATCAGACATCCCTGCTATGTTGAGCCACATACAGTGAAAGGCTCACTACCATTGGATAGCTGGGGTTCAGAGCATTCTGTTGATATATAGTTGTCTATAATTGGCCATTTGTACTACCTGGCACAGCTAGGCATAACTGGCAACAAATATAATGCCTGTACAAACTCTCCTCTTTACCCATTGTTACACACATAGCTTGAGTCAGATTCTGAGCAGCATTTTGACTTTATTGAGAACAACATGTTTGATGAAGGACTTGAGGCTACTCTGGATTTGGAAGTACTGCTTAATATGATATTGAAGCTGTAACGGCGTGCAGTTTTACACCCAGAGGATATCTGCTGCACATTTTCTCTCTGTTAGCTTTCTTGAGCATTGCTATTTCAATTTAGAGTACACTGGCAGTTTTTCTTAGCCTGCTGATAAGTAATTGTTATGCTGTACTTGTGCTTCTTGAAGTTTCAAGTGAGAACTTTTCCCCCTGCCTGGTTAAATCTCACTATATCACACCACTTGCATTGTTGTGTCATCAGTATATGAGAGAAAAAAAAAATCTGTGACTTGTTGACCAGGGCTGTCTTAATGTATAGGTACAATGAGCACTGGCTTGGGGCCCTAGGAGTTTAGGGGCCCATGATGTTTCTGATGTCTAAATGTTTTTGATTTCAAGACAGGGGTCCCAACGCACTGCTTACCTGGGGGCCTATGACACTGGTAAGACAGCCCTGACTTGTTCACGGTATAATTTCCCTGTACTCCCCGAAAGGATAGACAACACCATGAAGTTTATTTATTTTTTCTATCCCAATGCTAATCCTTCACCAATGAAACCCGCAATCCTCTCCTCACAATGAAAAGGAGTGAGACAAATGTGATTACAAAAGGGAAATAAAATCAAACAGAAGCCAGGGGGTCAAGGAGGTTGAAGGGAGCACGATTAAAAATGGGATTAAAAGTCTCACTAGGCTATGTTGATCCCTTCAGTGGTGTCACAGGCAAAAAGTGGGGGTTGGATTTTACAGAGAACAAGGCTCATGTGCTTGTGAGCCAGCAAAGGCTTCCTGTTACTCAGAAGTGACAGATAAGCCCTGGGTTAGGTGTATGTGTCCGTATAACTACTGCTCTGCTGCGCTATCAGCAAAGGCATTGTCCCCACCTCCGTAATCCAGCACTGGAAGAACCTGCTGTGGAAATGTATTTGTGTACTTAGTTTATTTCAGGTGTGAAGTGTAAAAAAAACCAAAGCAAATAAATATAGATAAATAAACCAAAGGTAGGAGAAGACAGTTGACTGTAGTGCAAAAATTCTAATCTATTTTACAAAATTTAAACTTCCTGTGTGTCTAGTAGTAAATTGTTTCAAGAACTGACATGAAAAATAATTTTGAAAATGAAGGTTTGGATGAATACATAATTATAAGTACAGAGTTAAATAATTGTTTACTTGTTCCCTCAGAGTGATATAAAGTGTGTGTGTATATATATATTTTTATTAAAAAAAAAAAAATTGCAACAGCAATACAGTAATCCCTCGCTATATCGCGCTTCGACTTTCGCGGCTTCACTCTATCGCGGATTTTATATGAAAGCATAACTAAATATATAACACGGATTTTTCGCTGCTTCGCGGGTTATGCGGACAATGTGTCTTTTTACTTCCTGTATATGCTTCCTCAGTTGGTTTGCCCAGTTGATTTCATACAAGGGACGCTATTGGCGGATGGCTGAGAAGCTAACCAATCAGAGCACGCAGTTAAGTTCTCCTGACTGAGAAGCTAACCAATCAGAGCATGCAGTTGAGCTCCTGCGTGCTGAATGCAGTGTTAACCAGGAACCAGGAAGTCTCATCTCGCTCATTCAGCATCAACGTGTTTCGCTGTGTAAAGAGTTGTGCTCTTTAGTGTTTATCTTTGTGCATAGTCAAGCCCTTCATTATGGCTCCAAAACAATCTGCTACTGCTTCAGGGGCCGTGCCCAAGCGCAAGAAGAAGATGTTAACGATTGCCGAAAAGGTAAACGTTTTGGATTTGTTGAAGGCTACGATTCTTTTTATTTAAAAAGCAGGAAAGGAATATAAGATCTACGGCTGCAGTGTCCTTTTAACCAGGGTGCAAAACGAGTTGTAAGTGGATGTAATAAGGCAGTAGTCTGGATGGAATCTGCTTTAGGGATTTTGATTGAAGACTGCCAGAAGAAGAACAACGGCAATGCTACACAATCGCCTGAAGTGGCTCCTTTACAAGGGCTGTAACGCTCTCCTTTGTTGTGCAGTAAAATTAAACTCATTGTTATCGGACAAGTCATCGTGTCATTGTTGGTGAGTAACCATAAATAATTAATACATTTACTATATACTATTTTTCTTGCAATGTACGTATTTATTGCTGGTGACCTGTCTATCGTAATGGCTGTAACATATGTGATATCGGAGACACTCAATATCTTTAAAATAATATTTAGGTTTTACTGTATATAAACAGTGTGTGTTTATATACATAATTTCAATGAATCTTACCTAATATTTAAGAGAATACAAAGGGATTATGCTGTATAACGCTGCGGGGAATATTTATAAACAGTGCGGGAGAGTTTATAAGGGCTTAAAATATATAAAAATAACCATACAAACATATGGTTTCTACTTCGCGGATTTTCACCTATCGCGGGGGGGGTCTGGAACGCAACCCCCGCGATGGAGGAGGGATTACTGTACTTGTTTTGAGACATTGTTTAGGTGCAGGGGACTAAATGTTTCCAAACAGGGGACAGTTTGTGCCAAACAGTATAACTTTTTAATTCTCTGGGGTATGACATTGAAACTTGGTACAATGATAGCTGATAGATCGGAGCACAAAAGGAACTTGATTCCAGGGTTGTGCATCATAAAATATCTTTAGTTGTGTACTGTAATATACAGGATTTTGTAAAGAAATCCCTGAAGCATCAGATTATTTTTGTGTTTCATTTAGTTGATATTGGTGCAAGCAATCCATGGTAGGGATATGACAAAAGAAGAGAGAGATTTATGGCAATTTTGCTTTGTGTAAATGATCAAGTCATGTTTAATAGGAGGAATCTTTGTAATTTTATGTTGTCCTAGTAGGACAGCAGAGGCTTAGGTATGATGATGCATACTAGTTAAGCTTGCACTATGCATTATGTGTTGAGATTCTAGAGTCACTATTGCAAAGGCACTAGCTAATTGCAAAAAAATAAAAATATAAAAATAAATTGCAGAACATATAGACCTTTCTAAATGCTGTCTCCATGCCCCTTTTATTACAGAGGTACATTTATCTAAGACAGCATTGGCTTTTAGTTTTGGAATTAACCAAAATGTTTTCTGTTATGCATGATTACTACTGACTAACTGTTGTGAGCTGGGCTTCTTGCCTGCAGCATCCAAGTTGATTTAATGCTAATTCATTTTTCCATGCTGATGTTCACTTCAGTGTTACACAAGTGTATAATGCATTTGCTTATTCAGAGGTTGCTCTACATACATCTTGCATCATGCTCCAGTGTATGCATTCAGCATAAATAATGTTCACCAAACAGTAGTAAGATAGCATGTAGAATGTATGTAAGTGTCTTGATTGATACTGAGGTGGTGAATGCACACTTAATTAGCTACTCAGTGAATCTCTAGTGTACACTTATTAATAGCATACAGCTCTCAATAGATAAGCACATTTTGGAATAGAATGAACTGCTTCAAATTGTTATTGTGTGTTACTTATGTCGATGATGATATATACTGTAAGTTTGGACAAGTTGCAGCCAAGAAGCAACTTCCGAGTGGTCCTGCCAGAAACGCTTAGAAAAACCGAGAAAAACACATTTTGTGAGCCTTCAAAAATTCTTACATAAGTACTTACTGTACTACAGACCATGAATGCAACACTCCGTGTAATGTAGCAACATTCAACCCAATGGCAAATTCTTTGAAAACACCCATGGAAAAAAGAAAAAACATGTCCTGTTACTCAGGTTGCATAATCCACATATCAGCTATCTAGTCATATGCTCAAAAGTGTAGAAAGCACATGCATTTTTTGCTAAAACGTTGTTAAACATATACTACTAATACTGTACTTTTTGAATTGACCATCTGCCTCTCTTCTCATTCATTGTTCAAGAGTTGTGTCTTATATATGATCTTGTTTATATAATATGGTTAGTGATGATTTAATGGTTGTATCAAGGTAAAAAGCTCCCCACCATTGATTTGTTTTGGAGTAATTAAGTAGTGCAATGATTTTCAACCAGTGGGCTGCAAGATTATTATTTATTTATTTATTTTTTTAAACAAATGAAATACCTTTGTTAAAGAAATACAATGCAAAAGAAGTATATGATGCAAATTTTATTCCATTTTATTTGATTTATATATCGTTTTAGTAATATACTGTATGTGAAATATAAAGCAATAAATGTGTAACTTCATGCATTTATAACCAATTTAAATGTCTCAACTTGTTAAAAATTTGTATACCAAAATTTTTTTTCGTATAATCAATTTATATGAATATTTACTTCTGTAATATACACATTATGTTTATGTTTCATGAGCACAATGCCATTTAATTATTCCAATGAATGTGTCTTATTGTCGAGCACATCATAATAATAATACATTTTATTTATATAGCACCTTTCCCATGCTCAAGGTGCTTATGTGTCTCTATTTATTCTCCACTATGCCAGGGCTGAATTTGATCATTCATACACACGTTTAATAATAATAAATAATCATCATCATAATTATTTACATTTATATAGTCCTTTTCTTATTACTTGAAGCGCTTTGCAAAAAGTACACAGGGAGGACCCAGGATATGAACAATGATCACCTTACTGCAGAGCAGCAGCACTCTGTGCCAGCTGCTCATAATCCAAGTAAAGGCACCTGATAATTTTGGGTATTATTTTTTTTTATTACAAAGTATCATAAGTAAATAGTTTCAAAAAGATTTTTAAAAAGTCACTTTGGAGCAAAAAGGGTAGGCAAGTACTACTATTATTTATTTTGTAAATCAATCAAAATTAAGTGTATTTTTTGTCAGATCAGCAAAAATATGTATTTTGGTGTTCCACATGATTTTAGTAATTAGTTTGTGTGCCATGAGATGAAAAAGGTTGAAAATCGAAGTAGTAAAATGATTGTATGATGTAATTTGAGTTCTGTATACTTCCCTTGTCTGTTTATGAAAAATGAAATGCTTTTTTTAGTTTGCTTTTTTAGTTTTTGTTCGTATGGCCTTTGGTGTAATTATAGCTTATTTTTTGTAGGCCCTTTGAAAATTCAATTTCTGTGTGATCTTAGTACATTCTGCATTTTGTCTCCCTCTGTCACAGTAATCTTAGTTTTAATTTGCCAAAGGGAACTATTGCAACTTAGGCATTGCAATATGTTTTTCACATAACAAAGGACTATCTCCCCAAGAAATTACTTACCTGAAACACTTGCTGATATGATTCCTGACAAGAGTTACGTATATTTTGGCTTAATAGCAAGAGGTAATAATTCATGGTTCTGACTTAGCTTTTTATAGTTAAAAAGCTGTAGCTTCTTAGATCTTGACTGTAAAGGAAATGCACATACCTGCTATGTAACTGTCATAATCAGTTGAGCAATATAGGTATTATAAATTAGGAGGAGCTATTGAAAACATGTTGGATTCTAGAGGAGGTTGAAAACCAAGAAAAATGTATGTAGTTTGAAGCTTTCTATAACAGTGGCAGAAAAACTGGCAATTAGAAGAGCTACCATACTTGCCTAGTTAATGAGTCAGAAACAGGGTACTTACTGCTATTTAACAACCAAAAGTGATGTCCTAATTGGTGAGTGAACAGTCTAAAACTGATATGCTTGCTTGAATTCAAAGTTAATATTACACTATTTAATTTATTGTTCAGTAATTTAAATATATTAAGTGTGTAGCTGTAACAGCCAAGGTTGACTGGTCAGATGTGAATGATGTTTTTTTTTTTTTTTTTTAGCATACAGTAAAACATCTGATAATGATGATAATCTATGCTCACATTTCACATTATTTCTATTAATTACTTGTTTTATTTCAAAGTAATACACTTTATTGTAAAATTGTGATTTGCAGTGACTATCAACAAAAGCCATGTCACTTGGTAAAACCAGAAAAAAACAGGAATTGATATAATTCAGGAATGTTTAACTCATGGACAATTGTCAACAGCACGTTCAAGAATAAGCTGCAGTGACTTAATATTTTTACTTATTATTTGGTTGATGTCTTTATCCAGTGCAATTTACATCATTTGAGATGCAGGTGGTCACTTTTTTTTTTCTGGTTGGAGCACAATCAGGTAAAGTGACTTCCACATGGCCACTCAGTGTCCGTAGTTGGATTTGAACCTCACAACTTAAGGGTTTGAAGTCCAAACTCCAAAGACTTGGCCACTACACCGCCCTGTCTGCCAATAATATTTGCCCTTAACATAAAAAAAAACTTCAAATATTGTATACATAAATACTTTATTAGTTATACTTATGATTGTTGTATACTTAGTTCTGATACACCCAGTTAATCGACAGTATAACTGATGCACATTGTCTTTGAAATATCCAAAGTGAAGGTGGGTAACACAGCTAGTTAATATTATATTCAATCCAGTTGAATATTTGCTGTAATTTTAATTTTATGTTTGTTTTACTTCATTCTGTACAAATACGCCTTACTTTTTAATATACTTTTTTGTTTGGTACCGTTTAACTCTGTACATTACATCATATTGTAGTTAATTTGAAAACTTTCTGTTTCAACACGTTTTCTGTAGTGAGAAAGAGAGAGAAAGTGTCAAAGTTAGATCAGAGCAAAGGTTTTAAGATTTTGTTATTAAATTAAATTGCCTACATTAATGGAAGTTTTGACTGCTTGTATAGATAAAGGGGAATAATTTATAGAGAGTGGAAATATTTGAAGTGCTGTCATTAAGAAGACAAGAAAAAGATAGACATGACAAAGTAATATCTGGTGGTACTGTCTATGAAGGAAGAGGTTATTGGGGGGGAAAAAGATCTTGGAAGAAAAAGAAAAATATTAAAAACATAGTTCTCAGTTTTGCACCAGGTGAAATTATTTACAGCTGATACTTGAAGAATCCGGTGTTACTTGGGGTACATACAGTTAAGGAGGTTTTGAAACTGAATGTCATCTTTAGTATAAACATGACATTGAATAACCATCCTGGCATGACCTCATTGCAGCTTAACTAGTAGGCATAAATTATATATGATAAATATAAAATTGCTTTATAAGTTGTATTTCAAAATTCTTTAAAAAATAGTGTTGCAAGAGAAGAGAACAGTTTATTCTTTCACTGATAGGACAAATTATTTATAATGATTATAATGTATTATGTATTTTTGTAATAAAAATATTTTACTTTCAAGCACAATATAATTCATAGGTTACAAAGCTAGAAGGGAAAGTCCTGAATTAGTCTACTACTCTGACACCGCATACAAGGTTGTGCCTTAGACAATGAAAGTCCAACCTAGCCAAGTTTCCGCCAGTGTGGAGATTGCATGTTCTCACCTTATCAGCTATGGTTTTTTTCTGGGGAAGCTAGTTTGCCCCCACATTCCAGAAACATTCCAAAAACATGCATGTTGAATTAATTGGATGTTCTGAGTTAATCTTGTATGAGTGAGAGTGACAGTTTGAGAAAACGTGCCTGGAGATAGATTGGTGTTCTATTCCATGGTGCTGCGATAGACTCTGGTTACATGTGACACATAATTGATAATGAATGGATAAATGGAAAGAAATATTTGTATTTTTTTCTGAATGAATTATTTTACTGTGTGTGACAAATGAGTTGAGATATACTAGTAAATGAAAACATGCATTGTATTTTATTCTGTGTTTAGGAAGCCACTTTTAACAAGTTACTCTTAACAGACTCTGAATCATAACTCTGCTGTAGAGCATAGAGCAAGTGCATCATTAACTTGTGAAGTCTCAGCTTTATGTTGGTGACCACCCCATTTGCGAAATTGGTATTTGTATAGTCCCACATAAACACCCAAAGTATCTGAGTATGCCAAAACACAAAGTTGCTATTTTTCGTGCAAGTGTTGTAAAGGAATCACCATACTGTTTTATTTATAATTTAACTTCTTGATTCTTGTTGATTGAGTGAATTCATGATCAATTTCTGCATCGTGTAATGTAGATGACACAGATTGAATGAAAAAGGTACAGCACTTTTTAAAGTACATTATTTGCAGAGCCCATCATTGTCCATTATGAATGTCATTTGTTAGAGTGCCACATTTAGGGTCATAGTCATTCTTCAGAAGGTCCCTACAAATAATAGTGAGTGAGGTAACTTATGTTTGTTTAGTTATTTAGACAGCATATTTTGTTAGAATATTGAAGCACAAGGTGGTGAGCTAAAGTGTAGGAGAATAAAAAGTAACCATGTTACCATTATGTTCTAAACTGTAAAATGTAAATTCATGTAGTTTTATATTGGTACATATTTGGTGGTGATCTGAAATGAGAATAATTTAGGTGTTCCATTAAACCCTAGGCAATATGGCACATGTTAATGACATAAACATAAACACTTAAAGTGGTTGCTCCAAGAAATTGTTTCATTATAACACTTTTGAAATACCGAGAGCAATGCTGAATAGTAATAAGAGTAATTTTAAGGAACAGTGATTTAGCTATGAGATTGTCCTAGCCATGAAACCATAACTATACTCTTTCTCTGACTCTGTGATAAAGCATCTGAAAAACATGCACATTGCCTGAAGTCATGTCTGCATGGCACTTTTAGTAAGTGCCTTTTACTCCTCATTTCACCAAAGACATGGGTTGAAGTACAGGAATAATTTTCTTTGGTTGATCTCCTACTGGAACACTGTTCTTCACTAATTATAATGATTTGTGCACAGACCTGGAGTCACACCAAAAGTTCTACCTTCAAGGATGCTGCTGCCAACCAATCTCTTTGATGAAATCAGCCACATTCTAACATTCTTTAAAAAGTAATAATACAAAGAAAAACAAGCCACTAAAACATAAATACTTCAGCACTATATACAGTGATCCCTCGCTATATCGTGCTTCGACTTTCGCGGCTTCACTCCATCGCAGATTTTAAATGTAAGCATATCTAAATATATATCATGGATTTTTCGCTAGTTCGCATATTTCTGTGGACAATGGGTCTTTTAATTAATGGTACATACTTCCTTAGTTTGTTTGCCCAGTTGATTTCATACAAGGGACGCTATTGGTGGATGGCTGAGAAGCTACCCAATCAGAGCACGTATTACGTATTAAACAAAACTCCTCAATGATATACGATATGCTTCCCGCGCGGTGCTTCGCATACTTGAAAGCCTGAACAGCACGTATTGATTTTTGATTGTTTGCTTTTCTCTGTCTCTCTCACTCTCTCTGACATTCTCTGCTCCTGACGGAGGGGGTGTGAGCAGAGGGGCTGTTCGCACACTGGCCTAGAGGATACAGACGCTCCTCTAAAAAATGCTAAAAGACTACCTTCACATTGCTCCCTTCCTTGCAGCTGCTTTGTCCGGCAGTGCTTCGCAAACTTAAAGCCCGAACAGCCCTATTAATTTTTGATGGTTTGCTTCTCTCTCTCTCTCTCTCTCTCTCTCTCACACATTCTCTGCTTCTGATGCGCACTTCTTTGAAGAGGAAGATATGTTTGCATTTTTTTAATTGTGAGAGGGAACTGTCATCTCTCCCTTGTCATGGAGCACAGTTTAAACATTTGACTAAAGGGTGTTATTTCATGTCTAGAGGGCTCTAATAATATTAAAACCTATTTAGAAGGTCATAAACAGGTTTTCTATGCTCTAAATGCCAAAATTTTTGATTTATAAATAATCCTGCTTCACGGAAATTCATTTATCATGGTAGAGTCTGGAATGGATTAACTGCGATAAATGAGGGTTTACTGTACAATCTTTTTTTTTTTTTTTTTTTTAAATGACTCTCCATGGCAAATTGTTATTTGACACCAGTCAACTGCAACATCTCTTTGTTGAGAAAACCTAATGAAGGTGAAATATGACATACAGTATTTCTAGTAGAAGCCCATGGGCCACTTGCAACTGTGCATCAGCTGGATGCAGCTCACAGGCCATAGTTTAAACACTTCAGGTTTAGAGGCTTAAACAGTTGTATGCAATTTTAGCCTGTCAATTTTGCATCTTGTGCAGAAGTTGAAACTCTACCCCAACACTAACGTTATACGCCTGTGTGCCCTGGCTAGTCAATAACAAATTATTCTCTACAAAATGAAGCTATTGAGAATTTTATAGAATTAAAAAAAAAAAAAATCAGTTGAACATTAAATAAAATTTCCAACAACACTTACAGAAATAAAAAAATACATAATACAATTATGTATTGTAGCATCAAGCTTTGTACAGAGTAGTACAGGCAATCAAGACTGTGAAATGTGTTAAGACAAAGTATTTACAGAAATTGCCTTCCTAGACAGTGTGCATTTGTGCAATAAGAAGGGCATATTTATAACAAAAAACTGAAAAGTGGGAGAGAGTGAGTTCTGGATCGGATGCAACAGTGGCTGTAGAACCATTGGGACATTATTTCATGAACATATAAAATATATTAGTGTTTCTCATCACAAGTCACGAGTGCATGCCTATTATCAGAAAACAAGTCACTGTTCCACTCCTCCTTCACACTTATGCATGGATTGTGTCATTCTAGTCACTTAGTTAAATAAAAACACACTAGTTCTCACACTTTCCTTCTTACATAACCACTGCAATTTTCTACTGGAGTAAAAAAATAAAAAAGCAGGAATCCTACTGAACAGGTTTACCATTAAAAATATCAGCTGTCACGAAAACCTAGTAAATAAAACTCATAAGATACATTGCAATTTTAAATTTTCAAAGAAAAAAAGACAGTTTGCTCATTCACATATTTAGTTAATGTTCAATATTAGAACAGATTTTTTTAATTCTGTAAAATTCTCAATAGCTTCATTTTGTAATGAATAATTTGTTATTGACTAACCAGGGCACACAGGCGTATAATCTTAGTGTTGGGGTTGAGTTTCAACTTCTGCACAAGATGCAAAATTGACAGGCTAAAATTGCATACAACTGTTTAAGCCTCTAAACCAGAGATGTTTAAACTATGGCCTGTGAGCTGCATCCAGCTGATGCACAGTTGCAAGTGGCCCAAGGGCCTCTACTAGAAATATGTCATATTTCACCCTTGTTAGGTGTTCTTAACAAAGAGATACTGCAGTTGACTGGTGTAAGCATAACAATTTGCCATGGAGCGTCATTTAAAAAAATAAAGATATAGTATACAGTGCTGACGTTTTTATGTTTTAGTGGCTTGTTTTTCTTTGTATTATTACTTTTTAAAGAATGTTAGAGTGTGGCTGATTTCATCAAAGAGATTGGTTGGCAGCAGCACCCCTGACAGTAGAACTTCTGGCGTGACTTGAGGTCTGTGCACAAAGCATTATAATTAGTGATGTAGGAGATCAACCAAAGAAAATAATAAAAAATGCAAACATCACACCATCTGTTAAAAAGTGAAAGTGGAATACCTCAAGATATGCAAGTGACACTTCTTTCATGGCCCTCACAGTTCCCCTGACCTAAGCATCATTGAAAATCTGTGGATAAATCCCAGAAGAGCAGTGCATGCAAGATGGCCCAGGAATCTTGCAGAATTAGAAGGCTTTTTCAAGGGTGAATGGGCAAAAATGCCCCAAGTAATAACTGAAAGACTCTTAGTGGGTTACAAAAAACGTTCACAACCTGTGATGCTTGCCAAAGTTGATCTTACTAAGTACTGACTGTGTCAGATGTCATGCTTTTGCTTCAGGCCCTTGTCTTGTTTTTTTGGTATTTTGTGTCTTTGAATGATGGAAATAAAACTACAATAATGTTTAAAATAATAAAGAAATGTGTCATCTTTAACTTTATGCCTTTTGGTGATCAGTTCATGTTCTGCTCACTTAACTATTCACGGTAACAGACGTTTTAAGCTAGGGTGCCCAAACTTTTGTATGCCACTGTATTAATATTTTGTTACTCGAGCTGCTTACCTTTGAACATGTTTGTCATAATTGTCCATGAGTAAAGTATTCCTGAATTATCAACACCGGAAATATAGTACAGTATAAAAGACGGGGACATCCAATATTTGGACAAGGTTTTCATTACTTTTAGGTTCATTTAGAAAGGATCTGAACTAGCTGAGCAGTGACAAATGTAACAGTTTTTGGTGCGATAAGAATTGGCAGGAGTGGTCATAGTGCTGATCTGTGAACAGCTCAGTGGTTTTGTGTAGCTGTTTCTTAACTCCATGGTGCTGGGTTTGAACTCCAGTCTGCTTATGCTGTTAGTAGGGCTGAGTGATATATTTGTGTTTGATTCAATTTTCAAGAAAAATCATTATGCAAAGCCAGTATCACAATGTTTCTTCTGAATGTGAAATAAAATCCACAAAGACTCTAGTGTTCTTTATAAGCATAAGCATATTTACATTGATTCCACCCACATTGTCTGGCAGTGGTGGCTGTGGAACAAAATAGAGCAAGGATCATAAAAGGAAGCATTTAGAACAGGTAAGGTTAGTGCTGCGTTTTGCAAATGTTTTTTTTTTTAACTCAGGATGACAGTTCAGGCAGTACAATGTCTATATTTAAAATACATTACTGCATATGAAGAGGCCATTCAGGCATAGACAGCATTAGCAATACACCCTCTGAAAACAAGTGTCTGCTAAACAAAGTTCCATAAAATGTTCGGTGTTCTGCTATAAAAGCATATGAGCAGACAAGCAGCAGGTAGAGGGAGATAGCAGCCTCATTGACTTACTGTATTGCAGAACACACTTTCGCCTAATTAACTTGCACCCTAAAAATACTCTCATTGTCAGTGGTCAGATAGCTATACAGTCATATGAAAAAATTTGGGAACCCCTCTTAATTCTTTGGATTTTTGTTTCATTGGCTGAGCTTTCAAAGTAGCAACTTCCTTTTAATATATGACATGCCTTATGGAAACAGTAGTATTTCAACCGTGACATTAAGTTTATTGGATTAACAGAAAATATGCAATATGCATCATAACAAAATTAGAAAGGTGTATATATTTGGGTACCCCAACTGAGATATTACATCAATACTTAGTTTAGCCTCCTTTTGCAAATATAACAGCCTCTAGACGCCTCCTATAGCCTTTGATGAGTGTCTGGATTCTGGATGGAGGTATTTTTGACCATTCTTCCATACAAAATCTCTCCAGTTCAGTTAAAATTGATGGCTGCTGAGCATGGACAGCCTGCTTCAAATCATCCCATAGATTTTCGATGATATTCAAGACAGGGGACTGTGACGGCCATTCCAGAACATTGTACTTCTCCCTCTGCATGAATGCCTTTGTAGATTTTGAACTGTGTTTTGGGTCATTGCCTTGTTGGAATATCCAACCTCTGCGTAACTTCAACTTTGTGACTGATGCTTGAACATTATCCTGAAGAATCTGTTGATATTGGGTTGAATTCATCTGACCCTTGACTTTAACAAGGGCCCCAGTCCCTGAACTAGCCCCACAGCATGATGGAACCGCCACCAAATTTGACAGTAGGTAGCAGGTGTTTTTCTTGGAATGCTGTGTTCTTCTACCGCCATGCAAAGCACTTTTTGTTATGACCAAATAACTCAATTTTTGTCTCATCAGTCCAAAGCATTTTATTCCAGAATTAATCTGGATTGTTTAAGGATTTGCATACAACAAACGACTGTTTGTGGCGTGAGTGCAGAAAGGGCTTTTTTGTCATCATCCTGGCATACAGATGTTCTTTTTGCAAATTGCGCTGAATTGTAGAACGATGTACAGATACACCCTCTGCAGCAAGATGTTCTTGCAGGGTTTAACAGTAACTGTGCCTGTGGCCTTCCATTTCCTGATTACATTCCTTACAGTTGAAACAGACAGTTTAAACTTCTGAGATAGCTTTTTGTAGCCTTCCCCTAAACCATGATACTGAACAATCTTTGTTTTCAGATGTTTTGAGTGTTACTTTGAGGATCCCATGCTGTCACTCTTCGGAGGAGAGTCAAAGGGAAGCACAACTTGCAATTGACCACCTTAAATTCCTTTTCTCATGATTGGACACACCTGTCTATGAAGTTCAAGGCTTAATGAGTTAATCTAACCAATATGGTGTTGCAAGTAATCAGTATTGAGCAGTTTTATACATTCAAATCAGAAAAAGTACAAGGGTACCCAAATTTTTGCGCTGCCAGTTTTTCACATTTGATTTAATTTCATACAACTAAATACTGTTTCACTAAAAATCTTTGTTCGGAAAATACCCCAGTACTCAGATGTTCCTAGGAAATGAAAGACATACCACTGTTATCTTTTTTTGTTGAAAGTAGAGTCAATTATTATGCAGGCTGAGAGTGGTTCTTAAACTTTTTTATATGACTGTAATAAGCACACCAGAGACTATAGTACAGGGTTTAAGCCCTTGTTCATTTAACCATTTCAGGCAGGAATTAAAAAGCATCCTTCTTAGGGTTTTTTTTCCTTTCTTTTATGTGTGAATTATTCATTGTTTGTGTGTTTTGTAAACTGCAAAACAAGTTACAGGCAAGTTTATTTTAATTTTGATGTTTTCTGTTGTAGGCGAATTGAGCTTCTTAAGTACAGTAATGAATATTTAACATATAGTGCATTCATTTTGTATTAACATTAATAAATACAGTACATTATGTTGGTAACATTTGAATCTGTTATGATTATTGAAGGTAGTCATATTTACAAGCATATTACTTTGTGAACAAAGGTTATTAATTGAGTAATAAAATTTCATTTAATTAAATAATCTATGAAATTTC
Source organism: Polypterus bichir lapradei (assembly GCA_026402145.1). Classification (NCBI taxonomy): domain Eukaryota; kingdom Metazoa; phylum Chordata; class Cladistia; order Polypteriformes; family Polypteridae; genus Polypterus; species Polypterus bichir. Next base: position 78,020,872 of record JANRMT010062792.1, read on the forward strand.
ATAATGGCAAATTTGAATAGTGAGATGATACTTCACGGTTAATTAAGATTGAATGTGAAAGTAAAATTTCATGTTTCTCAGTGAAATGTTACCACCCTTTTCAGAAGTTCAAGCGCCCTCTTACAGATTCTTCCCCGGCGCTGGCTGTATAAAGCAGCTATCTATACAGTAAAGATATAAGTATAAGTGTTCAATAAGCTGTTCAGAACAGTGAATACAAATTGAGCTGTCTGACCAAGAAAAACACAGTAATTACTGTACTGCTGATTGCTATAAAATAAATACCTACATGCATCATATAGACTGTTACAAACAAGAAAGAACCATTACATATGATGTAAATTATGAAATTATATGTATAATATACACATGTACATGTATTATGATTTATATTTTCCATGGTGATGAATCAGGAGCTTTACCTTTCCTTATATACTATAAAATGGAGGGAGAGAGAGCAATTTTTAATGACTGGCAGACACAGATGCCAATTGTGAAAACTAATGCAACTTGATACAAAAAAATTAAGCTTTTAGGAGGTGTTATGGTCTTTTAATTTGGAAAACAGAAGCATGTCTGTCTGTCCTGCATTTACTGAATAGTGATTGCCTTTTTTTTTTTAGTATGTTGTCTTTAGTGTGTTATAACACATATAACAATTTTTCCAATGTATTTTGAAGTGTGCCTATTGTTTGCAGTGTGATAGCTTACTGTTTTTTTAGAATGTAAAATAATGTTCAAGCCGCCTGCTGCCTTTTCTCAGGAAGAAACCATGTGACTGCTGCCTATTTTAAGCTGCTTTTCCTTTCACCTACTGTGAAGAAGCTTTCATTTTTTTCTTACCTTAATATTCATATCTCTTTTTTTATTTAAAAGAAATGAGAAGAAAAGGTAAACCTGTCTGGTGAGCTAGATAAAAGCACACACAGTTGAATGCATATGATGAAATCTTATGGTATAGCCCTGCAGCATTTATTTTTGGTTCCTCCTTTTACTACTCTTACCTCCCAAATGCATTGCTGAGCTTTTTCATTTGTATGCTGCAATGAGACAGAATACTGAGAACGTTTCAAAAGGATTTGGGAGTTACAGAATGCATTTATTTTATGGGTTCCCACCCCAAACCTGCTCTAATTGTGTCATATTCCGGTATGATTGTGTGCATTAGAGAGCTGTCTTTTGCTCATTCGTGTCAACTTGCTTTGAAGGTAAATTTATTGTGCAATGTTGAAACCAGTAACTTCTCAATGATGGCTAAAGGGAAAACAATGATTTACTTGCTTTTGATCGGGCAGTTGATTAATTAACTAGCTTTACACAAGTCTGATTGTGCTAGACTGTTGCTAGACTGTTCTCTTATTTTATGTTTTTTCCCATGCATTATCAGTCGTGCAGCTGGCATGCCTGCAGTCAGATCCAAGAGAGTTATGTTTATTCTAATAAAGAAGTACTTGTTCAAATCCTCACAATAATGGATTTGTTTTGATCGATCTGTTTATCTTTTGATATGTTCAGGCTGTTCCAGGAAACCTTGCTATGGCTGCTGCAATACAGGATTTCCAGAGAACAGAATCTGAAAGATTAAATGAAATCAAGGGTCACCTGGAAATTGCTTTATTGGAAAAGCATTTCTTGCGTAAGTACTGCTGTTTATAATCTTCAAAAATCCTTGCAAGTATGGTGTTGCAAAGACCAGGTGTTTTTGTTGTTTTTATTTTTTAGTGTTCACAAAGAAGCGAATTAACAATTACTTGTGGACTTTTTATAAAATCTGCAGTTTAAATGTTGGAATGCATTGAAGCAGTAAAGCTGTCTAATTATAATATATTGCAGAATTAGACGTATATGTGTGTGTGTATATGTGTATATGTATATATGTGTATATACAGTATATAATATAATATAATATTATATTATATATATATATATAATATAAATAAATATAATATAGTAAGAGTTGCTATTTTCAATTAAAATTGCTAGAAACATTTTAATAGTGATTTTGCTTAAAGTTGTTATATATTTAAATCTGTGTTTGGCTTGCAAATGTATTGTGCCATGTTTAGAATTTGAGAAAGGATGAGACACCTAATCAGATTTTTAAGTTTTCTTTCTTATGTTGCACTGTTTTGCTTTTTTAACTGTACAAGTGTAAAAGAATTTTTTTTTTGTGAGCAATTATTATTTCAGTACGGCACGGACCCTTTTCTAGAAATATCAAAGTTATGCTTTGATGTAAAAGTAGGATACCTTCTATTTGTGTTAATTACTTTATGCCATATTTAATTGTATTTGCTGAGCTGTATTAGAGTCCATGCTTCAGTAGGAAACAAAAATTGGGGGAATCTTCATTGTTACATGTTGATATTGGATGATGCCATAATTAAAAAAAAAAAAAAAAAAAAAAATCAGATTACACTGTAAGATGTCTTTGTATAAATGATCAAGACATTGTAGACCACCTACATATAGGGTTATGAAACATTCCCTGGATGTTTTGAATATCATCCTTAATTTAGATGTCCCTACTTATACTTTAATAAAGGTTACTTACCTCTTTTTTTGATGTAAGTTATTTTGTCATATAAATTAAGCACACACCAATCAGTGTCTGTTGCTGCAATATGCTTAATAACCAGTTGCATCCTATTATGGTAAAACTCCAATTTTAAGCTTATTCCATAGTTAGATAGCTAGCTTTATTCTGTATGCACCTCGCAAGTAATCACTTCAAGTAAGAAATGCTGCTAAAACAGAGTGACCAGGTTCTTGCTAAGAAGAAATATGCTCTATAAAATGCTCTTTTTGTAAATTATAGTCCAGTGACATTGTCAGAAATATTACTGACAGGTTTTGATATAAATTTTAGAGTTTTATGGAAAAGCTGTTTATAAAATTGAGATCACAGTGAAGCCAGAAAAATTTAAAGTGGGTGGACCTGGGTAAAAATCCCATGCACTTTGCATAATGGACATTATAATGGGTCTTGTGTAGTTAATAAAGTTTAGTAACAACATTCATTAAAAAATTAAAATAATGACAATATGATAACTATGACAACAAAAATGTAAGTATGTAGCAACAAACTGTAAGAATGATCTGGGGGCTTGGATGAATGTCATAGTTCATAATGTGGTGTTTTGTTCTTTTTTTCCTTTAGGGGAAATGTCATTTATTTTTCTTAATTTGTTTAACGGTGGTATACATCTAACTGCCTTTAACTTTTTTTATTTTTATTAAACTAAGAGGCATAATAATGCTGGAGGGACGGGTAGATGTACAGTGTTCTAGCACTTTTTCTGGTTCTGTGTTTATCTGAGAGGCTTTCTGTTTCCCTTTGGTAACTACCAGTTGGTGATGCCTCCAATATGATCTAATGTTAATATGAAAAACTATCTTTGCATTTTCTGACACTGGCCAAGTGAGAAAGAAAAAATAGGTAAATCTCAGTTCAACTGATTATGATTGCAGGGCTAACATAAAACTAATAAAGACCTCGCCTTCAAAAACTTGGCGTTTACTCCAGTCAAGCTTGAAAAACACAGGCTTCATTTTTACAATGTAGGCCTAGCCCTGAAGTTCAAAATTAGTATTGCAGACAGCTCATTTAAACAATGTCAAGCTTATAACTCCTAAAAGGAGAGGTAAACAATTAAACCCACAGGCTAAATTAACAAAACTGCCCTTGTTATAATAATTTTTAATAAAAACAAATTTGAAACATCTAAATAAGAAATGAAAAACAAAATGTTGAACTGAAATTAAATTGTGTATATCAGAAATCAAATCCAGAAATAACAGCAGAATTTCAACAAAACAATCAAGAAGAGAACTTATGAAATCCAACAAATCTTGGTCAATAATACCTTGAGTTTACATGTACTGAAGTTGTGTTTTCTGTTTTCTCCTGTTATTTGTAGTAAAAACATCTCTCAGGAACATGGTTGAGTAATATGGTAATTAAATCATGAATATTCAAAAATGTATTTTTTTAAGCTATATTATATGGTTGCTATAAACTAGTGTGTAATTTGAAGTTGTTTTGAAATTTGTAAATGAACTTAAAAAAATGTGATGTACAGTGCATCCTGAAAGTATTCACAGCGCATCACTTTTTCCACATTTTGTTACAGCCTTATTCCAAAATGGATTAAATTAATTTTTTTCCTCAGAATTCTACACACATCACCCCATAATGACAACGTGAAAAATCGTTTACTTGAGGTTTTTGCAAATTTATTAAAAATAAAAAAACTGAGAAATCACACGTACATAAGTATACACAGTCTTTGCCATGAAGCTCAAAATTGAGCTCAGGTGCATCCTGTTTCCCCTGATCATCCTTGAGATGTTTCTGCAGCTTAATTGGAGTCCACCTGTGGTAAATTCAGTTGATTGGACATGATTTGGAAAGGCGCACACCTGTCTATTTAAGGTCCCACAGTTGACAGTTCATGTCAGAGCACAAACCAAGCATGAAGTCAAAGGAATTGTCTGTAGACCTCCGAGACAGGATTGTCTCGAGGCACAAATCTGGGGAAAGTTACAGAAAAATTTCTGCTGCTTTGAAGGTCCCAATGAGCACAGTGGCCTCCATCATCCGTAAGTAGAAGAAGTTCGAAACCACCAGGACTCTTCCTAGAGCTGGCCGGCCATCTAAACTGAGCGATCGGGGGAGAAGGGCCTTAATCAGGGAGGTGACCAAGAACCCGATGGTCACTCTGTCAGAGCTCCAGAGGTCCTCTGTGGAGAGAGGAGAACCTTCCAGACGGACAACAATCTCTGCAGCAATCAACCAATCAGGCCTGTATGGTAGAGTGGCCAGACGGAAGCCACTCCTTAGTAAAAGGCACATGGCAGCCCGCCTGGAGTTTGCCAAAAGGCACCTGAAGGACTCTCTGACCATGAGAAACAAAATTCTCTGGTCTGATGAGACAAAGATTGAACTCTTTGGTGTGAATGCGTCACGTTTGGAGGAAACCAGGCACTGCTCATCACCAGGCCAATGCCATCCCTACAGTGAAGCATGGTGGGGGCAACATCATGCTGTGAGGATGTTTTTCGGCGGCAGGAACTGGGAGACTAGTCAGGATAAAGGGAAAGATGACTGCAGCAATGTACAGAGACATCCTGGATGAAAATCTGCTCCAGAGTGCTCTTGACTGGGGCGACGGTTCATCTTTCAGCAGGACAACGACCCTAAGCACACAGCTAAGATATCAAAAGAGTGTCTTCAGGACAACTCTGTGAATGTCCTTGAGTGGCCCAGCCAGAGCAAAGATTTGAATCCGATTGAACATCTCTGGAGAGATCTTAAAATGGCTGTGCACCGACGCTTCCCATCCAACCTGATGGAGCTTGAGAGGTGCTGCAAAGAGGAATGGGCGAAACTGGCCAAGGATAGGTGTGCCAAGCTTGTGGCATCATATTCAAAAATACTTGAGGCTGTAATTGCTGCCAAAGGTGCATCGACAAAGCATTGAACAAAGGCTGTGAATACTTATGTACATGTGATTTCTCAGTTTTTATATCTATACTAATAAACGGCAAAGCCCTCACTGACTCACTCACTCATCACTAATTCTCCAACTTCCCGTGTAGGTAGAAGGCTGAAATTTGGCAGGCTTTTTCCTTACAGTTTCCTTACAAAAGTTGGGCAGGTTTCATTTCGAAATTCTACGCGTAATGGTCATAACTGGAAGCTGTTTTTCTCCATT
>JANRMT010062792.1:78063910-78092406 GCA_026402145.1 Polypterus bichir lapradei
TCAGGTGTGATACACCACAGTTAGGTTATTTTTTAACAAGGGGGCAAATACTTTTTCACACAGGGCCATGTAGGTTTGGATTTTTTTTCTCCCTAAATAATAAAAACCATCATTTTAAAAACTGCATTTTGTGTTTACTTGTGTTATATTTGACTAAAGGTTACATGTGTTTGATGATCAGAAACATTTTGTGTGACAAACATGCAAAAGAATAAGAAATCAGGAAGGGGGCAAATAGTTTTTCACACCACTGTATAGAATTTTGTGTTTACCCAGTTTTGAATATTGTCTTAGTCTTTTAGAATTGTTTTTGCTGCCTCCTTAGTATCTTGTGTCTCTAACATTTTGTTATCCTTGGTTAATTTTATAAATGTACTAATTTTTTCACAAGGTAGTTAATACGCTATGAATTCAGGTTAGTAACAGTCTTGGCTCGGATTGCTAATATTCTCCATTGATGGCATTACTGTAGGTGAGACATTCTCATCTTATTAACCATTTTCAAATATTGCTGTATGTTCTGAGGAGTCTTAACAGATTCATTTTGCAACATCTTACTCTCATAAACCCTTATTTGCTTGTGATTATGGTTTCCAAAATGTTTTGGTGTAGAAGTCAGGCTTATTGGTCCATAAATAGTGGTGTGTAAACTTTTTTGGTGGTGGGTCAAATTGTCAATGTAATCTTATACAGTGGACAGTATACCTGTATAAAATCTAGGAGTGGCTATGAACCCAAGCAATCTTCCATCCATCCACTTGTTTTCCTAACTTGCTTTTCCAGAGCTGGTGTGTGGGGCAGCTGGAACCTACCCCAGCAGTAATTGTGTGCAAGGCAGGAACAACACCTGGACAGGGTGCTAGTCCATTGCAGGATGAACACCCATACATACAGTCCCACTTGCACACAGACTCTAGGGCCAATTTGGGAATGCCAGAAGAAGCTAAACTGGGAGAACATACAAGCTCCATATAGGGATCACCCAGGATGTGAACCTCAGTTTCCTTACTATGATTCACTGCACTGTGCCACTGTACCACCTAATTACAAACATCTTTAAACGTAGTTCTCTCAAGCAGTTGTTTTATGAAAATGTATTAAAAGCTATTAAAGGCAATGCTCAAACACCAATAAGCGAGCAATTTTAAACTAAAGTCATTTCACTGTGGCATTGTTCTAGTCATGACACCGATTGTTTTTCCATAAACCTGTTAATATCAACTGAGACAGTGGTTGTGGCAACAATAAATTCACTACAAAGATTTGTATCTCTTAGTACAGTACACTTGTAGGCTTGTTTTTAGTAGTTTTCATTGCAGAAATACTTGGGTTTAGATTTATAAAATGGACTAAAAGAGGCTTGCAATGTCCATATGTGCAAAATAGAAAACTTAATGGGAAAACTTGAGTATATTTATAGCAACTCTGACCCATCCGTGCACAGCATGTAAGAGAAACTAGGAAATGATGACACCCATGATAAAGTAGGGAAATGCAGCCAAACCAGCTAAATGACTGCACATGCATATAATAATTAATATCAGCAAACTGTTATTATAATGTTTGCTGATGTGACTAACACATTAAAGCTCAAAAGTGATGAATATGATTTACAAGGCACTATTTTAATTCCCTTTTAAGAGGGACAATGCTGTGTATTTGTACTGAAGAGCTTTTTTGTTTTTTCATCAGTTTATATTGGCTACTGGTTGTCACTTCTCAGGATTAGAAACCAAAGCACAGGTGTGATTCAGTCCCTATGTACACAAACTTATAAATTGCATACTCTACAGCTTATTCATAGCCTCATGGTTTGTTTTATGGCTTGCATGGTGTTGATTGAAAACTATGTAAATGGTCGTTTACGAAATCAGTAAGCTTTTAGAGACTAGCAGGATTTTTTATTATAATGACTGGCCAAGTTAGGTTCCCAAGAGCTATTTGGTTTTCATAAAGTAGTTTAGGCAGTTCATAGCACTTTTAGTATTAAGGGCACCTAATTAGAATGATGCTTGTTAATCAAGAGCAGTAACATTAAATTCCAACACAACATTCAATTAACACACAAGTCATTTGTAATGCCATTAGAAAACTTGTGGCTTAGTGGCCTTTGTCAACCAGTTATTATTTCAGGGCAAAGTAGCATTGGCAGATACCTTGCTCATGGTACTCTACATGATGGTTGGCCTGCAGGTGAGGTAACTGTGTGAACCCACAGAATATCTTATAGCTCTACTATTTGTTGTAACAGCAATCATCTGATTACATGTGAAAGATTATAGTGGCAATCCACTTAGATGCTGGTGCCTTACACCTTTCCCTAACCCCACTCTGCAATGTTGTGCAGAGCACACCACAGGACGTAGACAAATGTCTGGATCCTTCTGGTGGCAGGCTTCTCTACCAGCCATTGAATGTCTGCAGCATTGTGATTGCATATGCATGAGGTTGATTAGCATGGTCCATACAGTACTTGGTTGTTTGATGGTGGCAGCCAGGCATAGTTCAAGGCATATTCACATGCACACATTTGCAAGATGATTGTGATTTATAAAGGTAAATTGTCTAGAAATGAGTGTATGCAAGGTTTTATAAATAAGATTTTTTTTGGCGTACACATTTTCCTGTTTTTTGATGTACATGTTTAATGCTTGAACCCACGCAAAGTTTTACAAATGAGACCTCTACTCACAACTGTATGTGATACCAAATAAAGCAATGTGCACAGCCTGCTTGGAAATCCTTGGAAATAAACCCTGAGTAATCTACTGTCAGTAGAAATCAAATAAAGAAACTTTGGTGCTGCCCTGGACACCCCTCCTGGTCTCCTGCCCCTGAAGGTGGGGGTAGGCCACAGCTAAACAGACTCGTTGCTGTATGGGGAAATGGAGTTCGGTGGATGTCAGAAATATTAAGTGATCTGTACAGTTCATGAGCAAGGTTCATACTGTAAATCAGCGAAGTCATCACTAACAGTTTCACTGTCTCTGGTGTTGTTCAGGCATGGCCATTTTCACATATAACCTAGATATGCTTGTTGCATTAAACAAATAAATAGAATATATTCATAACATAAGGATGATAGAAGATGGATATTAATAAGTACATATATAAATATATATCAATATAGAGGTCAAATTCTGTCTTGGTAGAGTAATATTGTACTCTGCTCTACCCTTGTGTATTATTAACATGTAGCCTTTGTCAGAATGCCTCAAATCTCACAGACTTACCACTGATTATAAGGTATTATAGTATATAACTTCTCCCCACCTTCCCTTCTACATTTATAACCTCAGGCAATTAGGTGTAGTAAAAGATAAGCAGGAGTTAAGTTACAATTTAAACAATGCATATATAATAACAATATGCAATGTACACTTGAATATTGGCAACAGTACAACCTGATAAATGCTGATGTGTAGTTCAGGCGGCACACAGACTTTTTCGTTACTTGTCTCGAGTTAAGACATCATTTGTGGTCAGCTTTCTTCAGAACAGGCCACATGCCTGTCTAGTATGGCTGCCGAGCTGTGCTCTTCATTGTGTTGTCCTTTTCAGTTCATGGATCAGTTTGGTAAGAGAGAGAGAGTGAGGGAGTGAGGAAATTTATAGATTCTCTGTCCAACCCCTAGAGCCAATAGAATGTCATGGTACTTAAAGGCTTCTGATACAAGCCAGTTCCAAACAGCCATATTTCAGACCAATGGGGGGATAGAACATCTTCACACCTGCCACACCCAAAATCATTTGTTGACCTGAAGTTTGCCAGGTAGGCAGCTTGACTTTCCTATGATGGTTGACTGAGAGACTTCGGAGAAACATTAGCCAAACTTGTTTAAGGCACTTCCCCCCCAACTCTGTCATAAAATGCAAAGAGACACATTCCTAAAAAGCAGGGGTAAACATGAATGTTTCTCAGTAATGTAACACTAATATTACATTGCTTTGCCTAAATTACAAGTAAAGACATACAAAATATTTATCAACTTGTATGCAAAATCTCACATCACAACAATAATCAAAAACTTTTTTTTTTTTTTGAATGGCACACCTCAGTTTCCATAATGCAAAGTCAGTTTTATTACACTTTAAAGTTAGGAGACCTACTTTGGTGTTTGGAGGAAGCGTCGCTTGAGTTACAGAAATGGTGCCCCTCAGTGTGCATAACACGTGCCCCTTAATTTTCATAAGCAGTATCTATAAAGTGATGTTGCCTAATAGATTGACTAGCTGCCGTCTCTTCTTTTATGAGTAACCTTTTTTAAACCCGGGAAAGATTTTACATAAAAAGATCATGACAAAAAGTTGGGAGGAAATAAAGGTCACATTTGTAAATAAGAATTGTTGGCTGTATAAATTTAACTCAAAGATGAATTCAAATGTCAGAAAAAATTTTTAATAACTTATGCTGTGCATGTGTTCATAGAGTAAAATCTTGGGGAAAACTGGTTAAGTAGCATACATCTAAGGGAAGCTCAGCAATCTGCACTTTTGCTGAAGGGTGAGCTAAAAATTAGTCCTCAAATTGATCATTTGCAAAGTCAAGTCGTACCTCGAGAAACCCTGAAATAAGCTCCAGAGTCCAGGTGTGGCAAACCTCCAGATCTTTGCATGTCCAGCAGAAGTTAAATTTGATTGACCGCTATCCTGCCCCTATTTATGCCCACAATGCATCCAGTCTGCAGTAACCCTTGATCGACACGGGCATGCTGACAAAGTACATGTGCAATACCACTCCTTATTCAAGAAAGGATTCCAGTCATCCCACAAGAGAGACACTTTCTAAGACTAAGGATATATAGCTTAATGAGCAGTTTCTGGACAATGGCAGAACTGTAACAACAGCTGGGTAAAGTGCGACAGCTGCTTCCACCTGCAGCTAAAGTAATTTGCGTACTGAAGTAGCATTACGCATGTACTTTGTCAGCATGTCCATATTGATCAAACACAGGAAGCTTTGTAGTCTACTTGTGACTTTAAACTGTAGGAATTTAAGTAAATAAATAAAGATAAATATCATTCAATTTGGCATTTATGTAAGTAACATATAAATGTATACACCATCAGCATGGCACTGCCAGATCTAAACACTAGCGTGGCGAATTGCTTGCGTACTAAAGTGCGTAGAGCTGCAGGTAAAAGTCCCATTTTACTTATGGTCCTAAGCAGAGTTGTGTTGCGGTGCATTAGTCTATTAGCCAGCAAAAGTTCTGTGAAGAAGCCATCTGTTACGGTTCTGCCTTTGTCTGGAAACAGCTCCATAAGGTTTATAACAACACACTCGGAAAGTCTTTGTCCTTGGGTTTTAACTCAAAACACAGCTCTCAACAAAACTTTGCCAGATGTCCGAAATCTCAGCAAACCTGTCGTTTTTCACATTTTCTGCACAGGTGTCTTTGTTTTCAAAGAGCAAATGCCGGATGATAGTCTGATAGCAGTCACGGGACATTGCTGCACTTGTGAAAAGAATGGAGATAAACGTCATCAACTCAGAGAGGGAGAGGCAAATTTGTTGTTCCACATGAATGTCACTGACAGAGTAAAACTGAATAATAAAAAAAGCGCTAACTTTTACAGGTAGCCAAAATTTACACTGGGTGTTACAGACTCAAATCAAATGTATGTTTTTATTATATTATAGTAATAATAATAGAAGCTCCCTACTCAAAACATGGAGCGCCCGGCCTTGAACCCGGAACCTTTTTGTTATAATGCATCAGTTCTTACCTTTGTACTATCCAAGAATACATATAAGCTTTCTGTTGATTGATATTTGAGCTTGACAGCAACATGTAAATTGAGTCTTTTTTTTTTTTTTTTTTTGTACTTTGGTTATTTTCTTGAATAAAAGTGAATGTTTATTTGATATTTGGACTAAACTCACATAGTGACACAGTATAAACTTCATGTCGTTATTGGTATAACACAGAAAAAGTGTTCAGCATTTCTTGCCTCACATTTCCTTTTATCCTACACTTACCCAGATCTTTGTAGACATGGAACACACATGATATGCATGTATTCCAAATAATGATATATTACCTTATAAAACTACAGGCAACTCACTGCCAGATAAAGAGACTTGAGCTCTGAGAATTTTGCAACGGACTTTGCTCCGTTAGTGGGGGATGGGATAGCAGGCTGCTTGTCTTGATCGACACATTTGCAAAACAATAGTTTATATAAAATATAACAACACAGAGAAACATAGGCATATAGTAGTTGTCCATGTGTGGAAGTCATGTCAGGAAATGCTTTACTTTGAAGCTCAGTGTAACACCATTGTTTCTGAAAAACTGTTGTTTAAACTATGACTCCGACCAATACAAACCAAAGGAGGAAATATGGTAAACCTGGCTAAGCACATCCAAAGACCGACATTTTGATGTTATACGCAGAGTGAGTTTCAAATTATATTAACATTAAGAACTAGCATAATTTTGTGTCATTAAAGTGTACTTATCCAGAAATGCATGTATTGACATTATTTTTGCTTAAGATGACATCTGTTTATTTCTTTGTATGCAAATATATCTGAAAATAATGAGCTTGTTAAACCTAGGCTGTATATGTTTAATATGGCTATTAAGTTAGCATTTCGATGGTCATTTTATCACTTTATGTTAATGTTATAGGCTGTGGCTTGTTGAAATGTTCTTACAGTTTGGTCAAGTTCAGTACAATTTAATGGTAGTCTTCCAAGCAGATTTTTAGATACAATACCTTGTCACCATGTCTGTAAAACATGACTTCTGTTTGCTCTGTGAGTTTAGAAAAGAGGTATAGCTTGGCCACCTACGGAAGGCCGGAATTTAGTGAAAATTTTATTTTTATTTAATCTTCATAAAAGTGTTTTTCAGATTTTCTTTTCTTCAAAGTATTGTACTCAAAGCCAAAGCCAAAGTGAGAACATCACATTTAAAATTCTGATGTGTTCTATCCTGAGTCATTCAAGAGTACCAGCATAATCATGGTGATTATTGAAGTCATGATTTAGTTGGTTGGTGTTTTTATTTTGATCCATGGCACTCCTAGGTTTCTGCATAGAAAGCTACATATTTTGATGTATATGAATGTCAATACTAGTTTACCTAATTATTGGGTAACTGTTGAAGGTTATACCACCAATCTAAAGGTTTTGTTATCGTTAATATTTATTTTACAGAATAACAGAAAAATATTTTTCTTTTGAATAATGGAGGTACTTTATATAAAGCAATTGTTAAGTTATTTGAATTATATTACATTATAAATCTGATGCTTTGTTGTTTTACCTATTCAAAAAAAAACTGTTATACAAATATTTCTGTAGGCAAAGGACCTTCTTGTAATGTGTACATTTAACTTGTTTTTTCACTCTAGTGGCCCTTTCCAAATGTTCTGTTTAAAATTCAATATCTTTCATAAGTCCAGATTCTTAACTGAATGGTTCTTTATTTGCAGATGGTGAAGGGATTTGTGGTTTGATTACCTTATTTGGTTTAACTGTTGTCATTCCAAACAATGGGTCTTTGTTGTATGTGAGTTACTTAGTTTACAGCATGCAGATCTGAGTTAAATTGAATTCCTTGGCTCCTTATTAAACTGCACCTTTTAAAGCCACAGACCTAATGAAAATTGCAATTAAGGTAGGGAGCCTAGCCTATGTTATGTTAGACACTGTGAATAGAACCTTGTTTTATTCAGTGCAGCACACAGTGTCCTGAAGCATTAAAGAAAATGTTCTGGGCTGCCAGTGATTTGTGTTGGAAAGACAAGAGAGCAGTAGCTTGGATTTTGCAGTTAATGGAGACTGAGGAGGAATCTGAAGGTATTTTAACTATTGAGTCTGCTTGTTTTAATGAAATGTGTACTGCTGTCTGCTGAAGTATGTTTACTGAATTTGAATGAAGATTGTGTCAAGCACCACAAAAGAGAATCCACTTTAGTTGGAAGGAAAAGAAGCTTGTTTATTTGCATGTACACAAATTACTTGGAGCACAGAGATTTTTGACTGAGGTGTACAGTATTTGTAAATCTGTAGTTTTTTTTGTTAATGTGTTCAGAGCTGTTATTTAGGGTAGGGTAAAATAAAAAGTATTTCAACATAAGTAAACACTTGTTTTGGTTGTGTTATTGTTTGCTTCTTTAAATGTGTAACATTGTTAGCCCTTCACCATTATTTGTAAATCACAATTTTAGACTTTTTTAGCTCAGAATATTTCCAAGAGATCCATATGGTTTAATATGCTGATTTACATGCTCTTTGGAATATAAAGATCCCTTTATCAGTCCCGAATAGCTTTAATGTCAGGTGTCCCAACCTCCATGCACAATTATCTTTAGTGATTCAGAGTAAGAAATAGTATTATTTTCTGATTATATATTGTGTAACTGAAATTTAATAAAATAGGCAGTAATAGCAATAAATATGTATAGTTTTTTTGCCTATGTTAAAAAATAATTTGGCCCCATTTCCAGGTGAACAGCACAATTTGTGAGTGTGGAATTTCTTGATTCTCTTTTCTGTGTAGTCAGGTTGAAAGCTGACGTTATCAGGATTGACAGTGTATGACCAGAATTTACTGATTATGCCAGGCTGTTCAATAGCAATTATACAACCACACTGTTTCCTCTGCCTGATCTGGAATAATGTACGGGGTCATGAGAGGATTTGTTGCAGTTAAACTGAGAATTCCAGTAAATGTTTATTCTTTGACAAGATTTTTGTGAAAGTGCTCCACAATGAGAGTTTATGTAAAATTAATGCCATAATATTTAAATATGTTATCAATGAAGTTCAAGCTTACAAAGTAAAAATTTATTTCAGACACTGTTTTTTGGCAATGCATTCAGAGCACACTATACTGCTGTTCTTCTGTGTTCACTTCTTTCTGTTTTTGAAATGATGCCTAGGAAAATGATCCATTTGCCATCAATTATTAATGGTAGTGCTCTCATATTCAGTACATCCTCATGAAACTCTATACTGTAAAATGCAATTGAAAACACTTAAATTTGTCCTTTCAGACCTCTATGTATTTACTGATACTCTGAATGTTGATTTATTCACAATAGTTTTGTTTGCGTTTGAATTTTAGCTATCTTTAAGTAAAATTGATTAATCTTCTTTTTCTTTATTTTTTTTTTAATTAAAGAATGAGTTTTTTCTCATAAGCTTATTTCAGCTCTAGTGAACATGCAATCAGTCAAGAAAATGCTCACATGTAACTCTTAAAACACACGGTCTGGTTTAGAATTAATTTACTTTTACCTATTATGTAACATTCTTTTGACATTTGCAAAAGTTAAAAATTACATTTTTTTTCAAAATAATATATTGCTGCACAGTTTTTATTGTTGAAATGTAGTGTTATTTTCTGAAGTATTTGAAACTTTTACATAATAAAAATTAACTACAATTAAATGTTAACATTAGACATTCTAGGGTGCTCATCACAAGAGTTAAGGTTTGAACTATTTGTCAAAGAACTATACAGAATTAATAAGACAGTGTTTTTCTTATCAATTTGGGGATGAAGATTTGACATAAATTAACCAAGGTCACAGAGCATGCCTAACTGCTGGAAACTGAAATTGAATCCGGCAGGTTCAAAAGATTTTCACTGAATGCCAAAATATATGGCTTGAACTACAAACTAATGGATATTGGGTAGTTCAATTTGGGTTATAACTAGAGGGCTGGGTTGTAGTACAATAGATTTTATCATCTGCAAAGCTGTGAGGAAGATATTGTTTCTTCTATTAACACCAAAGCCCCTGGATTTAAAACTGGAAGAAATATAATGGGAGACCTCAGCTGCCTCTGGATGTGAAGTCTAATTGCTACTGTAACACAATCATGCTATTCTGCAGTCTTTATGTAATTCTACATGTACAGTACAAAGTGCACAGCTTATTTGTTTGTGTGTGCAATTTTTAAATTTGTTTATATATTGTAATTGTCAGATATTTTACAAGCTCATTTTAAATGATGGTGAGTGTAGATATAAAATTGTTAGTTGAGAGCACACCAGTACCATTCATAAGACAAACCTGTTACTGTACACTGCATGTAATACATGTTTTAAGTATCATTTGCATGCCTTGTAGAACACTATTAGAAAGACATTTTAAAAATTAACTTCATATGTAAAATTTATCTCTATAAAATAGCAGTGTATTTCAGAAATAAGAGTGATGGTGAGGCACATAGTTAAAAATATTCAGATACTTTAATATCAAGACCATCTGCAAAAAATCTTTTTACCAACTTTATGAATTTCTCAAACTTTCTACACACTTCTGTCCATAAATAAGCTAGGAAAGCTGGTATGTATGTATGTATGTATGTATGTATGTATGTATGTATGTATGTAATTCCCCCGGGATATGACAACTATTGGTTTACTGCTTTAATTACCATTGAAAGGTTATAGTTTAAAATAGCCCTTTACATGTTTCTAGGAAAAAATGCAAATTCATTCATATGATTCCTGCTTTATCCTTTTCTTAAGCTGCCTTACATAGGGAGGAACCATGTCAAGATATTTTATGTTTGTTGACAAATGCAGTAATCCTACTGTTCCTGTTTAAATGCACGACCTCTTCATATACACTCAGGGTCAGTGCATTAAATAATGCCACCTGAGTCAAAGTACATTTTTGCTGCCCATAACCTTTTAAAATAATAAAACGCAAATACACATTTATAGTGTGGGACTGAATGCGAAACAAAAATCTGCTTTATGTACTCGTGCTTTTCTAAATACCTTGGCTGTTTTAAACTCTGTCTTGCAAGCTAAAAGGTGTCTGCCCTTTAAAACTAACCATGTGTGGTGCAGACTTAACAAACTTTTCTCTGTTATTCTGACTTATACTTCAGTTTCCAGAGTTGAACAAAATTTTACAAAATGATAATCGGTATGTGTACAATGAAAAATGTGTGGGCGCTGACACTTCATAAACTTTGGAGGGCAGAGAAAATAAAATTCTTGTCTACAACATCATAATCCAGCTACAATAAAATAACAATAATTATCTTCAAACTGGTGTAGCACAAACATGGCAAAGTAAAATTATACAGTGAGAATGGCAACAGGGCTGTACCTGTAGACTTTAAAAACATTGATAAAGGCTGATTTAATTCAAAGTATAAGCATCTCTTTAAATTAACTTACAGTAGCTGATGACACTCTTCATATTCACTCATGACACTCCAAAAAAGTTCTCCATGGTTTGCCATGGAATTGATCCTATGCATTGATTTGATGGCGATATTTCAATCTTTGAACACATTAGCAAATATACAATAAACAGGAATCATGGGTAAACATTTAGAGATAATCATTATACTTTCATTGAATTGTATGATTGTATTAGACTAGTTAGTTTAGTTTAAGAACCTAAATATAATCTATATGGTTATAGTTTATGGGACTGCATAGTAAAGTTACAATTATACTATCACCATCACTGTAAGCTACATGAGCAGATTAGAGAGCTACTCTAAGAAAATCCTTTTTTTCCAGTAAACAGTATTATTTTAGGTAAAATTATATATATTTAGAGAATGCCCAATATCAAATTTTCGATACTGCTTTAGGAAATATTGGAAGTATGTTAACATATACATTGTATGTTCCCTGGCAAAATTTCTTTTGAGTGGTTTGTTAAGGTACAAAGAAACAAAGTTTAGAAAATGGCAAAGCCACTACTTCAGGAAATATCTTTGTTAATGCATTTTACCTCTACCCTTAGAAAAATCTGTAAAGCCTCATATGTATTGTTGCTTAAGCTGTTTTGAAATACTTTCATATTAAATACAGTAGCTCAATGGACAATTTAGAAAGTAAAACTGATATCTTTAAATGTTTAATGATTAAAGGTGCTTTATTCTGTGAGAGAAATGTGGAAATGCATGAAGAAAAGATGACATCTTGTGTTAAAAATAAGCCTCAATGGAAATTCTCTTTCACCACGACCTTCTAGCCTCCAAATATCAGCCTGAAGTACATTTTGTTAGATGGTTAAGTACTGTATATTGCATTACTTCCTTTGCTGATTACCAGTCAACAGTGTGCCAAGTGTAGGTAACCTGCAAAGCTCACCTAAAAAATTAAGTGTTTCAGTTGTGGTTACTTCATTATCAACAATCTTTTGCTCCCATCTGATCAGTAGCATATTTACACATTGCAATGCCATGTGTATTGATATTTTGGTAGATCAGAAGTCTTCCTTGATTTTTAGCCTTTCTTGATTTTTGGAAATTTTTGCAAAAAATGTTTTGGCTTTGTGTCAGTTGATATTTTGGCCTGGGGTTTTACTCGTTGACAGTAATATGTAAATTGAATGATTTCTTTATCTTTGGTTATATTCTTGAATAAAAGTGCACTTGTTTTGTTATACCTTTTGTGAAAATTTTTTTTCATATTTGTACTTAAGTTTTCACACATACACTTCATGTCAGCATTTTGCCATTATTACTATAACTCAATTCTCGAAACGGAGGTGTCCGGGTTGAACCGGTGACCATTTGATTACTAGTCTGTAGTTCTTACTGCTGCAAAGGGATTTCAATGTCTCACCCTATCGCGAGTTCTTTTTCTGCAGTTATATTTTTGAATAAAAGCACACTTGTTTTGTTATACTTGTACCTTTTGTGAAAGTGTTTATTTGATATTTGGACATCAGGCTTCACACATTATACACTTCATGTCTACATTTTGTCAATTATTACTAAAACATGAAAAATGATTTTTTTTTTTAATGATGTGTTTACATAGATTGATGTAGACACGGAACACACATGAAATGCATGTATTCCAATTAACGATATATTATTTACCCAATACAATGCTAGACAACTCACAACAGACTTGAGCTAAGAGAACTTTCTGCGTTGGTGGGGGGATGGGATAGCAGGCTGGTTGCTGCTTGTGCTTATTGACACATTTACAACAC
This sequence comes from Polypterus bichir lapradei, assembly GCA_026402145.1. Lineage (NCBI taxonomy): Eukaryota > Metazoa > Chordata > Cladistia > Polypteriformes > Polypteridae > Polypterus > Polypterus bichir. The sequence continues at coordinate 78,076,856 of JANRMT010062792.1, forward strand.
AAAAGATGCTGACAGCGAGGTGCAAAGGAATTTCAGGTGGGCCGGGATTACGAGTTTTTTTCGTAGGCTTTGGTAATTCTAGTGTTAAGATACCTTTAGTTTTAAGAAAGCACTCATGCACTTCACTTTTCACAACTGAATTAAGATTATTGAATATTTTGATCTGAGTTGAGCTAACAGAGGTTTGTAGCTCTTATGTTACAGGATGTTGGAGATCATGGCTATGAACATGGTCAGTAGGGAAAACAAAGCAGAAACTGTGAGCATAATGATATAAAGAAGAAACTATCTACTATGGAGAAGCAAATTCATCAATACCTTATATATGCTAGTTGCATTTTAGGAAACAGGGGGCATATTTTTTTCTGACGGTCAATTCAGGAGATCCTTAGTATAGAGTTGCTGCTCCTCTGGATCAAGAAGAGTAAATTGAATTGGCTTGGGCATGTTGCAAGAATGCCCTTTGTTCTGGTTCAACTAGGGCTGCTCTGGGCACATCTCATTGGGCAGAGACCCTGTGGGAGACCCAGGTCACACTAGAGGGATTATATGTCTCAACTGGCTTGGTAATGTGTGGGTATACCCTGGGAAGAACTGGAATCTGTATATAGGAACAGGGAAGCCTGGGACAGGAAGATATTCGCAATTTGGACATTGCAATGAAAGTTTTGCTAGTCTTTGATAAAAAGTAATGCAAGAACATTGGGAATGTAGTACTTTATGCCAGTCTAAGGTGCTGAAAATGCACCAATGTCATATCTTCTGGTTGTTTAACAAAAGAATACTGGTGCAATGACCACCATTTTGGAGCCCTGCCGATGATCAAAGCATACGAAGCCTTAGAGTAGACTCTTGTCTTTTAACAGTCACCTGCAATCCTTCTGTGGGATACACAGCTTTGTCAATAACTGGGAACTTTTCTGAGAATGACCAAATCTCTTCAGATGGGGATGGCTTGTATTCCAGTAGGCAAGCCTTCTTGAATTCTTTCAGATAACATCAGTGTTATAATAAAACATTTATGACTATGTAACTTTTTTACATTTTATCGATTAAAAATTTGATCACAAAAAAGCAGTATATTAGAAAGAATTCAACAATTACATTTTTTTTAGAATAGATACAGACAAAAGCAAACCATGGCTATCTATCTGTATAATAACCTCAACGTACGAGTTTTTTGAGATACGAGCCGTCACTAGGTTGATTTTTTGCTTTGAGTTACGAGCCAAAATACGAAATACGAGCCATCAAAGAGCTGTCGACACACATTCCGAGGAACTGACGATGGAGGAGTTGATGGAACTACAGACACGGCCACATACGGAAGTTCTGCAAGAGATCGGTATCGCAGAGGAGCCAGAGGCGGAGGAGGTTTCCTTTTCAAGTGAGATAAAGGAAGTGTTGGCAATGTGGGAAAAATTTTCAGACTTTATTGAAAAGAAACACCCTGAAAAAGTTGCAACTGGTTGTGCAATGGCGCTATTTAATGACACTTGCCTAACACTTGACTTTATTGAAAAAAAAACACCCTGAAAAAGTTGAAACTGGTCATGCAGCGGCGCTATTTAATGACACCTAACTCGTTTCAGAAACATTCTAAAGGGGAGGACTAAACAAAGCTCCTTGAACAGGTTTCTTTCGAAACGCCCTGTGAATGAAAGTGACAAAAGCGTGGCAAAAAAGAAAAAAACAGTGAAGAAGAAAATAAAGTTAAGCAAAAGTGAAGTGAAAGAAAAAAACATTACAATGCGCTAATCGGCTCTGCCAACATCTGTTTATTTCTTTAGAGTCTCTTTTATGTGTTTGGTTTTATTTTGTTTGTATACAATATTTGTTCATTATAAATACATTTTTCTTATGTTGAAAACATTTAACAAAAAATTGGAGTGGTGTTTTGTGGGCTGGCACGAATTAATCTAATTTCAATTAATTTGAATAGGGAAAATTGATTTGAGATCCAAGCATTTTGACTTACGAGCTTGGTCACGGAATGAATTAAACCCTTATCTCAAGGTACCACTGTATTAATATGTTGATTTTTATATTAGATTTAACGAATAAAATTCCCTACATCAAGTTATAAAAGGCTCAGTTACAGAGTAGGGCTCTGAGGCTAAGGATCTTTGCTGTTATCTGGAAGATTGCCAGTTCAAATCTTATTACTGTCAGAAGGGACTCTAGTCTGTTGGGCTCTTGACCAAGGCCCTTTACCTGAAAACAGTTTTCCCTCAGAGATTATTAGAGTGTAACAAATAACAAAATACCAAATTACAGATGTGCCAAAAAGAATAAATACCTTGGTATAACAGACAATAAGTTATAGGATATATCAATTTGTCTTAATATTCAGAACAACCATGTTATACTGATAAAATAATAGATTTTTAAAAATTTTGAATGAAGTGTGGCTTACTAATTGAAGTCCCCTAAACTTGAATTTTTGTGTATTCTGTTTGCCAAGAGAAAATGGCAGTGGCTTGGAATAATTTCTTAAGACCGTTCATTTGTAAAGATACTAGAGAATGGTAGGTGTGCTTCTTTTGAATGTCTTGCCCTCATTATTAAAGGAGAATTGGAATTCTCAGATGTATTACCTATCTTAATAATTAGTTTTGACATTTTTCTGATTAGTAGATAATTTCAGCTTTCTAATATAGTTTTATAATAATGTACCCCCAAGACAAGGGAGTTTATGTACCTTATACAGTGACATGCAAAAATTTGAGCACCCTTCCTTAAAATTCCTGTTACTGTGAATGAATAGACAAACAGTAGAAGAAGAAAAGACAAAGAATAGAAGACAGTAGAACATCGTTAATGACAGTATTAAAATTCTAAAGTCACAAAAAAGTGATAGTAAAGATCACATTAGCGCTAACAAATGTAAATTATTAGTCGGTGAAATAATGGAACAGCGAAAAGAGATTGAATATATGGATTGTCTAATTCGTGTTGCCATCAGGCAAAAGTGGTGTTTCTTCCCAATGAAGAGGCGTATCTGCGAGAATTAAAATATTTGGTGTTTGGTGAAAGTGAAATCATATGCGAGTGACAGAGACGCAAAGTGAAGGGCGTGCCCACAGTCCACTCACTTCTCATTCGTGTGAATGCTATTCCTGCACTCTTGGCTCCATGCAGGTTCGGAAATAAGGCAACGAGTAGAAGACAAAGTAGAACATCGTAAAGAGGTTCAAAAACGTTGGCGTGATACACATGCAGAGCAGGTTAGAGATTATCCATCCATTATCCAACCCGCTATACACAGGGTCACGGGGGTCTGCTGGAGCCAATCCCATCCAACACAGGGCGCAGGGCTGGAACAAATCCCTGGGCAGGGTGCCAGCCCACTGCAGGGCACACACACCCACGCACCTAGCAAACACTAGGGAGAATTTTGGATCGCCATGCACCTAACCGGAATGTCTTTGGACTGTGGGAGGAAATCGGAGCACCCGGAGGCATGGGGGAAAACATGCAAACTCCACGCAAGGTGGACCTGGGAAGCGAACCCAGGTCTCCTAACTGCAAGGCAGCAGTGCTACCACTGCGCCACCGTGCCGCCCAGGTGTATATAAAATACATACACTAATAAAAGGCAAAGCCCTCACTGACTCACTCACTCACTGACTCATCACTAATTCTCCAACTTCCCATGTAGGTAGAAGGCTGAAATTTGGCAGGCTCATTCCTTACAGCTTACTTACAAAAGTTAGGCAGGTTCATTTCGAAATTCTACACGTAATGGTCATAACTGGAACCTACATATATTCATATATACCGGCCATATCCTGCAGCTCGGTCGCCGTGTAAGGCGGAGTTGCGTCCCTCATCGTCACGCCTCCCACGTAATTGAGTGCCTGCCCATATAAGGCCATCCGTCAGTGGCAATCCAATTGAAACACTCTGCCGCCGAGCGGCTCACGTTAACTGACTGTGAACGCAGTACGCAGACAAAAAGCAACAGCTCCAAAGAGCGCTGAATCAAAAATTCATTACACAATTGAGAAGGCAGCAAAAGAATATGAAGCGAGTGACGCATACAAGCATATTCATAAGTGCAGCTACTGCGAAAACAAAGCACGGTTAAGTTTAAATTAAGTTTATAGACACGCTCCTGCTGCCGTTTGTCATGCCTACGACGAATATGATATTCGCGAGATACAAGTTTAATGAGAAGACACGAGGTATAAATGAGACTTTGGATCACTTTGTAATGGAGTTAAAATTGCTGTTGCGAGAAACCTTTAAGTGCCTGGTCTTAGCTAACATTAAGTAAAGCTGTGGACATCGCAAGATCACACAAGAGAGCGTCTCACGTGAACTGACTTTGAACGCCGTACGAGTGATCACTTTGCTTCACTGATGCATGCAAGCATATTCATGAGTGCAGCTACTTCGGAAGCAAAGCACTGTGTAAACCTAAAGTTTAAATTAAGTTCATAGACAGGCTGCCGCTGGCGTTTGTCATGCCCACGACGAATACGATATTCGCGAGATACAAGTATAATGAGAAGATTCAGGGTTTAAATGAGACTTTTGATCACTTTGTAACAGAGTTAAAATTGCTGTAACGGAGTTTAAATTGCTGGTATGCCAGATATGAGCTAACATTAAATAAAGCCTTGGACATCGCGAGATTGCACGAGATAGCACAAGCACAGCTGAGAACCTTCGATGCATGTACTCAAATCGGCTCACGTGAACTGACTTTGCAGGACTGGGAAAGGTTAAATTAAGTTCATAGACACGCTACTGCTAAATATTCGCAGGCAAATCCACAACTTGAGGAAGCTCTGTTAACATGAACATGCTTAAGCGCAATGATTGCCATGTTTTTAGCACGCACTTAAAGGTGGACTGTGTATTCTAAATGCAGGTTCTGTAGGATTTGACTTGATCTGTTTTAATTCATGGCTTACCGACACCAGAGGTAACATGCAGTGATGTATGGAGACTTTTTGGTGGAAAGTGGATGAAAAGGGGAGAAGAGGCACAGCATTACATTACAGCAGTGTTTTTCACCTTTAGTCCCCATTTGTAAGTCAAGTTAAGCATTTATTATTAACAAATACCTGCCTGATTTTTGTTTGAACAATTATTGCACACTTTCTGTAAATCCAGTAAACTTCATTTCACTTCTCAAATATCACTGTGTGTGTCTCCTATATGGTATATTTAACTGACATTTTTTATCGTAACAACCAGCGATTTATACAGGAAAATAATGACTATTAACAAGGTTGCCCAAACTTTTGCATCCCACTGGATACAGGACAGTTGTAACAAGTAAAAATTGTGAGTATCGAATGAAGTTGCTATTCGACTTGACTACACTGTCAATGAAATGAGCTGCTGTATTTGTTATTACCAAAATAAAACTTATTTAGTGTTTCAATGCTTCAAAACACATCTCCTTATTATAGTAAAACATGTACAGTACTGTGTTAACACAAATTCATAATTACAGAGACACACACACTCACATCTGAATATTTGATAGCTAAATATGAATCTGCAAACACTCATTTTGTGTCACTCATTTGGTTTTTGAAGGCAAGCTAAAGTTAATTGGTATAACGCTTAACGTGATGAACGTAATGAAAGCACATATCATATATTAGAATGGTACTTTATTGAATGTAATGCAGTCTTTCAGCAGCGATTAATTGACTGCAGGCACGGTCAGTCCGTTTCAACTGTCTAATTTTGAATTTGGACACGGGCATCAGCAATAACTAATGTTAATGTAAAACTGAAACTTGATTTCATATAGTAAGTTGGGACAAATATTAAAATAAAAATTAAAATTTGGTGGACAGAACTTTGAACAAGTGGAAAGACTTCTGTTCTTTTCTTTAAAAACCCTTATAAGACCTCAGCTATTCGCCTCCTTCATCAACCTCACTGCTCGACCTGGGTGTAACTTCTGCTTCATAGCAGAGACCCCAGTGCTTATAGATATTGACCTTAAAGTTTAAAGCAATAACTTCTACTTCAAAAGGGTAACCAGGGCTGAAATGAAAAAATGGAAGACTGTACTTAATAGAAGTTTGGATGAGTGGTACCATTAGTCCAAAATTTTGTTAAAGATAGTAATTACCTGAGCAGAGGAAGACCATATACTATAGGTTACACATTTGCCTTGCTAACGATGGGGGCTGAATGATAACCAGCCTAACCAGCAAGCATAATTTTGCTTGCTACCGGGGATAGTATGTGTAAAACCCTTGAAGAGAAAATATAGTACCACCCACAAACAAAGGTACGAACAAAGTAAAGGAGACAAGCTCCTGAAAAAAGAAGAGTCCTCTACATGTCTGCAGTAGGCCAACTAGAAACAGAATAGCCAGTGTGGTGGTCTACACTGTAGTCTTCTGGGGAAGCAACCTGAACACAAAAGAAGCACAATGCCTGTACTAACTTCTCAATAAAGCCTGCTCCATGACAAGGCAAACCCTGGACATACTGGAAGCTGTTGCCTCCCTCCAGGAGGTACTCTCTTGGAGCACTTTCAGCCACAGACTCATTCCACCATGGTGTGCTAAAGCGCCTCTGGGGAAGGGGGTCTTTTCTGCCCACTGCTATTAGGCAACTCAGTGCTTCCATCTGATGTACTCTTTAAGTTTCTATCTACTGTATCTTTCTACACTGCAAACAATTTCACATCCTCAGTCAGTATTAAGCAGGGATTCATTGTTGTCTATTAGGTAGCATCAATCTCATGAATTGATTGATATTAATTTAGCTGATTCAGATAATGGTATGTAATAAGGTCTGATTTTAATTGCTTGAAAAATTAATTTGAGCAAAAAAAATTCTGATATGAGCCAAAAATCAGAATCTGAGTCACTTTTCATTGTAGTCTGAATGTAGCCAGTAGAATGAAGCTGTCCTTTACTTTTCAGCTCATTTTTACCATCAAAAACTTTCTGCAGCAATACTCCAAGATTATTATTAGGGGAGAATGGGAGATTTACCTGGTGACCCTATTTATCCAACCTTTTTCAGCAACTACAAATAACATCAATGTAATGCACATTTGTACAGATCTAAACGTGTTCCTAATGTGTCAGTCATTATAAGTAACAACTAGGCAAATTTTCCCGATTCTTGTGTTGTACATATGATATGATATAAGGCAAGGGTGTCCAACTCTGGCCCTGGTGGGCCACAGTGACTGCAGGTTTTTATTCTAACCATTTTCCATGACTGAGACCTTCATCTTTCTTTATTTTCAGGTTAGCTGGTCATGTGGTGGCTTATTTTGTATTTCTGTTGTTTGGCTGTTCTTTAAGGAAAAAGAAACTACTAAGGGGTCTGAGTCACGTCAATTAAAACTAAGGCAAAACAAGTTATTCAGCAGCAAAAACGGCTCACTAATTAAGAAGAAGATTAAAATGAAAACCTGTAGCCACTGCGGCCCACCAGGACCAGAGTTGGACTCCCCTGATATAAGGGGTTTGCACCCTTTGCTTTAATTCTTAGACATTTAGATTAATTACATGGCAACATTATTTTTTTTATTCATGAGATGGTCTGTTGTTCATAATATACTTTATTGTTACGGACAGTCACCTGTGCAAGCAAGATAGGGCTAACTTCAGCCTGCAATACCTACCCACCTAAAAAATATCCCTTGAGTCCGAAAACCCTCAAACAACCCTAATCCTAACCATAGTGTAACTGGGCATGTTGTGGGTGTTTCGTGATGCTTGGGTGTTATGTACTTAATTTGTCTCATAGCTCTCTATGCCATTTTGTGAATGAAAAAGAAATTGCAATACAAGCTAAGAATACTAGAGTTGTTGCACAGACATACTATTCGACCTCATAGCATAAACTCTCAGCACTGTAGTAGCCTGTACCAGCACTGTAGAAGCACCAGAAAATCTTTTACAAATATCTGCTACTATAGTTCCTTAGAATACTCAAGCAGTCTGTAAAGCAAAAAGAGATTGTTGCAAAGCTGAGTGTGAATGTAGAAAAATAAATTAACACTTCAGTGTGAAATGCTGAGGACTCAGGTAATTATAATGCAGCAGGCAAATCTAAGAGATTGTCTTATTCTTCCAAAATTATTAATGTCAATATAGGAAATCTATCCATTATTCAATCCGCTATATCCTAACTACAGGGTCACGGGGGGTCTGCTGGAGCCAATCCCAGCCAACACAGGGCGCAAGGCAGGAAACAAACCTTAAGCAGGGCATCAGTCCACCGCACGCACGCACGCACACACACACACTAGGGATAATTTAGGATCGGCAATGCACCTAACCTGCACGTCTTTGAACTGTGGGAGGAAACCGGAGCACCTGGAGGAAACCCACGCAGACACGGGGAGAACATGCATACTCCACGCAGGGAGGACCCAGGAAGTGAACCCAGGTCACCTAACTGCGAGGCAGCAGCGCTACACACTGTGCCGCCCTATAGGACATCCAGTAGTGCTATTTTGAACTGTTGACCATCTGTTAAATTCCACCTGTGGAATAGTTGAACAAGGCATTCTTGGATAATTGTAAAGATTTTGAAGCATTTTTCAGAAAGATAAATCATGTAAGATCTCATAAAATGCAGACCCCAGAAACAGAGTTAGTTGCACATCTTTCTGTTGAACATACTGAGTTAATCCTCGCCCCCTAACCAAATCCACCTATAACAAAATAAATTTTACTTGAACTCAAACCAGCATCCTTGATCCAGTTCCTCAGTCTTTTCCAAACTTTGTGGCATGGAGGTACAGCAGGTGGATGGGGTGTCATGGCGGCAGAACATACACTGCGATCAACATCACCTTGCTGAAGGATGCAGATGAGATAGTGTGAGGTGTAGGCAAGGTTAGGGATGTCAACATGTTGCCCTACATGAAAGGTATGATGTTTGTTTGTTTATTCAATTCACCACTCATTATACTTGTACTCTTATTTTCTTCATTGCCATACTAGCTAATTACCATCCCCTATACCAGAATGCAGCAGTAGGTTTAATTATACACTAACAGTCTTGCATTTGCCCTGTCACATCCCATGTTAGTCAGTGAACAATAGTCCTATATGGTAACACTTACAAATCCAAACTCACGTACATCTGACTATATCCCATCAAACATACCACAGCAAGGCCTCTATTCTAACAGCACAGATAAATTTGTGACAAGCCTGTCAAAAGTATATAAACCAAATTATGAAACCCAACTGCCTGAAATGTCAGAACTGCAAAAACAAAGCAAAGAAAATATGACGAGGCATATCTCTTTTTCAGCTGTGTGTGAAAATAATAGCCATCAACAGTCTGAAGCTAAAAAATTCAGACATTATCTAGAGACGTATCCCAAGCACTAGAACAACTCTTGAATTCATCATAATGAAATTAGAAAGCTGTCAAGCATAGCAGAGTTATTGTATTAAAACTGTATCTGCTAATGCTCAATTTGTTTCCTACAAAGTAGTGTACTGAATCACCCAGTGTAAAAAATGCCCCTTGCTGTATCAAAGGAATTAATCCTCCTTGCCACTATTGATATGGTTTCCACTTAGAGTTTTTCCTCTTTCAAACAATATCATTGTGAGGCACATTTTGACATGTCAAAAAATATGGAGGAGCAGCACCTTATTGACAAAAGCAGAAACATGTTTCACACTTTAAATGGATGAAGTATCTTGCAGCAACAAAAAAATGTTTATTGGTAACATATTGTATGTAAAATATGTTCATGCCAATGATTTACAGGAAGATTTGATATTTTGTAAATATATAACTAACATAGCCACTGCAAGTGAATCATTCAAAGCTGTAGATAATTATTTGAACTGGGCTATTCTGAAATTAAGACTTTGTGGGGATTTATGCAAATAGGGCTCAGACAGTTACTTTGAAATGAGGGGGATTTCAATCTCCTTGGAGGAAGAAAAGAATGAACATGTCCACATGTTTATTAATAACACATTTCTTGTGAAATTTGCAAACTTTAGTGACATGTTTGAGAAATTTGATGAATTAAATCTTAAGTTGCAGGATGCAACACACACCTTCAACAGCTTGCAGATACAATTGCATCCTTCACAACAAATTTGAAGATGTGGGGACATCAAGTAAAAGAGGGGGAATGTAGACTCATTTGAGAGCTTGAAGTCAATCCTTGAGGTTAATAAACTGCATAACACAGTGATTCTGCATGTGCAAGATCATATCCCTGCCCTATAAAACATTTTCAGAAGTACTTCTCAGAGGAGGATCCTGCAAAATGTGACTGGATTGGAGATCTTTCAGTGCAACACCAGCTGCTAATTTCAGCACCATACACCAGTTCTAGACCTTGGTTGCATTTTGGATTGGAGTGGAGAGTGAGTGCCAGAGGTTAGGGCAGAGAGCCCTGGCCACAACCTAGCTTTGTAAAGTAGGCTTTTCTGCAGTTGCCTCAATCAAAACAAAATAAAGGTTTGAAAACAGACATTGCCACTCTTAGTTCATGTTCAATTTTAAAACTGCAGCACTGTTGTTGAACATCTTTAGCACACAGCAACAGTAGATTCACCCCAGTCATTGAAAAGTTTGCAGGACTAGAGGTATGATTCTCTAGAATCAAAGATTCTAGATTCAAAGAAATGCCCAGGTTCAGTTTTTCATTATTTTCATTACACTTGTAAACTTGTAATTGCTGTATAACAGCTTATATTTAAGAGACTAAATTGTTGTTAAAAGCAATGAATATTGTTGCATAGTTAACGTATTTAAGTTTAGTTTTCATTGTTGATGTTAACTGCAAGACAAACAAATGATTCCAACCAAAATGTGGACATTACTTCAGAAATGGCTTGCTGCTGTTTTATATTTAATACCATCACTATAAAAGATACTTGTTTATTCTTTTACAGTAAAATGTAACATACTGATTTTTCAGCTTGGTAATAATGTGCAATTTTCCGTGCAATCTCAGTGGTTATAGCGAAGGATTTGTGTGTGTATGTGCATATTGACCCTGGAGGGAGTGAGTGGGTTGAGGGCCTTTAAAATATTCTTATTACAGAAAAAGTTTTGGGAAACCAATAACTTAATCAATAATATAGATTTCTATTTTTCGAGATTCTTTATATCAAACCTCTGCTTAAGGAAAGAAACCTTAATTTTTCCATTTAGAATGATTTTAGACACCTTTAACCTACCATTTTTTATTTTCAAAGCAGAATAATAAACCACATACTACTCCATCAAATAAATAATAACATTTATTAGACATAAATTATTATTAGACAGAACAATTTACTTCAATACTAATTTCCAGAGAATACAAAATAACATAGAAATGCAAAAGCAATAAAAAACAAGACAAAGTTTGAATCTTACCTATTGTTTTTAAGCATAATTTGAGAAATACTGACATTTCAAGAGCTAAATAATGACTTGAATAAAAAATGTATTCTTAAAAAGTACATCTCATGTTCTATATCTAATCAAATTGTGAAACCTGCTTAGGTTAGTATTTGATAAGTTACGGCGCATGTGAATGATATTTCAGTCTTTGTCATCTTAGAGAATAGTGCTGTTTTTGATGCTGTAGGTCACAACAGTCTAATAAACTTCCTTAGACAGTGGTTTGGCTTCTCTAGTAGTGTTTTTAAACTCTTTTCAATTGTACATAAAGTCTTTGTAAGTCTTGGTAACTGTACATTAAAAAAAACATAATGTTATGAATGTTGTGTCTTAGATTATTTCTAGGATCTTTATTATTCCCACTTTACATGCCCTCATTATTGCCAGATCACTTCTAAACATAAAGTAGCATAGCTCTACAGACAACACATTGCTATACATATCAATAGTAGCAGATGATGTAAAAGAACTGGTTAGGTGGCCTTTTGCTATGGATATGAATAAAGTATGTCAGGCTAGTATTGCGGGAACATCTCAAAAATCTACTTAAGAACATATTTTTTTATATTTATTCCTTTTGATGGGGTTTGGTGATCTTTGAACTTGCTGGTTCTAGAGATACAGTATATGTTCTCCATCATCCTTTCAGGCTGGAATTTTTGTTTTGATCTCCTATCTGGTCATCATTATGTTATCAATTCGGACATTAACCTTTGCCATTTTAATCATTTGAGACTTGTAAGCAGTTCTTAAAACATAATTTTTTTTATTTTAATAATATATGCTTAAGGTGTGCATGCTACAGATTCTCCAATCCCATTCCAAGCCTCTCCCACTATGGTTTCATCCAGTTCCTAGCTGCCCCCAGCAAAATTCCATCTAGTTTTTGCCTACTTTCTTCTGCGCCAACAAAAGATTACATTGGACTTTCGACCACATTACCACTTACCCTTTTAAAAGGCACTTGACTTTGGCACATAGCCCAAGTGGATTCTTTAAACAGCACAGTCTACAAGGTGGGGTGGCTAAGACGTCACACAGGTGTCAGTAAATCTGTTTATGACTGCTTTTTTCACTATGCAATGAGAGTTGGTCCGTTAATATTATTTTCAAAAGGTAGTAGATATATAAATAGACAGATATAAGAATAGATGAAGAATCACCAAACATCCTCTTTTTTCCCTAGTGATGTCCTATTTTTGTGACCTAATATAGCAGTCTGGCTATTAATAAAATGTTTACATCTGGCAATATTGACTATGCCTTTATTACTGTTAAGATTTGTAAGAGCCATGAAGATAGTTTGTGAGGTGGTAGTCCAGAAGGTATCACCGTTAATGAATTTGATACTCCACTGAGTAATGGTGTTCTGTAGCTGAGGCTGTTCTTGTATCAAATTTGAGGTGTGATTGTTTGGTCATAGTGAACGTGTCCTCAGTCTTGCATGTTACGTGGCACTGGCCTTGTAAATGTTTTCATCCTTCCACCTCAAGTGAATGTCATCATCTTTTATACTGGACCCAGAGCAGATCTGGTAAGCTGGCATGACATCTGGGGAGTACTTCCAGGTTGTTTGAGAACCAGAATAGTCCTTCCCTGACAGCACCATCTTGCAACACACAGGGACCTGACTGCACTTCCATACTCCAGCTCCAATGAATCCATGTGGGTGTCCGAGATGGGATGCCTCCAGAGGACCACTGCGACCTAATATATGGGGGATGAAACTGCTCCTGCCTTCTGCTTGTCCATCCCCTGGCACCTTCTATTTTATCCCGAAGTCATGCCGTCGTCCTGTTGGGATGCCTGTTAGTCCTCCATGGCACCCACACCAGCTAATGATGCAAATATAAATGTTACAGTAGCAAATATTATTGCATACATAACTTTAAAAGCATGCTGTTATAATAACAGCCTTAAAGAGTTAGTTAGTTTAAATGGAAGCACTTGGAATTATCCTGTAATTCACTAATTCAACAGTACATACAGTTCATAATAATACCTGTATTTGAATTCTCTTCCAGGGAATAATGTGGGCAGGTTTGGAAAACCTTTCCTGCACTTCTAATATGGTGGTATACCTTGCGATGATAGCAGATCTATACTAATAAAAGGCAAAGCCCTCACTGACTGACTGACTCACTCACTCATCACTAATTCTCCAAGTTCCCGTGTAGGTAGAAGGCTGAAATTTGGCAGGCTCATTCCTTACAGCTTCCTTACAAAAGTTGGGCAGGTTTCATTTCGAAATTCTACGCGTAATGGTCATAACTGGAGGTTATTTTTCTCCATATAATGTAATGGAGTTGAGCTGGATGGCCGTGGGGGTGGAGTTTCGTGTGACATCATCACGCCTCCTACGTAAGTACGTAGAGAACAAGGAAGACCTGCAAACAGCGCTGAGCAAAAAATGCCTTTTCACAATTGAGAAGGCAGAAAAAGATTATGAAGCAAGTGATGCATACAAGCGTATTCATGAATACAAGCATATTCATAAGTACAGCTACTGCGGAAACAAAGCACGGCGTGAACCGTAAGTTTATATTAAGTTTATAGACACACTCCCGCTGCCGTTTGTCATGCCTACGGCAAATGACGGTTTTCGCGAGATACAAGTTTACTGAGAAGACACGAGTTATAAATGAGACTTTGGATCACTTTGTAACGGAGTTAAAATTGCTGTAGCAAGAAACTGAACAAAACGTTAATGTTTTACTTTTAATAACTTATAGACTACATTTTATTTTTTTCCCTTGCACTCAGTGAGCAAGGCCAATGCATATTCATAAGTACAGCTACTGCGGAAACAAAGCACGGCGTGAACCGTAAGTTTACATTAAGTTTATAAACACACTCCCGCTGCCGTTTGTCATGCCTACGGCAATTGACGGTTTTCGTGAGATACAAGTTTACTGAGAAGACACAAGGTATAAACGACACTTTGGATCACTTTGTAACGGAGTTAAAATTACTGTAGCAAGAAACTTTTAAGTGCTGGGTCTTAGCTAACATTACATAAACACATCCTCCAAATACGAACCTAATTGCAAGAAATAATGATGATCAAATTCTTGATAACAGCAACACTCATAACGGTCACAAAACTATTACTTTCACAATCATGTTACGTTATTTTTAAAATATTTCCTTTTCTTAGCACAAGCACAGCTGAGAAGCTTCGATGCATGTACTCCATAACGCGTTAAAAAAAATAGCGCATTTAATCACTCTTTCAATTCCAAGCAAAGGGGAACTTTTGTCAGTGCATGATTTCCTGGTGCATCGATTACATTCATGCACACATCACAGCTACAAAAATGTAGGAGTCAAAAGAAAGCGCGTTGCTGGGACTAATCGGAGGCAAATTTCATTTGAAAAGACTATTCACCATCAATGATTGTTTTGGTAAAGCCATACTCAGTGTATTCATTAGATGAACGGTAAAAAAGTAAGAGCAAGGGGAGGGTGACTTATTGAAACCACAAATAGCACGCGGGCTCGATGCATCGGTGCGCGTCAACTCGATCTGAATTGCGCGATCACATTCGAAAAAATATATCTTTTCAAGTTGTATTTAGTTCCTATGTGTCAAACTCCAGGCCTGCGGGCCACATCCGGCCCGGTGTGTAATTATATCCGGCCCGCAAGATCATTTTATATATTATTGTTATTAATGGTCCGGGGATATGAAGCGCTAGTAACACAATAGACTACAGATCCCATAATGCAGCACTTCAGCTGCCTTGCCGAACACTTACTGCATTAATCAAGTCTAGCTTATGATGCTGCAAGTTATTGTGAAGCTAGCCCACACGATGCCGAAGAGAAAAGTTGATTCTGAAAATAGAGCCTTTAAAAACCGATGGGAGGCTGAGTATATGTTTACTGACATTGCCGATAAACCCGTGTGTCTCATTTGTGGAGCTAATGTGGCTGTAATTACAGAATTTAATGTAAGACGGCACTATGAGACAAAACATCAGGATAACCTGAAAGACCTGAATGCAATGCAGAAGATACAGAAAGCAGAAGAGTTAAAGAAGAATCTGACACTTCAGCAGACGTTTTTACCCGTGCAAAATCACAAAGTGATTTCAAGTGAAGCTGCTTTTATGGGAGACACAAATGCACCAGTGCAACTTGCCCCACTTTCCCTGTTGCCAAGTAATGTTGAA
>JANRMT010062792.1:78107406-78119082 GCA_026402145.1 Polypterus bichir lapradei
TGGGCCAAAATTCCTCCAGAGCGCTGTAAAAGACTCATTGCAAGTTATCGCAAACGCTTGATTGCAGTTATTGCTGCTAAGGATGGCCCAACCAGTTATTAGGTTCAGGGGGCAATTACTTTTTCACACAGGGCCATGTAGGTTTGGATTTTTTTTTTCTCCCTAAATAATAAAAACCATCATTTAAAAACTGCATTTTGTGTTTACTTGTGTTATATTTGACTAATGGTTACATGTGTTTGATGATCAGAAACATTTTGTGTGACAAACATGCAAAAGAATAAGAAATCAGGAAGGGGGCAAATAGTTTTTCACACCACTGTATGTATATATATATATACCCCGATCTACATACTCTCAAATAGACAAACCACACGCCATGGCGCAATGGAAGAGGCTTCGCCTCTAGCGCAGACGTCCGAGGTTTGATTCCCGAGAGCGGGTGCACTGAGTATGTACGCCTGATGACCCCAAAATTAGGGCGAAACACGTGTCGCGTACTCTTTGCATTATTTCACAGTAAAACTATTTCAATATATATATATATACATACATATATATACACACAGATACATATATATCAGCGCTTCCCGATTCATTTTACCCTCGCATCCCCTTGGTTTGAGACGTATGAAAAAATATGCGGTTAACGCAGAAAGACAGATCACCAATTGAAGCTTTATGAATAATAGATACTTTATTCGCCGTCAATGATTGTTTTGGTAAAGCCATACTCAGTATAATCATTAGATGAACGGTAAAAAAGTAAGAGCAAGGGGAGGGTGACTTATTGAGGCACACAGGCGAAACCACAATAGCACGCGAGCTTGATGTAGTGCGCGTCAACTCAATCTGAATTGCGCGATCACATTTGAAAAAATGTATCTTTTCAAGTTCTATTTAGTCGACACAAATATCTTTGGTTGGAATGTAAGGCGAATTTACTCTTTACATTTCTATGGTGAAGAAAAATTTATGCAATGATGCCTACATTTAACTTACATTCCTACCAAAGACATTTAGGTCGACTAAATAAAAATTCCTTCTATTTAAAATTTAAATAGAATTTGAACAGATACGATAGTTCATAATATCCACGCAGACTTGCACGTAAGAGCGGGAGTCATCCGTTTTAACAAGCAGCGTATTGCACTGATACGAAATAGCCTGCCCATTTAATTATTTAGGAATGGATAAATAAAGATTTTGTACAAATGATGTTTTTCATTTTTCTTCCTTGATGGATTCTGGTGTATGTATATGTATGTATATGTATGTGTGTGTATGTATGTATATGTATGTATATATACTCAGCAAAAAAAGAAACGTCCCCTGACTTTCAACTGTTTTTACTTTCAGTAGACTTAATGTGTAAATATTTGTATGAACACTAAAAGAGTCAACACCATAAGACATAAACTAAAAATGTTTCACAATGTGTCCCTGAATGAAGGGAGCCTCAAAATCAAAAGTACCAGTCAGTATCTGGTGTGGCCACCAGCTGCTTGTAGTACTGCAGTGCATCTCCTCCTCATGGACTGGACCAGATTTGTCAGTTCTTGCTGTGAGATGTTACCCCACTCTTCTACCAATGCACCTGCAAGTTCCTGGACATTTCTGTGGGGAATGGCCCTAGCCCTCACCCTGCGATCCAACAGGTCCCAGACGTGCTCAATGGGATTGAGATCTGGGCTCTTCACTGGCCATGGCAGAACACTGACATTGCTGTCATGCAGAAACTCACGCACTTTTTGCCACTCCTGTCTGGTCCAGCGAAGGTGGGTTTGTGCCCATAGGCGGCGTTGCTGCTGGTGATGTCTGGTAAGGACCTGCCTCACAACAACCCTGCAAGCCCTCAGTCCAGCCTCTCTCAACCTATTGCGGACAGTCTGAGCACTGATGGAGGGATTGTGTGTTCCTGGTGTGACTCGGGCAGTTGTTGTGGCCATCCTGTACCTGTCACGCAGGTGTGAGATTCGGATGTACCGATCCTGTGCAGGTGTTGTTACACGTGGTCTTCCACTGCGAGGATGATCAGCTGTCCTTCCTGTCTCCCTGTAGCGCTGTCTTAGGCGTCTCACAGTGTGGACATGGCAATTTATTGCCCTAGCCACATCAGCAGTCCTCATGCCTCCCTGCAGCATGCCTAATGCACGTTCACGCAGATGAGCAGGGACCCTGGGCATCTTTCTTTGGGTGTTTTTCACAGTCGGTAGACAAGTCTCTTTAGTGTCCTGCGTTTTTAGAATTGTGACCTTAAATGCCTACTTTCTGTAAGCTGTTAAGGTCTTAATGACCATTCCACAGGTGCATGTTAATTAATTGATTATGGTTAATTGAACATGCATGGAAAACATTGTTTAAACAATTTACAATGAAGATCTGTAAAGTTATTTGGATTTTTAAAACATTATTGTTGAAATACACAGTCCTGAAAAAGGGACGTTTCTTTTTTTGCTGAGTATATGTGTGTGTGTGTGTGTGTATGTGTGTATGTGTGTATGTATAGATATATATATATATATATATATATATATATATATATAATATATATATACACACACACACACAGTGAAACCACGGTTCACGACCATAATTCGTTCCAGAACTTTGGTCATAAATCGAGTTGGTCGTGAACCGAAGCAGTATGTAAATACAATTAATCCGTTCCAGACCTTACAAACTATATGTAAATATATGAAAAGATTAAGCACAAATATAGTTAATTACACCATAGAATGCACAGTAATAGTAAACTAATGTAAAAACATTGAATAACACTGACACAAAACACCCTGGCTCGCTCGTGCTCTCTCCCTCTCTCTCTCTCTGTAGCACACACACCACCAAAGCCCCTCCCACCCTCCCTCAGCTACAGGAGCAGGCTGGCTCATGCCCTCTCTCTCTCTAATTCTCCAACTTCCCGTGTGAGTGGAAGGCTGAAATTTGGCAGGCTCATTCCTTACAGCTTCCTTACAAAATTTGGGCAGGTTTCATTTCGAAATTCTACGCGTAATGGTCATAACTGGAAGCTATGTTTCTCCATGTACTGTAATGGAGTAGAGCTCAAAAGCTGTGTGGGGGGGCGGAGTTTCGTGTGACATCATCACGCCTCCCACGTAATCACGTGAACTGACTGTCAACGCAGTACGTAAGTACGTAGAAAACAAGGAAGAGCTCCAAAAAGCGCTGAAGAAAACATGCATTATATAATTGAGAAGGCAGCGAAACAACAAGAAGCGAGCAAGTGACATATACAACCATATTCATGAGTGCTGCTACTTCGGAAACAAAGCACGGTGTAAACCTAAAGTTTAAATTAAGCTCATAGACAGGCTACCGCTGGCGTTTGTCATGCCCACGGGTAATGCGGGATACAAGTTTAATGAGAGGACGCAGGATATAAACGAGAGTTTTGATCACTTTGTAACTAAGTTAAAATTGCAGGTGAAGAGCTGTGCTTATGCAAATTCCAAGAGACTGTGTTTGTGGGGGATTGACAGTTAAGGCGGGTCTGGGAGAGTCACGTCATCATCTCCCCTCCCATTCACCTCATTTCGCTCTGAGCTGAGCTCCGCAGCTAACGCAGTCTTACAGAAGCGACTTTGTGACGCTGCCACCAAATACTCACAGAAAAATCCAAAAGTTAATATACACTCTGAATCCTCCAGGCACTACTTACAAAAGGTTACATTGACAATCGTGTTACGTTAATTTTAAAATGTTTTCTTTTCTTAGCACAAGCACAGCTTAGAAGCTTCAATGCATGTGCTCCATAACGCGTTAAAAAATAATGCATTTAATCACACTTTCCATTCTAAGCAAAGGGGAACTTCTGTCAATGCACGATTTCCTGGTACACCGATTACACTGATCAGTGCTTCCCGATTCATTTTACCCTCGCACCCCCTTGGTTTGAGAACAAGTATGAAAAAATATGAGGTTAACACAGAAAAACAGTTCACCAATTGAAGCTTTATGAATAATCGATACTTTATTCGCCATCAATAATTGTTTTGGTAAAGCCATACTCAGTGTAATCCTCCTTCCATTTTATAATTTTTCCGCCTCTAGCCATGATTAAATGAACGGTAAAAAAGTAATAGCGAAGCGAGGGTGACTTATTCAGGCAGGCAGGCGACAGCTCAATAGCTCGAATTTGGATATAAGTAGGTTCTATTTAGTCGCCAGAAATATCTTTGGTAGGAATGGAAGTTGAATTTAGTCTTTAAATTTCTATGGTGAAGAAAAATTTATGCAATGATGACTAAATTTAACTATATAAAGTCAAAACTTGTATATATAAAGTCATTCCTGAATATATAAAATCAAAACTTGAATATATAAAGTCAGCGTCGGTATATATAAAGTCAAAACTTGTTTCTGAATATATAAAATCAGCGCTGGAATATATAAAGTCAGCATCGGAATATACAAAGTCCGCGCTGGAATATCCATCCATTTCCCAACCCGTTGAATCCGACCATAGGGTCACGGGGGTCTGCTGGAGCCAATCCCAGCCAACACTGGGTGCAAGGCAGGAACCAATCCTGGGTAGGGCACATGCATCATTTTCAAAACATTAACCGAGCAGTGTTTTTTAATTTATTTTTCTGAATACGTTTTTGTTAACTTAGTTCAGTTCAGAGTCGTTTCAATCAAAATGTTTTGACTTTGACGGGAATGACTTTATATATTCAACTTTTGACTTTATATATTCGGGAATGACTTTATATATTCAAGTTTTGACTTTATATATTCCAGCGCTGACTTTATATATTCAAGTTTTGACTTTATATATTCCGACAGTGATTTTGTATATTCAAGTTTTGACTTTATATATTCTGACGGCGACTTTATATATTCAGAAAATCAATGTATTTTGCCTGTTTGGCACCCCATAGTATATATGTGTGTGTGTGTGTGTGTGTGTGTATATGTATGTATATGTATATATATATATATATATATATATATATATATATATATATATATATATATATATATATATATATAATATTTTTGTATGCCAGCAACACTGATGACAATGACAAAGCAATTACATTGTCAATCATGTTACGTTATTATTAAAATGTTTCCTTTTCTTTTTACTTCTCCGCTGCGAAGCGCGGGTATTTTGCGATATAGATAGATAGATATAGATATTACAACAACACTCATATCAATGACAAAACAATTACATTGACAATCATGTTACGTTATTTTCAAAATGTTTCCTTTTCTTTTTCATTACTTCTTTAACACACTACTTCTCTGCTGCGAAGCGCGGGTATTTTGCTATCTATACTAATAAAAGGCAAAGCCCTCACTGACTCACTCACTCACTCACTCACTCACTCATCACTAATTCTCCAACTTCCCTTGTAGGTAGAAGGCTGAAATTTGGCAGGCTTATTCCTTACAGCTTACTTAGAAAAGTTAAGCAGGTTTCATTTTGAAATTCTACACGTAACGGTCATAATGGTTGACAACGTCTATCTTATTTATGGCCCCATCTTCACGAAATTTGGTAAGCGGCTTCCCTGCGCTAACCGAAACCAATGTACGTACTTATTTCGGTGGTATGACCCCACTGTCGGCCGCCATATTGAACTTTCCAATGTCACTAATTCTCCAACTTCCCGTGTAGGTAGAAGGCTGAAATTTGGCAGGCTCATTCCTTACAGCTTACTTACAAAAGTTAAGCAGGTTTCATTTCGAAATTCTATGCATAACGGTCGACAACGTCTGCCATGTTGAACTTTCTTATTTATGGCCGTATCTTCACGAAACTTGGTAGGCGGCTTCCCTGCGCTAACCGAAATCAATGTACATACTTATTTCGGTGGTATGATGCCACTGTCAGCCACCATATTAAACTTTTCAACGGTCTTTGTTACTTAATGGCCCATCTTCAAGAAATTTGGCACGCGGGTTCCCAACGCTAACTGAATCCTACTTACGTACATATATACGTCCATAACCTGCAGCTCGGTCACCGTGTGAGGTGGCGTTGGGTCCCCCATCCCAACGCCTCCCACATTGTTGGCTGCCTGCCTATATAAGGCCGTCCGTCGCTCCGGTCTCTACATTCCCTTCCTTCCTGGCTGATAACTACAGCCTTTTTATTTAATCCACAGCTTCTCCTCTGTTTTTTTGTTCATTTATTACGATTATAGTTATTGTAAACTAAGTCTAAAATACCTATACATTGTTCAGGTACCCATTTCCTTTATCGTTCCAAAAGTACCACATGTCTATCGAGGTGATCACCATCAATCAAAGAACTGTCACTTACCGAGTGGTTTCCATGCCCGGAGATGCTGCCTGCCTTTTCCATTCTCTGTGTTACATATTGCACTGACATATCAGGCTCACTCTTGATATCTGGAGGAACATTGTGTCTTATGTATTGAATGACTGGGTCAGGTTCAAGGTGTGGACTGATGACAGTACAGGAGATAACTATAATACACAGGAGCACTGTAAAAGTGAAATGCCCTTCACCTATGGTTCTGCATATGAGTTGATGGCTGCCGCTGAATTGTTCGGTTGTCGCTTTCAAGTATACCGAAATGGCCAAATATTTTACACCTTTGGAGAACCGCCAATGCCTCTTAAACATCTTAGATTCACAGGTGACGATTTGAGTAGTGGACAATTGGATGTTTATGAATGTTTGAATGTTTAAACTCTCAAAAGCTGGATGCGAAGTTATTGATGAAACCGGTTGTATGCTTACAACGCTTGACAGATGCCGAATGTCACTTCAACACCACAAGTCCTGCAAATAGTAACGTAATTGAAACAAACCATGAAACTCAAACCGATTATGACAGCAGCAATCCAAGCTGTGAGATTTGAGTCAAGATTGCTTTTCACATGGCCATTTGTACGTTGCATACTCAAGAGTAAGCTCAGCGCACAGCTTGGTCATATTACAACCAGAGGGCCGAACTGACAACGTGGCATAGAAAGAGATACTTAACGAATAATTATTGGTATATTTTCCCTCAGTTTAAAAAGGTTTACTTTTCTTCTCAATAAAAATTTTAAGGCAGTACTTTGCCGCTGCGAAGTGCGGGTAGTTTGCTAGTTTTATATATATTAATTAAAAGACAGTAAGTCTTTAAACCCTAATTGAATTTGAGGTATTGATGTAAATGATAATAATTTAAATTAAGACCAATTGTGTGTAACACTTTTTAAACTTGAAAATTGTATTTAAGTGAAAATGTCAGTCAGTCATTTTCCAACCCGCTATATCCTAACACAGGGTCACGGGGGTCTGCTGGAGCCAATTCCAGTCAACACAGGGCGCAAGGCAGGAACAAACTCTTTGCAGGGCGCCAGCCCACCACAGGACACACACACACGCACACACAAGGGACAATTTAGGATCGCCAATGCATCTAACCTGCATATCTTTGGACTGTGGGAAGAAACTGGAGCACCCAGAGGAAACCCACGCAGACATGGGGAGAAATTTTATGTATTTTTTTTTTTTAGTAAATTTAGTTAAAACAACTTTCAGTCACTTGGTTGCATGTATGAATATGTGTGTCTATTTTTATTTTTTTAATGTTGATAAACATTAAATAATTTATAGACATCAGTGTTTCAGTTTTAGCGTGCTGGAATTGTATCTACTGTGTCTTTTATTGAAAAATCCCACATGGTTTAATTAAATAAAACAGGAAAATCCTGCTGCTCTTTCATGGTTAAAACAAAAAACAAGTAAAAATGCATTATTTGTGTTTCATTACATTTTAGATTCCAATAATGTGGCCAGTCATCCGTAGATTGGAAAAAATTTTAAGTTCTAGTGTAATTCATTTAAATGACAGCTAAAAATGATAGTGACATATTGCAACAGTTAACATAGCTCTAATAAAAAAAGGAGCCTTTGCATTGACCTTTTCAATGAAATGACTGTTGCTATAGCTGACTAATCAATTCTCTAATCAACTTATCTAGTTCACAATTTTTAAGGCATGTGGAAAATCTCTCTAATTATATAAAATGTGGTGTGATAACATATGTGCATAGTCCCAGACACACAACAGTTAAAACAACAAACGTAATTGCTGTACGAACCTGCAAATACTAAATTTGTGTCATTCATGTGACTTTTAAAGATAAAATGTTAATTTTTGTAACAGCTAAAGTGTGACAACTATAGTGAAGACAAGCAATATGGGAATGAATAGGCTACACTCTATAGTTCTAAACAATTAATACAGTTAAGGTTTAGTCTTGTTCATTAGCTAATTATAGATAAGTACACAGACATGCACAATAACAAAGTATGATCCCTTATGTGAACCACCTTGAAAATAATGCAACAAAGGCATTTTTATAGGAATTCTGAAATAACTGAATGAATGTTATATTAATAAGTTTGATTTCACAAATGTTGCCATAATGATGGGACAGAAATAAAAAAAATTGAGGAGAGAGTGTGATTTGAGAAATTACAACATCAGGAATTTGTAACTTTTAAATTTGACTGATCTATGAAATATTACTCTTCAGTAAGTGCTATTAACCCGATAATATACAGGTTGAATGTCTCTGAACCGAAATGCTGGGACAAGAAGTATTTCAAATTTTGGAATATTTGCGTATTCATAATGAAATATGCTAAATGATGACTCACATGTATAATAATTCACATCATTGAGCCATTATTATTGTGGTGACTTCTTCTTGGGCAAAGGTAAAGGAGATGTAAGCCAGAGATTGCAGAACTATAGTAGATCAGAAGAAATCTATACTAATAAAAGGCAAAGCCCTCACTCACTCACTCACTCACTCACTCACTCACTCACTCACTCATCACTAATTCTCCAACTTCCCGTGTAGGTAGAAGGCTGAAATTTGGCAGGCTTATTCCTTACAGCTTACTTACAAAAGTTAAGCAGGTTTCATTTCGAAATTCTACATGTAACGGTCATAACAGTCGATAACGGTCGACAACATCCGCCATGTTGAACTTTCTTATTTATGGCTCCATCTTCACGAAATTTGGTAGGCGGCTTCCCTGCGCTAACCGAAACCAATGTACGTACTTATTTCGATGGTATGACGTCAATGTCGGCTGCCATATTGAACTTTCCAACGTCACTAATTCTCCAACTTCCCGTGTAGGTAGAAGGCTGAAATTTGGCAGGCTCATTCCTTACAGGTTACTTACAAAAGTTAAGCAGGTTTCATTTCGAAATTCTACGCGTAACGGTCATATCGGTCAACAACGTTTGCCATGTCGAACTTTCTTATTTATGACCCCATCTTCACGAAATTTGGTAGGCGGCTTCCCTGCGCTAACCAAAACCGATGTACGTACTTATTTCAGTGGAATGACGCCACTGTCAGCCACCATATTGAAGTTTCCAATGTCACTAATTCTCCAACTTTCTTTGTTACTTATGGGCCCATCTTCAAGAAATTTGATACGCAGGTTCCCAACGCTAACTGAATCCTACTTACGTACATATATACGTCCATAGCCTTCAGCTCGGTCACCGTATGAGGCGGCGTTGGGTCCCCCATCCCAACGCCTCCCACGTTGTTGGCTGCCTGCCTATATAAGGCCGTCCGTCGCTCGTCTCTACATTCCCTTCCTTGCTTCGCCACGGGATTCACGTCTCCCTGCTGATAACTACAGCCTTTTTATTTAATCCACGGCTTCACTGCTGTTTTATTGTTCATTTATTACGTTTATAGTTATTGTGTAGGTATTTTAGACTTAGTTTACATTGTTCAGGTACCCATTTCCTTTATCATTCCAACCGTACCCTCATTACCATGTCTATCGAGGTGATCACCATCGATCAAAGAACTGTCACTTACCGAGTGGTTTCCATGCCCGGAGATGGCACCTACCTTTTCCATTCTCTGTGTTACATATTGCACGGCCATATTAGGCTCACTTGATATCCGGAAGAACATTGTGTCTTATGTATTGAATGACTGGGACAGGTTCAAGGTGTGGACTGATGACGGTACAGGAGATAATTATACTACACAGGAGCACTAGAAGAGTGAAATGCTTAAGCCCTTCACCTATGGATCTGCATGTGAGTTGATGGCTTCCGCTGAATTGTTCGGTTGGCGCTTTCAAGTGTACCGAAATGGCCAAATATTATACATCTTTCGACAACCATCAGTGCCTCTTAAACATCTTAGATTCACAGGTGATGATTTCAGTAGTGGACACTTTGATGTTTATGAATGTTTAAACTCTCAAAAACTGGATGTGAAGTTATCGATGAAACCGGTTGTATGCTTACAACGCTTGACAGATGCCGAATGTCACTTCAACACAAGTCCTACAAATACTGTCGTAATTGAAACAAACCATGAAACTCAAACCGATTATGACAGCAGCAATCCAAGCTGTGAGATTTTAAACAAGATTACTTTTCACATGGCCAACTGTAAGTTGCATGCTCAAGAGTAAGCTCAGCGCACAGCTTGGTCATGTTACAACCGGAGGGCTGAACTCACAATGTGGTATACAAAGAGATCCTTAACAAATAATTATTGGTATATTTTCCCTCAGTTTAAAAAGGTTTAATTTTCTTCTTAATAAAAATTTTAAGGGAGTACTTCGCCGCTGCGAAGCGCGGGTATTTTGCTAGTAGTTCACTAAACTGTGTGCACTCTTCCCTACTGTTGTAGCCATAGGGAATGCCTTCAGCAAATTGCATTGGCTCTTTTTTGTTGGAAGAGCCATTATACATTGCAAACTGCAACCAAGGCTTTTTTTTCTTCATCTGCTGTCACACACAAAATACAACTGGCCACGCTATCAGATACTTGTTGCATTACCTTCACCACACTCCTCCTTCTCTCTCATCCCTCTCCTAGCGAGTCTGGTATGTCTGCACTCATTGGTTTGAGCTTGCTGCTTGCACCCATTGCTCCGGCTGGCGGTCTGTACATCTGTAGCCAGTTTGTGCCAACTTTATCTTTATCCCATCTCGGTGCTGCACTGCCTTTTGCATGGTAGTCATAGCAGAGTTGCTACATTATAATATTTTTTTCACGTGACAACCATAATAAATCTCAAAAGTGATGAATTTGATGTATAGACTGCTTTTTTTTCCTTTTTAATAGGGCCAATGCTGTGTAAATTGCACCGAAGAACTTAACTATTTGTTTTTTTTGTTAGTTCAATGTGGACACTAGGGCTGTCAGATCGAACATCAATATTCAGATATAATTCAAATTCATTCTAAAAAGGTCTTATTTGAAGTCATATCTGACTTTTGATTGCCAAATAACAGTTGTTTGTTTTACCCGTACTAACTGGTGAGTCCTTAGGTGCTGAACGCCTTTTTTTTTTTCTTTTTTCTGAATGGAGTAATGTAAATGGAACGCTGCTTCTGCTCAATGGACATCTTCAGAATAATAATCCCAGTAAGCGGGATGTGCCAACCCATGGATCATCTGTTACTTGATGGGGGGTACATATACAACATGACTGAGATTTATAAAGTGAATTTTGCAGGAATTTGAGCACAGCCAGTTTTGTAAATCACTTTCTTTTTGGAGCATATATTTTTAGGTTATTTGGCATACGCATATTTTCATGCTTTAAGTCAAGTAATCTATACTAATAAACGGCAAAGCCCTCACTCACTCACTGACTGACTGACTGACTGACTGACT
>JANRMT010062792.1:78124082-78140716 GCA_026402145.1 Polypterus bichir lapradei
TTTGTATGTTGTTAAAATTTAATTTTAGTATTAATTTGTATTTGAATGCTTATTGTTAATTTTGAGAAAACATGCAAGTTCACACATCATTGGTCTTCTATGTATTTGAAAGGAAACTACTATGTGTCTCTCTGTCTTAGTATCTTAATTGGTCTCTGGTCTAGATTAATGACTTTTACCAAATAATATCTTAATTTTAAAAGGGCAAACTATATAACCCAGTTCTTGCTTGGTCTACTGTACATTCAAGACTCGCCATATCCAACAGATAAACCAGAACCAGCAAAAGACCAGAGACATACTAAGACAGAGAGTAACCTGATAGTCTTTGCATGTTTAATGTTTAAGGCAAGATGAACTGCGTATTATCCAGGTTGTATTGTTGTTATTCTTGTTATCACTGATTTTACTCTACTTATATTTTGGGCACAATTAGAAACATTACATTATTCTATGCACTATTTAAGTGTAAATCTTCTCTCCTTCCTGTTTTGGTACTCCATCTTTGTGCCTGAGGTTATGGATATAAAATTTAGTATAAATATAGAGCTCAATAGTTGAGTTTTGGGGTATTCTGCTGTGGTCTACATAATAAAGAGTCTGAAAGGAAGAATATGATCACCGTTTAAAACAGTAATTAAACAAATACATGCAATAGAGTCAAACTGATGAGTTGCGGTCTGAGGTTATGGCTGATGGTTTTCTGGGGCTGCAAAGTGCCTTTAATTGCTATGCAGCATCTTTTCCATTCACAAGATGAGAGAGAACGATGAGACAAATCACATGTGTGATTATTATTAGCATCATCTGTAGCCCATTTGTAATAGTCCTGTTAACACATAAGTCTGTTTGTAATGATATTATGCAGAATATATCTACAAATAAAAACATTTTCCTTATGTAAAATATGCCTGCTTGTGATTAATTTTTATGCTTGTCCACCTATCAATATCATAATTAGGGTGATAACACTGTTCAGCACAAAAATCCTTCCGTGCAAAAAATAAAAAGGTGTAATTCATAGATTTAGATGTGTTGAATCCATTTCTGAACTTGGAATTTCTCTACCACAAAGTATTTCTGAGAGATATCAGATTTGGTGAAAAATGCTGCTTTGAATAAAATGCATTTTTTTTAAATAAGTTTTTTTTATGGCAGAAGTATTTTTCATGCTCAGAATGTTATTTAAAGTACTTTTTGAGTTAAAAATATGGCGAACGTCTTCAGTCTTAATTTCAGTTGAAATGGAAATAACCCAAAATTAAGTACTTGCTACGCAGTTTTTGTTGTTTATCAATATTTTTTCTGTCTTCCTATTCCTTCAAAATAGCCCGGAATTTATATTTAAAAGGTTTGAAAGATTCCTTTTATTGTCCGTAAGAGATAAAGTTTTTTTTTTACAGAAATATGGAAGGATGTATTGATCCATTCATTATTTTTATTGGGTAACAGGTATGCAAATGGTAAAAGAATATACACCCTTTACTGAAAAAAGAAAAAATCGCGTACCACAATTTTCTTAGGAATACAAAAATGGAAAACTTGGAGGGGAAAAATAAAATCGCTTGTCTCTTCCTACCTAGAACTTGGATGCAAAATGTCTTTAAAAATCCATTTCCTACAGAAAGGCAGGCACAGTTTAAATACAATGGAAATTAAGTAAAGGAGACATAAAATAAAAATTGCCTGAAAAGCCATGATATTTGAGAATTTTTTATTTTATTTCAAGAAAGTTGCGTAGTATACAATCAAGCAGAAAAAATCTGCAGAACTTGTACAACAAATAACTTCAAAGTCCGAAAACTAAAAAGAAAAACAAAGAAAACACAGAAAAGACAGAACCTAACAGAACATGAATTCAATCCCCACCCGAGGGAGAGAGGGAAGTGAGAGCCAAAAGCAGGAGGGAAAAAATATTTTTCCTTCCATGTGAATGCTTATTTAAAAAAAAAAAAAAAAAATCAATTAATACTTGCCTTGTTTTAAAAAACGTTTTGGACAGCGCCTTTAAGCAAAAATTATATTTTTTTCCAATTTCAGATAATGTAGAACATTAGTTACCCACTGAGTTATAAAACATGGGTTGTTATTCTTCCAGTTAAGCAAGAACAGTCTACGTGATAGTAGTGTGGTGTAGACAATTACAATCAATTTGTCCTTCTCCAATTTGGACCCTCTTGGGAGTACACAAAACTTAGCTGTTAATGGGTTAGCATTGTGATTATGACACCAAGCCTGATACTTATTTAAAGATTTTTTCTAAACTTCTCTCCGAAAACATGTGGCCTAGTGATGCTGGAGCTAGATGGCAATGCTCTCTACAACAACAACTACAACAACATGTATTTATATAGCACATTTTCATACAAAAAATGTAGCTCAAAGTGCTTTACATAATGAAAATGCAAGATCTAGATGGTTCTTGCCCTGAATATGTTTTGAATGGTTTTAAATGAGATAAGTGTTATTGATTAAAGATTTTAAGTTGAATTATTGAATGCTTTGCACATATAGAGCTACAGTTAATTCTATATATGACTGAGTTCCACTCCTTTTCTGAGATATTAATTGAAAGGTCCTTTTCCCCACCGTTCTCCAGGAAGGTTGAAAAGAAGATTGTTTGAGATGTTTTTATATATTGTTGAGTGGCTGTCTGAGTCTTTAGATCTGATCAGTATTGCCTCTGGAATAGAAATGGGTGGGAGGTCTGAAAAATTGTATAGATTTCTTTTAACAAATTTTCTAATTTGAAAATGGAAAAATTGTGTTGCTGGGAAGTTAAATTTGAATTGCAACTGTTAATAAGATGCAAATATGTTCTCTATTGTATTGATTTTAGTGCAAGAACATATTTCTACCTGTTTTAGCCTTCACTTTAAAAAAGTTCATTCAAGTTTATTCAGCTGTTCTTTTAAGGAACAGTTTAAGCTCAGGACATCGTGCACTGGCTTAGTTTTCTAATCCTCCAGTGTGTTTGCACAGCTTTGATCAGATTGCTAAATGCTGCAGAGCAACTGTAACATGCATTTGCATCCTATATATGCATTCAAACATAGCAAAATGTAAACAGTGGGGGGAAAAAAAGTAATTCCTAAGTGACCAACAAGGCACATCGATAAAGTAGTGATTAAAAAAGCTGTTGAATATTCTTACAACAAGCAATAAAGAGAGCTCACCAAATACAGCTGCTTTCCACCATAGTCAAATTATGTGCCTGCACAATTTTAGATAAACACAGGAATTATGATAAATAAAACATGAAGCAGTGTAATAACCATCAGGAATTTCACCACTGTTAATTATAAAAACTGATAACCATCCCTTCCCTACCAATTACATTATATAACATTACCCAAGTGCAATGTGCGAACACTAGCTGAGACACTTGGGCTAGGAGACCTCAAGACATCGAAGGAAGTACATTCTTTTGAATTAATGCTGTGCTATAGTAAATGTGTTTGATATGTTTGTTTTACAGCCTACCTTACAAGAAATTATCTTTCCACAATTGCTGAATTTGGCATTGTCACTGTAGCCACACTTTTAACTGTTTGCTGTAGTCCATTGTTCACGACAAATCAACTCATTCATACATCACGCAGGGTCCACATTTGTTGCAACATAGGTACAGAGGAAGATGTGTGTGTCTACATCAAGGATGTTTACTAAACTCATATAGTTAATTAAAAATTCACATATAGGTATCGGTACGTGGAACTGAAATTCAAATGTCTTTTTCAGTTTCCTGGAAATTTATAACTGGCTCTTGAAGTCGTACCTTAATTGTAGTCTAAAAACATGCACACTAAATACATTACACAATACAGTACTTCAGTATGTATTTTAACTGTCAAGATAAGTTTGTTTCTCCTAGGATAGACGGCTACATACATACATTATTTGTCCTAAGGAGGAAATTTAACTTGTAACAGGATGTCGCAAAATAGTCTGAAAGACTCCAACCCCCAAGTACAATTTGTTTGTTTGCAAATATTTTAGAAGTGTTTGCAAAATCCTTGCCAGCATTTCCTTTTGCTGCAGTCCAAAGACAAAACATACCAATGACGATCTTACACACAG
This sequence comes from Polypterus bichir lapradei, assembly GCA_026402145.1. Lineage (NCBI taxonomy): Eukaryota > Metazoa > Chordata > Cladistia > Polypteriformes > Polypteridae > Polypterus > Polypterus bichir. Next base: position 78,128,163 of record JANRMT010062792.1, read on the forward strand.
GAGCACACCCTCATTGGGCAATGACAATCAGTGACAGTTAAAGACCCTTAGCAAAAGGCGTTTTAGTACACATTACTTTTTAAACAGCACATTATGTATCCATTTCCCCACTAATCTAAATATCTTAAATAAGCAGAAGATGCGAGATATAACAACCTTTGGAAAATTACCAAGCAAGGGAGAGAATACCAAGTTCGGATATTGAAAACATAAGAAATATTATGACCGATAGCTCAGAAAACTCCAATAAGTTTTTGCAAAACCCTGGGGTTACACAGAACACAGTTTATGAAGCACTGTTCAAGTTAGTTACTAGATGAAATACCTGCTTCTTAAGAAAACAACTGTAAGAACAATTGTGATAAAGGTGTCAAATTAAGTAATAATGTTTACTGGTTATTATAGCTGCCGGGGGAGTTCTAACATACTGACCGAGAAAGAGAGAGATACATAATTCTTATAAAAAAGATAAGTTGTGGTAGCACCAAAACTGGCCCCAGTCAAATTTTGTAATGCAAGATTAATTATTACTTCCTCTTTGTCTTTTGGCTGCTACCGTTAGGGTTCACCAGACCAGATGATCTGTTTCCATATTTTCCTGTCCTCTGCATCTTGCTCTGTCCTCTCTCCACCTGCATGTCCTCTCTCACCACATCCATAATTCTCCTATTAGTCCTTCCTCTTTTCCTCTTGCCTGGCAGCTCTATCTTTAGCATCTTTTTCTCAATATACCCAGCATCTCTCCTCTGCACATGTCCAAACCAATGCAATCTCACCTCTCTGACTCTAAACAGTCAACCTGAGTGGACCCTCCAATGTACTCATTTCTAATCCTGTTCATCATCATCACTCCCAATGCAAATCTTAACATCTTTAACTCTGCCACCTCCAGTTATGTCTCCTGTCTTTTGGTCAGTGCTACAGGCTCCAACCCACATAACGCAGCTGATCTCACTATCATCTTGTAGACCTTCCCTTTCACTCCCGCTGATGCCTGTCTGTCACAATTCACTCCTGACACTGTTCTCCACCCAGCCTATCCTGCCTGCACCCTCTTCTTCACCTCTTGTCCACACCGTTACTCTGTTCTGTTGATCCCAAGTATTTAAAGTCATCCACCTTCATCAGCTCTACTCTCTGCACCCTTACCATTCCCTGACCTCCCTCTCAGATAAACATAGTATTCTGTCTTGTGACCTTCATTCCTCTCATCTCTAAGGCGTATCTCCACATCTTCAGAGTCTCTTCAAGTTGCTCCCTATACTTGTTACAGATTAGAATATCTTCTGCAAACATCATAGTCTACGGAAACTCCTGTCTAATCTTGTCTATCAACCTGTTCATCACCATTGCAAGATGTAATCCCACCTCCATGTTGAGCTCATCCATCACTCCTACTACATACCTCACCACTGGCCCAATTACCTTATACATATCTTGTACCACTCTTACATACATTTCTTTGTGCTGGTTCCAAGTCCAGATCAATATACAGACAACAATACGGATTAATTATTACTACCAGTAACAAATCAGTATTAGACCAGAAGAGCAGAAAAGTATTCCTTAGGTCTGCAAATATGTAAGTCCCATGCATAAACATTTTAAAACACACACATTCTGAAAAGAAAATGTACACATTTGGGCCACTGGGCTAAAGAATTAAAATGACATATATGTTTGATGAATTTTATCTTTAAACACATGTTTAAAATTATCCAGAAAATGTAACACAATGAAAAGAAAAGTTTGTGTCAGAGACACAAAACAGCATATGTTAACTAATGCATTTAAATTAAAATTGCATTTTAACATGTGGGTTACAGAAGCAATTCTAAAAGTAGGTGGCGCAAAACCAGTGTCAACAGATGTATTTTTTTACTGTTGTAACAGTCGGGATTATGGCATGAAGGAAGGATTTAAGAATTGTGGTGGGGATGGGGTCCACTTCACAAGTAGTTTGTCTCATCTTACAAATCAGGTTGTTAACAAATGCAGATGGAACTGGTGAGAATTTAGAAAAGGAGCTGGAAGGAATGGGAAGACAAGGAAAGATATAAACAGATGGTGGATTTATGTTAGTTGAATTATTTAGATCTTTCATTTTATTATGGAAAAAGTGGAGTACTTTTTCACAGACTTCAATATAGGAGATAATTGGACCAGATGCAGGTTTGAGTAGTTTAGCTACAGAGAACAAAACCCTTTGGTTATCATGGCCACTTTCTATTAGTCTGCCATAATGCATGTTCTTGGCTGCAGTTAGTGCATCCCAGTAAGCCCTTTGGTGGTCAGAGAAAACTTGGAGGAAACTCTGCATCTGGTGATGTCCATGAGTTCAAGACTTCAGGCTGTCATTGCCAGCAAAGGGTTTTCAACCAAGTATTAGAAATGAACATTTTATTTCCAGTTATTTAATTTGTCCAATTATTTTTGAGCCCCTGAAATGAAGGGATTGTGTTAAAAAAAAAAATGCTTTAGTTGCCTCACATTTTTCTGCAATCTTTTTGTTCAACCCACTGAATTAAAGCTGAAAGTCTGCACTTCAACTGCATCTGAGTTGTTTCATTTAAAATTCATTGTGGTAATGTACAGAACCAAAATTAGAAAAAAGTTGTCTCTGTTCAAATATTACCTAACTGTAGTAGGTTGGATTTCTGTAACATACTATGTAGCTATTCTTAATGAATGAGAAACAAAATAAATTGCCACAATGGCATAATATAAAGATCAACCTATTAAAGCCCACAAAGTATACATTTATAGATCTGTAGTGTCAAAGGTAAGCAAATATGTTTTATATGAAAATAATATTATAAATTCTGAACCACCAGATAAGTGGTTAAATAAATAAAGAAAATGAAATGGGAAGAATACATTTCTGAAGTGCTTTAACTGTTTAATAAATGTCTGTTTTTCAGAACACTGCAATTCTGTATAATGTAATTACATATGAAGTACGCATAATAAGAAACAAATTATTAATAATGGTTTTGCCTGCAACTATTTAAGTTGAATGTATAACTAACTTCTCAGTATGCATTAATACACTTAGGAAATGCAGTTTAGAGTTAAGCAATATAAACAGATTAAATAAACCAGAAGAGTAAACGATCAACAGTCAGTCTGCATATCTCTGCAAGCTTGGGATATAACAATGTGTTTTTATTTTTTTATTTTTTTACTAAAACTACAGTAATCTTCAGTTAGTCAAGATACAATTTTGTATATTAAAGTTCATCTTTGTTTTTATTTTTTTTAGGTCTTTTGATTAATTTACCTAACATTCTTACTCTCTTAAGTTAAGCAGAATTTAATTAGAAAGGAAAATAAAGTACATCTCCCTGTCTCTCAAAAGCCAGACTTTCTGGCATGCGCAGGCCCAAAAGATCAGGCTCAGGCTTAAATCTTAGTTTGTTCTTATTTTTTTAATGTAGAAATAAAATGGTCAAATGCACCTAAAACGCTGAACTGTAACTCTTGAAATGCCTCATCAGGAACTTCGAAAGTGCAAAGGGAAAGGGAAAAAATGTCTAGAGACACACAGTCTTGTTTGGAAAGGTTAGGTCTGTAGTTCTGCAGTAATTTTTTTATATGGATTTCCTTTTAAAAACATTAGAGAGACATTTTTTAGAGAGCTAATCAAGCTCTGAATTGTCCTCCTAGACCATTCAGGCCTTAACATAGAAGAGCAAAAGTAAGAAGTATTCCCCATCATAGAGTTGTTGTGTAAAATTAGCATGAGTATAGACCTAACTCATTTTCTGATTAGTCTTCATGCTTTAGAGATCAGAAAAAGTCATGAATTACTATAAAGTAGGTGGATCATCAGTACATGGGTGTGAATTACCAAGGGTAATAGATCACCATTCATTTACACGGAGACTGGTCAGGTACGCATCGTTACTGAAATAGTGCATGTCCAAATTCATTCACCACTGAAAAAGAAGTGTTTCATAGTGATGCCGACAGTTTGACCCAACTAGATAGTTTGGCATTGAAGGAATAATTGCTGCTTCAGAAGGCTTTGGATCTATATGAAGATAAGTAAAAACCAATTACATTTTGTTTGTATTTACACACTCTCAGGCAGCTTAGCAGTTCAATACTGTTGAGTGTCTCTGCAGATTTCTCTCACTCAGGCTCACTCTGCAGTTTCAATGTTCGTTGGTCACAGCTCAAGGGTCAGATATGTGAGAATGAAATGTTTGAGCTACAAGCAGGAAGCTGCATGAAAATGCAAGGAGCATAAGATGCCACTTTGTCTTATTCTGGACAGGAACTGTTTTGAAGAGTGGCACATGTAAATCATTTCTGAATAGAGAAATAAATATATATACTTCATTGTGTTCGGAGTGGAAAATGTGGGGTTATATTGGGGGAAAAAAAAAATGAAAGGCATGTCTTTGCAGTATTTTTTTTTTTTCCAATGGAGAACTGAAAATTTGAAAGATATTTGTGCAATTTTTGGCTATTTATACCACTTGTTTTAGCTAAATTATAATGTAAGAAAAATTATATATAGTACTAGTACTTGGTAAAAGACCAATTTCATGTAACAGCCAGAGTTCAAAAACACTGAAAAATGGTGGTGAATAGTTTAGACCTTAGACGGTTAGATAATGTTGTCCCTCATATTAACAGGGAGAGTTTGGGAAAAGAATCAGCATACAGTATAACTAACAACACAGTCTTAGAAAAATAAAGCTTAACAACTGATTAATAGTAAAATTGATAACAATCCTTTTTTGTAAATTATGCCAAATAAGTGAACCAAAGAAGTAAGTCGGGTCAATTTTGGGACATACAGTTGTACTTGAAAGTTTGTGAACCCTTTAGAATTTTCTATATTTCTGCATAAATATGACCTAAAACATCATCAGATTTTCACTCAAGTCCTAAAAGTAGAAAAAGAGAAACCAGTTAAACAAATGAGACAAAAATAGTATAGTTGGTCATTTATTTATTAAGGAAAATGATCGAATATTACATATTTGTGAGTGGCAAAAGTATGTGAACCTTTGCTTTCAGTATCTGGTGTGACAAACCCCCAAGACACCCCCCACCCCCTTTGGAGAAATAACTGCAACTAAAAGTTTCCAGTAACTTTTGATCATTCCTGCACACCGGCTTGGAGGAATTTTAGCCCATTCCTCCGTACAGAACAGCTTCAACCCTGGGATGTTGATGGGTTTCCTCACATTAACTGCTCGCTTCAGGTCCTTCCACAACATTTGGATTGGATTAAGGTCAGGACTTTGACTTGGCCATTCCAAAACATTAACTTTATCCTTCATGAACCATTCTTTGGTAGAACGACTTGTGTGCTTGGGGTCGTTGTCTTGCTGCATGACCCACGGTTTCTTGAGATTCAGTTCATGGACTGATGTCCTGACATTTTCCTTTAGAATTCTCCGATATAATTCAGAATTCATTGTTCCATCAATGAAGGCAAGCTGCCCTGGCCCAGATGCAGCAAAACAGCCCTAAACCATGATACTACCACCATAATGTTTCACAGATGGGATAAGGTTCTTATGCTGGAATGCAGTGTTTTCCTTTCTCCAAACATAACACTTTTCATTTAAACCAAAATGTTCTATTTTGGTCTCATCCGTCCACAAAACATTCTTCCAATAGCCTTCTGGTTTGTCCACGTGATCTTTAGCAAACTGTAGATGAGCAGCAATGTTTTTTTTTGGAGAGCAGTGGCTCTCTCCTTGCAACCCTGCCATGCACACCATTGTTGTTCAGTGTTCTCCTGATGGTGGACTCATGAACATGAACATTAGCCAAAGTGAGAGAGGCTTTCAGCTGCTTAGAAGTTACCCTGGGCTCCTTTGTGACCTCGCCGACTATTACACACCTTGATCTTGGAGTGATCTTTGTTGTTCGACCACTCCTGGGGAGGGTAACAATGGTCTTGAATTTCCACCATTTGTACACAATCTGTCTGACTGTGGATTGGTGGAGTCCAAACTCTTTAGAGATGGTTTTGTAACCTTTTCCAGCCTGATGAGCATCAACAACTCTTTTTCTGAGGTCCTCAGAAATCTCCTTTGTTCGTGCCATGATACACTTCCACAAACATGTGTTGTGAAGAGCAGACGTTGATAGATCCCTGTTCTTTAAATAACACAGGGTGCCCACTCACACCTGATTGTCATCCCATTGATTGAAAACACCTGACTCGAATTTCACCTTCAAACTAACTGCTAATCCTACAGGTTCACATACTTTTGCCACTCACAAATATGTAATATTCGATCATTTTCCTCAATAAATAAATGACCAAGTATAATATTTTTGTCTCATTTGTTTAACTGGTTTCTCTTTATTTACTTTTAGGACTTGAGTGAAAATCTGATGATGTTTTAGGTCATATTTATGCAGAAATATAGAAAATTCTAAAGGGTTTGCAAACTTTCAAGCACAACTGTAAGTGCTACTTAAAATGCATTCATTTCCATTAATTTTACATGTGGTTTTGGAAAATAAGTTCTCCAACTTTGGAAAGAACTATAACAAATCTATAATCTATTCACTGTTGACTGTCTATTATTATCTTGTGTTATATACATACTATATAGTATTTTCTAGTAGATTTTGCTTTCATTTCATCACTATTGAGTAGCATCCTCTTCTCTCTCAACTATACACTCCTCGAAAGAGACTTTTAATTTGGCACTTTCTTTGTTAAGAATGATGATTTAGAAGTTTATTTTACTGGTATCTAAGGCTTTTTTATATTATAACAATGTGTAGTTGTTAGGGCTGCCAGATGATAAAAAATTTTAATTGCAATTAATTGCAAAATATGGCTTGATTTTTTCTTAATTGCAAGTTTAAACCAAGGTAGTTCAGCAATGTCTAGTAAGTCAATTGCTGTATATCATTTTAGCACCTCAAACTGACTTTCGTATAAATCCTTGACACGTGACACAATTGTTCCATGTGAAGGTAATGTATAAGAATTGTCAGACTTTGCTGAATGAAATTTGAGTTTTGCAGTCTGATGTGATCCAGTTTGCAATAAATAGTGGTAGTTAATGCTTTACATTTTGTTTCATTCATGGACATATGTCAAGTTGTACATGCATAGACTGCATTCTGTCTAACATTAGAGCTTTCAGAAGCAACATCATGAATGTTTTGCTCTTAAGTGATAAGCTAAGGATGTTGTACTGTACTTCAATTTTATTTAAATTTGCCTGCACAAAGTTTGTTCACAGTTTTGTCCTTTGAGCCAGTTGGGTGGGGGCGTTTTAAGTCAAAAGCAACCATCATAAATTTTGTCTTTTTCAACAAATTATTCGATTAGATTAGGTCAGAGGTTCCCAACATGTAAGTCAAGGACCTCCGAAATGTTCTACCATCTGGTCAGGGCCCCCACTAATATAAAGCAAATGGCACTAAACTTAATTGTTAAAATTAATCTTTGTTCTTCATTGTATATTGTCCTGCCTTAGTGTGCCAATTTCTACAACTGTTGTAAAAATGATGGTACAGAAAACGAGTTCACCAAAATTGTAAGTAAAACATTGTAGGATCCCCTTTTGAGCAGTGGAAGTCAGAATAGGAAAGTGAGGGTGGGTAAGAGAGGAGTGGAGTCTCATAGCAGAAGCACTGTGACACTGAGTGGTGGAATTGAACCACAGCTGAGCAGGAGGACTTATGTTCAGCCACTGTCTAACCAAAAATCCTTTTAAGTCACACTTTTTACCTGTTTTTTGGTTTCCTTGCATACCACCTGACAACAGTCTGTGTTCCACATGGGTTGAGGCTAATGTAAGACTACTTTTATGTATCAAGTTAAGAACATTTTCAGTTACGTTTTTCATTATTTAAAAACTTGGAAATAAAAAGTACATTTTTTTAATTGGAATTGTTTTATTTTTTAATAATGGTAGCCTTGCCATGGCCCAGGCCCCCTGTTTGAAAACCTTTGAGGTGTCAAACTATGCAATTAAGGAAAAATAACTCGTGCCTTTTGAAAATTAATTACATGAATTAGTGTATTAAGTTTGATAACCATAATTGTTATGGACCTTTCCCTTGGAAAATTCATTATTGTATATTAAAATATAATGGAAATCTTTTTCAGTAGAGTACATTTTATAGGATTTGTTTATATTTTTTTCCAGTTGTATTAGAGAGTAGAATGTTAATGAAATATGTAATTTGTATTGGCTACTGTATATAATAAGAAGAAATTCAGTAAAGACATTGACTGTTACACACATCTGCTATCTTAAGTTTGTGAAGCTTTACACGACAGCTTTGTTAGTTGGTTTGGTTAGCTATTGAGAAGGTTATCTAAGAAGCAAAAGAAATTTTTTAGGAGAAAGAAATCAAAAAACTTGTAACCTTCTTCATCAATCTGCCTCCTCTCCCAATTAAAATAAGTTTCTCCTTAAAGCTCACAGTCAAAACAATTAAATGCTTTGTTTTGATATACAATACTCTTTTTGGTCCATGTTAGCTTTTTATACTGGTCACTCCCTGTTTAAAAATGAAACAAACAATATTATGCCGAAATGGTTGCATGTGCAGTATTGAGCATTCTGAAATCTTTCACTGAAAATATTGGAAAGTTTATTGTCAGCGTTGCATTACATTGACCACTTTTATTTCATTGTATGGCTAAGTTTTATGTTTTCTACTAGGTTGCTTACAAGGCACCATGCTCCATTAAAGCTGTTGTATAAGTTTCACATCTTTCCATGTGCTTGGTGAATTCTTTTTGTTTTTAAGACACAGTACTAGGGTGTTGTACTGTGTTAGCCATTATGAATGTAGAGAAAAGCCAAGCAAAATGACACATTTTATTGGCTAACTAAAAAGATTACAATATGCAAGCTTTCGAGGCAACTCAGGCCCCTTCTTCTGAAAATTCAAAACAGTGTTTTAAGTTGCTCACCTAAAACATGAACATGTGTTTTTTTACATTGTCAATATATAATATCACCTTCTTTCTGAATGTGTACCCTTAATTGGAAAAGGTGGTTTTAGTAAATACTATATAGACATTGTTTCATAGCAATAAACTGTCAGTAATTTTCTCATGGATCAATAATAATTCTGTTTATTTTTAACTTTTGAATTGCTGAAATATTCATTCATTCATTTCCAATTTTTAAATTTCAGATATATATGAATGCAGCTTGGCATGGATGGGCCATTCCAATGTTCCTGTTTTTAGCCATTTTGAGGTTATCACTGAACTATCTCATCTCAAGGTAACTGGTTACTTTTCTTAAATCTGTTCTTAGAGTAATGCTTCATCTAAAAATTATACTTTTTTTATGTCACCCCATGTAGTTTGTAGTGGCATCTGAAATAAAATTTTAATCTGAAGGTTTCATGCAGAATGAGAGTAAACAGTTTATAATATACTGAAATGTAACTGTGACCCAACTGTGGCAAATGATATGAAAATCATCAATGGAAAAATGAAAAAAAAAGGAATAAAAAAAAAAAATCTTGTCTGAAAATTACAAAACAAGTGTCCCAAACTGAAAGTTCCATTGTAGTCATTAGGTAAAATCCATCAGTTGTATGTATCGGCAAAGACCGATGATAATATATATCTCCAATTCATTGTTGAATTGCTGATGTCTCATATTCTTAATTTGACTAGTCAAATTCTGTGAAGTCACAATTATTTTTTAATACTTACTATTCTGTTTTGATATGTAAGAATAATTATGACATATCAAAGAAAATTAATAAATACTAAGAGTGTATATTATATGTAACTGCCGAAGGTTATAATCAATTAATTTTTTATGGAAAATGAATTAAAATAATTAACCAAACTAAAAGGAAAAACTAAGATTAAACGAAGCTATTGACATGTCTGTGACTTTCGAGCATCTTCAAATTCTTTCAGGTCATCGGACAATCCAGTGCGCATTGTTTGCACGTTCCAGCTTGAGATACGAAAAACTGGAGTCTTAAGCTTTCTCCAGCGATATTTTTCTGGTGCATGGATAACTACCTGATTGTCTAGCAAAACTCTGAGCTCCAGGTACCCACTGAAGCAGGCAGACCATGGCGGGTCAACACCTTACTGACCAGGGTCTGCCCGGCTTGAGGCGGGTAATAGTTGACCAATGTGACATAAAGATCCCTCCCACCGTCGAAGACGGCCCATGGCATCCAGCTCTACACCAGTTCAGCAGGGACTTATAAACCGTAACTGATGTATTCTGTGTTGTGCTCGCACCGTGAGGTGAGACTTCAGTGACCTCTCCAGGGTACAGGCCTGGGCAACAGTATATGAGGGCCTTGTGCCGCCCAGACAATAAAGGTCCCTCCTTTCGACCGTGCCAACTAGATCCAAAGGAATGCAAAACATTACAGTTAGAGCCAGCTTGACTATAGGAGTTGCTGGAAGAAGGTTCAGTATTGACATCCAACCGCCTTCGGGACTCCTACTCCAGGTTAAGACTTTCCCATGACTGGGTATAGCCTCAAGACAGCAGTCGTTTAAAATCAAAATTTTCCTTCTCCTAGATGAGCGGGCCTCCCAAACTGATGAGCCCCATCTGCCCGAAGCAACTGGTTTTGGTGTCGCTAACATGCCATCACCTCTTCTTCTGTTAGTAGAAACAGTTCTGCTGAGCTTAGAAACTAAGCCACACGTGAAGGCCAGAAACTGGTCTTAGTTGTCAGAGGCTATATGAGATGCACATCACCATGGGAGCATTTGTAGATGGTGAGAGCTTGTCCCCTCACCACCACACTCGGCTATGGCACCCTTTGGAACCGAGTGAAGAAAAGTATTACAATCTATACTAATAAACGGCAAAGCCCTCACTCACTGACTCGCTGACTGACTGACTGACTGACTCATCACTAATTCTCCAACTTCCCGTGTAGTTAGAAGGCTGAAATTTGGCAGGCTTATTCCTTACAGCTTCCTTACAAAAGTTGGGCAGGTTTCATTTCGAAATTCTACGTGTAATGGTCATAACTGGAAGCTATTTTTCTCCATATACTGTAATGGAGTTGAGCTCGAAAGCCGGGGGGGGGGGCGGAGTTTCGTGTGACATCATCACGCCTTCCACGTAATCACGCAGTACGTAGAAAACCAGGAAGAGGCCCAAAAAGCGCTGAAGAAAACATGCATTATATAATTGAGAAGGCAGTGAAACAATAAGAAGCGAGCGAGTGACATATACAACCATATTCATGAGTTCTGCTACTTCGGAAACAAAGCACGATGTAAACCTAAAGTTTAAAGTAAGTTCATAGACAGGCTGCCGCTGGCGTTTGTAATTTAGTGCCTGCCCATATAAGGCCGTCCGTCAGCGGCAATCCAATAGCAAACTGCCACGGGTAAATATTCACGGGTGAAGGACTGTGCTTATGCAGAGGAAGATGAGATGGTCAGGGTGGTGTTTGGCACAAACTCAGCGAAACTGCGAGAGAAAGTTTTAAGTGCCGGGACTTCGAGCCATGGACATAGCACGACATGGCACCAGCACAGCTGGGAAACTTCGATGCATGTACACCGAGCGGCTCACGTGAACTGACGCAGTGCACAGACAAAAAACAACAGTTCCAAAGAGCGCTGAACAAAAACCGAATTACACAATTGAAAAGGCAGCAAAAAAATATGAAGCGTCTGATACATACAAGCATATTCATAAATGATACATACAAGCATATTCATAAATCCAGCTACTGCGGAAACAAAGCACACGGTGGAAAAAGTCAATGTCCCGCTAAAGGAAGACAGTGTAAAAAAAAAAACAGTGCATGCAGTGTGTCAGGTCTCAGATAAAGAAGAAGACAAGCTGTTTATTGATGCAGTAAGAAACGAATCGATGAATGAAACCTGTCATCTTTACAACGATTGACAAACACGGAATGTAACTTGAACACAACACATCCTACAAATACGAACCTGATTGAAAGAAATGATAATCAAATCCTTGATGACAGCAACAATCAGTAAGACTCACAAAACAAATACTGTATATTGACAGTCATGTTATGTTATTTTTAAAATGTTCCCTTTTCTTTTTCATAGCTTTTTTAACACACTACTTCTCCGCTGCAATACGCGGGTATATATATATGTGTATATATATACCCCGATCTACATACTCGAATAATGGATACTTTATTCGCAATCAATGATTGTTTTGGTAAAGCCATACTCAGTGTATTCATTAGATGAACGGTAAAAAAGTAAGAGCGAGGGGAGGATGACTTATTGAGGCATGCAGGCTGTAGTGCGCGTCAACTCTATCTGAATTGCGCGATCACATTTGAAAAAATATATCTTTTCAAGTTCTATTTAGTCCATATGTGTCAAACTCCAGGGCTGCGGGCCACATCCGGCCCGGAGTGTAATTATATCCGGCCCGCGAGATCATTTTATATACTGTATTATTGTTATTAATGGCCCGGGTATATGAAGCGCTGGTAACACAATAAACTACAGATCCCATAATGCAGCGCTTCAGCTGCCTTGCCGAACTAATGTGGAGCTAATGTGGCTGTAATTACAGAATTTAATCTAAGACGGCACTATGAGACAA
>JANRMT010062792.1:78145716-78157550 GCA_026402145.1 Polypterus bichir lapradei
AGGCGTCCAGCTCTAAAATGACATATGAGCAAAGACAACTGAATGATTTGATTTGTTATTGCTGAAAGGAACACATTTTATTTATATTTCCAGGTTTTGTTATGCAGCATGTTCATATTTGAATTTGTATAATTTTGACAGGATATATTTTTATGGAGAGCAAAATCTTTTGGGATATTTAAAATCTAAGTTTATTTTTTATATAAAATTACATAAGAGTAAAGAAATTTGAATGTTTGTTCTTTTAACGTTTACTTTATTTCTAACTTGTATAATTTAGACAGGATATATTTTTATGGAGAGCAAAATATTATAAGTTGTTTAAGGTTTGAGTTGATTTATTCAGGAATAATATTCCTGTCTGTTTTTACCATTCCTACCAAAGATATTTCTGTCGACTAAATAAAAATTCCTTCTATTTAAAATTTAAATAGAACTTGAACAAATACGATAGTTCATAATATACACGCAGACTTGCACGTAAGAGTGGGAGTTATCCGTTTTAACAAGCAGTGTATTGCACTGATACGAAATAGCTGTGTGTGTATATATGTAGATATGTATGTATATGTATATATATGTTTATATATGTGTGTGTGTATGTATATATATATATGTATATGTGTGTGTATGTATGTATGTGTGTATGTATATGTATGTGTATATATGTAGATATATATATGTATGTATATATGTGTGTGTGTATATATATGTGTAAATATATATATATATATATATATATATATATATATATATGACAGCAACACTCATCACTCACAACAGTGACAAAACAATTACATTGACAATCATGTTACGTTATTTTCAAAATGTTTCCTTTTTCATTGCTTCTTTAACACACTACTTCTCCGCTGCGAAGCGTGGATATTTTGCTAGTAATGAATAAGTTGAAAGGATTTTTTTTTTTTTTATTGTACTGACTTTATTGTAATCATTCCATACAAATAGATCAATTTTTACAAAAAATAGGATTGACAACAAATCAACCCCCACCCCTGAGAAAGAGAGCATGGCCAACGAAATAAAACTTAAAGCTAGTAAAAATAAATAAATTGATGAGTTTAATAGGCGGATAAAGATAAATGGAGAAGAAAAAGAAATGGGAAGCGAATCTACTTCCTCTGTGCTTTAAGAGCTTATTCTAAAATATTATTGATTAGATCCTGCCAGATTTTGAAAAGGTTCTGCACATATCCTCTAAGTGAGAATTTGATTTTTTCCAATTTCAAATAATATAAAACATCAGTTACCCACTAACTTAAAAGAGGAGAGTTAGGTTTCTTCCAGTTTAGCAAAATAAGTCTGCATGCCAATAAATGTAGTGAAGGCAGTCACAGTTTGTTTGTCCTTCTCCACTTAAAGCCTATCTGGAAGAACACCAAACACAGCTGTTAATGGGTTTGGAGGGATTGTGACACCAAGGCTGTCTGAAAGGCACTTAAATATTTTTGTCCAGAATGATGTTAATTTGGTGCAGGCCCAAAACATGTGACCCATTGAGGCTGAAACTTGATTGCAGCGTTCGCAGTTTGGATCTTGCCCTGAAAACATTTTGGACAATCTTAAGCGAGAAAGATGTACTCGATATATAATTTTGAGTTGAATAATTGTATGCTTTGCGCATATAGAGCTCGAATGAATTCTCTGCATTGCTACCTTCCACTCCTTTTCTGATATGTTGAGTGAGAGATTCTTTTCCCATTGTCGTCTTGGATCTTTGAAAGGGAGGGACTGTAAAATAATTTTATATATTGCAGAAATGCTGTCTGAGTCCTTGAAACTGAGCAATATTTTTTCCAGCATAGCGAAGGTGGGAGATGGGGGAAAATTGGGCAGGTTCTGTTTAACAAAGTTTCTAATTTGAAGATAGTGAAAGAAATGTGTTGCTGGAAAATTACATTTGGAATATAATTGTTCATAGGATGCAAAGATGTCTATATACTATAAGTTTAAAGGAATTCTGATCCTAGTCACCATTTTGTAGGATAAATGCAAATACCATTTTATTTAAAGTTATTTTGTGAGATTTGGACATGCAGTGTATGTGGTATAAAATTATTTGTTTGCCTCTTGTACATGCAAGTGTGTAAATATAAACAAAACATGAGACACCAATAAGACATGACAATTGAACACTAGGTTCATTTGGTTATGATCACTTCAGTTCATTACTCAAATTGATTATGTTCATTTTTTAAATGACAGTTATAATAAGATAATATGATACTTCTTCTTAGGTAACACCTAAAAAAAAATCCAATTTAATTTTGTTTTAGCTCTGTTCAAGAGATACAGTATCTTGTGAGAGCTGATAACACTGCACAACAATTTTTTTTGAAAAGTCTTTCCTGAAAAGTTTTTGCTAGTGGGTATGCTCAAATATAGTTTTGGTTTTACTGCATCACATAGGAATTCTGAGAAATATACATTTATATGTTTACTGGCAATAATGTATTTAGTCACGTTTATGTTTTGCATAAGCTATTAAATTCAACAGAATTAAAAGTGTTTTGCTCCTGATTTTCTTTTGTATTCAATGTCTGGTGCATCACGTTGCAGTGTCCAACAGTAGTCAGCAAGCATTGACGGATTCCAGTTGCCCTGGTATTGGTTCTCCATCCTAGCATGGTCCTGGTGAAACCTTTCACTGTGTTTGTCACTGACAGCACTGAGATTTGCGGGGAAGAAGTCCAAGTGTGAATGGAGGAAATGAATCTTGAGTGACATGTTGCACTTCATTGTCTTGTATTCTTTGAGAAGTTTGTCTAGCAGCTGAATGTAGTTTGGGGCTCTGCAATTGCCCAGAAAATTGTCAACAACGTCTGAAGGCTTTCCAGGAAATTTTTTCTGGCCCAACTAAGAGATCTTCAAACCGCTTGTCATTCATAACATGTCTGATCTTGGGGCCAACAAAAATGCCCTCTTTGATCTTGGCGTCAGTTATTTTTGGGAACATCTGTCTTAAATAACGAAAACCTTCGCCTTTCTTGTTCAGTGCTTTCACGAAATTCTTCATGAGTCCCATTTTTATGTGAAGAGGAGGCAAAAATATCTTTACCAGGTCGACAAGTGTTTCACGTGCCATGTTCCAGTTGTATCTGCTATACTGGATGTGCTTCAGCAACAGCTCCATATTCTAATACATTTCTTTCATGTGTGCTGCATAGCCAACAGGTACTGAAGGATAAACGTTGCCATTGTGTAGCAGAACAGTTTTCAGGCTTAACATTGACGAATCAATGAAAAGACGCCACTCTTCTGGGTTGTGATCACAACCCAAGGCCGAG
The DNA here is from genome assembly GCA_026402145.1 of Polypterus bichir lapradei. Lineage (NCBI taxonomy): Eukaryota > Metazoa > Chordata > Cladistia > Polypteriformes > Polypteridae > Polypterus > Polypterus bichir. Next base: position 78,149,022 of record JANRMT010062792.1, read on the forward strand.
AACAATCCTTCAAAGTCACAACAGAAACAAAGACTGTCGACTTGTGCAAAAAATTTGGTTATATCATGATGTCAGCCTTGAAACACAGAAATTTTCATACCTGGTGACAGCAAACCCCATTCCTGCAGTCTCGAACCCAGCTGCTCGGCTTTTGTTTTTGACAGACCCAAATCTCTGACCAAATCGTTAAATTTGGACTGTGTTATCAGATGTGGATTACCTGATGAGCAGGGTTCAAAATCCAGGTCAGTGTCACTGTCATTACCCTGCATTGTAGTTTCTTCATCTGGTTCATCTAAGGTCCAATCCTCTGGTGGTTTCGGAATTGGAAGACTGTCGTCATGTGGCATGGGTCTCATTGCTGAAGGCAGATTAGGATATTTAATTGACTTCTTGTTTTTGGCAGAGAAGCTGACACATTAGTCAAACAGAGCCAGGCTCTCAGACTGACGGCACATGTCTTACAGCAAATGTGAGGCGTCCATTCCTTGTCTTGATCATCAGTTTTGCAGCCGAAATACAGATGATAAGCTTTCTTCACAAGAGCAGTCATCCAACGTCTCTAAGGCGCAAGTGTATATTCGCTACAGATATAGCAGAATGTATCGCGGCTGTTACGACATTGATGAGACATATCGCCCAAAACCAAAACATCTATAGCATCAAGCTTACTTACTGTTATATTGCTACAGATACTATACTTTACTATACTGATACTATACATACACACTGACTATCTATATAAACCAAATGCGCAGGATCGGTGTATGCAAGCCACCTTTATAGCATGCTGAGACAGTGTCAAGCTCGTTCAGACCTGCCCAGGCATGCCCAGGATGTCAACTTCCACAAAACAGCTTCCAACCTGGCCTGATTCCATGCCAAGTCACTTACGGGAGCGAAAATGTTTGGATACAAATATAACAAAAAATCATGACAAAACAGAAACGGGACATGATGGGTAAATTTTGATGTGATATTCATGATCAGCACCCAAAAATCTATAAGAAACACCCAGCAGTGTTCAAGAAACAAAATCTTTGTTGTGCAGTGTAATTGATCTTATTTTAATGTATTTTGTTTGGTTTTAATAATTCAGGGAACGGAGTATTTTAGAACATAATCTTGTAGTGGATAAACAAGGAAAAAGACAGGCATTTCTTAACTTGCAAATAGTTTGCTATAAAGATGTTTTAACTTACCTAACATATGATCAGCTAAACATATTTTTGCTTGTTATACTGCTTTTTTTTTATTCTGCAGGGGTTGGAGAATACAGTGGAGCATTGTGCCTGAAGTCTCAGAACCTGTGGTAGGTAGCTTCCATGCTTAACACAGAAATAATTTTAAGTGACGTGTAAGCCGTTAACCCTTGTTTCAATATTTAACCTGTTTATCATCACTGGCATATATTACGAGTTTTATGCTGTGTTCAAGTTTTTGGTTTATGATTCAGTATCACCTAATTGTTTAAAATACAGTATTAGTATCTGAACAGCTTTGTTTGACTGCTCCTTTAGTGAGTACTATATGTTGAATTATTAACTTAAGTTTTTCCACTTATTTATTTACTTCTTTCATATCTATCTTGAATTAAAATATAAAAACAAAAATAATTGATTAATGGGAATTATTCTATAGGTTTATGCGTTGACTGCATTGATCAAAGATGTGGAGCTACTTGTTTTTACTGCAAGTGTCACATGACTGTATACAAAGTGATTTGGAACTAATTCACTTTTAAAGCAGTATATATTTTTGTAGGAGAGTAACCACTTTATTGGACTTTTTTTGTGAAACATTGCCAGACTGTGGTCAAATAAAGTAAACCCTACTATCACAAAGCAAAAATGAAACTATAAAGGATCTGCCCTTATACTGTCAAACTATTCCATAATTCACACCTACCAGCTAATGATAATCTGACATAGCATTTAGTCGAACAGCTGAGTATTCACAACTTTTATTATAAACACTTTTTCTACTGCTAAAAAAAGGAGAAAATATACATTATTATAGTATATGTTATAATATTTATATTTCCTGAGTATATTGCTTAAATCAATGTGGACAATTTCTAACCTAGAACAAATGTGGTTTTTGTTACTTTCCATAATTAGAACAATTTTTTTTCTCTTTTTTCTAGGAACCTCCTAAAGAAGATCTTACCGTGTCAGAAAAATTTCAACTTGTTCTTGATGTTGCACAAAAAGCACAGGTGGTCTTTACTAATTATTTGTTTAGTGTTCAGGGCCGGATTAAGGTGGGTGCTATTGATGCTGCATTAGGCCCATTCCTGAAATAGGCCTAGATGAAAACAGATGAGAATTTTCCGGAAGCTGAACAGTTTTCCTTTGCTATATTAACCTCAAAATAATTCTTAGAATGAAATTTGAAGTCCGACTTTCGGATGCCTAGACACAGCGTTACTTATTATACAGTTACTATTATTCTTTGCGCTGTGACGAAACTATAACGTTGTTGTGTTTATTGTTAACCGAAGATTTCAAGTTAATGCTATCAATTTTACGTTAAACAGTTTACTTATTAACTTATCTGCGTTTTTTTGCAATATCTTGGGGATTCTTGCCACTTTATTACTGTTCGGTAAATGCCACGTAGTAAATTTTTCACCTTGAAAGTTAGTTGTACAGTAAAAATCGATGGTTAATTAAATGGTTATCTGTTGTGGTTTTTGGCCGGCTTGTCATCCCGGCCAATACCCCCAGGCCGCCAGATGGAGCCCTCCCTGCAGTATGGAGGTGCCCCGAAGACCAGCAGGGAGTCATGGATTATGTAGTTTTTATACACGACCCTGCTGGATACCACAGGAGCCGCAAGAGGGAGCTGCAGGGAGGACCGAAGAATTATTTGTGCCCTATAACCCGGAAGTACGTCAAAGGAAGAGCGGGTGAGAAGAAGGACTCGTACCTGACCCGGAAGTGATAGAGAATCACGTGGACTGGGGATTGGGAACGCTTCCGGGTCAGGGAGGATAAAAAGACTGTGGGAGCTCCCAGATGGCGAGCTGAGCTGGGTGGAAGGGTGTCAACGCGTCTGGGAGTGGAGGATTGTTTATTGTAGTGATTATTGTTTGGTTAATGAGTATTGTGGAGGAGAGGGTGCTTTGTGCACTGTGGAAGATTAATAAAGTCAACTTTTGGACTTTTATCTGGTGTCTGGAGTCTTGGACAGGGGTTCAAGGGAGCGATAGCGCCCCCTATCTGTCACACTGTAAAGGTAAATCTTAAAGCCGGCCCAGGGGCCCGGCATGGATGTTTAGAATTTTTAAAATCCTTGACAGGATTCTGGTCTATTATGAAATTTAAATCGTGGGCAAATTTTTACCCTCGAGAGCCTGAACTGAGTCACTTTGACCCAATGTCTCTGCAAATTCGTTTTTTCTTTATCTGTTTCGTAAGAGAATTGCGAAATTTTGTGTATTTCATTGTTAGGTTTTCTGCATTAAGTGCACTTTTCAGACAATTGCTATTGAATGTTGATGTTACATAGTTTGATGTTAATCTCGAGTTGTTACAATACTACGTCATTATTCTTATTTATGTTCAATAAAGGCTGGCTGGTTGCGTCGCATGCAATTAAGGCTCCTTGGTTGGTCTGAGTGCGCATGTATGGTGAGTGTCAAATGCACATGCACCAATGCCAAGAAAAAAAATAGGCCTTTTTTGCTCTGCAGCATCAGGCCCAATTTTGTCTTAATCCGGCCCTGGTAGTGTTAGGTAATGTCTCTAATTCAAATATGTGTAAACAAGAATCTATTTATCTCTCTATCTAATAGGTAAATACTTCAGTGATGGTGCAGTGATTAGCATTGTCTTATAGCTTTTAGATCTTTTTACATTCTATACAGTATATAATTTCAATTTACATGGATGTGATATATCAAGGCATAGTTTTTGAAAGTGACCAAGATAATCAAGGATTTCTTTTCTGTATTAATAAGATACTTCTTCCTGCAAGTTGCTCCATTTTTAATTCTCTTTCCTAGACAATCATTCTTATGGTGTTATTATCATTCACATCTGTGATGTTACATTTAAGTGTAAACAAAATGTGTTATTTGTTCATGGTTTTCTTATTTTGTATTTTTGTTAGAGTTCTGGATTAGAATAAGGAACCATCCTTAATGTATTTACCTGTTATTGGGTGTTTAATAATTGATATCTGCTTGTGTCCAGTAGTATTTGTGTTACTGTTTTCTGTGTATCCATCCTTTTGAATATTTATCAAGTGCTTTAAGCATGGAAAATGTTCTGTACAAGTATTTTATGTGTAGAATGCTGTCCTGCCAATTTGCCAAGGGATTTTTACTGCCTTGTGCCCAGTGCTTGCTGGAATAAGCCCCAACTTCTCTGCGACCCTGTTCAGGATAAGTGGGGTTGGAAAATGTTTGGATGGAATACTAGAAAGGGAGAAATATATTCACTTTTTTCAATATAAAGTTAAAAATCTTAACTAATTCAGCTGTCTCTAGTTGACTCTGTTTCACCCTATCCTGCCATTCCATCCAGCTCTTTTACCAAAGTTCTTCAAGGTTAATTCTTAATGACCTTCATACTAAAATGAGCCCTACTGCTTATATGGTGGATCCCTTTACTCACCACACTTATCAAATCCTGTCTTCATTTCCATAGTCCTGACTGTCTCAACAGTCATCCGTCAACACAGGTTGTTTGCTGGCTGATTTGAAAATTGCTTCTCTAACCCCATGTCAATTCTTTCATCACTTCATACATTAACTACTGCAAGACCCAACTGGCAGGTGAACCTTAACTGACTTCATTGTTGTGCAGCGTAAACATAATCTGTTCAGGAAGGCATTTAACTTTTAGTGATATTCTAAACCTTTCTCTCAGCTTGTTCTCTCTGTCAAAGTGTTTATGATAGTTATCATCAATTATGTTTTTTTGTTTGTCTTACAGCATGTTACATTTTTTTTTTCCATTTGTTGTTTCTTTTTCTAATCCAGAACTTTGTTCTCTACATTTGCTTCATTTGCTGTTCAATTCTTTTATATTGGTTTCTATCCTGTGTTATGTATTGACCCTTTTCTGTGATTGTATTCCTGTTTTACCCTTTTGAATATATGTTAAGAGCTTAGAAGAAAGGTGCAATATAAATAAAATACATTATTTCTTTTTGAGATTATAGTTTTGTGTACATTTACAAAATATGTACTTGCAGGAAAAAGCAATGATCTTTAATGCTGCCATTTGTTCTAATAAAACTAAGTTTTGTTTTGTCATGCCTTACAATTCATCAACAAATGATAAAATAATAATGTAAAATTAACCAATATCGTTTATTTATTTGGCAATCAATGTAATATGGATTACCTTCCAAATAAAGCATTATAATCCATCAGAAATTTGGGAGACTTTTTAAAATATTTTGAACATTTTACATCATAAGGAAAAAATACTGTGGTTAGTTGTACTTTGCTTCAAGTAGCTTTGTTAGTTTTGTTACAATCCTCTCCTTGCACAGATTCAGCAGTGTCCTATGTTTGAATCCCGCATGCACTTGTTGTCTGTGAGGGGTTTGCACATTTTCATCATGTCTGCTTGAGTTTTCCTGCCACATTCCAAATTATGCCTGTTGAGTTGAGTAGTGATTCTGTATTGGCTCTGTTTGATTGAGTGTTGGTTTGATGCCAAATCAGGACACACTACCTCTCTATTTTTAACAATTTTATTTAAGCACTAAGTGCTTATATTAACTTATTTTAGGTATGTTAATACATACATTGTAATGCATCAAAACATATTTTTCATTCACCTTACATTCTGTGTACTGATTTAATGTTTCCACAGTTTATACTGACAGGTGCAGTTTTAATTAATGGAAGACCATACATTCAAGAAAACAATATAGGATGTTGAATTTCTCAATTGTCTAAATTAAAACTTTATTTTAAAAAGAGCACATGCACTTGACAGACATTTAAATTGGTTAGCTCTAGTTAAGAGAATTATAATCTTTTTTAATGATTACCAGTATTTTTCTTTTTATTTATCTCATTTATTCAATCTAACTTTCTTGCATTCAGAATCTCTTTGGCAAGATGGCAGATGTTTTGGAAAAGATTAAAAAGTAAGTCTATCTTTTGGTTGCAGAGATTTTATTATTTGTACAGTCTAATTTTGCAGTTTAAACAAATGGTTTTCTTTTTTCTTTTTTTTTAAACTTCTCTTCCTGCCACGACTGTCTTCCCAGCTTATTCATGTGGGTCCAACCAGAAATAACACAGAAGCTCTACATAGGATTATGGATCGCATTTATAGCTTCTTGCTTTCTTCCTTACAAGCTGTTAGGATTTATAATTGGTAAGAACACTGACGTGCTTAACATTGTGAATATGTTTTGGCTGAGAGGAGCCAATATTTTGACCTATGTATTGTCATAATTTATCTAGCTCTCCCTGTCTTAACATCTGTTCTAAAACAAAAAACACCCATCCTCCTCTTCCCTTTGTTTTGTCATGGGTATCCTTAGAGGTAAAATAAAATTCTACAGTACTTATTTTTGATCACCTAGTCATTCGACACCTTTCATTCCAAATTGCCAAACCACTTCAGTCTTTGTCTCCTTAATGAATTTATTACCTCCACATCAGTCCATGTTTTTCCTTGTCAAAATATTCACATCCTGTGTCGTTTCTTACCTCATGATATCTATTTTTGCCTCTTTATCGATTATTTATCATTCCAATGTGACATGCAAACCTCTCCACAACTTGAATACCATAGATATTTCTTTGCATGTCTAAATGGGAGACTGTTTTATTAAAGTTTTCAATTCACATTTTACTCTAGCTACCAGCGTAGGCTTTACTCCTGTCTGCATATAACAAAGTCCCCCTAACTCACAGAACTTGGGTAATTTATCCAAAGATCTACTTTACTAATACTTAAGCCTATATTTGCTAAATAAGCACTCATCCTCTTTCTCATGCACTTAAAACAAAAAGGTAGTGCTCTATTGCTGCATGCTTCCCTTCATACCATTTGTGGTTAGTAAACCAACTTGGAATAGAATATGCAAATTAGTTTTCTTCAACACTGTTTCTCCTGATGTTATTTGTCCATGCACTTACATCTTTCAAACCTTTTCTACATTCAGCCACCATCTTCATCTTTCCTTCATTCTCATTAAGTTGGTTTGCCTTCATACCAGGTTCCTGTTTCAAATTTGATTAATCCATTCCTTTTTCTGCTGTAAGTCTTGTTGCAGAATTACTGTAAACTAGAGTCTTTCCTAATAATACCAGTACACATAGAGCAATTTCACATTCTCACACCAGGCCATATTGATATGCCAATTCACTTACCATGTTCAGGCAAGTTAACCTAATACCTATCGGCTATTCAGATGCCAGATCACATCTAATCCTAAAATTAATCCAAACAAGGAGCTAGCAAAATAAATTCAAAAACACAAAGAAAAATAGAGAAGAAACTTGGAGATGTAAACGGCTGCTGGTCCTCCTCTTTGGTACACTATAAAAGGTTTAATCTTTCCAGTCCTTGAAACTCCCTTTTATCTCGAAAAAGTCCATTGGTCTGCTCCATCTGTATTGTATTTGTAGAACATGGAGTGTGAATTAATTTATTCTTCACAACTTGGAAAAATGTACAGATAATATTGTACTGTACTGCTATTGGAATATTTTACCTTTTTGACAAGCTACTTTTTGCTAACCACATTTAGAAAAGCCACCTGACTTCATTTTTGATGAATGTATATTTATACATCTGACTACAAAACAAGATTCTTTGAACACCTTTAATTCATTTGTATTTTTTCTTGTGGATTTTTAAATTGCACATTGTTGATCTGCTATAACTGAGGTTCAGAAAAGCAGCAATAAATTCAGAATGTGGGAGCCATAGTTTCCAGTGGCATGCTAAAAAAAAAAAAAAATCACAATTTCTTTAGATGGTTGATTTATTGATCCCAATGGAAAATGAGCGTGCTACAGCAAATAGTGCACAAAATCCTTGAAGAATGCACTATACAGGTACATGAGATAGTAATATAAATAAATACTGTACCATTAACTTATTAATGTTGCAGAGAATATGTTGCCACATATAGGGCTATAGAGCTGATATTGGGTTACTAAAATTGTAGTATTAGGACGTTGTACCATGTCAGGTATTATGGATGTAATGTGAAGTCAAACAAAATGACAACTTTTATTGGCATACTAGCAGAATACCCGCGTAGAATTTCAAAATTAAACCTGCTTAACTTTTGTAAGTAAGCTGTAAGGAATAAGCCTGCCAAATTTCAGCCTTCTACCTACTCGGGAAGTTGGAGAATTAGTGATGAGTGAGTGAGGGCTTTGCCTTTTATTAGTGTAGATAGCAAAATACCCGCGCTTCGCAGCGGAGAACTAGTGTGTTAAAGAAGTAATGAAAAAGAAAAGGAAACATTTTGAAAATAACGTAACATGATTGACAATGTAATTGTTTTGTCATTGTCATGAGTGTTGCTGGCATATAT
>JANRMT010062792.1:78162550-78179547 GCA_026402145.1 Polypterus bichir lapradei
TGATCAGAAACATTTTGTGTGACAAACATGCAAAAGAATAAGAAATCAGGAAGGGGGCAAATAGTTTTTCACACCACTGTATAAAGTCATTCCTGATTATATAAAGTCAACATCGGAGTATATAAACTCATTCCTGATTATATAAAGTCAAAGTCAAAATATATTGATTGAAACGACTCTGAACTGAACTAAGTTAACAAAAACGTATTCAGAAAAATAAATTAAAAAAACACTGTTCGGTTAATGTTTTGAAAATGATGCATGTGCCCTGCCCAGGATTGGTTCCTGCCTTGCACCCAGTGTTGGCTGGGATTGGCTCCAGCAGACCCCCGTGACCCTGTGGTCTGAATTAACACTAGAATTACCAGAGCCTACGAAAAAACTCGTAATTCCGTCCCACCTTAAATCGCTTCTTAAATCCCTTCACACCTCTCCGCCAGCGTCCTTTGTCTTCTAAATGTGCTGATAAAGAGAAGCTAGGAGCAGCCGGCTATTCCATCCCCCCACCAATTTAGAACGTGCACAAACTTCTCCCAGCTCATACCTTGATTTGAGTATCTGGGAGTGAAGTGGAGTTTTAGAGTGGAAATAATAGATCGTTATTTGGAACACACGCATTTCATGTCTGTTCCGTTTCTACAGTAATCTGTGTAAACACATTGTTAAAACAGAAACGTTTTTTATATTCTAGTAGTAGATGACAAAATGTAGGCACAAACTATATAATGTATGAAGCATAAGTCCAAATATCAAAGAAATATTTTTAAAAAAAGTTCCAAATATAACACAACAATTGCGCTTTTATTCAAAAATATAACTGCAGAAACAAAAAGCCGCCTTAACATGCGACTTTGACACCTGTGTATCGTAACTGCCTCCGTGGTGCAATTGAATCAGTTCCCGCCTGGCAATCAAAAGGTCGCGAGTTCAATCCTGCCCCATTCCGTTTTGAGAAGTAAACTGCTCTTAGTCTTACTATTTTACAATAAAAGCATACATTTGATTTCAGTCTGTAACGGCCGGTGCAATTTATGATCCTTGTAAAGGTTAGCTTTTTTTTTTTTTTAATTCACTTTTTCAGCTCAGAGCGAAGTGAGGTGAATGGGAGGGGAGATGATGACGTGACTCCCCCACCCGCCTTAACTGTCAATCCCCCACAAACACAGTCGCTCGGAATTTGCATAAGCACAGCCCTTCACCTGCAATTTTAACTTAGTTACAAAGTGATCAAAACTCTCGTTTATATCCTGTGTCCTCTCATTAAACTTGTATCCCGCATTACCCGTGGGCATGACAAATGCCAGCGGCAGCCTGTCTATGAACTTAATTTAAACTTTAGGTTTACACCGTGCTTTGTTTCCGAAGTAGCAGCACTCATGAATATGGTTGTATATGTCACTTGCTCGCTTCTTATTGTTTCGCTGCCTTCTCAATTATATAATGCATGTTTTCTTCAGCGCTTTTTGGAGCTCTTCCTTGTTTTGTACGTACTTACGTACTGCGTTGACAGTCAGTTCACGTGATTACGTGGGAGGCGTGATGATGTCACACGAAACTCCGCCCCCCCACGGCTTTCGAGCTCAGCTCCATTACAGTATATGGAGAAAAATAGCTTCCAGTTATGACCATTACACGTAGAATTTCGAAATGAAACCTGCCCAACTTTTGTAAGTAAGCTGTAAGGTTTGAGCCTGCCAAATTTCAGCCTTCTACCTACAAGGGAAGTTGGAGAATTAGTGATGAGTCAGTGAGTGAGTCAGTGAGTGAGTGAGTGAGTGAGTCAGTGAGGGCTTTGCCTTTTATTAGTATAGATTAAAAAGATTACACTATGCAAGCTTTTGAGGCAACTCAGGCCCCTTCTTCAGGCATGTAATAAAACATTACATTACATATACGAATTCAAATAAACAATTTTTTCTTTTAGCATTTTGATAAAAATATAACCTTTTTTTAATTTAGTAAGTTTTGTATTTTGTAGTGTTACTCAGTGTTTGTTACTACTTTAATACATAGTGTAAAAAACCACAATGGCATTTTTACAGTGTTTAAACCCAAACTTTAACAGGTTAAGGTGCTAAAAAGTGGCCTGATGATTCATGTTGTCAGTGATTAAATGGTTTGTATCTTATATTTTGTGTGCTTTCTGTCAACATATTAAATATACTACCACTTTGAAGTTTCTGGTCACCATGGATGCTGGCCTTACAGGCAGACCTTCAAAGAAAAAGCCAGTACAAAGTGATGCAATCCAGTAGTCTACATATGATCGGCATAAAACATGCTAAAACACATTAAACGTAGCCATTGATCAAGCTTGATTTTTTTCCCCACACATTGTTACAATTTACATTTCTTTATTTGATTTTATCCAAAATATTCCTCCACTAAAAATCTTTATTTTATATACTTTATATACTATACTATATTTGGTATTTTCTCCTCATTTGCATAACAAGTCAGGTAGAGTTTTAATGCCTGTGTATGAATAATTGTTAATTGATTATTTCAATCAATGAGGGAGACATAGCTTCAGCATGTTCAGTAAACAAAGAGCCTTGATCATGACTTGATGCATGTGTTTCATTTTAAATTAATTTTTCTATATTCTACACGAACCCAATCTCCACAAAACTACAGTAACATTATGTAGTTGTAGCACTTTAACGCAATTTACAAATATTTTGTGAAAGGAATGTGCGTGTTTATCAGAGAACAATCAAGTTAATATTGCCTCACAAAGTTTGAAGTAAACCAGACTAAACATAGTCTATAGTTGGTTCTGTGGCTGAATGGAAGGATAAATAAATAAAAAAAAAACAAAAAAAAAAAACAGAAACACATGCCTCTGCTAGACAACACAGTGTGCTGGGTTTGCCTGTAACACCACTGAAGTTGAGTGCACGGAGTGTAAGCATATGGTCAAGTAGAAACTCACGATACTAACATAAACTGACTATCCTTTTCCCTTTACAAATGAATCAAAACAATATTACAATATAATACAAAACAAAATATGAAGCAAAACGATATTACAATATAATAAAACAATATTATTATTAATTTATGTAATGCATTTTATGTGAACAGCCAGCTGTAGCACATACCTATGTAAAATTGGGTGTTGGCAAAGGTAACCAGAAAGACTGTTTAAAAAGATTGTTATAATAACAGTAACAACATAAAAATCAGAAATATAGCAGTTATTTCCCATTGTGTTTAATTGGGAAAACAAGACCTTGTTTGCATACTTGGATGTTTAATAGTTGTAACATAAAAATGCAGTAAAACGGTGATCTTGAATGTAAAAGTGACTTTAACTATGCCATTATAAAACTGCAGAGCAGCGGGATTAGGAAAATCAGCCCTCAAGTGCTAGGCAAATGAATGTGTTCAAGAGGCAGAAGGCTGCCTGGTTTACTAACCATTGACTCCACAACGTAACAGCTGAGTGTGTATTAGCTTTGTAGGAGATATACAGAAAAGAACAGTGCTTCTAGAGTGTTACTATGTGGAAAGAAGCGTAAGGAACAAACAGTCAGCTTTTTGCTTACATTATCAGTTTTAGCATTGGATTAACTTTTTTTTTTTTTTTGGTCTGAATTATCCAAAGAGCCACATTTGACTTGACATCCCAAGTAGGTATACATAGTTTTATTCTACATAAAAATGCGTCCTTCTATAAATACGTAATTTATTTTCTTAAACATGAAAACCATCTAGTATGTTCACTTTGGCTTGCCAGGTTAGCACACAGCAGCCAATCTACTGCAAGGTTCTAAACTTGATAATTTTTTTTTTCATTAAAAGAAGGCCTGCCTTTCACTTCACTCTTGCATTGAAATCAGTGGAACAGGAGCAGATAGGGAAATCCCAATTAGAAGTATGCCCCATCAAATCTGCCTTACGACATAGTGAAGCAAGTACTTAGTGCAGTTTGAAAACATCAGGGGCACCTTTTGGGAACAGGTGGTTGCTTTTGCTGGCTGAATGAAAGGCAGAATTCATCACGTACATTTCATACTCCACTTTGATCCTTCACACACATCGGTATCCAAACTGGACTTAAATGTACAGCTTATAGGTGCATGTAATAATATTGCAGCAGTCAAAAAGCGTGCAGAAGAGAAAGGCTGGGAGAAGTAACATTACGGCCAGGAGCGTGTTACCCACAAGTTACCATCCATTTCAACATGTGCGTAAGGTAGCAGGTTAGTCATGTGAAATTTGCCATTTTGTGACAGAACAAAAAATTTTTAGCAGCAACAAAATATCAGTTATATTGAGAATATCTTTTATTTTAATATAAAGTGCTATATGCATGAAGTAATGTTGCTGTTCAGTATAGAATAACTTTTATGGTGAGCAACATAACAGTTGTAAGTGGTGCAATTAACTTACCCAATTAGGCTGTCTTTGGTTGCGGGTTAATTTGTTCAGTTGTTCTGGTTATTTATATTCCTTTTAATGAAAAAGTCAAAATGCGAGGATTATACAGAGATGCAGGGTATATGCAGGAAAATATGGTAAATACATTTTAATTTGTGACGTTTATGATTTAATATAATGAAAGTCAAGGTGTATTTTAGAAATTATAAATGGAATTTTATATCCTTTGCTTTTCATCGGAATTAAAGTACTTAAATGAATATTTTTTAATTTACCTCTTTGAATGTATGTGTCCAACCTATAAAATGAACACATCATGACTTTTTTAGTTTTCATTAATTTCAGACATCCTTATCAATGGTTGTGTTTTCTTTTTCTTTGTTTCTTTCCTTGAAGGAGTATATGCTGGGATAAAGTTTTTCATAATAGATTTTATCTTCAAAAGATGTTCCAAGCTTCGAGACAAGTATGATACACCTTACATTATCTGGATGAATTTGCCTACAGACCCACAGCTCAAAGAGAGGTCAAATGCAACAATGTCAAGACGGGTAACTAATGCAACTGTTTTGCATGTTCTTCTAACTTATTTAGTTGTGGTTTTCAACCGTTTCTATTTTCTTTTATATATACTGGTAAATGTTTAATTTGCAGTACTGTTATGCATGTGCTGTTATATTCTGGCAGTCTACAGACCATGCACTCCCAATTACATGGTACATAAGCTATCAGTGTATGTGATTAATCAGTCAAACAGTGGTCAGATATGAGTTCCAATGATAACCGTAAAATCAAAAAATTTATTTTTTGTGATAAAAAGGCATGTATGGTAAGAAATTAGCATTTCATACTAAATTTATATAATAGTGTTGGGAGCTCAACGTGAAAAAAAAAGCATGAAAACTTTTGCTCAAATTCTTCAATTACTGTGTTTATGCTTCACTTTCATTACGTTATTCATTCACAAGATCGTGTAGAAAGCTGTTAGATAAATCTTGAGCGTTCATGCTTCTATATACAGTATCACGTCCCCTTGAGTAACTTTCTGGCTGTTATAATTTGTCCCGCCAGTGGTAATGTCAGTATGCAACAATTGCAGAAAATATTGTCCCCTACCCCCAGGAATAAAAATAAGTGGTTCCTTAGTCATGAGGAACACATTAAATTAAATTTTACCTGTTTGGTTTTGTCTAGGATGTATGTTTCCCAGTCAATCAACTCTGGAGGCAATGAAGAGGAGTTAAAATAAAGGTGGCAGGCAAGATTAAGCCTCAAACAAAACAACATATATTATAGTGGGGTAATATATATATATATATATATATATATATATATATATATACATACACATACAGGGTGGGCCAATGTGTTCAATGTGCTGCCCATTGTGTTTGTGTTAACAAACAAAACCACTGCTATTGGTCTGACACTAACCCACATTGGATAGATCCCTCCAAGACTGTTGGAACAAAAAAATTGATGGTGTGGTATATGGGGTACAAAGATAGTGGGGCCATTCTTCATCAATGGAAACCTCAAGGCCACTGGATATGCGAAATTGCTACATGATGATGTGTTTCCCTCTTTATGCACTGCAGCTGGCACATTTCCTGAGTTTTTCCAGCAAGATGGTGCACCACCACGTTATGGGTGTCCGGTCCGAGCATTCCTAGATGAATAGTTTCCTGGAAAGTGTATTGGTCGTCGTGGGCCAGTTGAATGGCCCCCAAGGTCTCCCGATCTGACCCCCTTAGACTTTTATCTTTGGGGTCATCTGAAGGCAATTGTCTATGCTGTGAAGATACGAGATGTGCAGCACCTGAAACTACGGATACTGGAAGCCTGTGCTAGCATTTCTCCTGCGGTGTTGCTATCAGTGTGTGAAGAGTGGGAGAAGAGGGTTGCATTGACAATCCAACACAATGGGCAGCACATTGAACACATTTTATAAGTGGTCAGAAACTTGTAAATAACTCATGAAAGAATAAAGTTACGTTAAAACCAAGCACACCATTGTTTTTCTTGTGAAATTCCCAATAAGTTTGATGTGTCACATGACCCTCTTCCTATTGAAAAAACAAAAGTTGGATCCAAAATGGCCGACTTCAAAATGGCCACCATGGTCACGACCCATCTTGAAAAGTTTCCCTCCTCACATATACTAATGTGCCACAAACAGGAAGTTAATATCGCAAACCATTCCCATTTTATTAAGGTGTATCCATATAAATGTCCCACCCTGTATGTGTATGTATATATATATATAATATTTTTGCGCATGCCCTTGTCAATCAAATGCAGGAACCTCTGCAGTCTACTTGTGCCTTTACATTGTAGGAAGATAAGTAAATAACTCAAGGTAAATAACATTCGATCTGGCTTTTGTACAAGTAACATATAAATGTTTTTTATGTAAAGACCATCACAAAAAATGATCACAAACAGGAATTTGCACAATATGTTGGCGAGCTCTGTAAGTACTGCTTTTTCTTTGAAGAACAGGGGTGGGGCAGACTGATTGGCAGGATGACGCCTGATCTCTTGCTGCATCCAAACGGTGCCATCTTTTGCTTTTATGCCTTGTGCAGCTGCATTGTTCTTATGTGTGAGTGGACGTTTCTTGCGGGGAGGGCTTCTGTACTCTTTGTCCAATGCAGAACACTTATCCTTATCTGAGTTCACCTCCATTATAGCACGTCTTTATGTGAAAACAGCAGTGTCACATCGGGTGGGAGCGTGAACATGACTGGGAGAATAAAACTGAATAAAAAAAAAACAAAAAAAAAAACACTAACCTTTACAAGTACCATAAATTTACACCGGCTGTTACAGACTCAAATCAAATGTATGTTTTTATTCTATAATAGTAAGAATAGCTTACTTCTCAAAATGGAGCCATCCAGCATGGAACCGGCGGCCTTTTAATTATCAGTCAGCAGTTCTTACCTCTGCGCCGCCAAAGCATTCATATTAAAGTCGTGTCAATGTTGCACCCTAACACAAGTTCTTTTTCTGCAGTTATATGCTTGAATAAAAGCGCACTTGTTTTGTTATACTTGTACCTTTTGTGAAAGTGTTTATTTGATATTTGGACTTCAGGCTTCACACATTATAGCCTTTATGTCTACATTTTGTCAATTATTACTAAAACATGAAAAACGTTTCTGTTTTAGTGATGTGTTTACATAGATTGTTGTAGACACGGAACACACATGAAATGCATGTATTCTAAATAATTATTTTTATCCTATACAACTCTAGGCAACGCACACACAGGTAAACAGACTTGAGCTGAGAGAACTTTCTGCGTTGATGGGGGGATGGGATAGCAGGCTACTTGTGCTTATTGACACATTTACAACACAAAAGACGCTGACAGAGAAAGAGAAAAGAGTTTTAAGTTGGGCCGGTAATTGGTAATTCTAGTGTTAAGGCACTTTCACGGTTCAAGGTTTATTTAGATATGTTTACACAAGAAAACATGAAGTTTGCCTTCTCAGTTGAATCCAATAATAAGACAGAAAGAAATGAAACGAAACAAATAGAGACAAGACCAGGTCTGATAGTGCATATTTACGCAAAAATGGTTACAGGATACATATCAAAGTTTAATAATTTTCTCAGATATTCCTTATTAAAAATCTGTATGGCACTAGGAAGAAAGGAATACTCTGGAGCGATTTGTGTGAGTTTTTAAATCAACTCCTCTTCTTCTTGATTTACTGAAGTTAAATTCTACATATAAAGGTCTGTCATCAGTTGAGATGATTTCCAGTTTCTTTAGCTTTTTCCTCTGACACACACTTGCCAGATCATTTACATCAGTCCCCAATAACTGTAGCTGCATGCTTAGTAATCTGCTGGAGCCTTTTTAAATTTTGGTTTGTCAGACCACTAAACCAGGCAATGAAGCTGAATGTGATAGCAGACTGGATTATACTGCGATAAAAGGACAACATAAGTTCCTTTTCTACTTTAAATAGATTGAGTTTATGGAGGAGAAATAAGAGCTGATTGCATTTAGAGAATATTTTTTGTATTTCCAGTCCGGTTAAGATTATCTAAGTTTGTTCCTAAATATTTATATTCATTCACTATTTATACCTCCTTCCTCAAAACAACAATGGGTGAACATACAGATTTCTGTCTCTTAAAATCATTTATCATTTCTTTGGTCTTTTTTTACATTCAGAGTGTGAGAGTTTTTATTACACCAGTTTACCATACAGTCCACTTGATTTAGATAGTGGCTTTCATCCTCCCCAGATATGCGTCCTATGAGCATAGTGTCATCTGCATATTTGATAATGGAGCAGTAGTCATTATTCTGTCTCCGGTCACTTGCGTACATAGTAAATAGTAATGGTGATAAGACACACCCCTTCAGACTTCCTGTGTTTGAATTAATGACTTTTGAAAAAGCATCCTATACCTTTAATGATTTTAAAGAAAGTGCTGAATCCATAATGTGATAAATGGATTTACATTCATACTATTCAGTTTCCCAATCAGTATGTGTGGCTGTATGGTATTGAATGCTGAAGAAAAATCCAAAAATAGCGGTCTGACATATGAACCAGGCTGATCAAAAATAGTGTAGAATTGATGTAAGATAAGCAGAGCATCTTCAACATTTCTGTTTACACACTAAGCAAATTGGTGGTTATCTTGAAAAGCCTTTGTCTCTGTCATTAAAATGATTTTCACCAAATGTTCAAAGCATTCCTTTGGAATAGACGTGAGTGCCACTGGTCTGTAGTCATTCAGACAGCTTGGCCTGGAAACTTTAGAAATAGGGGTAATGATTGATTGTTGCACAGCTTAGGTACAATACCACAGGTCAGAGACCAGTGAAAAAACAAATGAAAAACTGGAGAGAGCCACTTAAAAGCAGAACTTTAAGAGCCAACCTGAGATGCTTTCTGGCCCTACTGTCCTGTTTGTTTTTGCCCGCCTCAAGCCTTTCTCCACTTCAAATAAACTGACCCCTATCACAGTAGAACTCCTGGGGCCTCCTGTATAAACGGTGCGTACATACAAAAATGTTATGTGCGGACGTTTCCATGATCACATCGTGATGTTTAAAACCTAAACATGGCATAAAGCCACGCACATTTCCACGGTAGCTCATATCTTGGCATACGCAAGCTCTCCACTTGGTTTAGCAAACTGGCGGCACCCAGCGTCAAAGCAGTGCTACTGTTCCTGTGTGGTTACCCTTTCTTTTTTAGATCCACATCCCTGACGCGGCTTACGCATACACTGAAACTTACTGAATATTGTTTATTAGTTTAAGGCATCTGATTGTAATTAACTTGTAACAATATAATGGTCCGGGAAATAGCCAAAGTATTCTAAATACCATAGCTGCTTTAGCGTTGTTACTCTCACTGCACCTTCTTCTTCTTTCAGCTGCTCCCATTAGGGGTTGCCACAGCAGATCATCTTTTTCCATATTACTCTCACTGCACCACTCAGAGTATTTATATCACTGTATCTGAGTGGGGAATCACAGCTCAGCAGCTGATTGGAAAGAGAATTATCGGGATACAGCATCAAGCACACGCTACCTCAGCCATGCTGCCTATTGAACTGCATACGGCAAACGCTTCAGAGCCTTTCCTCGCGGTTCAGAAACAGTTTTATCCCAAGAACTATAAACACACTCAATCAGTCCATCAAGTGCTCCTTGTAGAACTGTTTGTACTTGTAAGTACAATCACCTCACTGTAAACTTGCGATACAGTTATAATATTGCACAACCTGAGCCACTTTATAAAGCACTTATTTACATATGATGACAACATCATTTTTAAGATGAAATGCAGCAAAATATGTTTATTATATTATACAGATAAAACTTTAACTTAATTAACATAATCTACAGGTATATTGTTAATAAATAAACGTGAGGACACGGAGTTGCAGCGCTTGCGAGCAACTGGTGCTCCATTCACGGATTGTTAATGCCTCGCACTGTATTCTTCTAAACATGTACTACGAAGATATTTCAGTGTTCCTTAAAAGTTTTAAAGAATCAGCGTTCTAAGCTCACAGATGGCTTAAAGTCTCTTGCAGAGCTGATTGTATGGCGATTGGGTATTTGGAGAAAGAAAAGGAAGGACAGGAATTGGAGGTTAGTATATTTGAAAGAGACAGTGCTGTTGCAATAAATTATTTCTTTGAAGGTCACACGCGGCGCAGCAAGCATCTTGCATGAGGCAGGAACAATCACTGCACCACTGTGTTCCCATGTTTAATAACATGCTTTAACTCCTATCATCATGAAAATTATATCACGTATACATCTCAGTATTTTATTCAGAGAGCAGTAATATTACGAATGTAATGGATTCTGTGTCCTGTCGGAGGAAGAGAAAGCCCAGAAGCACGTAGTGATTCACACACATAGAAGATCAAATACAAAACAAAGCATTTAATGTGCTACTTTTAGTTACGATGGGATCTGAGAAACTAGTAAATTAAACGATTTTAAGATGAAGTTTATGATGATCTACTTTTAATAACAAAATAAACTACGTGATTAAAGTGGAAATTTCAAGATTAAAGTTGACATTTCGTGCTTTTTTCCCCCGCTGTGTACCTATTTTTTTTTCTCTGTACCCTAATAAGCTTTCATATGACACTCAGACGGTGGGCTACGACTCGCCTTTTCATGGCAACTTTGATATCTGACAACTTCTTTTTTTTATTTCGGGCACTGTGCGACTTTGTGAACTTAAGCTTTCGAGTTTCTCCGACACTCTTGTCACTGTTTAGACCAACGTATAGTACATTTTTCCTTGCTTCCACTTGGTATTCACTGAAATTCTTCTATTCCCCCCCGTGCTTTTGCCGTTGCTTTTTCATAGAACGCTGAGCTTAAGGGCAATTTATATTGAATTGCATATTAAAAGAGGCGTAATTCTGTGAGGAGACGGGCAGGACAGAAGGCGCATGCACGTGTGTTGCTTTTCACGCTGACCGGGATTTATGGAGCGGAAGAACATGGAAGTTGGCGAACGCCCAGATTTATGCATCTGGATTTTTTTGTGTGTAACCACATTTCCGCTTTTGTGCTTACGTCATGTTATAGTGTGAATTCTTTGCATGCCGTTATGCATAAGACCCCTGGTGTTTTTATAAAGCATCTCCTTTACCCCTGCATTTTGGGTGCTGAAATCGCTTGTTTCAAATCTGATAAAAACGTTATGGTCTTTGTCAACTGAAAAGTTCACACTCTTTTTAGAATCTAGCACTGTTGATTGTTTTAGGGCTTTCCAAACCTGCTTTAGATTGTTATCATTAAACCACCTCTTTTTTTTTTGTTTAATTGACCTGTTAATACTTTTCAGTGTTTTTCTTCTTATTTTCTTATTCTTCTTATATCAAGAAAATCTTATTTTGTTGATGATCATGTTGTTTTTCCAATAGTAATGCTTTAACATCTTTAATGATCCATGGCTTACTGTTGGGGTGCACCTTGACAGTTTTTTTCTTAACACTAGAACCCCCAGGAGCTTACGAAAAAAGTCCACCTCTCTTCACACCTCTTCATTACTGTCTTTGTTTTGCAAATGTGTCAATCAGCAGAGGCAGCAAACAGCCTGCTATCCTATCCCCCATCAACACTGCTTACAGTATATCAGACGCTGAATTCTCAGAGATGAAGTCTGTTTATTGTGGGGTGAAGTGCCTTGAATTGTATTGGGTAAATATATCATTATTTGGAATACATACATTTCCATTTCATATGTGTTAAATGTCTGCAATGATCTGGTTAAATGTTGGATGACAGGAAATACGAGGCAAGAAATACTAAACACATAACTAAAACAGAATCTCTTTTGTGTTATAGTAATATTGACAAAATGCTGACGTGAAGTGTATGTGTGAAAACTGAAGTCCAAATATCAAAAAAATACTTTCACAAAAGTGCACTTTTATTCAAGAATATAACGAAAGATAAATAAATCATTCAATTTACATATTACTGTCAATGAGTAAAAACCCAAGCCCAAATATCAACTGACACAAAGCCAAAACATCTGCTTGAATGGTGCAGAAGCAAGAACTGCTGCCTCGTATTCAAGAGGTTGCAGGTTTGAGCCGGGGTTCTCCCTGTTTTGAGTAGTAATCTGCTATTATTATTACTATTAAATAATAAAAACATACTGTATATTTGATTTGAGTCTGTAACACCCGGTGTAAATTTTTGCTACCTGTAAAAGTTTTTTTTTGTGTTTGTTCTGTTTTATTCTCTCAATACAATGAACTTGCCTCTCACTCACTGAGTTTATGGTGTTCAGCTCCGTTTTTTTCACAAGAGCAGCAATGACCACAGTTAGTGCTGTGGTGGTTGCCTGGTCAGAACTATTTATTGCACTAGCAGTCAAAGATATGAAGTCCTGTGACCACTATCAGACTATCATTTGGTATTGCGCTTTGACAACAAAGACAACCATGCAGAATGTGTGAAAAACTACAGATTTGCTGCAATCTCGGATATCTGGCAACATTTTGTTGAGAACTGTTTTGAGTTAAACCCAGGGCAACATATTACTGTTGATAAGCAACTGTTCCCAACCAAGATCTGTTGTTCTTTTCTTGCAATATATCTCAACCAAGCCTGACAATTTTGGCATACATTTTTGGATTGCGATTTGGAGACAAAGTACATGTGCAATGCCACTTTTTATTTCGGAAAAACTCCCAGTAGTCCCACGGGGGAAAGACTTTCAGAGACTGTGGGGATAAAGCCTTTTCTGGATAAAGGCAGAACCATAACAACAGACAACTTCTTCACATTGTTTTCTCTGGCTAATAGACTGCTGCACCACAACACAACTCTACTTGGCACCATAAATAAAGTGAGACAGGAACTTTCACCTACAGCTAAAGTCACTTTAGTACACAAACAGTTCTCCATGCTATAGTGTTTAGATCTGGCAGTGCAATGCTGACGGTGTATACGCACAAAAAGAAGTCAGTCTGCATTCTCAGTATCAAGCACCATAACACAGAGATTGGGCATTTAACAATTTTAACAATTGTTAAATAATAACTCATGTTCAAATGACATAGCGTTTTCAAATACAGTGGAACCACGGATTACGAGTAACTTGGTTTACGAGTGTTTTGCAAGACGAGCAAAATTTTTTAATAAATTTTGACTTGATAAACGAGCGATGTCTTGCAATATGAGTAGTATGGATACACTTTGTCTGCTGAGCGTCGTGATCACAACTGAGCTGATGGTTCTCTCGCGCGCGTCTCTCTCTCTCTCTCTCTCTCTCTCTCTCTCTTCTCTTGAGGGCAATCGTCTACTATTCTCCGTCTGAGTCTGTGTGCGTCACTCATATAGTCAACATCCGTACGAGCGTATACTGTTTACTACAGCATTGTGACTGTGTGTGTGTGTGCGCACACGCATGTGTGTACTGTGAAGTGTGAGTCCCCATCTTGCGCCCCAAAACACAAAGCTGAGTCTCAGTACTTTAACAACACCAGCTTTATTCAGCTTGAAACAGCAACAGCGCTGTTATTTATTGTAGCGGGATATTTATAATGTTCCTTGTATCACCCATCGACGGCAGGCGCTTATAGCATGTCTGCAATCTTTTTGGATGCGCTTATACGACGAACTGCTACAGCGCTGTGAGACTGCGATTGCTTTGGGACACTCTTCCGCGTGTCGTCCCGTTGGGTGGAATCCCACATGAGTTTAGAAACTCACTCACACCAGCCATGATTCTTTTTAAAGGTAAAGTGCAGGTTAATTTATGTATTTTTACTTTATATTTTGTATTAATCATTTTTATATGAATAGTTTTGGGTTGTGGAACGAATCATCTGAGTTTCCATTATTTCTTATGGGGAAATTCACTTTGATATACGAGTGCTTTGGACTTCGAGCACATTTCCGGAACGAATTATGCTCGCAAACCGAGGTTCCACTGTATTGACATTTTCATCTATGGATGTCTGTGCGTGTGCGAGAGAGTAGAGACAGATTTGATGTCATTCAGGTGGTTACTGGAATATAAAATACTTTTGCAAAGGTATAATGAAACAAGCGTGCTTTTATTCAAGAATAAAACTGAATAACAAAAAATTCAAGTGACAACAAGATACTAAGAAGACATGATTCCACATTGTTTGTGTGTCTGCTTCTGTCCCTTCAAAGATATCTCTTACAGTTAGGAAAAATTAACATTGAGTATTACAGACTCTAATGAAATTTATGTTTTTATTGCATAATAGTAATAATAATAATAGCAGCTCACTACTCAAAATGGAGAGAGCCCGGGTTCGAATCCCCCACCTCTTGATTACAAGGCAACAGTTCTTACCTCCGTACCAGCCAGGCAGATATGTCGCATCTCTGTCGATTAATATTTTACTCATTGACAGCAACATGTAAATTGAATGATCTTGCCTCGCATTACTGTCATCCTTAATTTACCCGCATTGTTGTAGACACAGAACACACATGAAATGTGTGTATTCCAAATAACGATATATTATTTATCCTATACAATTCTTGACCCCTCACATCCAGATAAACAGACTTGAGCTGGGACAACTTCAGCAGCCTAGGTGGGGGATTGGAAAGCAGGCTGCTTGTGCTGATTGACACATTTGCAGAACAGACGCTGATGAAGAGGTGCAAAGGAATTTAAGGTGGCCTGGCATTATGACTTGTTTCATAGGCTTCAGGGATTCTAGTGTTAATGATCAAAGATTCACAGAATGTCTTACATTCACCTACAGTGAAAGTAGCCTGACTGTGAGGTTATAGGCATATCCCAGTTAGTACAGGAGAAGCATTCCTGTAGTTCCTCTACACTGTCCTTGCACCAGTTTTGTGTTTTTCTATGGTTGTTTTTTCTTATTTCAGTTTCAGTTTGTACTTCGGTAGTAGGTGAATAGTGACATGGTCAGACGCACCCAGGGCGGTTCTAGGAATCCGATATGTAGGCGCCAGGGATATTTCCATAACACTTGCGTAATATGCCTTGTCTGTTCTCTTAATGTATGCTCTGACCACGGTGAGTGATGTCTCGGTTAGGGAGACATTTTATTGTCAACTCTGCTTGGTCGTGGTTGAGTGCCCGCAAGGTGACACTCCTCTGGTCATGGGAAACTGCAGTGCAATCAATGACACTGACAGGGCTGGCTGTGAGGATTGTGTCGGTCTCCATGGGTCTGGCAACCATGGTGAACGTGGGTCCATTTTGCTTGACTTTGCAAAAGGTCAGGGGTTGTGGACCATTGGATCCTGGTTTCAGCACCCTGAGCCTCATCGTTGGACTTGGTATTAATACTGGTGGTGCAATAAAGAAGATCAATCACATCATAGGCTAACTCCAGAGGCACCTACAGAACTGCAGGGTCTACAGAAGTGCCCAGTTTGTGAATTTTGACCACAGACTTGTTGCTACTGTGAAAATCCAGCTTTTGTTAGCATTTGTTAGAGGAATCTGTGAGCCAGACCATCTATGGTCTAGTGCAGTGTTTTTCAACCGGGGTTCTGCCGAAAAAGTCCTGAATCTCTGGAAAATGCTGGGACAAAATCCAACATTGTGGTTTTATGTGGTTATTACTCATTCTTTAGTCCTTTAGTCAGTTGCTGTTTCTCTGTTAGTCTGTGTCGCTACCTCATTCTCATCTGCCTGACAGGCCGGTTAACTGCCTGCTCCTCTATTCTTCCCCTCTCTCACTCCCAAAGTTAAATGATGGCCAGAGTACAAGGACGGTGTGCTTTCACTAGCTATAGGTGGCGGTTGTGCGGGGACAGCAGTTTGCGTGGTGTAATAGCAGTTAGGCTTGTCGTTTGCATTAATTTTTGTAAATTATTGTTTTGATTTCGAACATGGACTGATTTGTTAAGAAGCATAAATTAGAAGACGCAGCAGCACACGACGATACTCAGGTTCCAGAGCAGTTGATTGAAGCTGCAGCTGCTACCGTTAGCACTGCAACCACTCAGCTGCAGTTGCCGAAAAATGCCGCCGGCAGTCCGCAACTCAAAGTTTGCCAGTACAGTGACAAATACTTAGCTCTGGGATTCACTTGGATGGGAGACCCTGACTGCCCTTCACCACTGTATATTGGCGCCAGCTAAACTTAACCGGCATTTAACAAGTAGACATCTGGAGGTATCAGACAAAAACGCACAGTACTTTCAGAGGACATTGGCCTTGAATAAGAAGCAAACAGCTGCGTTTGAGAAAAAGTTCAAGATAAGTAAGAAAGCTTAAGAAGCAAGTTATGCTGTGGCGGAAATTGTTGCTAAGAAAATTAAATTGCATAACGTCGCTGAAACGGTAATTTTACCTGCATGCCAAGAAATGGTGAGGATTATGTTTGGGGAGGATGCCGTATCAGGAATTAATAAGATTCCGCTTTCAGACAATGCGATAAGTAGGCGTATTGCTGACATGTCCAGCGATATTGAGCGTAATGTTCTCGAAAAAATGAAAAGTCGTGGGTTCTTTGCAATTCAGGTCGACGAGAACACAGACATTAGCTGTAAAGCACAGCTGCATACCTGTATATATATCTCTATCTATCTCCCCCTCTCTCTCTCTCTCTCTCTCTCTCTCTCT
>JANRMT010062792.1:78190761-78205610 GCA_026402145.1 Polypterus bichir lapradei
CGTGTTTGTCAATCGTTGTAAAGATGACAGGTTTCATTCATCGATTCGTTTCTTACTGCATCAATAAACAGCTCGTCTTCTTCTTTATCTGAGACCTGACACACTGCATGTACGGGTTTTTTTTTTTAACACTGTCTTCCTTTAGTGGGACATTCACTTTTTCCACCGTGTGCTTTGTTTCTGCAGTAGCTGCAGTTATGAATAATATGCTTGTATGTATCAGACGCTTCATATTTTTTTGCTGCCTTTTCAATTGTGTAATTCGGTTTTTGTTCAGCGCTCTTTGGAACTGTTGCTTTTTGTCTGTGCACTGCATCAGTTCACGTGAGCCGCTCGGTGTACATGCATCGAAGTTTCCCAGCTGTGCTGGTGCCATGCCGTGCTATGTCCATGGCTGTATCTAATGTTACCTAAGTCCCGGCACTTAAAACTTTCTCTCGCAGTTTCGCTGAGTTTGTGCCAAACACCACCCTGACCATCTCATCTTCCTCTGCATAAGCACAGTCCTTCACCCGTGAATATTTACCCGTGGCAGTGTTTCTATTGGATTGCCGCTGACGGACGGCCTTATATGGGCAGGCACTAAATTACAAACGCTAGCGGCAGCCTGTCTATGAACTTAATTTAAAGTTTAGGTTTACATCGTGCTTTGTTTCCAAAGTAGCAGAACTCATGAATATGGTTGTATATGTCACTCGCTCGCTTCTTATTGTTTCGCTGCCTTCTCAATTCTATAATGCATGTTTTCTTCAGCGCTTTTTGGGCCTCTTCCTGGTTTTCTACCTACTGCGTGATTACGTGGGAGGCGTGATGATGTCACTCGAAACTCCGCCCCCACGGGTTTCACGCTCATCTCCATTACAGTAAATGGAGAAAAACAGCTTCCAGTTATGACCATTACGCGCAGAATTTCAAAATGAAACCTGCCCAACTTTTGTAAGGAAGCTGTAAGGAATAAGCCTGCCAAATTTCAGCCTTCTACCTACACGGGAAGTTGGAGAATTAGTGATGAGTCAGTCAGTCAGTGGTGTTCTAAGCTAGCATATTTGGCTGACATATTTCACGAATTTGAACTTCTTGAACAGTGGCATGCAAGGCAGGAACGAAAACATCTTGACGTCAACGGACAAAATAAATGCTTTACAGAAAAAATTGGCAATTTGGAAGAAACGCGCAAGTGCAGGGAATGTGGAAACGTTTCCTAGTGTTGTTGACAGAATCAGGACATTTTGCTATTGATTTTGAATCACTTGGACACACTGTTGGCAGGTCTCAGCAAATATTTTCTGTCAATATCCATGGACCAGTACGACTGGGTTCGAAGCCCATTCGTCGAATTTGAACCGTCCGAAGGACAGTTCATCTTGTCAGAAGAGGAACAGCTTGCTAGTGTTGCAAGTGACAGAACACTGAGGCTAAAGCACTCAGAGTTACACCTGGATGCATTCTAGATGCTGGTTGAAAAGGAGTACCCATCAATTGCTCAGAGTTCTGCGACTGTGGGTGCAATTTTCAACTTCTTACTTGTGCGAGTTTGGATTTTCAGCCTTAACCACAATTAAACACAAGAAGCGGGAACGACTGTTGTCAGTCGAAGAAGAACTTCGTGTGTGTCTGTCTAAAACATGACCCAGAATTCAACTTAGCAGCAAAAATCAACAAGCACAAATTTCTCATTGAACTTTTGACTACTTCGATATAATAGTAACTATATTAAAAGCATCATCTTAAATTTCTACTATAGATAATTGCAGATTTTAACTTTTATGTAACTTTTTAAAAAAAATTGTTTGTTAGTAATGCTTGGTGAACTGTGAATAGGCCGAACATGAATTTTGAAAATAGTATGATTAAACATAAAAGCTACGTTTTCCTCTCATCTGGTTTATTATATGATATAGGACATACTGGTGGATAATTGCACAGGGTTCCACTCCAGAGAAAAGGTTGAAAAACACTGGTCTAGTGACCCACATTCTGCTTACAGATGAGTGAAAGCATCGCACACATCCAAATCTGTTCCTTGGAGAGTCGCATTCAGAGCGGGTGATTGATAGGTCCTTACAGATGACGATGCAGTTGTGACTTGCTGGGCTAGCTACTTTGAGCAGCTGTTTAAAGCTGATCCTCCAGCTAAGACATTGGACATCTCTGGGTCCATGGTTATTGAGGCTGATCCTCCACTAAGTTGTGAACCACCCAAACTCACTAAGATTGCACAGGTACTGAACCAGTTGAGGGTAGGGAAGACTGCAGGGATCTGTGGTATCTTGGGTAATCTTCTCCAGCCTGGTGGTAAGGCTGTCCTCCTTGGCATTGCAAGCCGTCTTAGCTTCCATTTGGGAGATGGGTGTCATCCCAACTGACTGGAAAACAGGATTTATTGTACCTATCTGGAAAGGTAAGGGTGATCACCTGGATTGTCACAACTACAGGGGAATAACACTGCTCTCGGTGCCTGATAAGGTCCTTGCTAGGGTCATCCTCAATAGGATCTATTATCACTTGCTCACCTATCAGCAAACAGAGCAGTCTGGTTTTACGCCTAAGAGGTCTACCATCAACCGCATCCTGGCACTGAGAGTTCTCATCAAGTGTAAACATGAATATCGGCAGAATTTCTTTGCAGTCTTTATCAACTTTCATAAAGGGTTTGGCTCAGTTGATCCAGCTGACCTGTGGGACATCCTGTGACTTTATGGGATCTCCCCCCAACCCCCCGAAGTTGCTAGATATCATGGTCAGCATGTACGCTGGTACTTGTGAGTGCTGTGCAGAGTGTAGGCAGAACCTGCACGTTTTTCCCAGTTGATTTTTGGTTTCGTCAGGGGTGTATTCTTGCTCCTTCTCTGTTCATTGCTTGCATGGACCAGGTGTTGGGCAGGGTCATGGGATCCAGTGGCTGTGGGGCATCTATTGGTGTAGAAAGAGTCACTGAACTTGACTTTGCCAGCGGTGCAAGGCAGCAGCAAACCCAGCCAGGGTGCTGGTCCAATGCAGGGTGAACACTATACTAAGACCAACTTAGCATTGGCAACCCATCTAACCTATAGGTCTATGTACTTTGAGAGGAAACCAAACCACCCAGAGGAACATGAGATTCCATGTCAGAAGCACCCATAATGTAAATGCCACTCTCCTTGTTCTCAGGCAGTTGTGCTACCACTGCGCCGTTGTTTCCCGCCCCTGTCCCCCTAATTTTATTCAGACATATTCATGTGCTGGTGGCTGTACAGTAGTTGAAGTACATTGCAAAATATGTGACCATAAAATATTAAATGTGTATTGAAAGGCGTTTCTGTCTATTTCTTTGTGGTAACGTTTTATTTTTCCTTAATTGTGTTAATTGACAAACATTTCTATCAAAACTAATAGCTTTTAAAATTAGTGCTGCAGCCCTGGCAATGTTGACATTGCTAAAAACATAAATTCCAATTTTAAAGACTGTGTTTAAATTGCCTAATTTTTAATTAAACCTACAATTAACTGAAAATGTTTTTATTTGTTACATATAAAAAAGCTATCAGGTTGTATGCAAAAGAACAAAAGGAAAAAAGGGGGTAAAAATGGGGCTTAAAAGGACAAACAGCGTCTGAACATGAACCTCCATACTCAGCTGTGGTTCAGTTCCATAGATCTGTATCACTGTGCTCCTGCTTGACATTCAACTCCCTGTCCTTCCAAATCAAAGTCTTTGAATGGTCATATTGGCTCCAAGGTCACAGCTATCTGTTGCTTCCATACCTCACACCAAGACTGATACATTTTGGTGAAAGCGATCGTTCCAAGTGAGTACTCTCTTTCTCACAAGCCCCATCCCTGACAACGCCCACACAAACTGGCTGGTTAGTGTGTCCGTATTTCTCTGTGTGTGTGTGTATGTGTTTGTATGTGTGTGTTTATGTATGTATGTATCTCTCTCGCTCTCTCTGTGTGTCTCTCTCTCTCTCTCTCTCTGTGTCTCTGTCTCTATGGTCTGGTCTGCCAGTGTTGTAAGGTTTTTAGTTTTGGTGATCTTGTTTTTTGTACCATCATTTATAGAAATTGGAAGATTAAGGCAGAATAATATACTAGATACATTTTAACAATTATTAATAATAAAACACATATCTAAATTTCTTTTTAGTATCTATACTAATAAAAGGCAAAGCCCTCACTGACTGACTGACTGACTGACTCACTCATCACTAATTCTCCAACTTCCCGTGTAGGTAGAAGGCTGAAATTTGGCAGGCTTATTCCTTACAGCTTACTTACAAAAGTTAAGCAGGTTTCGTTTCGAAATTCTACGCATAACGGTCATAACGGTCAACAACGTCCGACATTTTGAACTTTCTTATTTATGGCCCCATCTTCACGAAATTTGGTAGGCGGCTTCCCTGCGCTAACCGAAACCGATGTACATACTTATTTCAGTGGTATGATGCCACTGTCGGCCACCATATTGAAGTTTCCAATGGTCTTTGTTACTTATGGGCCCATCTTCAAGAAATTTGGTATGCGGGTTCCCAACGCTAACTGAATCCTACTTACGTACATATATACGTCCATAGCCTGCAGCTAGGTCACCGTGTAAGGCGGCGTTGGGTCTCCCATCCCAACGCCTCCCACGTTGTTGGCTGCCTGCCTGTATAAGGCCGTCCGTTGCTCCAGTCTCTACATTCCCTTCCTTGCTTCGCCACGGGATTCACCTCTCCCTGCTGATAACCACAGCCTTTTTATTCAATCCACGGCTTCTCCGCTGTTTTATTGTTTGTTTATTACGATTATAGTTATTGTGTAGGTATTTTAGACTTCCTTTACATTGTTCAGGTACCCATTTCATTTATCGTTCCAACCATACCCCTATTAACATGTCTATCGAGGTGATCACCATCGATCAAAGAACTGTCACTTACCGAGTAGTTTCCATGCCCGGAAATGGCACCTGCTTTTTCCATTCTCTTTGTTACATATTGCACGGCCATGTCAGGCTCACTCTTGATATCCGGAGGAACATTGTATCTTATGTATTGAAAGACTGGGATAGGTTCAAGGTGTAGACTGATGACGGTACAGGAGATAATTATACTACACAGGAGCACTATAAGAGTGGAATGCTTAAGCCCTTCACCTATGGTTCTGCATGTGAGTTGACGGCTGCCGCTGAATTGTTCGGTTGTCGCTTTCAAGTGTACCGAAATGGCCAAATATTTTACACCTTTGGACAACCGCCAATGGCTCTTAAACATCTTAGATTCACAGGTGACGATTTCAGTAGTGGACACTTTGATGTTTATTAATGTTTAAACTCTCAAAAGCTGGTTGTGAAGTTATCGATGAAACCGGTTGTATGCTTACAACGCTTGACATATGCCGAATGTCACTTCAACACAAGTCCTGCAAATACTGTCGTAATTGAAACAAACCATGAAACTCAAACCGATTATGACAGCAGCAATCCAAGCTGTGAGATTTGAAACAAGATTACTTTTCACATGGCCAACTGTACGTTGCATGCTCAAGAGTAAGCTCAGCACACAGCTTGGTCATATTACGACCGGAGGGCCGAAATGACAATGTGGTATACAAAGAGATCCTTAACAAATAATTATTGGTATATTTTCCCTCAGTTTAAAAATGTTTAATTTTTTTATTAATAAAAATTTTAAGGCAGTACTTCGCAGCTGCAAAGCGCGGTTATTTTGCTAGTTAATATTAATCAACAGTAGAAAGCTGTTGTTTCAGATAGCTGTCAATGTTTGGTAATTTTCATCTTTCCCTTAAAAATAAATATAGGACTAGGCTGAAGTTAGAAACAGAAGTGTGCTGAAAATGATCAGAGTTGGAGCCTGACATTCACAATATTGACCTATAAGACATAAAGACACTCAGCCTTCACAATTTGTGTTATTTTCCCCTTTTTTTAACCTGTAGTTATTTATAACTTTTGACTTATTTTTCTGCTTCTTTTGATCTGATTATTTGTAAGTTTTGTCAGTTAAAATATGGAAACATTAAGCTTTTTAATCTTTATTCCTTATCAAATCATACTACTGTTCTTACATTAAAAAAATTACAATACAATGCATTTTTGTATAGCCCAAAATTACACAAGGAGTGCCACAATGGGCTTTAACAGGCCCTGCCTTTCTAAGAAGACAAGAAAAAAACTCCCAAAAAAAACCCATGTAGGGAAAAAAATGGAAGAAACCTTGGGAAAGGCAGTTGTTCAAAGAGAGACCCTTTTCCAGGTAGGATGTGTGTGCAGGGGGTGTTTTTTTTTTTTTTTTTTTTTTTTTTTTTTTTTTTTTTTTTTTTTTTTAAATAAGAGGGGTTTGATACAATACATAGAACAGAGCACAAGTGATCCTCAATACAATAAAATAGTGTAATAGAAATATTACAAGTACAGAGCAGATCAGAGCCAGTGATATCACATAATAATGTATGATTTGGATTTGTTCAGAGTCCTGGAGACCTCAGCCATCAACCTGCCTCCCCCTATTGACCAACCACAGCTGAGTCAGCTATTTGTTATTTTTAGAATAGTAGTTTGAGCAAGCTTTAAATAGAGGCTTTTTATATTTTTTAACACTCTCTTTCCATGCAATTTGAAAGACTTGCAACTTTGTTGTTGTTGTCCATCTGCGCTCCAGTTTAGTTTTTGACACTCTAATTTAAGAGCTCGAGTGCTCTCATGAAACCAGGGAAAGTTTCTAAGTGCTTTGATCACATTTGTTGTAAGGGTAATCACTACATCCAGAGCATCCCTCAAGGACACATTATAATTTGATATTTGTTGATCTACATTGTTTTCCACGTTAACATTTGATGTTAACTGATCTATATGGTTTTATACAAATTACACTTGGCTTACTCGAAGTATCTATATATTTTGAAGCAGAATTACAATCTAGATGTCACACTGTCTTTGTTTTAATCTGTGAGTGTATTGGTAAGGGCAGAACCAAATCAAACATAATCAAGTAATGATTGGAAATAACTTTATTTAATGGAGTAATATTTAAATTTTGAATTTCAGCTTTGTAAGTTATAATTAAATCTAATGTGTGGTTATGATTATGAGTTGGACCTTTGACAATCTGACAAAATCCTACTGAATTTAGCAAATAAATAAGTAAAACATTTGCTAAAAGTGTCAGTTTCTGCATCACTGTGTACATTAAAATCTCCCATCAACAGTACCTGATCATAATTTATAGCCAAATCAGATAAAAGGTTGCCGAATTCAGTCATTAATAATGAATACGGCCCTGGTGGTCTGTAGACTAGCACTACAATTATGTTTGAATCTGTTTTAATATTTAAAATGAATGCCTCAAAGTATGTGAAGTCGCCTAAATTTTTTAGAAGTGATTTTAATAAAAAAAAAAAAAAAAAAGTATTTCTCTTTCATGTGTATAAGAAAAGCTAAAAGACATATCCAACCACATAAAAATAACTCTATAATCAATTATTAAAATTCCAAAATGCAATATTAGAAGATTGGGAGTTAAGAAATATTACTTTTAGTAATATTAACGTAGTCTTTAATAGTAATGTAATGCCTAGTTAGAGTTCAGTGCTTAACAATTTAAGACTGAAAGAAATTAAGGATAATTCAAATCATTTCTATTCCTGGAGGTGATACACCAAGAAGAAAGGTTGGAAACTCCTAGAAATATTGTGTAACATTTGATCACATACAGTATGTGTTAATAATCTGCTATAGTTAAGCATTGCTTTGATTTTCGGAGCTACTATTATACAGAATCATGCAGCGTAATTACTGTTAGCAGTAATTGAGATACACTCTCAGCTCTGATTCGTTGTGTTGGGTTTGTATTAGTGTAGGCCCTGATCAGATGGTTCAACATTTTGGGGGGGTCTTGACTTAATGTTTGGAAAACACCTCGTCTAAGCTATTCCATTAACTGGTTGAGAAAGGTGAAATTTGTTTCTTGCTTTTGATTTAAAATACTTCCAGACTGTTCAAAGGACAAAATTGTTGATACTTCTAAACTAAGTGCAGACAAATTTAAATATCATAGAAGCACAGTGTCTTTGGCTTATCTCTTAAGAGCAAAACATGCATGATGCTGCTGTTGAAAACTGTTAGACCGCAAAACCTGCTGTAGACTATAGTTCATGAATGTACTACACAACTTGTATCCATGAATGAAACAAAACCTAAAGTATTAACTTTCCTGTATTTTACAAACTACTGTATTTCAGTGTTTTGTCATTTTATGCTTTCTTCTAATGTGACTATAGAAAATAATAAGAAACAAAATGGTGTTTTTCCAAGGACACTGTCCTGTTTTTGCTGCATACATGGGCAATAGTTACATCCCACTCACAGCAAGACATTGTTGTGTGGGGAATATATAACATCATAATATGCATAGCTAAAGGTTCCTGAGCATTTACACCACATTCTTGCCACTGGCAGTCTTTTCTTGGCTGCCAGCTAAATAAGGCAGGCCTCATGTTTCTTATCTCTACCAAGAGAATAGGTGCGCTGGAATTTTACTACCTCAAGGGGCACATAAACCTTAAGCGTTTTACTGTGTTTTCCTAACTAACATTTCAAAAGAACTTAAGAAGCTTCAGGGACAATAAAAGAAAAATCTTTGAAA
This sequence comes from Polypterus bichir lapradei, assembly GCA_026402145.1. Lineage (NCBI taxonomy): Eukaryota > Metazoa > Chordata > Cladistia > Polypteriformes > Polypteridae > Polypterus > Polypterus bichir. The sequence continues at coordinate 78,199,383 of JANRMT010062792.1, forward strand.
ATGAGAAGGAAATAGAGAATGAACTGAATAAATATTTCACCAGAACATTTGTAAAGGAAGACACAAGTGGAATACCCAGTGCAGAAGTAAAAACAACCTCAGAGTTTGTAGACTTTTAAAAAAGTAAAGTCAGAAGTGCTTCAATCTTTCAGTACATTGAAGAATAAAATTAGCGCCTTGAGCATGAAAAAAGGCACAATATGAATAAAATGTTATTAAATATTATTATTATTAACCCCCACGCCTGATGGGATTTTACCAATTGTATTGAAAGAAGTCAAAGGTGTCATCTATAAACTTTTATTAGGCATATTTGAGTAGTCACATGAGAAAGTGAAAATGTCTGAGGACTGGAAATGCAACTCTAGTCTTCATGAAGGAACACAAAATGGATCCTAGTACTTACAGACCAATATGTTTGTACCATACAACTTTATGGAAATTGTAATAAGAAATTATAAAAGTACCTATATGAAATTAATATATTAAATAATAGCCAGCATGGGTTTGAGAGGAATATCTTGCCAAACCAATTTTTTTGAACAAGCAACTGCAATAGTTGAGAAAGCACAGCACATGACATAATTTACTTGGACTTTCAAAACTCTTTTGTTCAGTCCCATTTTCGAAGATTATTTTTGAAACTAGAAGCTTTAGGCATCAGAGGTAACCTACAAAACTGGATCTCAAGGCAAATAGTGTACACATAAGAGGTGAATGGTCCATGTGGAATGAGGATATCAGTGGAGTCCCTCAGGAGTCTTTCTTATTATTACTTTTTCTGATTTATATTAATGACATAGAGTCAAGGTAGTTACTAAACTTTTGAAATTCACAGACAATACTAAAATTAAATGAATGGAAGACACTGAGTAAGGAGCAAATTCATAATTGGGCAAATGCTTGGAAGATATAATTTAATGTAAAAAAGTGCACAGCAATACTTGTGGACAAAAGGAACTTTGATTATAAATACAAAACAGTAGACCTTTGTAAAGGATTTGGGGGTTTATGTTGACACAACATTTCCATCATTTAAGCAACGTGCAGAAGTTATTAAAAAGACAAAATGTTGGGTTATATCTTTAAAACTGTTGAATACAAGTCAAGAGGCATTATGCTCAGACTGTATAATGCACTAGTAAGACCACATCTGGAGTATTGTGTACAGTTCTGTTCACCACGCTAGAAGAAAGACATAGCAGCACTTGAAGCTGTGTAGAGTAGAGTAGAGTAACCAAGTGCATCCCAGGACTGACAGCCTGAGAGAATTAAACTTGTTTAGTCTTGAGCAGAGGAGACTGTATGGGGAACAGATCCAGGTCTTCAGAATTCTTAAAAGCATTGATAAGGTGCAAACCCCATTTCCAGAAAAATGTGTGATTTGTTAATTCTCTTGCCTTCAATTCTTTCACTGACCAACTTAATTTTATTTTGTAAATATAAACAATTTTTGAATTTGATGCCTGCAATACACTAAAAACAGTTGAAACACCAACAAGAAGAACTTTTCTGAAAATGGGGTCTGGAGTTCCAGCCAAATTCTTTTAACAGTGAATCATATACTCAAGGACCCCAGTGGAAATTAAGGTGATCTGCATTTAGGACTGAAACCAGGAAACAATTCTTTTTAAAGGACATAGAAAATAACATTTTTGCCTGGATGTATAATTATTAGCAGAAGTGTGTTTGTCCTTAATATTAGTTGTCACAATTTTAAATATACATACAAGTCTAACCTTATTAAGTAGGCACAGTTTAAAGTTTTTCTTAACATTACTTAAATGTTCAGTATATATTCTTAAATTTAACAAATTCCTCTAAACCTTTTGATATTTGGAGTAATAAAAGTACATACTATCTTGGGTTTAATTGAAAATTATGAAGATCTCTCCCATTTCAGTAAAGTAGACAAGAAATAAAATGAATTAATTAAATATGGTTTTATGCATTACAAATTGTAAGATTAGTAATTGAATAAGTATATGAAGTCATCATATTCATGTTTGTTTATTTTTTATGAAGTTTATATATTGTGATATACTCACCTTGTCTCCAGCCTACACTAATACATTAGTGAGCTGAATGCATACTGTAGTGTGTAAATGGGATGTTTCTTTAGATGTTTGACACGCACCATATGCAGAAATGAAATTTACCTGAGATACAGCCACAAGAAAAACAGAAATAAAGAAAGTGAACAAGTAACTGAATCTCATTTATAAAAGATTGTTTTGGTAGTTTACTGTATAGTATCCTCCCAAAACATCTTTGAAGTGCATTGGACAATAGAGGTGTTATGTCACAATGTATATTATTTTAGTGTGTGCATATGTGCTTAATTGTGTATTTATGAATGGATAAGTGTGTGTAAGTGTACAATAAAATGTGTGGGATTTTACTGGAAATAAACATCTAAAAAGAGGCTCGGATATTGTAAAGAGCATTTTATGTTTTGCATCATGTTTTACTTCTTGTGTTGTAGCCAAGCCATGGAATTTTTATTTTGTTACTGTCACATCTGTATTTTGTTGTTTCTTTTCCTGCCAGCTGTCAGGGCATGAAAAGGTATGGATTTTAATGTGATTGACAGTGTTGTTTGAAGGTGCTTTGGGTACAAGAGTTGCTAACAGGATATATGCAAGTTCTAACCCTAGCCTAGTTTGTGTATGGTTTTTAATAATGCAAAATATGTAGAGCATGTGTTATACTTCTGTCTATTGCCGCTTCTACTTATTTTTATAAAATTATTGAATGCTCTTGTATCCAAATGCATGCTGTTAAATATACAGCCTAGATAGCAGTTTCTGCATTTCCTTGGCTGTATATATACACTTTGTGCCTATTAAATTAGCCATGGGTTTGTTTGGTCTGCTTTGAATTGTTTTTTGTTTTGTGCATTCCTGTGTTTATACTATAGATTATTATGTAGCTCTCTAACCAGTAGCTGTCTAATCAATAAATCAATGTAGTAGTATATAATGTAGCATGCCATTCTCACATTTGCTTAGTTATTCCATAATTTTAGAATTGCCAGTTCATTATTGTATATTTACCTACCACAGTATATCCTGTGTATTCAGGTGTGGACTTACAGTATATAAGGCATTTTTAATTTAGTTTCTGTTAAGCTGGTACAACTGAAAAATGTTGTCTCTAAAATGATTGAGATCATAGTTAAAAATAAATAATAATGACCATAACATGGAAATTAATGATACATATCATACATTTTCAATATGTGAAATACATTTTACTTTATTCATCCATTTATTTACTCTGATTGTCCATAATTTAGTTTATAATCTTGGGGAGCTGGAACCAGATTTTGGCTGGGTACCAGATTTAATTTAGTAATAAGTTAACAACATGTATCAAAATGTGTAAAAGGATATATTTACTTTATTTACAAGAAGAAATAAAGCAGGAGAAGTGCAGGATGGGAGCTTCTCCACTGTGTGTCTTTGATAAACCTGTAACATTTGGCTTGACGTGTTGACTGCAGTTACTTTATAATTCTCTTGGGAACTTCCACATGGATGGGGGTGTATAAAGAGTGTTAGGTTGTGGATGGAAACAAAAATAAAATGAACACTGGCTGAAAATGAAGATGACTGCATCGGACCACCTGTAAGTTGACATGATCTCATTTGGTTTGTATTTTAGAAGTCTGCAAAGACAAATGGGGACAGGAACTGTTATGCAATGTAAGACATGTGTTCCTTTGTCAGCAATTGTTTATAGACTGATCTGCAGCCTGTCAAAGTACCAGAGCTACAATATAACTCATATACATTACAAACTACTGCAACAGGTTATGACTGTGACCAAGCAGTGCAGTGCAATTAGTAGAATTCAATGGATGAACAGTTTACTTGAGCTTGCAATCATAATAGGAGTGGAAGTGAGCATGTGATTAATTTCAACTAAAAAATTTTTGCATTTTTTTCCACACATCACATGTACAGGTGACACAATATTTTTCTAAAAAAATGCCACAAGCCATCATTTTACTGAGGAAACTAAGTAACAAAGTTTTAACGTTTTCGAAAAAAAATATTTTTAAAGAGCAAGCCTCTGATTATAATCTAAGTATGCTAAACATATTTTCATTATTCTCATCATCATCACCAGCTTAACTGCTTTTTTGTTTTCATTACAGTTCTTAGCATTCGCTGCAGTGAGGCCCACTTTTTTCAAGTCACACACCACCTCCTCCAACTATGTTTGCTCAACATGAGTTACAAATGCATCTCAGTCGGAATGCAGCACAAAATGATGTAAAATAAAATCAAAAGCATTGTAAAAGAAAAGAACAATGCAGTATAGTATTTAGTGTTTTTTTTTACAGAATCATGCAATCTGAAAAAGCTGTTGGTGTGTTTTTTTTTTTGTTTTTTTTTTGTTTTCTTTTTTCATTTTTTAAAATAATGAAGACATTTGCATCCCAGACGCAAACATACAATATGGTACCCACCTATTCCACTTTACACCAAGTATGCTTGATGGAAAGTAGAAGAAAAAAATGGGATAACACAAGTAACTTCCAAAGGAAAAAAAATTCTTAAAATTATTTTTAAAAGTAACCTGAACATTAGAACAACTTTGAGGATAAGCCATTCACCCCAATAAAGATCATCAGTCCTATTCACTTAATTTCTTGAAAAAAACCAACTCCAGTTTTAAAAGCCCTCCTGTTTACCAGACCTCTTGATAGCTTACACACTGTCTAAGGTTCTCTATGTAAAGAAAAACCTTTGAACATTTGTCCCTCTTTTGAAGATCTCTTTAACAGCATGGATCTACTGACTGTACTAATTACCTTCATAATACACATCCAGAGTATTCACGATACCAAAATTTTAAACTTTGATTGAATACTAAGTATTGAAATTTGATACCATTTTTGATACCTTATAGGCACATCATATAGCTTAATAAAAAATGTATTTAAACAAATTGCAATTCTCTATACATTAAAATCTTAACATTGATAGAAACGAATAATAGATTTTTTTTATCATTAAATGGAAATACTTCAGGTACTCCAGTCTTTTGTAAAAGGTAAGAGTAAAGCTCTGTAAACAATAAAGAGTAAAGAATTTTAAATCTGGACTTTGTTTTCACCAATGTAAAAAAAAAAAATTCTATTACTGAGGCAGTACAGTGAAATATTACAAATGTTATTTGAATAAGTATTGCAATCTTTTACAAACAATATACATAAAAATATTAAAACAAACACTAAATAAGGATTTAAGTAAGAACAATGTGGTCTTTTGTAAACAATTGTTTAGAAAAGTAACACACAAATAACCACTATAACACTTAACAGTAGAATCCCTGAAGTTTACGAAAAAAACTCATAATTCTGGGCCACCTTAAATTCCTTTGCACCTCCCCATCATCATCTTTTGTTTTGTAAATGTGTTGATCAGCACAAACTGCAAGCAGCCTGCTATCCCACCCAAACTTACGGAGCTTATCTTGGGGAAAAAGTTCTCCCAGCTCAATTGTGTTTATTTGCGTGTGAGGTGCTTGGACTTGTATAGGGTAAGTAATATATTGTCATTTGGAATACATGCATTTCATGTGTGTTCCATGTCTACAACAATCTGTGTAGGTGTAGGATAAAGGAAATGCGAGGCCAGAAATGTTGAAGACATACCTAAAGCAGAATCTTTTTCCATGTTATACGAATAATGATGTAAAGTGTATAATGTGTGAAGACTTTAGTCCAAATCTATACTAATAAACGGCAAAGCCCTCACTCACTCACTCACTGACTGACTGACTGACTGACTGACTGACTGACTGACTGACTCATCACTAATTCTCCAACTTCCCGTGTAGGTAGAAGGCTGAAATTTGGCAGGCTTATTCCTTACAGCTTCCTTACAAAAGTTGGGCAGGTTTCATTTCGAAATTCTACACGTAATGGTCATAACTGGAAGCTGTTTTTTCTCCATTTACTGTAATGGAGATGAGCTTGAAACCCGTGGGGGCGGAGTTTGACATAATCACGCCTCCCACGTAATCACGCAGTAGGTAGAAAACCAGGAAGAGCCCCAAAAAGCGCTGAAGAAAACATGCATTATATAATTGAGAAGGTAGCGAAAGAATAAGAAGCGAGCGAGTGATATATACAACCATATTCATGAGTTCTGCTACTTCGGAAACAAAGCACAGTGTAAACCTACACTTTAAATTAAGTTCATAGACAGGCTG
>JANRMT010062792.1:78211644-78236037 GCA_026402145.1 Polypterus bichir lapradei
ATATAAATTAAACAAACACAAACAAACAAACACAGGATAAGTGAAAAACAAGTGAAGATTTATACTAAAAATTAATAAATTAACAAATAAATAAATGGTAAATCAGTAGATAGTATTAAATTGAAATGTATAGTAATAAATTATAAAAACAACAGCTAATAATAAACACAACAGTATTATCAAGTTGTGCCTCCTATGCATTTATTATTAGCAGCAGATCTGAGGCCAGTGCTGCAGCACGGAGTTCAGAGTCCATACAGCCAAGGGGTAGAAGCTGTTGCAGAATCTGCAGAACTGGTTTGGATGCTACAGAGCTTTTGCCAAATGGAAATGGACAAACGGTCTGTGAAATGAATGGGAGAAGTATTCCACAATTGGACTAGGAATGGTGCATGCAGTGTTTAATGAAGATGTCTTCAATGGAGGACAGAGAGAGATCCCAGTAATCTTATCTGCTATGTGCACTATCTACCTGTATTGTAGGATCTTCCAGTCAGAGGCACTGCTGTTGCCAAACCAGACAGTAAGGCAGCTGGTCAGAGCACACTTGATGGTATCCATGTAGAATGTGGTAAAAATTGGGGAAGGTAGTCATGCATTTTTCAGCTACTGAGGAAGTGGAGACGCTACTTCATCTTCTTAGCTACAGAGGTAGTGTTAATTGACCAAGTAAGTTCAGCTACCAGATGCGCACCAAGGAACTTGGTACTCTTAACCAATTCAAATTCAGAACTCATGGAGTGTGGGCAGCATGGGCCGTCCTAAAATACTGTAAATAATTATCTCTTTCATCTTGTCCATTATAAGAGACAGATTACTGCACTTGCATCAGTTTACCAATCTCCATTCTTTAAACTGATTTGTTCTCAATGCCGATGAGACACTACCACTGTATTGTCGGCAAAGTTGATGAACTTCCCTGTGAGCTTCTGACAGATGATGGGGTTGAATGCTGAGCCGAAGTCTGTGAGCAGCATTCTAGCACAAGTGTCTCATTTATCCATATGGGACAGGGTCAGTTGAAATGTAGATTATCTGCTATCCTCAGTGGAACAGTTTCAGCAATCAGCAAACTGTAGAGGGTCATGTGATGTGGAAAGTCCACCTTTCAGGTAGCCCAAGAGTAGAATCGCAAAGCACTTTATGATGACCAGTATAAGTACTATAGAGGAATAGTCATTGAGCCAAGATACAGAGGACTACTCCAGCCTGGGTATGATGGTGATGGTTTTGAAGTAATTGGGAACAACTGCTTACCTCAGGAAAATGTTGAAGATGTCTGTAAAGCTTTGTGTGGATTTACATTCAACAAAGATCTTCTCACATTAGCTGTGGACAATCACAGTACCTGTTCCTCCTCAGAAAGTATTGACATCTTTGCAGGAATGCCATTTAGGGTACTCAAACCATGCATAGAAGTTACTTAGAAAATCTGGAAGGGAAGCATCACCATTGATATTGTGATCTTATAGTCTGTGATGGCTTGTATTCCCTGCCACATGCACCGTGTGTCCCTGGTATCCTGAATGTAGCTATAAATCTTTTAAAGTGAACAATCCATGATTAGTCCTATATCATGAGGTTTACCTTTAAAGTTATATTTTACATTTCATTTTTTACAAGTTTGAATTCTGTTCAAGTCCATTTGTAATGATTCAAGTGAGTCTAGATTATCTGCCATTTCACCCAGAAAGGTATCGTCTGCAAACTTAACTAGATGGTTATGCATAAATTATCTTATAAGAATATAAATATTAAAAAGAGCAGTCACTAAAGCACTGATCCTTTTGGACACAACTTTTAACATTGTCTCATTCAAGAAGTACGTTACATCATAATCTTTTGCTTCCTGTTTTTAAGTCAGATTCCCACACACACATACTGTGCCTTGAACTCCTATTACTTTTAGTCTGTACACAAGCCTTTCATATAGTACTTTCTGAAAATGAAAAGAATTTCATATGCACCACTCTTTTAATATGGAAGATATGATCTTCCATTTCTAAACCCATATTGACTGTTCATATTGTACACATGCGTTGTTCAGTCATTAATAATTACTTCCACTAATTTACCCATGATACATGTTATACTAGTCTACAGCATACTTATAGCTAGGATCAGTTCAATCACATTTGTTATGTAATAGGGCAGCTTCCAGTCTGTAGGAATTACCTTTGTGTGCTGTGATTCTTGAAAAATGTGTCAAAGGTTTATGTATATATCCATTAACCTCCTAAAGCACTTTTTGGATAAATCTTATCTTGTTCCATTAATTTATTTGGTTTTAGCCTTTTTTTTTATCCAAGTAGAATATATCTCTGTACAATTTCCAAATAACCTGTTCACTCCTTAAATTGTTCCTGAAACTGTTGGGAGGATATCAACTTCAGAAAAATGGAATTTTAGAGAATGTGCTGTTACACTATCTGTATATTTTAGTTCACTCTTACTGTTTGTAATAGACTTCACCTCTTCCTTGACTTCTTGTTTTACTAATAAAATAATTAAAAAATCTCTTTGGATCACCTTTCACCTTTTCTGCATTATTTCTCCCTTTTGCCTTTTATCTTTCCTTGTATCCTATATAACCATTGCTTTCATAAGGCCTCTGGTTAGTACTGGAGCTATTTATATTGTACACATTATATAATTCAGCTTTGGAATTCTCTTTGATTACTTAACAGCATCTAAAGTTTGATATAAATTTATCCTGCATTGTGTGGCAAAATGCTTAATAATGCCTCTAGCATCTTTTACAACCTTCCTTACATCATCACTTCACCATCCGATAATACATATCTTTAACTCTGTCTCTGTACTCACGTATCAAGAAACATTTCCTCAGTTTTTCTACAGGTGCCTTAATGCTATTCCACATTAATCAATTTTTTTGTGATTTTTTTTTTTTTTTTTTTAATTCATAACCTTTATGTACATAATTTTAGTTAGACAAGGTCAGTCACTTAATGTGACGTACCCAGTAATTCACTCCAACTAGTCCATGACACACTCCAATAAAATCTTAACATTTTTGATTTTTTCTTTAGTTATGGGGCGGGCACTGTGTTCATGAGAGCTGACAACCAATGAAAGCAATTTTGAAAGTACATTTCATATACAGTGATGAGGAATAAGGACAGCTGATGTTTTGGACCTCATAAACAGAAGATAAGCTCCTCTATCTGATGTTTTACGTATCATGACAGAATGGAAAAAAAATGGCAGAACTTGTGAATACTGTTAATCCTTCATATGGTGACAACTCTGTCTGGCTGGACATTATTGGCTGTCACCAAAAAGGGGCAAGCACATCTATGCTGGAAGGTCGGCACACAGTCAGTAAATTAGACAAACTCAAGGATTTTCAGTCATTTAAATTGACGTGGTCCGGTGATGAGATTAGCACATGCAGTTGACAACTCTGACGTACACCATGACTAGAAGTCACATAATGTGACATCGGCTTAATGGAACTAGGGTAATTGGCTTTGTCTAGAGTTCAACCATTCCCAGTTGACAACACAATAGATATTGCTGGTACATGAACATTTTTACTTGGTACACATTTCATTTGACAATTCTGCTCCGCCTTCTTCTGATATTTATTTTCAATTAGTAAGTACATGAATTATACTTAGTGTGATTAGTGAACTGTTATAAAATACATTTTCAATGGGTTCAAACCCAATCCTCCATTCCCAGCTGTGCCAATAAAAATGCTTAATACATTTATATAAAGTTGAGATTATTGTGAAAAGGAGAATGCTAATACAGGTTTAATTTAGATTCTACATAGAATTAGAGTGATCTCAGTAATTTTAAAACATTGTGATAATTGCTTTTTGTCTCTGAATTGATAAATTAGAATGTAATTGTTCTATATGATGAATGCAAACTAAAGCTTAGTGCCTTTTTTGTGTGTATCACCCATCTTTATTAAGGATGTCAGTAATTTAGCAAGTTATTAAAGCTGATGAGGGAAGAATATTCTTATTTATCCATACTGAGTGTGTTCTTTATTTATTTAAATGTTACTTATTTTACTGTTTTTATTTTAGTTTGATATTTTAATATGTATATTTTAATACCATTACACAAACTGTTTCATACACTGGATGTTACATTGCTGTACATGTGTAGGTAATTTTAACATAAATCACTGTTAACTTAACTATCTGCATCTGTGAGAAATTGAAATACTGTATTAGATTTGTATGGCTATAATTGAATGTCTTCACTAGTACACTGACACTGTTTTAATCCTGCAAATATCATTATGCAGAATTCAGTATTTTTCACATGTATCAATTTTTCAACTTGTATCATGTCAAATTTGAATGAAGGAATTAGAAAAGAGTAGTTTGGACCACTGGCTAAATAAAGTGCCCTACGTAGCTCGGATAAGAAAATGGAGTCTTCACATTATTATATAAATGTAATAGTTACAATTGTTTTTCCATTCTAACCTGCATATACAGTGTGTATAGAAAAGAATTCCCCCCCCCTTCAAATTATTCATATTTTGTTGCTTTGCGGCTCTAATCATCTCAGTAATTTTTTTTTTTTATGTTTTTTTCTGAACTGTTGCCATTTTCTTTCTTTTGGCTCTTATTGCATTGAATACTGTACATATAGCTGGATTTTTTTGTGCATGTGTTCATTTCAGCCTACAAAACAATAAAATGTTAATATTTTGAAGTGGATGATTCTTTTCTATACACACTGTAAATATCAGGGTCAAAGGGAATTCTCATCTCTCCTCTGCACCCCTGGCCTATTCCATTTCAGGACACATTCAGACATGCACCCAGACTTACTCATCCAGAAGCAAGTTGCAGTCATCAGTTAATCTAACCTGAATGTCTTTGGGTTTTAGGACGATAACTCATACAGACATTTAGGGAACTACATGCATCAGTACACTTTTGGGGAACACCTGTATTCTTACTATCCTTTTCTTAGAGAGGATAGTTATTTTTGTGCTATTAGATACAAATCCTAATCATTTGTTTTCAACAATTAAATAAATGATTAAGATAATTGAATTAAAAATGTGCATCCTCCTCTGAGAGCAAACAATGCTACTTAACGTCTTTTTCTTCCTGCTCAGTTTTCCTTTAACCTAACTTTTCTCATTATGATTTTTTAAATTATATATAAACCTGCAACCCTTAACCAGGGAGCTGAAAATAGGATAACATGATAATAACTTAAAGCATACTTTCAAACCAACCTTGAATGGCCTAGTTAGGAGCCCCAGCTTAAGTTACTATGAAAGTCTTTGCAATGTCACAATGTGGTTTGACTGGTCTTGAACACTTCTTTAAGGAGAAATTGGCCTTACTCAAGGTGTGCAAAATTGGCAGATTCCCTTTTTTTTCTTATTAGATGTTGAAGGATACTATTCGGAAATAAAATTGGAAAAGGTCTGATTTTTATTTGTGGTCTCTTTAAGGAAACAAAAGATGAATATTTTGGATTTTTTTGTTGCCTGAGAAAAGAATAGTTGCTCTTAGGAAATGCAAAACCTGTGTTTTTATGATCTACTTGTGATTCATGAACCTAGTCTTAAACTAGCATAACATATTTCTTCACAATTATGCTTATTAGATGTAGATTTTTTTTTTGTTCAGGCCTCTCCCAAAATTTATTTTGCACTGTCTCAATGTGCTTAATGCTGGAATAATATCCAGATGTGAATGAGTGACAATTTTGTGGCTGAACAAAAATAAATCCTAAGTAATTCTTGTGGATACTTTCTATCAGCTAAAAAAAAAGACAAGAATTACCCTTTTAAAATTATTTCTCAGACTTCTTATTGCAGAAACAAACCTCGAGGCCAAAGTGACCCTAGAGTTTCATGGCTATAATGCTTCTATCTGTAACATTTTATTGTTGAACCTGAAAAATTTTGTAAAGCTTAAATCATTTTGTCCATCCATGACATTGAGATGCTGTTGTATATTATACATTCATATATAACTTAGTGCATGCTGATCTACTAATATAGCCTGTTCAGAGCTTACAATTTGTCCAAAACGGTGCCAAATGTCATTTGTTTTTCCAAGAACATTTACATTCATTAACCCAAAACAACTTTATCATCCTTATATTGACTGCCTACTAAAAGAGAATAAATATCATTAATTTACTATCCTAGTGTATTAATGCTAAAAGCTTCTGCTTCTCCAAGATGTACTCAATTGCAAATATTCTTCCATGTTTTCTCAGGTCTGAATCATCAAATCTGCTTATTCTGCAGTCAGAGCTGTTGGTAACTGTGCTTCTGACTGTTGTGTTACCCATATGGTTCTGCAACATACAGTATATATATTATTTTTTTTAAATTGATGATGGTATAGAATTGAATATGCTCATAGAATAGCTAGATGTAAAGTATTTGCTATACTCCTTATTTTTCTCCATAATCTCTGTTAACTTCATCAGCCTTGCCCGATTTTTTTTTTTTTATCATTACCACATGATAGGACCAACTGTGCATGTGCTGCTTGTTTCATGCTGTGACATTAGCAAGTGGAAGGAGAAGGTTTACAGTCTGTAGGACTGAATTATGAGCAGATACTGACATTTAATTATAAGTGAAAGTAAACTAAGTGCAATTGGATATTGTGAATATATGTATTGTTTGATTTCAAACAAATATTTTACCTACTACATTTTTAATATACAACCCACATGCTTTATCTGGTCTTAATTTTGCTTGCTTTTTCTAGTTTACAGTATCTGTTATTTAAATTGGATTAAATACACAAAGATTCCACAATGAGAAGAAATATAATAATAATAATAATATTGCATTTTATTTATATACTGCCTTTTCCATGCTCAAGGCTGAAAATATTCATGACTAGACTTTAAAAGTCAAAACTGAGTTGTTCACAAGAGACAGTCTTCTGAAACTACCATCAGTTACTTCCAGTATAATATCACTTCCTTGCTATTGCTTGCTGTTTATTTTTCAGTATATAATGCCTTAGCAAAGAGATTGCACGCTTTAGTGATGAGCAGATTAACTTTTTTATAAAGTATTTGCTACAGCCAATTGTGTATTTTTGACATCTGTTAATTATAATATGAAAGTAATATAAATAAATGAGCAGTTTTACTTTAAGGCTGACCGAACATTGCTATTCAAATATAGTTCAAATATTTAAAAAATATATATATTCAAGAGCAAAAGCTGATGTTCAGTTGTAAAAGAACAGATGTTTGTTTTTCCTGCACTAATTTTGACAGAAATGTTTCTCCAGATGCACTATGCAAGCTGCAGTATTTCATTGTTTTTTGATTTTGCACCTCACTTCCACAATAGGCGTTTTCGGTATTTCGAATACTTAGTTTGTTTCCTTTATTAGTAAAACACAACCAGAACCCTTCAAGGCATAGTTTTTGACATTTTTGAAAGAGTTGAGCCTAAAAAAATTTAAGTTACCAGTGTATAGATTTAAAGGAGTCAAACTTCAAGTGGAACAAACCCTAAGGACGTCAACTGTAGCAAAACACCAAGGTAAGTACTTTGGTAACGACAAAGCTGTAAGGTTAAAGGACATTGACAGCACCAAAACTCGGCGTCCTGGAGGGTGACAGCAGTAAACCGCTAAGGTGGATACAGAGGTCAAATGTGTCATTTATTAAGCTAGTCCTCAGTACAATTAAGCAGGTTTTCAGGTATCATTGGGCTGGAAATATTTCCAGGACATGGCGACACTGTGAATTGGTCCTGAAAATGTTGCTTGTTTCTCTTTGTAGCACTCAGCTTGTGTCCTGCGCTACAAACTCATCATGATTTGTCTTGCTGCTGTAAGGAATGGTATGTGAGAATTGGAAGCAGAGTTGGGGGTGGGGCTCAGAGTTTAATGACAGAAGTGAGGGATAAGATTATGCTTTCGCATCAGACAGGCTGAGTGGCTTAAACTTATGCATCGAGCTTAAGCACTAGACTGATGCTTCCATTTTAAAGGGTGTAGCTGCTCGGGATTTTGATGGCCTCTTATATTAAAATAACATTAGACTGAGCACCAGTAATATTTTTTTACTGCTTTGCTGTTGGTGTTTGTTCTTACTGTGGCCATGGACTGCAGCCACTAACCATAATAGTAAAATACTGAAAAGGCACATAGAGACATGCATGTAATGCCTTGAATCGCTAACCTAAGTTTGAATATATTCAAATATTTACTTATTTTTAATCTGAATATTCAAACCCTATTTTTTGGCTAATTTGACTTTCCTGTTGTACATTATATATCAGAATTTGTTGTTATTCAATTTTTAGTGAATTTTTTAACCTTTAAGGGTGCAATAATGTGTTTCATTGCTGGCTCTCAACTTAGAGCAGACATTTTGTTCTTAGCTGAGCTACCATCTTTTTGGAGTCTGCATGGTTTTTTCCCTAGGGAGAGGACTAGATGAGAGCTTCTTCTGAAAAAGTATCCTCACATACGGGCTAATATCCACTTTGTAGTGGTTGCTTCATTTTCCTATGACCTGAGGAAAAAAAATAAATAAAATAGGAAAATTTAGCTGATGAATGGACTGAGTTGTTTTTGGTATCTTATTATATTTAATACATATTAAGATATTTACTTTCCTAGTGCTGCTTATTTTTAAATGCTAGTTCATCAAATAATCCAGTTTTGCTTAGTGTGAGTTACTGATTCCAACAGTAATTTATAAGAAACTATTATGAATTCTGAAACAACTGTTATGTTATTTTGTGTCCCTCTTTCTTATTTACAGGTCCAGCCTGTTGTTACAAGATCAAGTCTTGGAACACCTACCCCTACTGGTATTAGTAGGGAAGAAGAAGGGGGCAGGTCACATAGCACCAAAAAAGGCAGTTTTCATGAAATATTTAACTTGTCAGAAAATGAGCGTCCTCTGCCAGGTACATAAAATCACCTAATATATCATTACTGTCTATCAGTTTTTTTTCTATTGTCTTTTTGTTATCATATTGCCTTTTCAGTTTCTCAAGATTATGTAGCTTTTCCAAGTAAAGTAATTAATTGCATGCCGTGTTCTCCTTGTCATCCTGTCATGGGTGAAACAGCCTAATAAAGTTAATAGATTGGCAATTTTAGTTTTTATCGGGGTTAATCAAGATAAATGATAAAACAAAGATATTAAAAAGCTCATTCATCTGTCTTTTTTTTTTTTTTTTTTTTTTACTAATTTTGTCCATTTTTACAGTCACAGGCTGCTAGACCCTACCCCTATAGTGCTGGACTAAAGACAGGAACCAACACTTTTATCGTTCGGTAGTTTATTGCAGGCCACACCCAAGCAGACACTACCACTTACTCACACCATGGTAAACTAGGTAACACTGTTGTCTTGAGCATGTGGAAGTGAAACCAATACATCCATAGTGAAAATGTTAAACTCCATACCTGCTATTATTGGTTTTGGATTTGAATGTAATATATCCTGAAGTTAGGGTGCAGCAAAAGCAAACCACTCCACTACCATGTCATCTATAATAAATTGTATAGTAGAAAGTAAATTTAGGAGATTATAACTTGTGTCTGATTGGCACAGAGTTAAGCAAGTAAAAAGGTTTTAAAAAAGTTATGACTGTTTGTTGTTTTATCTCCGTCTTACTGTACAAGTTTGTTTTGGATGTGATTTTAACGTGTTAAATTCAGAAGCAATGCATTGGAAAAGGAGTAATTGTAGTCAATAAATTAGGAAGTGATTGGTAATCTCTGCTTTACCTGGATTTTGTATTTTACCATTTTTGTCATGGCTTGCAGAAACTATACATATACACTCAATTAACATCATAGATATTGTAAATCCTTACTATCCTTGGATTTCACTCTGACAGATCCAGTTATCTACTATTATAAAAGTGTAACCCATTTCACAACATCTGCTGTCTAATCACATCCATTCATGGATAAGGTCTTGGCTGCTGGATGAGGCAGGAATAGACTTCAAACAAGTTGTATTTGCAACCATAGGGAGCAGAGAAAAAAAATTCAGAGGTAGTAGTGTACAATATTGGCAAAAAATGATATCTCTTTATTTTCTGGGACTTTGACAACAATGATAATTAGACAATATTTTGCATCTTTTAAAACTGTGTTTGTAAAAGTCTCATTGCTCTAGCTTGTTCTTGTTAATAGGATATTCATTGTAGCCAACTAATAAAATTAATGGAAACAACACTTAAAACTGAAGTAAAATAACACAAGAACATTAAAATTGCCAGTCATCGATCTGTTCTTGACTCTATTTTTCTCTTTGTAAAAACTTGATTGCTTTGTATGGAGTGCAATAAAATTAATAATAAAATAAAAAAAAAAAATTGCCAGTCATAGTATTACTGAGATCAAACAGTGCAAGTATGAGTAAACCATTTCAAAGTGGCCTACAGGATTTATGCAAGACACGACAGTAAGACCATCAAAACTATTATAATGAGTGCATTTAATGTAAAAAGATTATGAATCCAAAGGGAATAAAATCTGAGCATAATTTAACTTCAGGGCATGAGCATTACAGTCTGGCTAAACAAAAACTGCCCTGTTGTAAGGTGAATTGTGCAGCTTACAAGCAAGAATAAAAATCTAACATACTGTACTATAGTGTAAAAATCCAAAGTTCTGTCAAATACTGCCCAGGCAAAAAAAGCATTTGTAAACACTTTCTGTAATATATTGCACAAGTATACAAAAAAAAACCCAAACCTATATCATTTTAAACAAATTATTAAATTCAAGTTCTGTCCAATATTGCACAAAGATATAACAATAAAATAAAACCACTGTAAACCTCTACTGAGGAAACTTCCAAGTTGTGTGACAAAAATACCAGTCTATCCACAGCATCTGACTCCAGAGCAGCGAAATTACATGT
This sequence comes from Polypterus bichir lapradei, assembly GCA_026402145.1. NCBI lineage: Eukaryota > Metazoa > Chordata > Cladistia > Polypteriformes > Polypteridae > Polypterus > Polypterus bichir. The sequence continues at coordinate 78,222,532 of JANRMT010062792.1, forward strand.
TACAACTTTTCCTCTAGTGCTGAAAGCTCTCTAAAAATTGCCGCATGAGGCAGGGATGCACATGTACTTTTTTGTAAGTTTCTCCAATTTGGAAAATGCACTTCTTGAGCCATTCTCTTGTTTGCCTGACACCTACTGGGCTCCATGCTAGATCAGTTTTACTTAAATTTGTAATGGGGACCATAGTTTGCAATTGTTCTGTACAATCAAGAAATTCCTTGCAAGTGCAGTTCTTAAGCTTGCACTGAGTAAGTCCCTGAGCTTTGTATACCACTGCCTGTTGCTGCTACAGTTTGGATGGTTTAGTTACGTTCTTTGATCAGCCTCATTGCGGATGATCAGAACCTCTGGTAAAGTGCACAGAAGATAATCTAACTTGACTATTAACAAAGTAAAAGTTGTAACAAGAAATCTGTAGGTGAAAATGTGGATGGGTCATTATCTCGCCTTAAGTGGGGAGAACAGGAGGCAGGCATCCTGCTGGAATCTAACCCTATTTTTCCCCATAGGTTAAATGATTCATTATCTACATTTTCTGTGTGTGCAGGGTTTTTCAGGAACATAACCCCGTGGATAATGAGAATTGACTGTATGCATCTTTTACATGGTGTACCTCTTACACTGGAACAGAGCCTGAATAACTTCAACTGGATTTTAACCACTTTATAAGATCATTAGCTGTTTGTGATAACTGATTTGCTGGTCTAATGTCTTAAGTTTTTGGGAGCATAAAATATATAATATTTTTTGTTCTGTCTTTTTTTCATTTTAAAATGGTTTTAATATAATTTTACTTTTTTTAAGCATGTGAAAATGGCTGGCGCTGCTGCTTAATTAACCGGGACAGAAAGATGCCAACAGACTACATTCGCAATGGAATACTTTATGTAACAGAAAAGTAAGGAAATTAACTAAAACTGCCCATCTTCTTGTAAGGCTACGAGAGTGAACTGCAAAATGTATATAAATGCTGGAATATTCATGTAAAATTCCCAATTAATATTACAGTATTAGGAAATAAATGGCAAAAGTGTTGATCTTAGGTTCACAGATGCCACCTTGACAAGACTTTAACATATGAATAACCGTTAGGATGATTAGAACATCTGCTTTCTCTTTGACTTTATCCAACAATTACATTCTATTTTGCTCAGTATTTTAATGCAGTTTTATTTACTTCAGGGCACCTTTTTACCATAGTATTTTTCCTGCCAACTATTAATCTTTTCTGGAGTAAGTTATGTTTGCAGTAATCATGAATTTTTTTTTCTTTTAACTCAGTAGGTCAAAAGTACCAGTGAGAAAGGAGGCATGTTTAGACTTAATATTTTGTAATAATCAAGGCAAAATAAATGTTGAGATTATTCAGTTGTTGGGATCTGTTGATGATAATTCTGCTTCATTCGCTTGTACATTTCTGTCAAATTGTGCCCATGTCATCATCACTATAAAACAAATAATGTATTCTCTGCAATGTGTTCAGGAATAGCTGCATAATTTATATGCATATTTATAGGATGTTATCTTAATTTGTAAATATAGAGCTACTATAAAAGAGAAATGGTGTCTAATCTGCCTACTCTTTCTTTTATAAGCTAGACAATTCTTTATGCCAAATGGTTGGAAATTTCCGTTGTATTAACAATTGATCATCAGGCACAGATGTTAAAGTATAAAACTTGTGCATCAAGTAAATCTAGTAGATCTTTGCTAATTTCTTTACCTGATACTTTGCCCAAGGAACAGTATCAGTAGAATTTCCTGAAGCAAGAAGGTACATGGTGAAATAATGCAATTAAATTGTCTCCGGTCCATTGTTTTACATGCAGAACATCACAAAAAGTACATAATCCATATATAAGAATAAGTGCCAATTCCACTGATTTCCAGCAGATTTTTATAGACACTAGTCAAGAAGTAAAAAAAAGCACTACCAAAATCAAGAGCATTGTGCCATATATAGAATGTTTTTGTTCATATTGGCTCTGTTAATCAACTTTATTTATTCACAATTTTAACCATCTTTGACCACTGACTGAGCTTCATATGCCTTTTTTTACTATAGCCATGGGTGTATTGTAAGCATCTCTATTTTTCTGCCCATAGCTGTTTTCTTTGTGCATTTATTTATTTTGTCGAGATTTTAAAAAATCGCCAGTTATTTGTTTATAAAGTATTAAGCTTGATAGGGCATCTGTGTGATTCTTACAACACTTAAGAATTAACAATAAGAGCAGCTCACTACTCAAAACAGTAAACCTGGCAGGGAGCAGGTTTCAAACTCACGACCTCCAGATTATAAGTCGTCAGCGGATCTTACTGCTACACCACAGAATCTGTCGTATTGTACTTGTACCTTTCGTGAAAATGTTTATTTGATATTTGGCCATCAGCCTTCACACATTATACAGTTTGTCTACATTTTATTATTTATTACTAAAACATGGAAAACGTTTCTGTTTTAACGATGAGTTTACATAGCTTGTTGTAGACACAAAACACACATCAAATTATTTCCCTTTACAATTCTGGGCAGCTCACTCCCAGATAATCAATCAAGGCAGGTACTGGGAGAACTTCTTGCCTGTTCTTAGGTGGTGGGGGTGGGGGGGATGGTATTAGAAGGCTGCTTGAGCTTATCGACATATTTAGAAGACAGAAGATGCTGATGGAGAGGTGCAAAGGGATTTAAGGTGGGCCGGATTTACGAGTTTTTATGTTGGCTCTGGTAATTCTAGTGTTAAGATAACAGACAAGCAATGAATGCAACAGGTATGAATGAGCTCCATTTTCATAGCAGTATTAATAATACAATTTATAAACATCATGTTTCACTAGACCAACTGAGATAAGAAGGAAAAGAGACAAAGTACATTGTTTCATTTTTTCTGAAATAGGTAAAAGTGGTTTTAACACTAGAACTACCAGAGCCTACGAAAAAACTCGTAGATCCGTCCCACCTTAAAATGCTTCTCACTTCTCCGTCAGCGTCTTTTGTCCTTTAAATGTGTTGATAAGCAGCAAACAGCAAGCACTCTGCTATCTCATCCCCCCCACCGGCGCACAGTTTTCTCAGCTCAAGTCTGTTTACCTGCATGTCAATTGCTTAGAGTTGCAGAGACTGAGAAGTCAAGCAAAATGACACCTTTTATAAATACTATATCATTATTTGGAGCACTTGCATTTCATGTGTGTTCCGTTTCTACAACGATCTATGCGCAGTAAACACATTGTTAAAACAGAAACGTTTTTCATGTTTTAGTAAAAATTGAAAAAAATGTAGACATGAAGTGTATAATGTGTGAAGCCTGTACTCCAAATATCAAAGAAGCACTTTCACAAAAGATACAAGTATAACAGAACAAATGCGCTTTTTTCCAAGACTATTACCGAAGAAAAAGAAATCAGGTTAGTGTTGCTTATTATCCCGACTTCTCGGGTAGTATTCTGGTTAGAGCTGCTGACTCCAATTCAGAAGGTTCTGGGTTCAAGTCTTAACATCTCCCAAAATAAACGTTTTGACTAGTGAGCTGTTCTTATTGTTAATATTATACAATAAAAGCATACATTTGATTTGCGTCTGTAAAAGCCGCTGTAAATGTATAGTACTTGTCAAAATTAGCGTCTTTTTTAGTTTTACTTTATTTATCTTCCTACAGCATAAACTCACAAGTATAATGCAGAGCTTCCTCTCTTTGATTGTCATGGGCATGCTCACAAATTACACATGTAATGCCACAAAAAATACCTGCTGACACTTTAGTACGCGAGCAATGGTACGAGAATGCAGTTAGACTTTTTTTGAGAACATACACCACGCTAGTGTTTAGATCTGGACGGTGTAATGTTGGCGAGCTCTGTAAGCCATGATGTTTCTTTGAAGGACAGGTGATTGGCAGGATGACATTTCTTGTGGGAAGGGCTTCTGTTTTCTCCGATCTGAGTTCACCTCTGTTACAGTGCGTCTTAATCTGAAAACAGCAGTGTTACTTAGTGTCAGATCGGGGGAGTGGTAGGGGATCTGTTAGAGCATGATCGTCATTGCAAGAATAAAACTGGAGCTTATTTAGTGCAGACCCCAGTTTTATTGTCTGATTCATGTTCAAGCTTCGAGACACACACCCCCCTTCCAATCTGACGCCGTTTTCAAATAAAGACGTGGTACAAATTTGTTTTGTTACACTCCCTCTTTATTTGAAAACTGTGTCAAGAACCGAGAATGCCGTTCGACTTTTTTGGGCACATAAATCATGCTAGTGTTTAGATCTGGACGGTGTGGCGTTGGCGAGCTCTGTAAGCTGTGCTGTTTCTTTGAAGGACAGGTGATTGGCAGGATGACGCCAGACTTTCGCCTTTACGCCTGGTGCAGCTGCGTTGTTCTTATATGCGAGTGGATGTTTCTTACAGTTCTTGACACATTGGGGGCTGCACTGAATAAGCTCCAGTTTTATTCTTTCAATGACAATCATGCTCTAACACTTCCTATGCAGTATACTTGTGAGTTTATGCTGTAGGAAGATAAGTAAATAAAATCAAACTAAAAAAAAGACGCTAACTTTGACAAGTACTATACATTTACAGTGGCTATTACAGACGCAAATCAAATGCATGCTTTTATTGTATAATATTAGCAATAAGAACAGCTCACTACTCAAAACATTTATTTTGGGAGGCGTTAAGACTCAAACCTACAACCCTCTGAATTGGAGTCAGCAGCTCTAACCAGTATACTACCCGAGAAGTCGGGACAAGAAGCAACACTAACCTGATTTCTTTTTCTTCGGTAGTAGTCTTGGGAAAAAAGCGCATTTGTTCTGTTATACTTGTATCTTTTGTGAAAGTGCTTCTTTGATATTTGGAGTACAGGCTTCACACATTATACACTTCATGTCTACATTTTGTCAATTATTACTAAAACTTGAAAAACGTTTCTGTTTTAACGATGTGTTTACTGTGCATAGATCGTTGTAGAAACGGAACACACATGAAATGCAAGTGTTCCAAATAACGATATAGTATTTATAAAAGGTGTCATTTTGCTTGACTTCTCAGTCTCTACAACTCTAAGCAATTGACATGCAGGTAAACAGACTTGAGCTGAGAAAACTGTGCGCCGGTGGGGGGATGTGATAGCAGAGTGCTTGCTGTTTGCTGCTTATCAACACATTTGAAGGACAAAAGACGCTGACGGAGAAATGAGAAGCGTTTTAAGGTGGGACGGATCTACGAGTTTTTTCGTAGGCTGTGGTAATTCTAGTGTTAATAGTAAGTTTAATTTAACATTATAGCTTATCCCCCATTATGCCCTAAGGAGTTTTTGACATCATGCAGCCTAAATTACATACCTCACAATAAATGGCTATTATTCAGCTTGGCTTAATGGCTTAAGAGTAATAGAGTATAACACTCCAAATTTTTAAAATAGCCTCTATATAAATAACCTTTGTTTCACAATATCAACTAAATAAAGTACAGCCAATTCTGTTTTTTCTTTCCATGAAAACAGATTTTACAATACATATCCAAGACATTTTATGATGCACAGCCCTGGAATAAGTTTTCCTTTGTGCCTTAATCTGTCAACCATTATTATTCTAAGTTTAGAAGTCATATCCCATAGCATTGCAAAGTTTGGCATAAGGATCCCTCCCTTTTAGAAACATTTGGTGTCCATTTTGGAAACATATGGTCTTTTGCGCCTAAACAATTTCTCAAAACAAGTATTTCAGTTGCAGTTAATTTTTGCATGACAGGGCACACACATACACTTACACCATTCTCACAGGAGCCATTATAGATTGTCTAATCAACCTAAACAGCCCATTTTTGGCATGCAAGTCAAAAAGCGGCATACTCAAAACACCAGAGCAGAACAGTAACATTTGATCAAATGGGGGTGGGGTAGAGGGGGTCACCACATGAAACTCCAAGCAGCAGTATGGCATGACTGTATCCAGCAGGAGGCGCTAGCTCCCTGGTTGGAATAAGTTCTTTTGTAATTGCGGCATGTTACATAACCCAAAACTATATAGGTACAGTATAATATAAAAAGGCGATACTCCTCCCTTAGTGGTACAGTGGTAAGAAATCACATAGGAGAAATAACTTTGATTTCTTTGATGATGGTTTACGCTGCATAACAGATGAGGAAGTCATGACAAGACCTTCGGGTAGTGGGAGCCCAATGTATAGAGTCTGCCATTTTCATCTCTGCATTGGAAGGATTTTCTGGATCGGAATACAGTATCTCCCATCCGTCCGTCGGTTTGAAAGGTGTGCTGGGCAATGTTCCAAGGCTTTATACTCTTTCTCCATGTGCAGGCCCCCACTTAGGTAAATCATGCCATTCCAAACTAGGAAAATAAGATCCAATGTCATGCTGACTCTGACACAGAGAAATAGCACAATGCCCATTTTGCAGTTGTCCTTAACTTGTCTTGTCTTAAAAAGCTTGTCTAGCAGTTCTTATATGGTGAACCCCTGTGTGCTAAATCTGGCCTTGTGTTAGCTGTACATGTGAGAAGCAAGAAAAATAGATTTAAAATATTTGCACAGAACACAGTGATATATTAAACTTATATTCTGATTACAATGGCGCAACATGGTGTAATTCAGTGATATTTCATCGAAGAGTGGTTTCTTGTGAAACTGGAAGAGCAATGCTCAGAAAACTAACATAGGAAGAACATATAACAGACAGTGTCCAAATATGGTAATTGACTCCATGACACTTGAACTGTAAAACTGCACACCACAACACTTCAAAGCTCTACTGCAAGCACTGCTCACAAATCAAGCTTAGCATTGAGTTCTTCAACTGAAGTGTCATCCTCAATAGAGTCAAAACTGTGACTCAGTCTTCATATTTCATATCACTATTACTTTTTTTTTTTGGGGGGGGGGGGGGGGCACGACATGTCCATACTAAAAGTCTTATTTAACATCAGTCAAAGAAACCTCATGCATTCTGACATAGACTCTCTGCATAATTATGCAAAATAGTGAGCTGTCACAACTGCAATTTATTTTCTTTTACGCCCAGATGTGACTTGTAATATGAATGACCAATCGCAGACAACTATACATCATTGGAATGCTGTGAACCTCAGCTATCAAATGATAATGAGCCTTTTAATATATGTGACTTGACGCAGGTGCGTGCCTTGGCATATTTGTGTGCAAACAGCATATTTTACTAATGAAAAGAGCAGCAAACATGGAAACTTAAGACTTATTTATAAAGATGACACCCCTTGGGAATGTAAAATACTATTATTGCTTTTGACTTGTGGGTTTACTGCAACTTATATGAACAGCTTTGGAATATGGTGGTATACAATGAATTTTTTTTTTTTTTTTTTTTTTTTTTTAAATCATGTTTAGAAAGAAAGTTTCATGCTCAAGAAGCCCCACTTTCAGTTTCTTATCTCATACTGTGTAAGACTGCATAGTTCTGTTTCATGTACAACTCTTCATTTCCATGTAATACAGCGACCATATTTAACATTCAGTTTTACTGATAGTACATTTTAAAAATTAGTGCCAATATCTACTAGTGATGCCTTTCTCCTGGCAAAGATCAATCAGCTTGTCAGCTGTCAACAGCTATTTATTATTTGTTTCCACTATTTAAGGTAATAGCAAATCAATATTACGCTAGTAACTGAACTGAATATAAATAATCTAAGGACATAAGCATAACTGCAACATTCAAAACTGTTAATCACGACCTGTAGGTGGCAGCTGGAGGCCCAATAGTGACTAACGTTTGTAATGCTAATAATGCACATAAGAGAGCAGTGTTCTTTTTTTTTCTTCTTGTTTTTGTTTTTGTAAAGTGAAAATTGTAATGGGTCCAATTACTGAGTTCTGTGGGGCATTATATCTAACTTCTGGAGATCATGTCACTGTAATACTGAAACATTTATGTCCATAATGAAATTAATTTGATAAATATGAACTAAACAACACATTTCCTGAAAACCCATTATTTTCAAGCCAGTTTAACTTAACATAATTTGGAATTCTGAAATTCTGTGCCATGGAATTGTCAATTCTTATTTTCATCTTCAACAGATATTCTATTAAGTGCTCCATAGTAGTTATGTGTCCAAATTTTGACTTGTTACACCTCTTGTCTCAAAGTTACCAATATAACATTTGGCCATGTAGTGTCTAAGGTGTCTGGAGATACTGAAGTCGAATCAGTAATGTCCAATTCACCTAAATGAATAAAGGTTATTCAATTTTCAGTTTGCCTTATCACTGTCCGTGTCCTTACATGTTCCTCCAAAGCCCCATTTTTTTCCACATAATATATAAAATATATAAATATGCCCTTATCTGGTACATTAAAGATGGAACTTGCACTTAATATTAAATTCATCTTCAGCTGTCTGGTTGTGATCTCAGTGAAGTTCAGAAATGCTGAGAAATACTGTTGGATGACTGCTAGACTTACTGTCAGTCAGCTTTTTGAATTTATTTTCACTTAGCTTTGTTTAGTTTTCTCCTAAAGCTAAATTATCTGAGAATCTCCTCAGCTGTTTCTTAATGCTGGAAAAGTAGCTTGCTTGGTCATTCATGAGTGAGATGCGTCTGCAATTGCACTGTGCTACAACAGCCCCATTATATTATTGGTTTAATGACCAATATTTTTCAGGTCTGATTAGTTACTGTTGATGTATAGAAATGTGACTATTCGTTAATTAATCATCAGGATAACTTTTGGTGAAGTCAGTAATAATGAGGCTTTTGGGAAGCCAAATAATATATTTCTCCCTATCTTTATGAATAGAGTTTGTAACTGTGGGAGTTGCATCACGATATCTAAACCACACTTCATAATATGTAGCACCTCCCTAAATCCTTTAAAATCCAGATATACAGAAAAGAAACTATATTTGTAACTTTCTTTGCCATGCCTCCTTTGCAGTTTACATTTGAAAGTGAAATAGCACTCTAGAAAACATCAGTCAGAGGGTCCTAAATAGTCCTTAAAAAGAAAAAAAGAACTAGCAAAATTTAGAAGTAAAAAAAGCTGTAGTTTAATACAGAAATAAAGCAGCAACAACCACTGATAATACAATTTAATTTAGTAGTCTGTAAAATAATCTTTTTTTGTGATGGTTAGCAAGAAAGTGTTGTTTAACAAAAAGGTATAAGGAGCATGAAAATGAACAAATTAGTTAATTGTCAAATACTTTACCTAGACAACCAAATAGAGTTGTGCAGATTTTCGCAATAATGCTGAAAAGTCTCAGTCCTTACTTTGGCCAGTATACTGTATATTTTATAAGATGCAAGTTGATTTGTTTTAATGTGTACTTGTTTTGAAATGTAAACAAAGAATTTTTTTTTTCCTAGTTATTTATGCTTTGAAAGCTCGAAGTCTGGTTCATCCAAGAAAAATAAAATAATTAAATTGAAAGATATTACAGATATTCAAAAGGTATGATTTTAATGGACATTTTCTTTTTTAGTCATAACGTGCATTGTCAGAGTCCATGGTTTAGTTTGGATTTGTTTTCAACTTGAAACAAGAAAATGAATAATTAATTTGATATTATCCCTTTATATAACTTGATATATATATACCTTTGAACATGTTATTTATTTAATGACTTTTATTTAATGGTAATTCTAAACACTGTTATTCAGGATGTAAAGGAGATTGATTACTCTTACGCAAAAATCGGTAACAGAGAATGTGTCATTTTTAACTCTCTCTTTTGAGTACATCTTATACATGTTGGCCTACTATTATTATACAGATAAAATGTACAGTATCCAAATTGTTATACTTTTTTGTGTTTTATACAGTACAAGAGGTAGGTTTAGTTATAATAGCTTAAGGGGCCCTTTATTTTATTATTTTAACAGGTGAAAGAAAATAAACTTCAATCTGTTCTTGAAATGCTGCATTTAGCAATATAAATAGATACACCAAGCCATCAGATTACAGTTGGTACTTGGCATACTTCTGTTTTTGACAACTAGCATGTCATAAGAGCCAGGTTCAGATGGCTTCAGACACTTCAGCCAGCTCTTTACAAATATTGAAAGCAAATGCAGTTCATTTTTAATATATATTAATGATTTTAAGGAGTACATTTTAATGAGTAAATTATTTATATGTAAAACTATGGGGCTCCGCCCCCTTCTCACTTCACTCACCCACCCCCGGATTTGGTTTATCGGATATACAATTTAAAGAGTTGTTTTCATGGGAACTGTTACATATGCATTATTTTCACTTTTACTTTAAAACTTTTGTAAAAACAATATTTGGAATTAACTTTTCTTCAAGATCGCATTGAATTTTGATTCCGTGTTTGGATACCATCGTGACAACGCAACATATAACTGCCTATGAGTGAATATTGCTTCTTTCAATATATTCAATCTCTTTTCGCTGTTCAGTTATTTCACAGAGTAATAATTTCCGTGTGCGCTAATGCGATCTTTCCTATCCTTTCTTTGAGACTTTAGAATTTTCGTACTTCCATTATCTCTAACCGGCTGTGCATGTGTACCGCGGCAACATTTTTTGATTCTTTACGACGTTCTACTTTGTCATCTATTCTTTGTCCTTTATTTCCAGCCCCGGCCATGGTTAAATCTCTTTCTTGCGAGACATATAATGCTGCTCGCATTGTCAACTTGGGGCTGAATGCACACTAACGAGTTGCGGTCGGATTAGCTGCTGTCTTGCTGCTGGCGAGCTGCATGTTCTGCTTGTCACTCTGTGCATCGATCATTTAAAAGCCTCTACAGCAGCTGTCCTTTTATCTCACTGCCTTTTCTTGTGTGATGTCAAACTGTCTTCTGAGAAGATCACGTCTCGTCTTCCTCCCTAGATGTCTTTTTATAATAGAGAGATATGCAATACAACATTTCAATCAAAACAAATATAATACTCCAGAATACAAAGAATAAAAGAAGAAAATTTAAAATTATCACTCAAAGAAATTGGAAGTGTTCAAAATGTCCATGACTGATTATCTTTACTTTTGGAGTTTTTTGGATAGGACAGCATGTCACAGCATATTGTTCCTTAAGCAGTTATGTCTCATCAGATTTTATACCAAATAGTACTGTAAGTGGATGAGGTATAATTGTGATTCCAATAAGGTTTGCACAGAGAGGGTTAGGTTGGAATAAGCAAAACAAGTGAATGGGGAAGGTGCCTTATAAAATCACTCATAATTAGGATCCTGACCAAGGTAATTTTGAATAGTCATAGTCAAGAAAGATGTGTGTGAGGCACCATCTTGAGATGAATTAGATCATATTTCACAGAAAGTAATGTAAAATATTGAACTAAGAGTGTTGTTCTATTCATTGTTTGAAATCCTCATTGAAAGGTCTTGTTCCCTGCACCCTCTTAGATTATGTAGTGAAATACATTCATCACCTTCAGCATTTGCTAGGAATGTTTCCATAGCTTTTGACTGTCCAGAGTATGAAATGGAAACAGTTGTTTCACTATAGATTTTAGTAGTTCAAGTAAGGCATAGTGATTAGCAATTTATTTTTAGATTTTTTATTTGTAACTTTATAGCAAGAATAGTGCAGAACTGCAACATTGTCATAGCACAAATGAAGAAAACCCTGTTGAAACTCAGTTGTTACATGCAGTGGTGCACAAATATCCCAAATCTTTCATTATATGATACAAATACTAAATGTCTTTATATTATTTTAAAGGACTTTATTTACCCTAAAGATGTATCTTTACCATCCTTAGAGTGGATCATTATAATTTATGCAATTGCTTACTGCTGTTATTAAAAAATATTTCCACCATCTTGAAACCTTTAATAATTGCCTGATTAAAATGTACTTGAAAAATAGTATATTAGTATTAAATGTAACTAAATGTAAATAACATGCATTTTTGAGTCTTGGAAGCTTTTACAGTTGAGATTTCTGTGAAATATGAAAACTAAACCTCTTATTTCACCTCAGGGAGTGGTATTAATGCAGAGGTTACTCCGTGTATGACATAAGATATATAGTTATGAAATATTTTAGGCAATTCCTCATTTAATCAAAGAAATTCAAATTGTTATGTAATGGAAATTCTTATGGGTCTCATATATGAAAACGTGTTTCTTTCTTTTCATGATAATTTAACCTTTCTTGTTTTTTTGCTTCAGTATAAAGTCCTGTCTGTTCTTCCTGGATCTGGGATGGGCATTTCCATTGCAACACCATCTACACAAAAAGTAAGCCTTTTCCTAATTTTTTCATCAGATCATCTTTTTCTTCTTTTCTTCTTCTTCTTTTTAGTCCAGAGACTAAAATGTAATTAATATTGTTTTGTTTTTTTTTCTTCAAACAACAAATCAGTGGAAGATGGTGCATTAAAATAAAGAAATGGTAACTCATTTTATGAAGGATACTTTGGTAATAAATTCTCACATTATCAAGAAAGTAAAGACGCCATACTACTGACATTTGCACACTGTTAGTCATTATATTATTAAGACTATTCTTTTTTTTTTTTTTATTCTGCCTTTGTACTTATCACAGACTTTAGCTAAATATTTGTGCTATTACACTGTATAGCGAAGACTTTCTTAATATACTCAATTTTAACTGCAGATTAAATTGTTTAGGAGGCAAAAATCACTAGGAATTGTTTTTATTAAAGAATGCATAGCAATGCAGCCACACTATTTTTAGAGAAACTGCAAGTGTAGTGTCCAGTTTTGAATATTACTATTGCAGCAGGACTAATGAAGAGGCAGAGCAAAAGCAAATGCTTTGGGTGCCAATCTGGCACTCTTTGTGATGGACAGTTTGCATTTGGAAGTCACTTGGCAACAAGCTCTGCTGTTGATCTGCACATTAACAAGGTCAGCGGCAAAATGAGACACCACCTTCCAGGAGCATTCTGCTTTTATACCGGGTGGGCTTTGTTGCCCTCAAGGGGTGGTTTATCGAGGCTGTGAGGGGGAATGAGAGATGAGACCATTAGCGACAGCCCCCCCTCCCCAGTCAAGGTCTGATACTACTTACATATGTGAACCTGAAAGATGACCCTCTGGTGCACATGCGTGACACTCTATATCCTTCATCCTTTTGACCTTACAGACATTACTGAAAAGAAAAGAAGCACTTCATTTACTCAGTTTCTGGAAAATAGCTTATAACAAATTTTGCCATATTCCTTGAATCAACTGTCGAATTAAGTTATAAAATTTAAACAGATATATTTTCAAAATATATACTGAACACAATATTGCAATCTCTCTGTTATAAAACTGTAGACTATTAGTTCCTGCAGATGGCAGCATGCACCTTTACAACCCAAATAAATCTACTGAGATATTTTCAGAATTCCTTAATTTAAAAGGGCAAAACTTATCTTTACTGGATATTCTGATTCTGCTTTTCTTAATACAACAACTTTATACCATAGCTCCATTAACTAAAAATAAAATTGCGAGCATTAGGTTTATTTTGAGCAGTTTTCTCTGGCATATTATTAGGAATCTA
>JANRMT010062792.1:78241037-78251037 GCA_026402145.1 Polypterus bichir lapradei
TAATAGATAAATTAAGTGCATCAAGTATTTATTGATCTGAATTGACAGGTTCATAATAGGTCATTAGTCTCAGGTATTATAGAAGAATAATACACCGTTTTTTAATCTTCTTTTCAGAGATAAGAGACTTCATATTTCTCTCTAACATTAATTTTGATGTGATCAGAATGGCATTAGTAAGATGAGATACTGAAGCCCATCAGTAAATTAAACTACTGACCTTACCTACTAACAGTAAAACTATTTATAATAAGACTGGAAGTACTTTATTTCTCTAAAACATTTTTTCATTCCAATCTAAATTACTATGGACTTGAGTGTTTTTAAATAATCACTTCTCCATACTTCCTATAAACCAGGCTGTAATTCATAAGAAATCAGCAACATTTTAGCTATGTTTAAAGAACACATTTTATTCCATTGAAGCAGACAGTAGTGCTTTTCACAGCATTTAAAGAGGTTTCAGACCCGTCACATTGTTTTAATATTCGTGTTAAAGCTACAGCCATACCAATTTAAACCTTTATCACTATAATCATTTTCTGGAATAAGGAGCTTACAGCTTTACTCTGTATTTTTAGAGATTTACAGACCATGTGCCCACCTTTTCAGTATACATTACAAGTTAATATTTGTTGTTAAAAATTACTATTTTACTTCAATCCATTACTTAATCTATGTTACAGCAGTTTTCTTTCCAGATGATTTAACGTTATGGGTTTTTTCTTATATATGTTAAAAATCTAAGAACATCAATCCTGATTGTTACACTTAAACCTTATATTTTGAGTGTTTTTACCTATCACTATGATTTACAGAGTTTTTGCAGTCATTGATTTTACTTCTATTTAAAAAAAAATGTGTGAAGGAGATCCATGCTGCTGCTTGCACACACAGGTTTCTTGTAGGCTGTTCTTGTTTTTCTGTAAACTAATAGCATTCCCTAAAAATGGTATTTCTCAAGTGTGGTTCATTTCACATGATCTTCACTTCCGTGTCCTTGTTGATAGAAGTACCTTTGGGTAAGAGCTATTCTTTTTAACAGCTTAGATATGTATATCCATGCAATATTTTCTCCAGCTGTCTTTGCAAATGTAACTGTGTCTATAAAATCAATCTTTAAAACATCAAGACTCAAACCCCACCCCCCATAATGTTTAGATTTCTGGTTTCCAAAACCAATATTATACTTATCTCCAATTTGTGTTGAAGCCTCTGAATGTGTTTGTTGCCAACTCCACTGTCATACAGGGCCATTCCACTTCATACCTGAAAGGAATTTGTAGTCATTTATCTTGTAATGTTCTGCTTTATTCCAGCTGTTTTCTAGAATGCTGTGTTGGTCTGAAACCCATCATATAAGAGTACATTAATATTAAAAGTGATGCCTTAACACCAAAAAGGTAACTTGCTGAAGCTCCTGACTTTGTGTCAGTTAGTGGTGTACCTGACGTAAACACTATGAAATAATGATCAGTTCTGAAACTCTCCTTGTGCTAGTCTAGGTCTCACAGAGGTCTCTCATGCTTTAGACAAAATGTCCAAGCTAAGACTCATTCACATTTTTTACTAAACTACTATATGCATTTCTTCCTCTTCAACAGTAAATTCTATTCATCATCAGAAGTGATGTAATGGAAACTCAAGTTTGCGTTCCTTCTCTGTCACTGAGGGTTTCAGTTGTGATAAAGTGTACAAAGATGAAAAGGGCCATTTTTGTAATGTAAACCATAACTAATTTAATGGTAAAGTGATCAGTAAAAGTAATTCACTAGGTTTGACTGTTCTGAAGAAGAACTCAGTGTTAAAGAATTTCCTATTGACATGTCTTTGCTCTTACTAGATACTGTCAAAATTCAGACAGCTGGTGTGTCCTCAGGTGAATATTTGCTTAGTGAAGACCTTGAAACATTAAGACTGTATTTTCACTAGTATCTAACCAGTGATTCAGTGGACCAGTGTTGATGATTGTTTATCCTGTGAGAAAAATCTTTAACTACTTTTTAATGTTGCTATAACAGCTTAGCCACTATCATCAAGAATATGCCACAACTTAAATGCTTTAGAGATATTGTCAATGACCTATACACTGATTGCACTTGACATGCATCTTTTATATGAGGGCTAACAATTTAAAATATGTAGATTTTCTGAGTGTCATACTATTTACCTTCATTCATTTTAATGCTGATATTTTATAAAAGTTAACTGGTGCATCTCAACATATACAAATAGTCCTTGGACAAATAGGTAAAAACATGAAGGTTTGTTACCGTTATCTGTGTTAACACTTACAGCTCCATTACAAACATATTACAATTTTTCTGGTCTATGCAAAATGAGGATGTGCTATAATTAATCCCTCGCACTTTTGCTGACCTTGGGTCCGTTTTTGCAGGGCGTGAAAAATGTTTACTGTTGAGAAAAACCAAATGACTGCCGAAATCTATGTATGTGTAATTGTTATATTTGGCCCACACTGATAGTGCATTCCAGCTCAATTGACGACTGAGGATGGAACACTCCTTTATTTACTTAATTCATTGTCCTGAGGCACCCTGAGCACTGTAATACTCAATGTCAATTGTGTTTAGGGTTAAAGAAACATATAGTAATCTGAAATTATTGTCTTAAGTTTCAGCTGTTTAATGTATAGCAGCATATCTAATAAAATGTCCAAAAGCACTCTGGGTTTCTGCAATAATCATGACATTGAGATTTTAAATATACAGTAATTCTAAAATACAGAACTGTATGGGTTTCCTTGTAGCATTTTTAACCAAAATTAATTTGATTCTAATGTAAGGCAAATTTACAATGTGAGCCTGAAAACCAGGAAGCACTACAAGATCATCACCCTAAATTCCTGTAATAGTTTATCAGATTATGTGTTAGCCCAAAGTATTTTACTGTGGTGATTGGCAAGAAGAAACAATCAACATCACAATGCTAAACAAATTTAGGAGCTCATTTTGATGTTGTGATTTGGGATATATTGATTAATGAGAACTGTTTGTTTGTTTAGAAAATGAATTCAGAAATGACTGCTTCTGGTTGTCTTTCTGACCAGGAAATCCAGTCTGTGCAATGCTGTAAGTAATACCTAAAGGTTAACTCACATTTTATGTTGTAGGTTCTCATTGTTACCAGTAATAGCTTATTTTCAATTTTTTCTTTTGTTCATCATCACCAGGTTTACCCAGTTTGGCTGGTTGCTCCCCAGTTGTTGTTAAACATTTCAAATATATCTGATAAGCTGACAAAATGTACACCACTTAAGGTGTTGAGTTTTCTTAGGTTGCTGATGCATTCTGCTTTAAATTCTTAATTGTCCACTGCCCCCGATACACATACACTTTTTGAAGTTGTGCATTGCTTTTACGTAGTGTACATGAAAACCAAACAAACCGGATGAAGATACTATAATACAGATAAGGAGAAGCCCAGAATGTATTGTACTTGGTAGTGTTCTTTGCCAAATAAATGTCACTTGCTCTTTTCTTTTCTTTTCTTCATTCTTTCTTAGTTTTTAGCTCAATTCCTTTGGCCTGAGCTGAAATGTTTACATAAAACTGGTTTAAGCTCCAGTACTTTAAAACTTCCATTCTGGAAGCAAAGAAGCTGGTTTGACTCCCGCAGTTAAAGGAGTATGAAAACCAGCTCAATATGTTTTGTAATGAAGTTTCATTGTGAGAGGTGAGTCTCATCTGAATAGACTTTTGACAATCCTGAAAGCACAGGTGGCAAGTGTACAGTGCAGTTACATGTTGAGTAGCTCCATATTTGATTTGCCAGTCAGTCTCATTTCATTTACAGCATGAGAGCAGGGCATTTTGCCATCAGGCAAATCTGCTAAATTTTAATGTTAGGTTTTTTGTTTTTGCTTTCAATTTCAATTGCAGAACTTGAAGAAACATTTTTTACACACACACACACACACACACACACACACATACATATATATATATATGAATGAGAGGAAAGTTCTTAATTGAATAGTACAGGTGGCAGAGCAGCACAAACTGAAGGCAGGTTGATCTAAATAGAAAGAAAAAGCAAACATGGAAGGAGAGGATTGTCATTTGCATCCAGATTTGGGACCACAATGTTCTGCAGTTTTTAATAATGAAATGAGACTTTAATATGTAACTCTAGGTGTTGAAGTATTAGTTCTTAAAATGTGTACATGTTTGCAGACTATTTTCATAATATTCCTAATCAGTATAAAAGAAGGAAGGAAAGTCATTTTAAAACTGTCAATAGTTGTTTGTAGCGGGAAAGAAATGATACAAGAGTTTATATTAAAAAAAGTGCAAATTTTCTCTAAAGTTTTTAAAGAGAACAATGTTTATTGTAAAAACTGTGTTGTAATTTTTTATTTAAGTAAAATTAATTCTAAGTAACTCACAAAATGTGTTGGGTGTTTTGTTTTTAATCTAGTCTATCCAGTTTAACTATTCATAAATAACCTTCATGGTCCGGGTACAGAGCTCATAGTTATAATTGGCTATATTAGCTTGATTTTATTCAGAAACTGGCAAATGTTTTGTAGCTCTTATAACAGGTTTGTTTTGCTTCAGTAATGGCTCTATAGTTAAAGGGGGCTTCTTTTATGGTGGTGTGTAAATCAGTCAGTAGTCTGGGGGCCTACTATTTAAGTGAATACTATAGTACAGATTAAACATCTGTAAAACAAAGCAAAGCCATTCATATAAGAATGGGCAAATCAGTACATCACTGACAAATGTTAGCAAATGTATGTATTAAAATTTGGAGATTCTTATTGTCTGCTGTCATATGACATTATGTGTTGTGAAGTTCCCAATTGGTTATGACAGAGGAGGCTGGTGGCTACCTTGGCCCCTTTTTGACCAGAAAGTTCCGACAGGTCATGTAAAGCATTCCACCTGAGAGACTTAATGATTATGAGATCCTGAAGCAACAAATCCATTCTTTGTACAGCAGTAAGCTCCTTGGACAGGGGGACGCAAGTTCCAGCTGTGGCAAGTTGATCTGGCTAACCCTATCCAAAGCTGGTTCTGTGGAAACACCTTCAAGTGCATTGTGGAAAAGCTTGCTATTGATTACATATTGTCTGGGATAAGCGACAACCTCTGTGATGAGGTAAATCAGAGCAATGTCAAAACTCTGTTGGATTTGACTCACAAATTGGAATGGACTACCCTACCCTAATCTGGCTCAGTCTCCTGTACAATCAGGACATCCCAATGCCTGCTGGTGAGGAACCGTCGACCAGCACCCCACGGGAACAACTGCAGATTTTTTCGCTATGACTAGTCTGGACATCTGGCTAAGGAGTGTTGCCTCTCCCACCTGTTTTATTCTTGGGAGAGGGCACTTGGATGAGGCTTGCTGCTCTCAGGCCAAGTTACTGGTAATAAAGGGTAACTTTCAGGTCTTGGTTGGCTTAGCTGGGCGTGAGGTTCCACCTCTGTTGGACTCTGGTAGTGATCTCTTTGTCTTCTGACACAACATGCTCCAGTACATATTTGTACTGGAGCATGTGAACATTTGCTGTGTTCATGGGGATGTTAAGGAGTATGAGACTGTACTACTCCCACTGAAACATAAGGTGTTTTGTCTTGGTAGAGTGTTATATTACTCTCCTTTCTCCTTTTGTATTATTAATGTGTAGCCTTTGTCAGAATGCCTCAGATCTCACCGACTTACTACTGTTTATAAGGTATTGTACCATGTAACTTCTCCCCACCTTCCCTTCTACATCTATAACCTCAGGCAATTAGGTGTAGTAAAAGACAAGCAGGAGTTAAGTTACAATTTAAACAATGTATTATTGATAATATTCATAAATAATAACTATGCAAAGTACATTTGAATATTGGCAACCATACAACCTGATAAATGGTGATGTGTAGTTTCAGGCGGCACACACACTTGTTATTTACTTAAAATGTCTCAAGTTAAGGCATCATTTTGTGGTCAGCTTTCTTCAGAATAGGCCACATGCCTGTCTCAGTATGGCACTAATATTACATTGCTTTGTCTAAATTACAAATAAAGACATATAAAATATTTATGAACTTGTATGCAAAACACAACACTCCAACCCAATAAATCTTTTGTACAATGTCTTTATATTATAATTAAACAGTTTTAATTGTTTGAAGAGTCTGTTGAATAACTTGTGCTTTGATTTGCAGTATTTGCTTTCCCAGTGTTTAAAGTTGTGCATGAGCGTTTGTCCATTACATATTTTCTTTATGTCAAAAATAATCTAAAGAACTTGGATGTGCTCCTGATGACTTGTATCTGCTCCGGCTTGCTTCAACTGTTACTTTAGCTTTTTTCCAGTCTTCATATGTCTTCAGATCTGGTGGTTCTAAATGAGACAAGTCCACACCTTCCACTAAACTAACCTACTGAAATTTAAGTCTGTTGTGTGAATTCTTTTCTTAAGCAGTACTGGTTTTTTGTCTAACTGCTAATTAGACCCCTGTCCCAAACTATCCATTTAAGCATATGCAGCTGTACTATTAACTTCAAAATTTGAAAGGTAACATACCACAGGTGCCAGTACAACCACTTCTGCCCAAGTGCAAACCATTTGTGGCCCCTCTTCACACATTTGTGGTAGAATTAGCTGTCTCTTGTGCTTTTCTACCTATGGTGTAACCTTTCACTGCCATCAGCCTTTACCAGTTTAGGCTGGCATCACCACCATGAGACATCACAGCTATGCAACTCTCATCATTCCCCCTGTAGGCCACCCCTAGAGGTGTTTGCTCACCATATGCATACTAACTGTGCTAAACACCTCAGTTCAAAATTGGCCCACTGGTCCTGTGCCTGTCCCACAGCTGACAACTGTAGCAGGGCTTCCGTATTTTCCCAATTAGGCTATATCTAAAAATCGGAGCCCATACAGTCATATGAAAAAGTTTGGGAACCCCTCTCAGCCTGCATGATAATTGGCTCTCCTTTTAACAAAAAAGATAACAGTGGTATGTCTTTCATTTCTTAGGAACATCTGAGTATTGGGGTGTTTTCTGAACAAAGATTTTTAGTGAAGCAGTATTTAGTTGTATGAAATTAAATCAAATGTGAAAAACTGGCTGTGCAAAAATGTGGGTCCCCTTGTAATTGTGCTGATTTGAATGCATGTAACTGCTCAATACTGATTACTTGCAACATCAAATTGGTTGGATTAGTTCATTAAACTTTGAACTTCATAGCCAGGTGTGTCCAACTGTGAGAAAAGGTATTTAAGGTGGTCAATTGCAAGTTGTGCTTCCCTTTGACTCTCCTCTGAAGAATGACAGCATGGGATCCTCAAAGCAACTCTCAAAACATCTGAAAACAAAGATTGTTCAGTATCATGGTTTAGGGGAAGGCTACAGAAAGCTATCTCAGAGGTTTAAACTGTCAGTTTCAACTTGTAAGGAATGTTATCGGGAAATGGAAGGCCACAGTCCCAGCTGCTGTTAAACCCAGGTCTGGCAGGCCAAGAAAAATACAGGAGTGGAATATGTGCAGGATTGTGAGAATGGTTACAGACAACCCACAGATCAGCTCCAAGGACCTGCAAGAACATCTTGCTGCAGATGGTGTATCTGTACATCGTTCTACAATTCAGCGCAATTTGCACAAAAAACATCTGTATGGCAAGGTGATGAGAAAGAAGCCCTTTCTGCACTCAAGCCACAAACAGAGTCGCTTGTTTTTTGCAAATGCTCATTTAGACGAGCCAGATTAATTTTAGAACAAAGTGCTTTGGACTGATGAGACAAAAATTGAGTTATTTGGTCATAACAAAAAGCGCTTTGCATGGCAGAAGAAGAACACCGCATTCCAAGAAAAACACCTCCTACCTACTGTCAAATTTGGTGGAGGTTCCATCATACTGTGGGGCTGTGTGGCACGTTCAGGGACTGGGGCCCTTGTTAAAGTCGAGGGTCGGATGAATTCAACCCAATATCAACAAATTCTTCAGGACAATGTTCAAGCATCATTCACAAAGTTGAAGTTACGCAGGGGTTGGATATTCCAACAAGACAATGACCCAAAACACAGTTCGAAATCTACAAAGGCTGTTATATTTGCAAAAGGAGGCTCAACTAAGTATTGATGTAATATCTCTGTTGGGGTGCCCAAATTTATGCACCTGTCTAGTTTTGTTATGATGCATGTTGCATATTTTCTGTTAATCCAATAAACTTAATGTCACTGCAGAAATACTACTGTTTCCATAAGGCATGCCATATATTAAAAGGAAGTTGCTACTTTGAAAGCTCAGCCAATGATAAACAAAAATCCAAAGAATTAAGAAGGGTTCCCAAACTTTTTCATATGACTGTATAATTTACAAATGTACCAGCTGAACCTGCTCTTTTGAAAAGTTCACCAATTTTCTTCGTATGCCTTTTTTTTAATAATAGTATTAATTATCCCACTTGATTAATACCCAGAATGTATACTTGCATTAATCACCTTATTTGGCATTCCTAGCAGGTTTGTTCAGTTTCCACGCCTTGGAATATAAATTTGCTGTAGTAATGAACAAACCTTTCCTTTTAAACTATGCCTATTGTGACTAGTCCTATTATTGCATGACTTGTGAACTTGTTACTCACTTAAACCCCAGTAAGTGTCTTTTTCTTGCTGTCTCTTCAGTTCTTCTTCATGTCTGTGTCTTTAGTCTTTGCTTGTCATCTTTCCTAGCTTCTTTATTCGTTCCGCTATGTAGGCAGGTCTGCAAAATGGAAGGTGACAAAGCAGTTTCTGTCCATCTCATCTTCTTGGTTTGTTGACCAGGTGCCAACATTCTGCTTTGCTTCCAGGCATTCATTGGAACACTTCGGCCACTAGTGCCACTCCACTCCAATGTGCTATTGGTAACCCAATCTCCTGCATGGATTTTACTCTGCCAATTACCTTCACTATTTATTACCTGCACCAACCCAAAGTCCATAAAACCTTACAAAAGAAGTAGCACTATTGTAAAAGATCAGGAAATTGAAACAGAAATAACTATTTTCCCTATACTGTCTTCCTGTGTTACCCTTCTATTCTTTGTATCCTTTTTATTGTATGGTAACTGCTAACTGAAAGTGTGGGCTAAAACCTCTCCAAAACCCAAGTGCCTCTCCTGAAACTGACCTTTGTTCTTTACTCAAGACCATCTCACTTTTCTCCATTTTATTGCATGGAGTTTCATAGGCCGTCTTTTTAATGAACTGGTCAGTCAGGTTTCGAATTACTGAACCTAAGTGTGTGTGCTTTTTAATTACTGACTGGCCTAGCAGTGCTGTTAGGACCCTTAAACCCCTGTGCATTCCTGACTTGCTTCCTGAGCTTGTAAACCTTCTTGCTGCACCATCCCACATCCTTTGTTCTTTGGCTTTTCCTGTTTCATTCAAACCAACTCCTAAACTGGTGTAGTTTCTTTCCAACTCAGTCATTCTTGCACTGCCACTTTCAGACCTTTCACACACTAGCACTCAAATTTCTTTTATTTCCACAGTTCCTTGCTTTAATTCCACACTTTCTTCAATCAGTACCCATATTCCATTATCCATGTCATGCCCTTCAGTCAACAATTGCCATTCACACTTACCAGCTTCTCTGCCTTCTATCTGATTTCTTTGTCCTAAATCAAATATCAGTGCAGCACTGGTTACCTTTCCTAACAGTGGGGAAATATCTATCGGTGTAGCATGTTCTTCAAATACTGAACAGGCCTCAGAATTATTGTGGTGCAGTGGAGAATAATGGAAGGAAACACCATTTCTGTTTTCCCTTCCTTTCATCCCTCTCTTTTTCCTTACACTTACATTCCCACTCTTTATCTGTGCATGCATCTGTCTCATGTAAGTCACCCACCCATGTTTTAGGGTTCCAGTCAGATCTTGTTACTACTGCCCTAACTTTCACATTGGGCGGTTTACACTTTTCTCCACTGTTATCATTGCTTTCCACTTCAGCAGTGGGTGTTCTACATGCTAACACTTCACATTCTTCA
>JANRMT010062792.1:78253264-78327882 GCA_026402145.1 Polypterus bichir lapradei
TCCACAACACAGAACCTCACACCAAACATAAACGAACTTGTTGCCAAAAAAAGATGCCAGGCGTCCAGCTCTAAAATGACATATGAGCAAAAACAACTGAATGATTTGATTTGTTATTGCTGAAAGGAACACATTTTATTTATATTTCCAGGTTTTGTTATGCAGCATGTTCATATTTGAATTTGTATAATTTTGACAGGATATATTTTTATGGAGAGCAAAATCTTTTGGGATATTTAAAATCTAAGTTTATTTTTTATATAAAATTACATAAGAGTAAAGAAATTTGAATGTTTGTTCTTTTAAAGTTTACTTTATTTCTAACTTGTATAATTTAGACAGGATATATTTTTATGGAGAGCAAAATATTATAAGTTGTTTAAGGTTTGAGTTGATTTATTCAGGAATAATATTCCTGTCTGTTTTTACCATTCCTACCAAAGATATTTCTGTCGACTAAATAAAATTTCCTTCTATTTAAAATTTAAATAGAACTTGAACAATAATATCCACGCAGACTTGCACGTAAGAGCGGGAGTTATCCATTTTAACAAGCAGCGTCTTGCACTGATACGAAATAGCTGTGTGTGTATATATGTAGATATGTATGTATATGTATATATATGTTTATATATGTGTGTGTGTATGTGTGTATATATATGTATTTGTGTGTATATACGTGTGTGTATGTATGTATGTGTGTATGTATATGTATGTGTATGTATGTAGATATATATATGTATGTATATATGTGTGTGTGTATATATATATGTGTATATGTATAGATATGTATATATATATGTTTATGTGTGTGTGTGTGTGTAAATATATATATATATATATATATATATATATCTAATTACACACAACAGTGACAAAACAATTACATTGACAATCATGTTACGTTATTTTCAAAATGTTTCCTTTTCTTTTTCATTGCTTCTTTAACACACTACTTCTCCGCTGCGAAGCGCGGGTATTTTGCTAGTTATTGATAATATTCATAAATAATAACAATATGCAAAGTATATTTGAATATTGGCGACCATACAACCTGATAAATGGTCATGTGTAGTTTCAGGTGGCACACAGACTTGTGCTTACTTTAAATGTCTCTAGTTAAGGCATCATTTGTGGTCAGCTTTCTTCAAAACAGGCCACATGCCGGTCTCAATATGGCTGCTGAGCTGTGCTCTTCATTGTGTTGTCGTTTTCAGTTCATGGATCAGTTTGGTAAGAGAGTGAGGGAGTGAGCAAATTTATAGATTCTCTGTCCAACCCCTAGAGCCAATAGGATGTCATGGTACTTAAAGGCTTTTGATACAAGACAGTTCCAAACAACCATACTTTAGACCAATGGGGTTACACAGTACTTTCACACCTGCCCTCCAAACCATATGTTAAGGTAAAGCTTGGCAGTTAGGCACCCTGGCTTTCCTGTGGGGGTTGACTGAGAGACTTTAGCACAGAAATATTTGTCAAACTTCTTTGAGGTACTTCCCCCAACCCTGTCGTAAAATTACAAAGAGACTCATTCCTAAAAGGGAGGAAGGGGTTCTTAACCATCAAACCATTGCTCTTCCTATCAATAATGTAACACTTATATTACATTGCTTTGTCTAAGTTACAAATAAAGACATACAAAATATTTGTCAACTTGTATGCAAAATTTCACATCACAACATAAGGGAAGGAACTTTAAAGTTTGAATTGCTGTATCAGACTCTTCTCCCTGGCCTTTATTAGTTGGGATGAGGAATGCCCGATTTCCAAGGGTCTTGGACACCTGCAAAGCACATTTCTTTAGTAGAAATAGGGGGGCCTTCTGCTGACAAGGTTGTCCAGGAAGCCATCTTGGAATTTGAACCTGATTTGACCGATGAGGATGGGGACAGTCCCACAACTGAGTTTCTGGGACAATTGGTTGGTGCTTTGCAACAAGCACTTGCCCCTTCAGCCACCCAAAACAGAGCTACTGCAACATGCTCTGGGGAACGATTGCCTAGGCAAGCAGGGGCTGTCACCCAGACAAGGTTGGGAGCTGTTGCATCAAGCATTGGGGACGCAGGGGCTGACGTACACACATTTGAACAAGCACATGTCGCATATGATTGTCACTACTATATGAGGAACAGGAGGACCCTAGTTTCATAATTTTTTCATTGTTTAATTAAGAATGGCTTCTTGTATCAGTTGACATCCGATAGCATTGGGGGCAGACTGATTGAAGGGTTGGTGGCTCTGAGAGGTCACATAGAGACAGTGTTGAAAATTGCTCACACCTATGTCCTTAGTCATCTCAGCATGGAAATGACAGATTTATTTCAAAAAGCTTTTATAGGCTGAATTTGGGCAGAGATCTGGAGCAGTTTTATGTAAGCCTTTCCCTGACTGTCAAGCTGTTCCCGGTCATGGACCTGTTAGGGCTCCCCTTTCACAAATACCTATTTTGAGTGTCCCTTTCTAGAGAGTTGGGTTTGACATTGTTGGTCCACTTCCCAAAAGTAAGAATGGTCACTAGTTTATACTTGAGCTGGTTGATTATGCAACAATATATCTCGAAGTGGCTGCTTTGCGAAAGGCTAACACACCAAGGCTATTGCTAAGGCCCTGTCAGAGGTGTTCACTCGTATTGGCATTCCACACGAGATTTTAGCTGACGAGTGTTCTTTCATTACTTCCTGTGTCATGAAACAACTATGCGAGAGCCTTGCAATTAAACAATTGAGCCCCACTGTTTATCATCCTCAGACAAATGGCCTGACTGAGTTTAACAAGACTTTGAAACAAATGATTCGACTGGTGGCTCATGACGACCCGACCTCCTAGGACAGGGTTGCCTTTTCTCCTGTTCACTGTTTGTGAATCTCCAAAGGCATCTACCGGCTTAAATCCATTTGAACTATTATTTAGCAGGCAGCCACGAGGGGTGTTGAACATTTTTCGGGAAGAATGGATAGGGGTTCGAACGTACTGACACTCATGGGGCAAAATTTTTTGATCAGGTCGATTTGCTATAAGAACATATTTCTAAACTGTCATCCTTCGATGTGGAGCATCATCAACGTGAACAGGAAACTCTGAAGCAAAACTATAATAGAAAAGGCAAACTTTGTGAATTCAGAAAGGGCAATGGAGTTTAATCCTGTCTCACGCACATAAGCTTCTGGCGAAATGGCTGGGTCCTGCAGTGGTGGAGAAACACACACATAAGTCCTTTGAACTGTGACGCTTGGATTCCTGGCCAGCGCAAGCCTGTGCAAATCCCAAGTGTTAATTTTTTTCAAAGGAGTGCCATGAGCCGAATGAGATGTTGTCCTCTACCGCTGCAGTCTCTCAGACTGAGGTTGCTATTAGGGATGATTCGACGGACACTCAGAAGGCTGAGGTACTGGTTCTGATCGGAAGGAACTCCGATATCTTTTCTTCCATGCCTGGCTCGACTGAAATTACTGAACACAAAATTGTGACTGAGCCTGGTGGTAAGGTACAGATGTGCCTGCATCGTAATTCTGGAAGCAATGAGGATGGTGCAGCAGATGCTGAATTTGGGCGTTCCATTTGTTTTGGTAGCAAAACCTAATGGTTTGGATCGTGTGTTGTTCTAATTGAGCAGATTCCCACTTAGTCTCCATGTTGTGCTGTTGACTTTAAGAGGATAATGGATCAGTTTCTGCAATCCCATTCCGCATATGCTGGAGCATATCTCGATGACATAATCGTTTTTTGTAATGATTGGTGGTCGAGATGCAACTGCCTATAAGCAGTGCTTGACAGTTTGAGGGTGGCTGGGTTGATAGCTAACCCTAAGAAGTGCATATTGGGGATGTCGGGAACACATTATTTGGGGGTATTCTATTGGGAACGATTTAATTAGACCTCAGTTTGTGGGTGAGGTGTTTGCATATCTACGTCTGGAAACACAGAAGTAGGTTTGTGCTTTCCACTGTCTCGCTGGTCATTACAGCAGGTTTATTCAAATTTTTCACATAGAACTGCTCCTCTCAGTGCCCTGATTAAGGGCAGAAAGAACCACGGCATTGTCTGGACCAATGATTGTGAAAGGTCCTTCTCTGGCTTAAAGACTGCTTTGACTTCGTTCCCAGTTCTGCGGAATCCAGACTTTTAATAAGGAGTTCATTCTACAGCTGGATTCGAATGTGCTTGGTTTGAGGGCTGTACTGTTTCAGAGTTTTGATGGGGAAGAACGTACCATCACGTTTTTAAGGCGGTGGTGGAGGCGCTACGCTTTACCATGGTTACTGAAAATGCCCTATTCCAGTGGCTCTATAGGCAGAAGGACACACATTCCCAGCTCACAAGGTGGTTTATTAGCTTGCAGCTGTTAGATTTTGATGGTCACCATTGTCCCAGTTTGGCGCATGTCAATGCTGACGTCCTTACTCTTGTGGCCTAGCCCAGCTTAGTGTGTGGCTTCATTCACAGCACTAAAGCACTCAGTAGTCTGGGGCCCTACAATTTTTAAGTGTAAATATACTATAGATACATCTGTAAAACAAAACAAAGCCATTCATATGGGAATGGAAAAAACAGTACATCATTGATAAATACTAGCAAATGTATGTATTAAACTTGCTTATTAGTCTGTTGTCATATGACATTATGTGTTGTCAAGTTCCCAATTTGTTGCTTTTTAAAAATATATATATATATACAGTGGCTTGCAAAAGTATTCGGCCCCCTTGAACTTTTCCACATTTTGTCACATTACAGCCACAAACATGAATCAATTTTATTGGAATTCCACGTGAAAGACCAATACAAAGTGGTGTACACGTGAGAAGTGGAACGAAAATCATACATGATTCCAAACATTTTTTACAAATAACTGAAAAGTGGGGTGTGCGTAATTATTCAGCCCCCTGAGTCAATACTTTGTAGAACCACCTTTTGCTGCAATTACAGCTGCCAGTCTTTTAGGGTATGTCTCTACCAGCTTTGCACATCTAGAGACTGAAATCTTTGCCCATTCTTCTTTGCAAAACAGCTCCAGCTCAGTCAGATTAGATGGACAGCGTTTGTGAACAGCAGTTTTCAGATCTTGCCACAGATTCTCGATTGGATTTAGATCTGGACTTTGACTGGGCCATTCTAACACATGGATATGTTTTGTTGTAAACCATTCCATTGTTGCCCTGGCTTTATGTTTAGGGTCGTTGTCCTGCTGGAAGGTGAACCTCCGCCCCAGTCTCAAGTCTTTTGCAGACTCCAAGAGGTTTTCTTCCAAGATTGCCCTGTATTTGGCTCCATCCATCTTCCCATCAACTCTGACCAGCTTCCCTGTCCCTGCTGAAGAGAAGCACCCCCAGAGCATGATGCTGCCACCACCATATTTGACAGTGGGGATGGTGTGTTCAGAGTGATGTGCAGTGTTAATTTTCCGCCACACATAGCGTTTTGCATTTTGGCCAAAAAGTTCCATTTTGGTCTCATCTGACCAGAGCACCTTCTTCCACATGTTTGCTGTGTCCCCCACATGGCTTGTGGCAAACTGCAAACGGGACTTCTTATGGTTTTCTGTTAACAATGGCTTTCTTCTTGCCACTCTTCCATAAAGGCCAACTTTGTGCAGTGCACGACTAATAGTTGTCCTATGGACAGATTCCCCCACCTGAGCTGTAGATCTCTGCAGCTCGTCCAGAGCCACCATGGGCCTCTTGGCTGCATTTCTGATCAGCGCTCTCCTTGTTCGGCCTGTGAGTTTAGGTGGACGGCCTTGTCTTGGTAGGTTTACAGTTGTGCCATACTCCTTCCATTTCTGAATGATCGCTTGAACAGTGCTCCGTGGGATGTTCAAGGCTTTGGATATCTTTTTGTAGCCTAAGCCTGCTTTAAATTTCTCAATAACTTTATCCCTGACCTGTCTGGTGTGTTCTTTGGACTTCATGGTGTTGTTGCTCCCAATATTCTCTTAGACAACCTCTGAGGCCGTCACAGAGCAGCTGTATTTGTACTGACATTAGATTACACAAAGGTGCACTCTATTTAGTCATTAGCACTCATCAGGCAATGTCTATGGGCAACTGACTGCACTCAGACCAAAGGGGGCTGAATAATTACGCACACCCCACTTTGCAGTTATTTGTAAAAAATGTTTGGAATCATGTATGATTTTCGTTCCACTTCTCAAGTGTACACCACTTTGTATTGGTCTTTCACGTGGAATTCCAATGAAATTGATTCATGTTTGTGGCTGTAATGTGAGAAAATGTGGAAAAGTTCAAGAGGGCCCGAATACTTTTGCAAGCCACTGTGTATATATATATATATATATATATATATATATTTTACTGGTTGTGTGGGAGGGTGCTTAAATGGAGTTCTATTATGTTACTATGTAGCGTCTGCCTCCCTGAACTTTTAAATTTATCTTGCCTTTCTTGGCAAGATAATTAAATCTGAAACAATGTGCAAATTCACAGTCATTGAAAACAAGCCCAGTTTCATATCTGTTGGCGCCAAAGAGCCACAAGTCCAGTTTCATATTTGTTGGCACCAAAGAGCCCATTACAGTCACACCCAATGTGTGTGTCTGTGTGTATATGCAATATCACTCGTTGACTGGCACACTTTACAGTCGTTTAGTGATTGGTCTGATAACTCTGTGGTGTTTTTTACTCTTATTTAATGTGATGTGTGGGCAGACAGCTTGCTTTTTCAGTCTGAGATGGTAAAACGCAGAGTCAGCAAAATAGCTGTTTGCATTACAGAGTTCACTACCAAAACGTGAATGAAAAGAGCTGCACATGAGAGAGAAGCAAGTCTTTGGAGCCAGCTCCACACAGAAGGCTGCACCTCTGAGACTGAACCGAGGTCAAAGATCAGTGGAGCTGCTTTCCTATCATCTTGCCATTGCATGTTTTTTTTTTTGTTTTTTTTTTATAACTATTTTTGAGACTCTATAATAAAACATGGTTTTTGTTCTATTCATCACTGGGAAGCAGGAAAGTCAGTGAAATTAAATCAATAGTAAGCATAACATGAATGAATGAATGCTAAAGCTCTAATTGTATTCAAAATTAAATTTGCATGAAGGTAGGATCAGACTGTTAGATTTCAGATGCATATCCTGGTGGACTGGAGATGACAGGCACAGGGTGGCCTTGCAGATGTCAGCTGTTCACCCATCCTAAAGGTGTGCAGGTTAAGTTAATTGGAGACTCTAAACTGACATGAACAGGCACTGCGATGGTCTGGTACCTTGTCCACAGATGGGTTCCTGCCTTGTTTCAAGTTGTGGGCTCCTGCCCTGGTATGTTCAACTTTTGCACATATTTTTTTGCAAATTTAAACTACCTAGCAGTTAAGTGACTTTGTCATATCATCCATACACCATATTGCAGCATACATTGGCACGAAATAACATTCCCCAGGGCCACAGTGCAAAATACATACAAATGGAGGACAAGTGTAAGGCAGATAAAGAACTATACTATAAATAGGCTAAATAAGTTATAGTTAAGTGAATAGACAGTAATAATTTGAAACAGATTGTAATAAATAAATAATATCTAATGATAAAAAACAACAGTTGTAACAAATGTACCCCATATAAAGTCACCAATAGGAATGCTGGGTGCAGCCCTACACGATGCTATAGGCTTTGCAGGTACAACACTTTCTAAAGATGTCTTTAATCAAGGGCAGAGAGATTCCAGTGATCTTGACTGCTATGTGCACTATCCATAGTTGGATCTTACGGTCAGAAACACTGCAGTTTCCAAAC
Source organism: Polypterus bichir lapradei (assembly GCA_026402145.1). Classification (NCBI taxonomy): domain Eukaryota; kingdom Metazoa; phylum Chordata; class Cladistia; order Polypteriformes; family Polypteridae; genus Polypterus; species Polypterus bichir. The sequence goes on from JANRMT010062792.1 coordinate 78,261,012, forward strand.
CAGACAGGGATGCAGCTGGTCAGAACACTCTCAATGATGCCCTGGTAGAGTATGGTGGGAATGGGGGAATTTAGGCTTGATGCTACGGCTCCTTCTTGGCCATGAAGGTGGTGTTAATTAACCCAGTAAGGTCAGGTGCACACCAAAAAATGTGGTGCTCATCACCAATTCCCCCACGTAGCCCTCGGTGGGCAGTGGGGCATGGACAGCATGGGTCTTCCTGAACAACAATTCTCTCCTTCATCTTGTCCATATTAAAAGACAGAGTGCTGCACTTGAACCAGTCCACCAACTGTCGTATGTCAATTCTGTAAGCTGACTCATTCTTATTGCTGATGAAACCCACCACCATTGTGTGTTCTGCAGTCTTAATGATAGCGTTTTGATCTATGCAGCCATATGGTCGTAAGTCAGCATAGTGAAGAGAAGTGGGCTGAGTACACAGTCCTGGAAGGGACACCAGTGTTCAGTGTCTCTCAGTCAGGAAGTCCAGGATCTAGTTGTATAGGGAAGTGTTATAGCTCAGCAGACTCAAGTTCCTTATGAGCTTCTGAGGGATGATGGTGTTGACAGCTGAACTGAAGTTGATAAAAAGCATTCTAGCATAAGTGTCTCTTTTGTGCAGTTGGGACCGGGCCAGATGAGCAGTAGATGTGGCATCTTCAGTGGAACGGTTTGAGCGATAGGCGAACTGTAGAGGGTCATGTGATGTGGGATGTCAGGCTTACAAGTGGAGAGTTGATTTTTAAAACCTAATTCCCTGCAGATGTGTGCCTGAGAACACCCACGAGTGGTAAGCAGTCGTGCAAAGTTCCTACAGTTGTGGCCAAAAGTTTTAAAAATGAGACAAGTATTGGTTTTCACAAGTTTGCTGTTTTAGTGTTTTTAGATCTTTTTGTTATGATTCTATGGTATAATTAGAAGCTTTTCATAAGTTTCAAAGGCTTTTATTGACAATTACATTAAGTTTATGCAAAGAGTCAATATTTGCAGTGTGGGCCCTTCGTTTTCAAGACCTCTGCAATTCACCCTTGTTTAAGGTCATTCAACTTCTAGAACAAATCCTGACTGATGGCAGCCCATTCTTGCATAATCAATGTTTGAAGTTTGTCAGAATTTGTGGGGTTTTGTTTGTCCACCCCCATTTTCAGGATTAATCTCAATGAGATTAAGGTGTTGGGAGTTTCCTGGCTACGGACCCAAAATTTGATGTTTTGTTCCCTGAGCCACTTAGTTATCTCTTTTGCCTTATGGCGTGGAGCTCCATCATGCTGGAAAAGGCATTGTTCATCACCAAACTGCTGTTGGATGGTTGGGAGAAGTTGCTCTCGGAGGATGTTTTTGTAGGCACTCCATGTTTTGGATGGCTCCATGTGTGACACGGGAGTTTGTGCAGTCCTTCACTTGGACACACCATGCCCTGCAGAGCTACACCACTGAGATGGCAACACATTTGAAATATTTAAAATAAAGGTAAGTGCTGTTTCTTTAGCTGCTATTACTTACAGCTAGACTATACTTGAAGTAACTTTTATTTACAAACGGCAAACTGCAAGGATGTGCATTGCCACTCCATTTTACTGTGGAGAGCACATAATGTGCACAATGGTGTGTCTTTGTGTGAAAAATAGGCTGCATGACATATTTCTAAAACAATGCGCTGTGTTTATCTGTGGTGAAGGGAATGAGAGACGTAAAAGGAACACAAGTTCGCTACAGATTACATGCATGTAAATCTCCAGAAAACACTTAGCGAAATTTGTATTTCAAAACTGCGCAATCACCAGCAAAATGAGTTTTTGCGAAACTGTATGTGAATTGCAACATACCTGTTCCTCTAAGTAGGACACTGGGGTATTTTAAATTATGCCTGCCAAGACCGAATGCCTGTGTGACTGTAAAATACAGACATGTCTGGGAAAGAGTCCATTGTGTCCCATGATGCTGCTCTTTGTGTTACTACGAAGAGGATTTCTCTGCCATCATCTGTCTTTATGTTTCTTTGCTTTCTGAAATTAAACTAGAAGAAGTAATACAATAGAGAACGACCAAACAGGCAGCTTTCATTACAGTGAGGTTAATGCACACAGTTTTCTGAAGGTTCTCCATTGAGGTGTTAGATATCAGGTTGAAAGGCCGTGTTAAGGTTAACAGCCACAACATGAGCTTCACTTTGGCATATTCAACTCCTAATGTGCCCCCCTCGGAACCGAGGAGAAGAAGACAAAAGTAACGCAGTGCAAAGAAATTGTGAGAAAAATGTAACACTTCCGGTTTTGTTTTTTTTTTTGCTTTGTTGCCATAAAGGTTAGTGCAGCAACTAATAATTATTTTGGTAATTGATGAATCTGGTGATTATTTTGACAAATAATTGATTAGCTGAATTGTTAGAAAAAGTGCATGGAATGGAAATTTCACCAAACAGGTTTGTATTAAATTTTCCGAAATTCAGCGTTTATATAATCCAACCACCCATCCATTATCCAACCCGCTATATCCTAACTGCAGGGTCACGGGGGGTCTGCTGGAGCCAATCCCAGCAATCACAGGCCGCAAGGCAGGAACAAATCCCAGGCACGGCACCAGCCCACCACAGGGCACACACACACACACCCGCCAAGCACACACTAGGGACAATTTAGAATCGCAAATGCACCTAACCTGCATGTCTTTGGACTGTGTTAGGAAACCGGAGCACCCAGAGGAAACCCACGCAGACACGGGGAGAACATGCAAACTCCAAGTATGGAGGACCCGGGAAGCGAACCCGGGTCCCCTAACATCGAGGCAGCAGCGCTACATTTATATAATAATACATTGAAAATATGGAGAAAGTTAATATAGAAGAAGGAGGATACTCTAAAATAGGAATTAAAATACATTTAGTACTCAGAATGCAATGTGGGCTCCACTGCGGCATTTCATGCTTGCAGTGGGACGTCCCGTGTGTAGAGTCACTATTAAATGATGTCTGCTCTGAGTGTACTTTAGTGTTGAGGCCTATCTCAGCACCAGGCAAGAGACAAGCCAGGACCAGTCAAGAGCTGCTGATCCACTTACCAAGGACATCAGTGGAGGCGGTAGGACAAACACACAAACCTCACACATACAGTGACCAGACCAAGGACTCACATCCAGAATGTTGGATTTGTGAGGCCATAACTTCAACACTGAGCCACCCTCATTCATTTCTCAACTTACTTATTCCAATTCAGCACCGTGAAGGACCAGAGTCAAACCCGGAATATTCACATAGCACTCACAGGCCATTAAAGAAATCAAAAACCCACAGAGAGAATGAGTAGTCGTCACATAGGCCATGACTGGGCTGAGGTTAAGCGTGAAGCAGAACGTTGAGTATAATAACGAGTCCAATCCAAGCATTCGGTCACGGATGGCTGGAGCACAGCAAATTTAAGTGCATTCTGTTAAATATCAGTGTACGTTATCTCCAGATTCACAAAGTGAGCGGCTGAGCATCTCCAGTGATGAGTTAAGCAGACCTGCTTAGAAGAGAGCTGACTAAATTTGATATTACCTGTAGAAAATCAATATTATTTGATCAAAAATACATTTCAAGATAAAGGATTTGAGTGTGGTATAATGATGATTTAATTAACAGGCTTACAAAGCAAGATGAATATGTACAAGAATGATCAGAAGTGCAGGCATCAAAAGCAACAGAGAACAAGCTGAAAAATAAGTGCAGTTTTCGATCTGGCCATGTGATGTCAGCGTAAGCAAATCAAAGAGTTTCCTGGCTGCCCTCCTGTAGTCAGTGAGAGCTCTCTGCTGTCCTGGAACAAAGCAGGTCACTCTGCTGCTGTCACACACAAAAACGTGGCCAGTGTGACCAGCTGGCTGTTCAAGTTGACTTATATCTGCAGGTTTAGGTGATATAATGGAATATACCGTGTTTGGAAGCTAAATTTATGAATGAATGTTCATGCTGTATGAGCTCTCGAAAGAAGTGAGCAGAGAGCCGGGCCATTTGCTAAGAGGCTACTGGAGCTCTGCTTAAGGCTTCAAAAGATGTTAGCATCTGATGTCCCCAAGGGAGCTGCTAAGCTTTGTCAGGGCTACGCCATGCTGTTTAGTCACAGTGCATGGCCTTGGAGTGAAGAGCTGGAAATGACTACGAGAATGGGTCCACAGCGTATCATTTTTTCATTTTTAGTCAAACGTGACAAACTGTCTTCTTTAATTAAGTAATCGTTGAAAGTAAAAAGAAAAGTTAAAATCAAATGTTAAGCTATAGATGAATGTTACTTCAGTAAAAGGAAAGTGAAATGACGTGTGGTGATAATGGAGTTGAATTTCAGGTTGACAGTCACTGCTGGATCTGAGCCTTCAGGTAGCAAATGTGATCTGTCCTTGCAATGGCTCCTGGCATCCAGATTAGCACACCAGCTAGAAAGGCACCAGCCAATGGCTCCCATCAGTCTTTACAGTTAATCAGCAGCTCTAGTCAGGATATGCTAAACTGAAGTAGTGAGTCTTCAGCCGGGATTTGAAAGCTGAGACTGAAATTAGTCGGGGCAAGTCACAGAGTACTATGACTGAGTCACTGGAGTCATCACAAAGCACCTCTGCCACATGAGGCAACTCGGCACAACGCAATAAGGTTATGTAAATAAAAATCAGTAGAAGGGTCAGGGGGCATGACGTGGACTGTAGACACAGCTCACAGTGCTGCAGAGACTCTCTTTAGCCATGAGACAGCTCACACTCTGTTTCTGTTGTGCTTCATTCCCACTTTCCTCCCACACTATTACCACCTTTGTTTTTCCCTTCAACCTTATAGTAATGGTACCAGCCTTGCTTCACACTGGTGATATTTCCTTCAGATGGTGGATCAAGACCCCCAACACAGTATTTAATAAGACTTAGAAAGTGCTCTAATAACTCTGCCCGCCATTCCCTCTGTGCTTTTGTGACCCTTTGTACCCTCTCAGGTGTTGCCTTCTCATTTGTTCTTTTTAAGAGCAGCTGAATGGTCCAGTTCCTCACAAATTCTCGAGCCTGAGTGTAAATCCTGGACCAGCTGCTGTCCATGTGTGCTTTTAGCTTCTCCTGGTAGAGTGTGTCTCTCCTAGAGATTTACATCTACATTTACTTGCTATGCAGACACTTTTATCCAAATCGACTTATAAAGGAGGTCAACAAAAGCAAGGAAACATCAGTCTGAGGTGTTAAGACAAGGTTACAAAATTGATCATCACAAGTGAAGAACTGTGAACAAAATTCAAGCTAATTACAATCCCTAGATTATTGAACCTAACAGATGATATCAGTTGGACAGAAATTCACCAAACAAAGAGTCTTCAAACCCTCTTTAAACACATTAATGGAGTCAGCAATTCAGATGGAGTCGGGCAGCCCATTCCACCAATCGGGACCCACACCTGAGATTTGATTCCATGCAGAGGTGTCGCCTCCAGACGCTGTTTAATTGCCGACCTAAGCGGTGGAGAAGGCACACAGGACCTCCCTGCAGTCCCTATATACATCCAATCAAGCACAGGGATCTTGTCTTTATTGAAGATGTAAAAGTCACTTTCTGTGGCTTCCCTGATATTGAGTCAGGCCCAGCAAGCGTGTTCACTGACCAGGGAGCCACAGTGGCCTGCTGCTGGTCACACTGCCTGATTTGACCAGGCTCACGGCTTTCTGGCTCAGCTTTCTGTTCACACCATAGTGATCTTTGTGCTGGTGATGGGACGTGGACTTATTAAAAGACCCTGTGTGGAATATCGAGTTGTGAATACTTTGAGATGTAGCAGTTTATTGAAGGGCACAATCGGTGGCTGTTGTGTTGGTGAAGCTGGCAGCTGAGGATGAAACCCACTGTAAGTTCAGATTGATTTCTGACTTTACAAATTTCCCTTTATGCAGAGGGCACGTAATTCTTATGGGCTTGTCCTTTAGGTTTATAGATTATCTGTGCTGAGGAATCTGCTCAGACTGCCATCCTTCATGAGATGGCACTGCAGGGATGCAAAGCAAGGACCTTGGGATTAAACAGAAAGCTAGTCAGCCATGGGAGCTAAAGAAAGAAGCAGCTAAATATGGGATTTAATTAAGGGGTAGGAGAGGGGAGCACAGCAAAATACAAAACATGCAACAAAGCCCAAAATGAGTCAAAAATCAGGGTCAGAAAAAAAAAAACACATAAGAAGATTTCTGAGAGCCAGAAAGGACAGAAAGGTATTCAGTTAAAAGACAAGAGGAGAGCTGATATCAGGTAACACAACAAGAAGATCAAATTAATAGAATTAGTTATACACACAAAAATGTATTTATGAGAGACTTCATGCAATTTAGAAATGTGTGACGCCAATCTTAATTTCGTCATAGCAATGATGTCATGTGATGAATACCTCCTCCTGCTTTTAGGTCGAGCAACTGCATTCTTATCTGAGCAACATTATGCCAGCAGAGGCAGAACTCAAAATGAAATCTTATTAAAAATGCATCAAAACCAAAAAAAGAATGCGCCTGACCTCAGAAACAGCCAAATTGCTGAGTGAGGCTAAGAACCAAATACAAGAAATTAAAAAGGACTTAAATCACAACCACCAACAGAGGGCACTTGTGGTAAGTTGAGCTCTCTCTCAACACACTCCTACACTCTGTCTCATCCCATTTATCAATACACCCCACAAATGCAGAATCATCTGAGAATTTCCGCAAGTGACATGACTGGGTATTATATTGAAAGTTGTAAGTGTAGAGTGTAAAGAGAAAAGGAGACAGGACTGTTCCTTGTGGTCCCCTAGTGTTGCTCACATTCGTATCAGAAGTTCTTGAGTCTCACAAACTGTAGCCTGTCTGAGAGACAGTCCATTATCCAAGACACCATAGGCTCATCCACCTGCGTATCTCTGAGTTTACACCTTAACAGGAATGGCTGGATGGTACTGAAGGTATAGGAGAAATCAAAGACCATAATAACTCACACTGTTGCCAGCTTCATCCATGTGACAATAAGCCTTGAAGAAGACACATAATTGCATTCTCCACTCCATTCTTTGACTGACAGGCAAACTGCAGTGGGTCCAGGTGGACTACAACAAGAGGACTCATACAGTCCAGGACCATTGTCTTCATGATGTGAGATGTTAAGTGCCAGTGGTCTGTATTCATTAGGTGAAGAGGTGTCTATCTTCTTTGGAATAGGAACAATGCTGGATTTATGTTGACGCAATATTTTAATTTACTAAGCAATGCACAGAAGCAATTAAAAAGGCAAATAAAATGTTAGGTTATATCATAAAAATTGTTGAATTTATGTCAAAGAACTTTATGCTCAAACTGCATAATAATAATATAATTCCTTTACATTTATATAGCTCTCTTCTCACTACTCAAATTGCTCTCCATGCAGGGAAGACCTGCGAAGCAAACCCACAATCTCCTTAGTGCAAAGCAGCAGCGCTACCACTGCACCACCTGTGTGGATATGTTAAGCTGGTAAGACCACATCTGGAGTGTTGTGTGCAGTTCTGGTCATTACGGCACAAGACAGACATAGCAGTACTTGAAGCTGTGCAAAGGAGAGCAACCAAGGACTTAAGAACATGTCCTACTCTGACAGACTCGGAGAATTAAACCTGTGTAGTTTCAATGAGAGGAGACTTCATGGGGACCTAATCCAAGTATTTAAAATCCTCAAAGATCCAACAACATTCTTTCAGCTTAAGAGTGAATCACATACTCGAGGACATCAGTGGAAATTAAGGGGAAGTGCACTTAAAACTGAAGCCATGAAGCACTTCTTCATGCAAAGAAATGCGGGGCTCTGCATAAACTACCAAGACATGTAGTTGAAACAGAAATCTTGAACACCTTTAAGAAGAATCTCAATGAGGTATTGGGACAGCTTAACTATTAGCTTACTAAACAGGCTTGATGGACTGAATGGTTTCTTCTCATTTGTCAGATTTCTTAAGTTCTTATGGTCTAACAATGCAGGATGTTTCTACAGAAGTGACACTTTCTGGAGAGCCTTAGGGACAAACTAAACAGGTGACAGAGGACATCACAAAGTTGGTCAGTCCAGGCCTTAAGAACTCGAGGCTTTTCTTGTGTGTAGCTTCTTCAGTTGTCTCCTCACTTGGCCTTCAGGTAAGGACCATCCATACTGACAGACTCATCCCTGGCTATTCCAGCCAGTGGTAGGAGTTGCTGATATAGTAGGGATGGTGTCAGTTTATGTTTTATTTTCTTTTTCCACGTAATATATGGAATTCTAACATTTTGCTAAAAATATATTAAATGTAAACTTTGAGACAAATGAATGAAAAATATAAGCCATCAATAAAAATGATAAAACCATCAAAAGCAACCGTCAAGTGCCATTGGTGTTCTGAAAAGCCCACGACCTTACTTCTGCATGACAGAAACATCCATTGGTTTTGTGGTCTGCTGATTTTTATGAGCCCACATAAAATTGTCTCGGCAAATGAAAAAAATCCCACATTACAGCCGTATGTACCCTAAGTGATATAAACAAATGATATCAGTATTTGTAAGCTGAGTGTGAGGGGGTTTAGTGAGGGCAACCCTTTCTCAGTCTCTCGGCTGTACCCCCTTATCTAGGACAGTATTTCAGGAAGTAAGCATTTCAATGATTTTCTGATTCCTAAAACTTAAAGTGGATACAAGAAATAGACGAAGTAAGGCCAGGGTGCCAGAAATGTTTAGCCCAGTTTTGATGCTGTAAGCAGTTGGAATGTGCAGCAGTTGAGGTCAGATGTTTGAGTGCCCCCTTGATAAACCTGCCCCTCAGTCTCACACACACACACACGGCTAGTTTGCTGTTTGCTTCTCTCGGCAGAGACCCTCGTATTTGAAGGCTCTCTAACTTTCCCTCGATTGTATATGAGGTCTAATAAGGACCACTTAAGAGGGTCAGCGGGGTGGAAGATGGCTTTGCTGGCATGTGGTTGCCCATCAAGATTTGTTTTGTAGCTTGGATTACTTTTGAATAACCTTAACATTTTCAAATAATGTTTTAGGAAAAATAACCTCTCTTTTTCTTTTTCATTCATTTATTTGTCAATAATTATTAAGCTATGGGTGCAATTCGAATGGTTAAAAGAGAAGAAGGAAATGTGAAGCTTCATTATTATTTAACTCATCTCACCATGCAGCACACAGGGCCCACTGTGGGGGACCCTAACTGAAAACCGCATGTGGCGCCGCTGTTGAGACCTCCATGGCAAAGGCTGATTTGCTTCCTTTTTGAAACTCCTAATAAGCGACAGTTTGACTGCCTGAGGAAGCATCTTGTGAGGTTTCCAGCTGAGGCCAGGAGGGAGTGCTGGAAAACCAGAGGGGGCCGATCTCCCGTCTGCTTGGAGCTCTCGTCACAGGTAGCGTTGTCTTGTCATGATAAAGATGAACCATTCATTACTCAAGGCAAAGCTGTGCACTGAAGCAGACGTGCCCCCCTAACGCCACTAGTGGGCCTGCCTGGTGCCCAACGTGAAAGCTGAAAAAAAGACACAAATCCATTGAAAAATGAGAATAATGCATTGAACTGAACTCTAAAAGTGGGTTGTATCCTCTTCACAATGAACAACATTTAAAGCTGGCCTACAGAACAGCGGCTCTTCTAGCCAGGGCAGTGGGCACTTGGACTCGGCAATGATAGTCTCCTCTTCAAATCCATACTGATGCTTTAATGAATACCCGGCGTCTCAAAACAAGTATATACATATATTTTTATTCGACCATTTTCACTATGAAAACATTTTTAACTGGCTTAGAAACCAGTGTGGCACCCACCATAATAACAAAGATAGTTATAGTCCATACAACTGTCTGGATCAGGGTGGAAATGGAGGGACGGAGGGAGACCTGTCCACCCCCAATTGCTGCATTCTTGAACAGAATCCGTAAAAACAGGTTTTCCATGAGATTGTTCATTCCATAAAACACAAATTCATCCTGCCTCGCCAGAAGTCGGCTAATTTTGAATGTTTTGTGTAGGAATGTGGCAAGTTCACCCACACGGGGGACAAACCTCCAGCCACAAACCTGTTGGCCTACCTCCCTATTTAAAAAAATCACTGAATATTCGTTTTGGGACCGACGAGGTCAGACCTCTAGCTGGCAGCTTACTCTATATAGGATATATATTGGATATATCTATATAAATGTTATATATGTCATTGTTTTAACTGAATAATTTGTGGTGATCATTATATATATATATATATATATATATATATATATATATAATATATATACTAGCAAAATACCCGCGCTTCGCAGCGGTGAAGTACTGCCTTAAAATTTTTATTAAGAAGAAAATTAAACCTTTTTAAACTGAGGGAAAATATACCAATAATTATTTGTTAAAGATCTCTTTGTATGCCACGTTGTCAGTTCGGCCCTCCAGTTGCAATATGACCAAGCTGTAGCTGTGCGCTGAGCTTACTCTTGAGCATGCAACGTACAGTTGGCCATGTGAACAGTAATCTTGTTTCAAATCTCACAGCTTGGATTGCTGCTGTCATAATCGGTTTGAGTTTCATGGTTTGTTTCAGTTACGACAGTATTTGTAGGACTTGTGTTGAAGAGACATTCGGCATCTGTCAAGCGTTGTAAGTATACAACCAGTTTCATTGATAACTTCACATCCAGCTTTTGAGAGTTTAAACATTTCTAAACATCAAAGTGTCCACTACTGAAATCGTCACCTGTGAATCTAAGATGTTTAAGAGGCATTGGCGGTTGTCCAAAGGTGTAAAATATTTGGCCATTTCGGTACACTTAAGCATTTCACTCTTATAGTGCTCCTGTGTAGTATAATTATCTCCTGTACCGTCATCAGTCCACACCTTGAACCTGTCCCAGTCATTCAATACATAAGACACAATGTTCCTCCGGATATCAATAGTGAGCCTGATATGGCTGTGCAATATGTAACAAAGAGAATGGAAAGGCAGGTGCCATCTCCGGGCATGGAAACCACTTGGTAAGTGACAGTTCTTTGATCGATGGTGATTACCTCGATAGACATGTTAATGGGGGTACGGTTGGAATGATAAAGGAAATGGGTACCTGAACAATGTAAAGTAAGTCTAAAATACCTATACAATAACTATAATCGTAATAAATGAACAATAAAACAGCGGAGAAGCCGTGGATTAAATAAAAAGGCTGTAGTTATCAGCAGGGAGACGTGAATACCGTGGTGAAGCAAGGAAGGGAATGTAGAGACTGGAGCGACAGACGGCCTTATATAGGCAGGCAACCAACAACGTGGGAGGCGTTGGGTTGGGGGACCCAACGCCGCCTCACACGGTGACCGAGCTGCAGGCTATGGACGTATATATGTACGTAAGTAGGATTCAGTTAGCGTTGGGAACCCGCGTACCAAATTTCTTGAAGATGGGCCCATAAGTAACAAAGACCGTTGAAAAGTTCAATATGGCAGCCGACAGTGGCATCATATCACTGAAATAAGTACCAAATTTCAGCCTTCTACCTATGAATAAGAAAGTTCAACATGGCGGACGTTGTTGACCGTTGCGCGTAGAATTTTGAAATGAAACCTGCTTAACTTTTGTAAGTAAGCTGTAAGGAATGAGCCTGCCAAATTTCAGCCTTCTACCTACACGGGAAGTTGGAGAATTAGTGACGTTGGAAACTTCAATATGGCGGCCGACAGTGGCATCATACCACTGAAATAAGTACGTACATCGGTTTTGGTTAGCGCAGGGAAGCCACCTACCAAATTTCGTGAAGATGGGGCCATAAATAAGAAAGTTCAACATGGCGGAAATTGTGAAAATTAGTGACATTGGAAAGTTCAATATGGCGGCCGACAGTGGCGTCATACCATCGAAATAAGTACATACATCGGTTTCGGTTAGCGCAGGGAATCCGCCTACCAAATTTCGTGAAGATGGGGCCATAAATAAGAAAATTCAACATGGCGGACGTTGTCGACCGTTTTGACCGTTACGTGTAGAATTTCGAAATGAAACCTGTTTAACTTTTGTAAGTAAGCTGTAAGGAATGAGCCTGCCAAATTTCAGCCACCTACACGGGAAGTTGGAGAATTAGTGACGTTGGAAAGTTCAATATGGCGGCTGACAGTGGTGTCATACCACCGAAATAAGTACGTACATTGGTTTCAGTTAGCGCAGGGAATCCGCCTACCAAATTTCGTGAAGTTGGGGCCATGAATAAGAAAGTTCAACATGGCGGACATTGTTGACCGTTATGACCGTTACGCGTAGAATTTCGAAATGAAACCTGCTTAACTTTTGTAAGTAAGGTGTAAGGAATGAGCCTGCCAAATTTCAGCCTTCTACCTACACGGGAAGTTGGAGAATTAGTGATGTTTGGAAAATTCAATATGGCGGCCGACAGTGGTGTCATACCACCGAAATAAGTACGTACATCGATTTTGATTAGCGCAGGGAATCCACCTACCAAATTTCGTGAAGATGGGGTCAGCCTTCTACCTACACGGGAAGTTGAAAAATTAGTGACGTTGGAAAGTTCAAAATGGCGGCCGACAATGGCGTCATACCATCGAAATAAGTACATACATCGGTTTTGGTTAGCGCAGGGAAGCCCCCTACCAAATTTCGTGAAGATGGTGCCATAAATAAGAAAGTTCAACATGGCGGACGTTGTCGACCGTTATCGACCGTTATGACCGTTACATGTAGAATTTCGAAATGAAACCTGCTTAACTTTTGTAAGTGAGCTGTAAGGAATAAGCCTGCCAAATTTCAGCCTTCTACCTACACGGGAAGTTGGAGAATTAGTGATGAGTCAGTCAGTCAGTGAGTGAGTGAGTGAGTGAGTGAGTGAGTGAGGGCTTTGCCTTTTATTAGTATAGATAATTATATATATATATATATAGAGTAATAAGGTGCTATATATGCGCCCGACCCGACACAGATTGGACACAGAGGCACACATATAAAATAAATAAACTTTTATTTTTCTTCAGCTGGAGGCCACTTCTTCCCCGTGTCCCCCAGCCACAACACAGTCCCAAAAAACACCAACACGCCGCACACTTTCTTCTCCTGCACCACCATTCCTCCCAGGCAACCTCGTCCTCCTTGATCCGACTCTGGCCGCTGAGTGGTGGTTACTGGCTCCTTTTATTGGGCACCCGGAAGTGCTCCAGGTTCTTGATTGCCGGGTTGATTGCCAGGTGTGGCGAAATTAGTGCTCCTGCTGCAGCACCCCCTGGCGGTGCCTGCGGAACCCAACAGGGCTGCACAAAACTCCAGCCCCCATGAAGCCCTGGGGGAGTCCAAGGCAGCACTGCAACCCAGCTAGGCTGCCATCTAGTGTCCAGGGGGAGATGTTGTGTTCCCATGCTTGCTCCCCTGGTACATATGCTGCAGGGGCATCCCGGCCGGGCATGGGCCCTGGCCATCTGTCACAATATATATATATTGTGGCAGATGACTAGGGACCTTACCCACCAGGACGCCAGGAACAAGGAAGGACCGGAAGAGGAGCAATAAGTTCCCCTGGATGCAAGATTGCAGCCTCCTTGATTCCATCAGGGCCACGGATACAAAGCTGGGAAGCTCATCCTTGTGGGGGTCCGTGGCCACCACCAGGAGGCACCTGGATGGTTCCTAAGGCATGGACTGCAGCACTTCCACCCAGAAGATCATCAGGGAGCACCTGGAGCACATCTGGGTGTGCCATAAAAGGGGCCGCCTCACTCCATTCAGAGAGCCAAAGTCGGGTGGAAGAGGATCAAGCTTGCAATGGGAGGAGTAGAGGCGGCAGAAGAAAAGGAAGTCTAAACGACTGTGAGCTGTACTGGGCTGAGTATTGTGTTGTGTTGTGTGCCCAGGAGTAAAATGTGTGTGCTTTTCGACATCTGGAGTCCGTGTCTGTCTGTGTCGAGGCTGATCTTCCACAATGTATATATTGTTAGTTTGGATCCGAACACCATCAGGCTAACACCAGCACTTTGTCCAAACACACGTTTATTATACACTAGCAAAATACCCGCGCTTTGCAGTGGAGAAGTAGTGTGTTAAATAAGTTATGAAAAAGAAAAGGAAACATTTTAAAAATAACGTAACATGATTGTCAATGTAATTGTTTTGTCACTGTTATGAGTGTTGCTGTCATCTAGGATTTGATTATCATTATTTCTTTCAATCAGGTTCGTATTTGGAGGACGTGTTGTGTTAAAGTTACATTCCGTGTTTGTCAACCGTTGTAAAGATAACAGGTTTCATTCATCGAAGTGTTCACTACACAAATCGGTACTCGTGAATCTAAGATGTTTAACAGGCATTTCCGGTATTAAGTTGTGGAATTGCCTGCAAGTATTTAGCGACAGCATCACAAAGTTGTTTTTCGTCTAGCTGCATCAGAAGATGTACCACGACGTCTGACACGCCTCCTTTTTACTGTTTTCTCACAGCTTGGATTGCTGCTGTCGTAATCGGTTTGAGTTTCATGGTTTGTTTCAATTACGACAGTATTTGCAGGACTTGTTCAAGTGACATTTGGCATCTGTCAAGTGTTGTAAGCATACAACCGGCTTCATCGATAACTTCGCATCAAACTTTTGAGAGTTGAAACATTCATAAACATCAAAGTGTCCACTACTCAAATCGTCACCTGTGAATCTAAGATGTTTAAGAGCCATTGTCGGTTTTCCAAAGGTGTAAAATATTTGGCCATTTCGGTAGACTTGAAAGCGACAACCAAACAATTCAGCGGCAGCCATCAACTCACATGCAGAACCATAGGTCTTCGAAGGGCTTAAGCATTTCACTCTTATAGTGCTCCTGTGTAGTATAATTATCTCCTGTACCGTCATCAGTCCACACCTTGAACCTGTCCCAGTCATTCAATACATAAGACACAATGTTCCTCCGGATATCAAGAGTGAGCCTGATATGGCCGTGCAATATGTAACAAAGAGAATGGAAAAGGCAGGCGGCATCTCCGGGCATGGAAACCACTCGGTAAGTGACAGTTCTTTGATCGATGGTGATCACCTTGATAGACATCTCACTATCCAAATCGCTGAATCTAAAATGTTTAACAGGCATTCCGAGTATTAACTTGTGGATTTGCCTGCGAATATTTAGCGGCAGCGTATCTATGAACTTAATTTAAACTTAAGCTTTCCTTGCTTTCCTATTGATATGTCTACAAAGGCTTGTTCAGCTTCAGAGGGTTGTTCCTTTCTTACTGCATCAATAAACAGCTCGTCTTCCTCTTTATCTGAGACATCACACACTGCATGCACAGTTTTACCTTTCCCAGTCCTGCAAACTTTAGCAAAGTGGTTCAATTTACCACATTTTTTACACTGTCTTCCTTTAGCTGGACATTGACTTTTTCCACCATGTGCTTTGTTTCCGCAGTAGCTGCACTTATGAATATGCTTGTATGCGTCACACGCTTCATATTCTTTTGCTGCCTTCTCAATTGTGTAATGCGTTTTTTGTTCAGCAATCTTTGGAGCTCTTGCTTGTTGTCTGTGTACTGCGTTCACAGTCAGTTCACGTGAGCCGCTCGGAGTACATGCATCGAAGGTTCTCAGCTGTGCTTGTGCTATCTCGTTCGATCTTGCGATGTCCACGGCTTTATTTAATGTTAGCTCAGACCCGGCACTTAAAAGTTTCTCTCGCACTTTCGCTGAGTTTGTGCCAAACACTATTCTATCCCTGACCATCTCATCTTCGTTTGTATATGCACAGTTCTTCACCAGCAATTTTATCTCTGTTACAAAGTGATCAAAAGTCTCGTTTATACCCTGCGTCTTCTCATTAAACTTGTATCTCGCGAATATCGTATTCGTCTTAGGCATGACAAATGCCTCAAAACAGTCATAATAAGTTTTCAGTACCTTGGCTTCCTCCTGGGTGAGAGGCCATGTGTTAAAAATGTCTCTTCCTTTTTCCCCAGTCCACAGGAGCAGGTAGCTGCATTTCTCACTCTCGTCTTTGCCTTTTAGCGGGCCAGAAAACATCAGCTCCACGTGCTGTCGGAACTTTTTCCATTCTCCCGGCAGGTTAAGAGAATCCCACTCAATTCGTGGCGAGGGAACTCCAACAAAATCCATGACTGTCCTCTATTCTGACACCATGTCTTGTTTTCACAAATTGTGAAAAATGAAATGATGGTGAGACTTTTTTAAAGTATGCAGGGGAACTTTATTTATTACAGCTCTTACATTCACGGCATCCGTGCTCTAAATAAACTTCCATAATAGTAACCTTGAGGTCCCTTTTTCTGGTGCCTAAACCATGCCTGATAACAATACATTTCAATGACATATAAATATTACAGTGATCACCTCGATAGACATCTCACCACCCAAATTGCTACTCGTGAATCTAAGATGTTTAACAGGCATTCCCGGTATTAACTTTTTGATTTGCCTGCGAATATTTAGCGGCAGCGTGTCTATTGGATTGCTGCTGACAGACGGCCTTATATGGGCAGGCACTCAATTACGTGGGAGGCGTGGTGATGGGGGACGCAACTCCGCCTCACTCGGCGACCGAGCTGCAGGCTATGGCCGTATATATGTATGTAAGTAGGATTCAGTTATGACCGTTACACGTAGAATTTCAAAATGAAACCTGCTTAACTTTTGTAAGTAAGCTGTAAGGAATGAGCCTGCCAAATTTCAGCCTTCTACCTACACGGGAAGTTGGAGAATTAGTGATGAGTCAGTCAGTTAGTCAGTCAGTCAGTGAGGGCTTTGCCTTTTATTAGTATAGATGTATTTTATTTATGTTCATATATTTTATTTCTATTTATGTTATTTGTGTTTTCTTTTATTCTATTATTGTAAAGAACTTTGGCCACAGCATTCCTATGTTGTTTTAAATGTGCTATATAAATAAATTGACATTGTGGCGGAATTGTTGATCTCCTGGGCTCCACGATGCTCGGGGCACCCTCTGGCAGTGGCCACAGGCTCCATTGAGCTTGACCCTCCTTTCTCCTTCCCTGTGGTCCCCTCAACATCCAGGGTGGTTGCCCCCTTGTGGCCTGGGGGATGTATAGACCACCTCCCGGTCCTTCCAGGCATCCCAGCTGGGTCTGACCCCCAGCCTCCTGTGACAATATATACTGTATATAACATACACACACATATATACTTTATTGACTGAGTAAAGTGAAAATTTGGTGTGCCTAATGCATTAACTACTAGAATATTTATACTAAACAAAAAAAAAAGAAAAAGAAAGAGCAAAGTCAACCAACAGAGCTTCATCTAGTACGTTTGACAGCATATCTGCTGGTGTGGAGTGGAGACAGCTGCTTCTGGTAATCAGGATGTGCCTGAGCTTGGTGAGCAGCACCATGGCCCCCCTTACTGGCTGCAATACGCTGCCTGAGAAGAGCTGCCAATGACTGAGTCTTTGGGAAATGTTTATTTGCTCACACTTTGAAGTCTGAACGGCATGCAGCAACAATATGTAGGCCTGCCTGGGAGCGACTGTGCCTCACACTTGCCAGACACACACACACACACACACACACACTGCGGTTCTGTGGGGTGGGCTTTAAGTGTGCTACCTTTCAAAGTCCACAATAATAGGAATAATCAGACCTATCGCTGTGAGTTAGTCAACTTTTTGTTCTTCACATGCTCTTGTCACTTCTAAAGATCTTGGCGGTTGCACCAGAATAGAGCAGGAGGCTGCTGCCACTGCCAGGCTCATGCTAGCTACCTTTTTGTAATGTACTCCATCTGCATGACTCCTCTCACATAATGGAGGACATCTTGTCATTTGTACGCTTCCTTAAAGTTTAGCCTTTAGATCAAAGAGATACCCCTGATGCTTTTCCCACACTCCCCACTGTGCTCATGCACGCCTCCTCTTACAGGATCATATTCTGCATTGGCACGGCCAGTGTCTTTAACTGTTGAGACACATCCAGCAAACTGAAATCATTTTTATGTTTCTTTTTTGGAACACCACATACCAGCACTGCAGCAAAAGCTGGTTTAAATCTGACAGGCCCGAAAACCTGATCTTTAGGGACCCCCATGGCCATCTACCTGCAACTACACCCATAAAGTGCAGTGGCATACAAATGTTTAAGAAATGTTGAGTTTCTCTCTAATTGATATTAGATAGCAGGTTTTCTAACCTGGGAGTTATGGCTTGTATTTTGTTCTGAGCTCATCACTTGTGCCGATCAATTTTATAATCTTGTCCTGTAACACTTTTCCAGACAGTCCCCTGGTTGATGTTTTCAAGATTATGTTGGTCTCCTTTGTAAACTGCTTTGAACAAAAGCATCTGCTAAGCAAATCATTCTAAAGGTAAAGACATCAAAGGCTTTATGTTTTGTCGTGCTCGGGTTGCAGAGTTGCACAGGAGATGGGAAGAAGGGATCAGGTTTCCAAAGAGCTGAACAGGCAGGAACAGACACAAGACATTGTTCAAAATGGGTTTATCTTCATCACACAAATTGCAACTGGCAAACATCCCACTCTAGCTCCCCTCATCAGAGTAAAAGAACCATAGTCGTCTTCATTTAGCGGCTCGGAAGCAGCGGTTGGGGCAGACACAGTCAGGAGGAGAGAGGACAGAAAAGTGAACAGTTGTTGCTGTTACTCAGTAAGAAAATGGAGCGGGGAGCTGCCCAGCCACCTTTTGAGTGACCGCCACTGCTGTCAAGGGCAGCGAATTGATAAGGACACTGGGCACATTTTACACTAGTATGCTGTCACCTATATGGACCCATGGGCTGTGACCCATCACACAGTGTCTTTGAAATTTATAGACTGACATACTGTATATGAAACAGGACAGCAGCAAGTAAACTGGCCTGTGTGTGGGTGAGTGTACAAGTGTGTTTGTGCTGCAATGGACTCTGCTATCTTGTCCATGGGATTGTTCCATACTTTCTGCCCTGTACTTGCTGTGGTGGGCTCCAGCCCTCTGCATCCCTGCTCAGGATTAGGAAAATGGTGTGGTGTGGTAAATATGAAGTACAAAGATGGGGTGCAGAATCAACTCATTGGGCTGCAGCTGAGACAAACTGGAGATGTTTAGACTGTTTGGGGTGCTCTTGAACAAGTGTTGGGGCCCAGAATGACACTTAGAAGGTACAAATCCAGCAACAAAGGGGGTTATTACACACAAAATGAAAAGCCAACAAATGCTAAGCTACGCAAAGGCAAGATATGATTCTGTAAGTGCTCATCTCCTTCTCTTGCCTATCATGCAACCTAACCCCCCCCAGGTGAGCCCGTCCCACTATTCCAAGGAATTAGGAGGTCCTTTTAAGGAATAAAGAAGAGCAGTTAATTCAGATTCAGGGACATGTAAACCCTCTTCAGAGGAGTGTAGCACCATGCTAGGACCTTCACCTTGGTGGCCTCAGGTGCCATTGCCTCTCCAGCCAACCTCCCAAAGTCTTAGAGTGGCAAACATCAGCAAAGAAACCTGGAACATCACCACAACTCCCCATTGCAGTTCCTCAGAGGACCAGATTTACATCTCCTCTCCTCTGGAACATCCTGTTTTCCCAATTAGGGAATGTTCTTGACCAATGAAATGGACAGAATAAAGATGTCTGTATAACACAATCAGATTGAGAACATCTCTTCATAACGTTGTGACAGATAGGGAGCGCTGTCGTCCCCTTGAAGCCTCAGACTAGATGCCAGACACTAGGTAAAAGTCCAATAATTGACTTTATTTAAACTACACGGTGCATGAAACACCCTCCTCCCCACAATATTCATATAAATAAACAATAACACAATTCTCAATAATCCTCCACTCCCAGACGTGTTGCCACCCTTCCACCCAGCTCAGCTCGACGTCTGGTATCTCCCACCGTCCTTTTATAGTCCGTGACCCGAAAGTGCTTCTGAAACCGCAGTCCATGTGACTTCCTAGCACTTCCGGGTCAGATAAAAGCTCTTCTTCTTCAACCTGAAAGCACGTTATTTCCTCTGTCCATGTGACTAGGACGCATTTCTGGGTTGTAGGGAAAACCTTCGTTGTTCCTCCCTGCAGCGCCTTCTAGCGGCCCCCAAGGTATCCAAGAGGGCTCTGGATAAAAACTCCATTGTTCATAATTTCCTGATGGCATTTGGGGCACCTCAATGCTGCAGTGGGGGCTCCACCTGGCGGCCTGGGGGTATTGGCCGGGATGAATGGCCGGCCATAGTCCACAACGTATAAAGTGAGACTCCCAGACAGTGCCTCTTCAGTGAGTATGCTTGTTTAGATGTGTACCATTTGGAAGAGTGAAGACTTGATGAGTTCCCTGCTAGGATGGCCATGTTTTAGGAGGAGGTGAGAGGCAAGTGCAACATGGCTAAGTGACAGGTAGCACCTAGAGAGCAAGAGGTGTGATCTTAGAGTGTGACTTGCACCATAATAAAAACATCAGTCTTGGCTGTGGTGTCTGTCTAGGGAGGAGAGAGCAGATCACTAAAGGTAGGGAACACAAGCATAATACAGACATTGCTGTCTACTATAAATGTATGTTTCTGTGTGTCTAGAATTTAGATATGAATGAAACACACTAAGAAACATTAACAACTGAGGGTTTTTAATCAGGCCAAATCACTGGTCTCCATGAGGCCAACTGCACAGATGTGACAGCGGAATGGAGATGACAACACCGATGGATTGGTAGATCACAAGTAGACCTTGTAGCATTAGAGCTATCCACATTCTGTACCCTTAGTGTTTTTAGTAGATCTGCTCAGACACATAAATGAGATTTCCTCTAAAACTGTGCATCCATTTGTGACAGGCCGGCCAAACACCACTTACCAGATACAACACACAAACACTCTTACTATATGTGGCACCAATACCCTTAACTCTCTCCAAGTGAGCTTGAGGAACCCCAACACTCCATAGTTCTTGAGAACATAGAGCCACTTGTATCTCTAGCACTTGAGCAAATATCCAGGAGCCCCCGGCGGTGGCCACGGGCCCCCACAGGGTTGAGCTTCCATGCTCCAGGCCGTGGTGCAAGCCAAGGGTGTTGCCCTCTATTGGTCCAGAGGAGAAAATATCCTGAAAAAGCTCTCTCCCCTGGTCCCTCCATTCTCAGGATGTCCTGGCTGGGTATATAGTGTGTGTGTGTGTGTGTGTGTATTTGTACATTATCTGATCTATTGGTAGGTAAGCCCTCCGAGATCTCTCTGGCTCTTCAGTGCACATTTGCCCTCTTTTGTTATTTTTTCATTAAATCTTTTCCCACTGTTCTCCTCAAATACTTAAAGGCACTTTGTCCCAAACTAAACTGTGAATGCTGCCTCATTTCTAGGCTCCTTTAAGGTAGAGGAACTCATTTAATCATTTCATTTTTAACTCTCTACAGAACCAAAACTTTTTTTTTTAAGCATTCATATTTTTGAAGATGGAATATATCAGAAATCAGAAGAGATTTTGTGACAACTGTTCCGCCTATCAAGCAGCTCGGGCATGTGTCAGGTTGTGATTAAACAAGTAAATAAAACACCGTTATGTGCAATGGTTTTGAGGAAGCTGGGACAGCAGATTGTTCCCAGCATATGTGTGTGTGTGTGTGTGTGTGTGTGTGTGTGTGTATCAGCAGGAAGCATTAAGGCTGATGTAAAAGCCTGGGGGGATTCTTAATTCAAGGTCTTGGTGGGAGCCGTTTGAAAGCTTTGACTGCCTACACATCACCTGCTCGCTTTCTCTCTACTCCCTGCTGGATTTGCTGTAGTTTCCCACCTCTAAAAGGCTGCCCAGATGACAGGCTGTGTTTTTTTTCCCTTTCTCTTCCTTACTCTGCTAGCCTTATAATTGACATATTATTGGTACCTGATTACTGTGCAACAGTAGCATCATTTTTTATTTTGAGGGTAGGGGGTGAATGGAGATGTTGCAGAATAAACGGCTCTTCCATCTGGTAAGCCTGCTTGTCTTGCATAAATGAGGCTGTCACGGCTACAACTTTCCCGGGGGCTTTAAATGTTTAGATGGCCCGGCAGAGTGAGTGATGCCCGCTTTGGGCTTTGCTGGCTGGGGAGTATACAAGGGGACACCACTAAACCATTGGAGCTGAGTCAACACAACATGCTGACACACAGCATCTCTGTATCCATATGGTGAAGAGGAGCGTGACAGGACTGTTGCTGCACTCTCGTCATGACTCTCTAAGGCTTACTTATCCATTCGATTGCGGTACAGGATGCAATACACGACTTACCAATGCATTCTTTGAGGGACACTGTTATATACAGCAGACCCACAGAGCTGCATAAAACACACTCATCCATCACCAAACCTGTTATGGGCAACACATCCTGTCCCAGCTACATTAAGCACCAGGTAGAAACAATCCAGGATGGGGATGGACATCTGATCATTGCACAGCCCCAACCCACCACCAAATAACATTAACCTGCCATGTAAGTTTTTGGGATGTCAGATAAGAAACCCAACCTGACCCTAAGCCTAACCCTAACCCTGATGAGAAGAGCTTACATAGACACAAAGAGAACACCATAAAGTCAGGCCAGGATTCAAAGCTCAGAACTTAAAGCTGCGGTGCTAATCACCTGCACTACCATGCTGTCCAAAAATAGTCAGAAACATAGCGGAGATAAATCTGTGCAGCCCCCTTTTGTAACCAGCAAGAACAAGTTTCTATTTGAAAGAGTAGGTAACTGGTTGTTGTAGTTTACTTTATGAGAGATATGAGCACTGAAATAAGAACTTTAAGGCAGCAAAGGGTCAATCGATCAAGTCAGCTTCTCATGGCTGAGCAAGTAATGTATTAATGCCAGAGGTGCAATACAAAAGAATTAGTTTAAATCTTTTAGACCTAGAGTCTTTGTGTTATATAAAACACTGATAACAGATTTCTACAACTCCTCACACTTAACAAAGTTGGTGTCTCCATAAATCACCAACAGGCAGTTATTGCAGATTATTGAATATGGAGCACAGGATGGCATCACCAAAATGACAAAAGAAATGCAGATGGGGAGAAAAATATCCAAAGTCATGTAAAATAGCTGGAGATCACGATACCAGTAAGCCTGTCCTCCTCAGTGTCCTGCTCTATGTATAGTGCTGCTGGCCCCTGAGCTAGTTGGAGGATGTCATCAGGCAGTAAACTGGCATTCTGTGACAAGCTGTGTTCTCCGCTTAGGTTTAAGTAGGACCATGAAAGCAAATAATTGAGGCAGAGGACCAGAGGTGCAAATTCAAGAAACGTTTCTTTATTGTGCTAAATTTAGTACCGAAACTGGCCCACCCTAATGGTTGCACTATAGTTTAAAGACAAATCTGAAATAATATGTATTTCTTCAGCAAAACTTTTTAAAGGCCCCAATTTGTATATAGTAATAATCAATGAATATGGTATTCATAAATCCATTCCACCCTAACTCTCTCTTGCATGTTGCCTATCCATGGAGCTCGCTAGTTACCTTGAGAAAGGTCACTTTGACTTGAGTGCTTAATATTCAGTCTTTTGTCCTCATTTACACGTCTGATTGCTGTTTCTGTCTCCGGTCACCATTGAATGTTACCTCACGTGTACATTTTCTAACCAGCTTAAAATAGGATAAAGTGTTTTTTTTTTGTTATTTCGCCTTATACAATTTCTCATATTAGGAATTTGTTAGTTTTCGCATACCCCTTGGGGTCAGAGCACAGGGTCAGCCATTGTACAGCACCCCTGGAGCAATTGAAGGTTAAGGGCTTTGCTCAAGGGCCCAGCAGAGTAGGATCTCTTTTGGCAGTGACGGGGATTCGAACCAGCAACCTTCGGGATACCAGCGCAGATCCTTAGCCTCAGAGTCACCACTCCACCCTTAAAATAGGATAAAGTGTTTATTTTGCCATACTTACTTTATTCTTCTGGTTTGTCTACTTATTGTAACATTTTCTGCCTTTTTAATGTCTTTAATAGTAGTTGTGTTCTTTTCCTAATTTCATAGTTTTAAATGTGTTAATATAATGGTGCTTTCATATGATAGCAGAGTTTTTGAAGCTCCATCCTGTGACGTTTCACCTTTGAACTTCAGTGCCTTCATGTGATTTTTGCATTCGGACTGTTGGTTTCTGGGAGATTTCTTCACATATTTTCCTCCAAAGGTCCAGAATCACTGGCATATCCGAATGGCCCTAGTTGTGAGTATTCTGGGGTGGATTACGTCCTGTCCAGGGTGGTGTAAGACGCTAGGGGTCACTGTTGCCCCTCTAAAACTGACAGACAGATACACAGGTTAAAAATACCAAGAAGATATTTTAATCTTTTTCTTCTTGTTATAGGTGCCCACAAGCACCTCTGCCACAATAAACAGGCAATTCAGTAATAATTACAATAATAATAAACACAAATCTCCATTGTCCACCTCCTCCTGACTCTGGCTTGCTTGCTGGGTTCAGAGCAGTCCTTTATATAGTCTTTGACCCGGAAGTGCTTCTGTCCTTCCAAGCACTTGCTAGCACTTCTGGGTCTAATGAAGAACTGGCTGTGGATGAGGCATGGCTCCTCTGGTCCTGTCACAGCTCCTCCTGGCAGAACCCACGGTACCCAACAGGGCTGAGAAACCGAACTCCAAGTCCCAGGATGCCCTGCGGGAATCCAGTGCACTGCTACACTCCAGGGGAGCTGCCATCTAACCTTTTTGGGGAAGCAGTGTCCAAAAGTAGCTGTTTCCCCCAACCCTGCCATCCTCGGGGCGTCCCAGCCGTGTTGAGCTGCTGGCCGTCTATCACAGTGGTCACTGCCTGATCAGAAAGCAGATGATAAAGAAAAGGGAAAGGATGGAGAGGGTGCTGTAGATTCAGTGAGATTTAAGCTTCCTATTCTTTTAGAAAGTGCCTGCCTCCTGACAAGCCTTCTCATGAGGGGGTGGGTGCGTTAACTTATATAAGAACCAATTACCTGGTCCCTGGGTGGGCCTGCTTCCGTCTGTTTTTAGCAAATGAAATTCCCATGGGGCTCCATCTCCTCACAACTCTTTACTTAAAGTGGGTAGGCGGCAGGTACAAAGACTTCCCTCCAGTCCAACCTAATTGCACTGGAGCCCCTTGATAGCATTACTCCGTAAATTTAAACCCCGCTCTTCACTACCTGGTTTTCAGCCAAACATCATTCTGAATAACCTCTTTTAAAGGAGAATGCAATTTTTTGTTTCCCTTTTGATTTTATGCCAACCTCTGTGGCTATAAAACAAATACCCAGGCTCCTCAATTGTATAGCTAGGTAGCAGACAGTGTCCACTGAGGTGACGAGTAACATGAAGCCTTTCCAGCTCCCAGAAGCAGCCCCTTCTTTTTCACTGAAGTCTTGGTCTCCGAGTCCCTCTGGTACTTCATATTTTTCAGAGGCTCAGGTACGTTTCTGAAGCTTCTTTAATGAGACAAACTCAAATTAGCCAGCCTCTCTGTCTTTGCTCTCCGTGTTTCAGGTGAGTTCAATCCAATTTTATTTTTCTCTTTCCCTTCAGCATTTGCATCAGCTTAGACTTCTTCCAAGCAAATAGTAAACCGTATTCCATCAGTCTCACTTTACAGAGTTCATAAGCCAACGAACTCAATAAATCAAATGGCATACTAACTCATTTATAATGAAATTCAATATTTTTACACAGTTATTTACAGACAAAACATTGGACAAGCGCCCACAACAAGACATTTTATGAGCCTGTAGAGCTTTTAGACCTAATATTACTCTCCATTGACCTTCTGGCAATCTATGCAAAGTTTTTTTTTCCTTTATCAGTAGTTTAACTTTTATTAAGATATAAAACAAAACAACAAAGCCCAATCACCTCCATGCAAACATCACAATTTCCTGATCTCTGTGCCCTCCCAACCCCATCCCGTTATTATGAATTAAAGCCTGGGTCTGAAAAAGAATAATAAAAAGAGCGGGGACACCAGCACATCTGCAACATCATGGACAGGATGGCCTGCAAGAAGAGAGAGAGGGCAGAATCACTAGGCCCAGATTATCAAGACCTGGGACACAGATGGTAGATCAGATGGTAAGTAAGTATTTGTGTCCCGTGACGAGATCCACAGACTTGAAGTGAGAAGAGAGGAGATCTTTGACTGCAAAAGAAAAGGTAAAAGGTACAGAAGGACCTGGAGTGATGAGAGTTGCAGGTGAACATCAAAGAAAGGAGGTTAGGTGAGGTACGGTGCCAGGTGCACCCAGTTGACACAAACAGCAAGATGCAATGAGTCTGTGGAGACATTCTGAAAAATAGTATGGGTGTGGTGTGGTTCATGAGCCAGAAATTAATAAACCAAAGGGCGGAAGGACTTTCTGTGTCAAATCCAGGCTTACTTTCACCTTCGCAGGATTGTGTAGGAGAGGCTGAAGTCTAATCTCTCATGCTTTCTCTATTGCAGGATCAGTGGTCTTCCCACACTACCTTACACTAGTACCGATGTCTCAGAAGTAATGGATCTGTGAATCTTTAAATGTAATATCTTGTCCATGGTTTGCTTCCTGCAGCGTGAGATGATGGTCTGAAAACCTTCCCAAATTTCAGAAAGAGACAAGGCCCAAGTCAGTCATTGCAGCTCTGATGTCAGTAATGTACTAGCATAGTCTGTATGGATGGAAAGTGGGGAACTCACTTGGACTACATTTGAGCAATGTTCTCTGTGTCCCCTTTGCGCTCCAGAATTCTCATGCTCTTGTAATGAGCCCTTTTTTATCCAATTAGGATAAAAGGCACCTTCATCTTGACATCATGGCAGGTACATTGAACTGCAGTGTGTACAGTTCTTCACTTATTCACTTAGTTCTTTAATAGATATTTGACATTCTTGTATTCAAAGATTTACCAGAACCAAAGTTTGGTTGCTACACTTTCTTTTTTGTTTATTGAAGGCAGAGGAGTTGGTTCAGTATTCTGAGGTTTCATATCTTCTATGGTAAAGTAAGCACAAAATTCTGAATGTAATGCTGGGTTAGTAGGTTAGTGAGTAAAATGGCAAAAACTTGTAGGGAGATGCAGCTCAGGATGCACCAGATGTCACGTGATGTCCAATTCATGTGAGGTCTACAGCAGTGGTGGCCACCTGTGATCCATGGAGAGTTCCTGGAGGTTTTCATTCTAACCATTTTCTTAATTGGTGATTAGTTTTTGCTGCCAATTAACTTAATTAATTTGCTATTTAAGACTACGACCCTCTGCACTCGCGGCTTTAAGGAAAGGGTATGGTAGCGTGGCAGAAGCGGTTTGGGTTAGGATTAGGGAGCGCTTAGGTGTACAGGTGCAGGGCTTGCCCTGGACGTAATTGATGCCGGGAGCTGCTAATCTCCACACCTGTGCCACATCCCCATTATAAATAGAAGCGCAAGTGCGGAGGAAAGAAAAGGAGAAAAATGAAATAGATGAATGGAGGTTAAAAAGAGAAGAAGGCAAGAGGCTTTATTGGAGAAGAATGGTGTCTAATTAAGCAACTGGCTTGGAACAAAAATCTGCAGCCACTGCAGCCCTCCAGGATCAGAGTTGGCCACCCCTGGTCTATAGCTTTCCCGTTTGTTAATAGAGAACTAATTCTGTCCTTCAGGATGGCTAGCCTATACTTGCTGCTGTTCATACCCCTGTGACCTGTCCAGGAATGCAAGGAGGTCTCACCTCAGTGATGCATGATTCTGAGCAAGTAAGCAGTACTGTTGTTACAGGTCGTATGAGGAAGGTGGGGATCTTCAATACATAAAAGGGGAATGTTTTTGGGGAAATTGCAACCTTTTGCACCGTTTGAATAGCTCAATGTTTGCTAGTATATTGGGAGTGTTCCTACTTTATATACTCCTTCCAGCTGCTTGGTGTATGTATAGGCCTTGAAGTAATTGTTTGCCTTTGTTCCACCTCCCCATACATCTGGACTTCTTAGTCTACCAACTCTATGGACTTCAATCTTTGTAGCTCCTGCGTTTCTTCTACCTCCTTCAGTTAAGTGATTTCACGTGTATAATAAAAACAAGGCAATATCCCAAAGTGTAGATAATGCATCACTCTCTTAGTCTATTAACCAGTGTAATTCTTTTCTGGGATACAAAGAATACAAGAAAAATACATAATATGGCGAAATGCCCTGCACACGTTTCGAGCATGTTTTGTTTTTCTCCAGAATTATTTTGTTATAATCACAAACTACTTTTTACATATACATATCTTTGAACCTTTAGTTTTTTTCTCCAATACTCCAATGCTTGCACTTGCTAAAGATTAGAGACAGACACATACCCAATGGAAAAATCAAGAAAAAAAAGAAAAATGTTTGTTGTTGTTGTTACATTGGTAAAGTTCATATTCCTCTGACTTGTAAGTCGTTGGTAAGGCGCCTTATGAGAGCATCCCAGTTGTCTTTGACATCAAAACATGCAGAAATGATGGACACTCCGACAAGCAGCATAAAAGCGAAGAGAATTACATGAATTAAAGCTCAAATCTGTTTATTTTACATAGTACACTTTCCACTGACAACCTCAGACACTTTTAGAAATGCAGTATACTGAGAATAACACACAAGACGCCACGTAATGTGAATGAATATGAGACAGATTTAGGTTCTTTAGCCCTCCCGCACTGATGATAAAAGCAAATGTTAAAATCAGTAGGTATGCAAGGACAGCCTGCAGCAGAGAATAGTGAAACACATGCCGCTCGACACAAGAGAGTCGGTATGAAAAGGCAAGGAAAAGTCCACGAAGGGCAGACCTGTTGGCCACCCATCTTGTTGGGGTCAGGTCACCATAATGCCATTGATGTGTTGGTAAGCACTACATCGGGGGTTATAGTTGGGACCTGATGAACTGTTTTGCTGCTTCCAGAATTCCAGCAGGTGGCTAATACCATATTCAGATGTTTAACCAGCTCTTGGAGTAGCGATAGACATATTAATGGTGCAGCAGTAAAGTGTTTATGTTCTGTATACTTGTATTCACATCTCACAGACAATCAGCCTTGACTGTCATGGTGCATACCTAGGAATGCTTTTTCTCTGTCTATGCCTCTTTTGATCTTTGGGCAGGAAGGACCTAGAGGAGGGTGGAGGTGTTATTCTGTTCATTTACCCAAAGGATGTGGTGTAGTTCTTATGTAAAGTGACAAACAAGAAACTAGAAATGCAAACAGTGGTATGACATTCATTGACCCCTTAAATGGAAATGTTGTGGCAAAAAGCGGATGAGCAGCACTAATGATATATGACTGTTTCCTTAAACTGAATTGCTAACCAACAGGAGTTTTTCCACAGGGCTTATTCCACAAGTCTTCATTAGTTAGAAGCACAACAGATCAAGAGGGATGAAAACAGGATAAGGAATACCTGAGGTACCATATACTGTATATCTCAAATGAAATGGCATTTTAATACATTCTTGGTTATCATGGTGCTAAAGAGGTGAGGTGTTGCAGTTTAATTGGACATTAGAACATCTAAACAATTGTGAAGAGAACAGGTCATTCAGCTCAAAAAGTCTGACCATCCTCTATACTTAGATTGTCCAAAATAACATCATGTTGAGATCAGCAGGACTTTAGGGACCTTCAGTCCACAACACCATGTGGTTATTTAATCCATGTGTCTATGGTTCTTTGCATGAAAAAAAATGAACATCATGTATGAAATTTACCTTTAACAACTTTCCAACCATGTTCCCGTGTTCTTAGTGCAGAATTTATTTTATAGTACCAGCTGGGGTCCCTGGTACTCACTCCTTTCATAACTTTAAAAACTTCAGTCATGTCTCCTCTTAATCTCCAGTTTCTTAAACTGAAAAGGTTCAGCTATTTCAACCTCTCCTCACAGGTCATACCTCTTAGTTCTGGAATCCGCTTTGCCATCCTTCTTGGACTTTCTCTAGTGCTTCTTTGCCATATACTCTGTTCTCAATAAGACAGAAAAGGTTTTTATTAAAGAACTGGGAGGTAGTGACATGGCCAAAATGATGAGCAAAAGTATAACTGAAAATCAGGTTATGGCCTTAGAAATTCAATCTCAGATGAAACAGGCCCTTCTGCAACAACATGTCACGCCGATGATGTCATTGGCTGCACATCCCCTGATGAATTAGGGGAGTGTTGCCACAGCAGCAGGCACACTAAAATACCAAAAATGGCTTCGACCACATAAAATAATGTATTGAAAAACTTCAAGACTTTAAAATGGTAACAGCAAAAAATATATCGATGTTAAATTTGAATACCTTGTGGTATAAAACCCCTGAAAAGTTTGTAATGCAAGGCCGATGAAATTTTAAAAAGTGTAGAAAACCCCTGAATCGATATAAATGATACCAAAAACACTGCATAATGCTGCCGAAAAGTTAAAAGAGAAAGCCAGTTATAAGAGAGTTGATGTAGATAATGATGAGTCCATAAGCTTCTCATAAGCGGTGCTTTCAAGTTTCAGACCTCCCATTGTGTATTCAAATCTAACTTTTTGGCTTCCTACATGTAATACTTTCCATTTACTTAAATTAAATTTTATCTGCCTATCCCTGCATGCTACTCAAGTGACTCTGTAACAATTTCGTTGACTCTTCCATTTAGTTTGGTATTGTCTGCAAGTTTAACCTGCTGACTGATTGTATTCTTGTTCAGATTGTTTACGTGTGTTCAAAAGAGCAGCAGCCCCTGCACTGACCCCTGGGAGACATCACTTTTAAAATGACCTCATTCTAAAAAAGATCCCCTCACTGCAACCCTTTGCTTTCTGCGTTTGAGCCAATTTTATACCCTGAATTCCCACTTCTTTTAGTTTGATCACTAACTTTTCATGTGGTACCTTATCAAAAGCCTTCTGAAAATCAAGATGAACACTATATTTTAATGCAACTTTGAGAGCTCTTTAGACTCCGACACCTCTGCAGTGATGAGGTTGACTCGGAATGAGGACTCTCTTCTCATATTATGGACAAATCCCTCAAGTAGACCTCACAACACCCACTCTAAGAGGAACTCCCAATAATGAAACAAGCATCCCGATGGTCCACCAATCCTCCCTAACACCTTCTTTCTCTCCCATAGGTCATTAAACAGTCTTTTAGTCTTCCTAATATCCTTTTTAAATGTTGCTTTCATATGCTCTACAATTTTTAGCTCCACTATTTTAAAAGTCTGTGTTTTCTTACTGTTTCACTATCATTACATGTAGAACATTTTTAAACCTGCAAACATGTCCTTGGCTGTCTCCACACTTAAAACCTTCCCCCAATCGATCTTCTTTAGGCTTTGCTGAATCTGCTCCAAATCCCTTCAGTTCCTTCAAATTACCAAATCTAGACAGGCCTCATACCTCATTTTTTGTTGTTAAAGGTAAGATCACTTCGGAAGGTCAAGGGTGCCTGAAGTAGAAATGGGAAAATAAATTCTGAGTCATGTGAGGCCAAGCACAGAATGAGAAAGGAAGTGTCACTGTGCCCCTGGTTTGACCATGGCTTGTCAGTCATTGATTACATTTTAAAAAGTGCTGTTGTTATGCTCCAAAATTTATAAGGCTAGCCCAGTTAATGTTTGGGTAATGCAAGTCCCTGATGACTGTAACATGCTCCTCTAAACTTGCCTTTTCAATATTACTACAAAATCTAGGGGGCTTTGCTCCCCTGCTCGCCCACAAACCCTCCTCCCCGGGCACGCTATGCGCCAGCCACTTTGCATCTCTGCCACTCACATTGTGAAGAGGGGGGCTGAATGCACGATAAGGAGATGCAGACGGATCAGCTGCTGGCTTGCTGCTCCTCCTGCCGAGCTGCGTGTTCTGGTTGTCGCGCTGCACGTCGATCATTTAAAAGGCTGTACAGCAGCTGTCCTTTTGTCTCACTGCCTTGTCTCGTGGGATGTTAAAGTGTCTCTTGTGGGACATCAAAGTGCCTTCCGAAAAGATCAAGTCTCAACCCAAGATTTATTTATTATAATAGAGAGATGTAAATTAAAACAACTGTCTGCATTGAGGTGTCTTGAATACATTATGAGGCCCGATGCTTGATGCTTGTTTAGTCCAAACATCCTCAGTAAGCTGTGGCTCATAATCAAACTGAAGAAGCCTTGCATTCAAATTTGGCGACTCCTTCACATTGTAGGTTTTTCCTGTCTTTCCTAAATAATTTGTACCAGTCTAGGTTTTATTCCTGCTCATCTCTGTTATTTAGCTAGGTTTCAGTTAATTCCTGTTATATCAAAGTTAAATGTACAGGTAAATGCATGTATTTCTTAGTCATTTATTTCAATCTTAATAGTCCTAGCTGCTGCATTCACTCTCATATCATTCTGCACCACCAGTGAAGTAGATGTGCCTGTGCCTGTGCCTGTAGAGTGATTGAGATTGGGGTGTGGGAGGATACCTGTCAATCAGTTTTAGACAGCCAATCAGCCGTAGGAGGCACAGGGGCCATCTAAGCCTGGTTTTTCCATTAGAGAATTGCAGGCAGCACTGGTTCAAGACAGAAGGCCACTCTGTCATTGCCAGGCACACTCACAGTCACTCATATTGGGTCAGTTTATAGTGCATGTCATTGGGATGTAACAAAAAGCTGAAGTACCCTGAGGAAGAATATGAGGGGCCAATTGTTACTCTCTTCACAGACTGTAGCCAAACAAGAAATCTGCCCTGACTCCCTGAAGCTCTAACTGCTGTGTGTGTTTTGGTTTAGTTAAGTGACTGTCCAATCCAAACCCCATGCTATCACTTATTATGAATTCCAAAGTCAAATAATTGAATTTACAAAACACTTTTGTGGTCAAGAAAAACTGAAAACATGATATGTTTTGGCACGTGGGAAGAAAATAAGAGTACCATTTGAAAACCCCATGCAAACACAGAGAATATGCCAACTTCTCACAGATAATAGACAAACTGGCATTTGAACCCAGCTCAACATCCATTTTACTAATGTTTTCTTTTCATGAATACCTTAGGATTCCTGTAATATGTCACATATTTTTAAATCTGTCCAGTGCTCAGAAGGGATATGCATGAATGAAGAACTGTAACATTGGGAAAAATGAAGACGTCATCAGGCAGCGGTGTCCCTCCCCTGCACTTTCCACCTAAGCATGGCACACAAAGAATTCACATTTCCTTGGACTTGGGCCTCTGTAGTCAGTGGAACTGCCATTTGGATATCGGTGACTCTGATCCTCTCTGTGGCATTTGTGAAGCAGAAGAGACTCATTAAAACTTCTGCTCAGCTGAATAGCAAACCTAATGAAGACGGCAGAACAATGAAATACGCTGCCGTAAACGGAAAGGAACAGGAGCTCGGGTCGGCGCTCTGTTCAAAGCCTTCTGCATGAGAATTGCTATCTTTTATTTATCGCTTCAAGCATCCGCCAAGTACACAGTGATTTCAGACTCTGGGTTTCGCCAGCATGAAGATTAATAATTCCAGTGGCTCTTGGGCTCCTAACAGAGCTCTTTAGCGCTCTGCACCATGCTTGTTGCACTTTGTGGCTCAATCATTTCCCCCGTTGTCTTCCCTATTATATTATTTAGTCTTTGACGTGAACGAAGGTCTCTTTACCAGACGCTGGACAATTCCATTGTCATTATGCCTTGGCGAGTTTTTCAGTTTATTCTGAAGAGTAAGGCTGCTGTTAATACTAAAGAATCAATGTGACACCCACCATTGTCCAGGAGATGTCACATGGCGATAACATGCCACCTTAAAGACCTACCATCCCATTATACTACTGTGTCCCTGTAAAGGTAAGGTCACTTTGGAAGGTCTTTCAGGACTGTTCAAGGCTGTCCTAAGTAGAAGTGGGAAAGATAAATTCTGAGTCATTAGAAAGGAGTGCCACTGTGCCCCTGGTTTGACCATGAAATTCTGGAAAAGAATGGATGGAGAGATGAACTCGTGTGGAGTTCTTGTAGACTTTATAAAGAAGAGGTGTGCCTGTTGTAGGAGTTGAAATGTATAGAATATGGAGAGGGAATCCTTTGAGTAACAGCTCTAGCAAGAACTGAAGGTTCAAATCTTTACGTGTTCCACTAAACAATGTTGCAGTGTCATTTCTAGGAGTCTGGGCACTTCTCCCTTGGGGGGCACTGAGGCTAGGGATCTGTGCCAGCAATCAGAAGGTTTGAATCCTATAAATGCCAGAAGTAACTCTACCATGTTGGGCTCTTGAGCAAGGCCCTTAACCTGCAATTGCTTTGTACCTGGTATAACGTTAATCTGCATCCAGCCCTGAAAACAGGTCCTCCAACTTACAAGGACAACGTGGGGGTTGGTGGCACTCCAGCCACCGTAAAAAACCTCATATTGTTCCAGTGTGGTGCTGAGGTGTCACCCATTGAACGGCTGCCCTCGGATCCCAATCCAGGTAGTTCATCATCAGCGCATGCTCCCAACCCCTCTCTGGGCATTTCCCCCATGTACATTTATTTAGACAACACTGACTTATTACATTTGAGATACAGCTGCTTATATTTCTATTGTTTTTCCAATGGAATCACAGGCAGGTCAAGTGACTTGCTCAGGATCACACAGTGTCAGTGGTGGGATCTGAACCCACAACCTCATACTTTGAAGTCCAAAGCTTTAATCAATCAAGCACACACAGCACATCATGGACCTGGCTACTGTATGTTTTGGTGGCATGGCTCAGCCAGTCAATGAGGTTTTTTAAAGTGCCTTTCATATAGCATACATGAACAGAAAGCAGAGTACGAGTATAGGAAGTGTGCTAGAGTTTACTTCCTGCACATGACTGGTAGCTCCTCCACCCCCAGATCTTCTCCCAGGGTTTTCTAGATCTCCATGCACACCTCATGACTGCAGCGTGAGCTCTCCTTCCACCACAACCGAGGACTCCGAGAAGTGACAGGAAGCTCCTTAATATATTACCAGTAAGCTGTCTGCACTCAAATTGAAGACGCAGTGTGAAATGCATTGTGACAGCAACCTGTGTAGATGTAGTTCTATTTTGTAAACACTTTTTTATATTCAGACACAGTTGTAAATGAAAATAAATTATCAGGTCTGCTACTGGGCTCTCGTATTACTGTACCACCTCCTCAGAATCGTCCTCCATTTTAATAACTGCACCAAAAACTAAGCAAATTGAGAAAATGAGCTTGCATGATGCAAATTCTCCTTTACATGATCTCTTCAGATAAAGGCTGTACACGCCTGGTAGTTTTTTAAAATTCCGATGCTGTTGACAGGAAGAAACCCAAAAGGGATGAAAATAGAATTAAAGTTAGACAAAAGGCAGAACAAATTGCCAAGTTGTTTAAATGCTGTAAAAGCAGCTTCAAAGAAAGCCTGCTAGAGGACCTGACACCACGGAGCTGAGCTGGGGTTGGGACACGGTGGGACACTAGGCAGTCACAGATACAGACCCACATACCATGGAGGCCCCAGTCAGGTTCTCGTGTCCCAGAGAATCCCCGTACAGTGATGTCTTAGCAGGGGCTTATGTGCTGTTTTGAAGTGGTTATGGCTCTGGGGAGATGTACCTCAGTCTGGGGGGTTCTTATATCTTATCCCCCTTTGAAAAAATAGTGCTATACTTTATTCTATCACAATGGGGAGGACTGAAGTCCCCCTTAAAGGAACAGCGTCTTTCTTTAATCCAACGCAACCGGACAGGAGTTTTCCCTTGAAGACAGAAGGTTGTACATTGATCTTCAATAATCGAGGCGGACAGAGTCATCCTTTTGAGAACAGAGCAGTGTATTGACATCCAACGGGAAAAAATAACTTCCTCCATATCAGGGGGTCAGGAGGCCATAATCAGAAACATTAGGTTATAACAGGGACCAATCCTGGGTGGGGTGCCAGTCTTTTGCAAACAGCCACATTCACACTTGAGCTGCTGACATCCAAAGAACCCAAAGAAAAAGCCCCGGAGATGTGTGGAGGCCTAACACAGGTGGCAATCAGTGTCCGATCCAAACCCAGGACTCTGGAACTGCAATAGCGCAGCACTAAGCAGTCCACCATGTGTTTTACTCTATTTTTGTAATTAATGTCTTTGTCTTATTTTGAGTTTCATCCTTTAGTGCATTGCCTTGTTAATGTTAAATCCATACTAGACGGTCTTGCTCTTCTGCTATGTGTACATTCTTTTATCTCTTCTAAAACTTCAAAAGATGGAAGCTCTCAGAGGTGAGGCTGCCTCCTAGATTGCTCACTGGCTAGTAAAAAAAAAGATGAAAGAGACAAGACAGATGCCTCATTTGGTCTGGCGTGTGTACTGTGAGATGGCCGAGCACCTGTGGGAGGTGCTGGGTTGTTACCTTGAGCCGAGTTTCTTTTCTCCTCTTTGTTAAATGGACCTTAAATCGAATCTGCAGGTATCCTTTCCACCCTGAAGAAGGTGGACTTGCTTGCCAAAAGAGCCCCCCCATCAGGTAGCACAGAGACATGTGTGCTAGTAAGCTGACAGTATGTGTATATAAACCAGGGAAGGAACACCACATGATAGGAAAAACACAAACTTTAGCTATGATGTGATGAATGAACCTACAGTATGAGCTGTAGAGTGATTGGAAAGTTAAAACCTTTGAGCAGTATATTATATTTAAAACACACTCATATTACAGACT
The DNA here is from genome assembly GCA_026402145.1 of Polypterus bichir lapradei. NCBI lineage: Eukaryota > Metazoa > Chordata > Cladistia > Polypteriformes > Polypteridae > Polypterus > Polypterus bichir. The sequence goes on from JANRMT010062792.1 coordinate 78,297,548, forward strand.
ATACTACTGTATATGTGAGATGGAAAACACAGCACACTAGCTGGCCTATTGTATTTTACAATGTGTCCACTGGAGGGCAGCAAAGGCACACCACACATTTTCAAAGAAAGCCATAGCCCTGTCTGAGCCACACAAAGCAATCCCCGTTTGAGCGATTTCTTCAGATATTGATGAAGCCAACTGTAAGTCACTACAAATGGCTTTAACTTGTTTATGACCAATATCATTTTTTTACAAGTATTGGACAGCTTTGTAATGTTGCATTGAATTTTTCTGTGACTATTGGATCGTATAAAATGCACACACCAATGATTGCCATCGATTATATCAAGAAGTGTGTGGATTGAATGCGTCACATATACTGCATGTCCAGCCACAGAAATCTAGCAGCCCCTGACTTGAAGTTTTTTTTCTCTCAGTTGTGCTGCCATGTGGCTAAGGTGTTGGAATAGAAAACACACATTTTCCAATGTTTAACTGGCCAATGCACATATTATACACATTTGCTCTTGTTTACCAGGGATCAACAGAGAAAACTAATGTCATAGACACTGTCAGGGTGGTCTCTCTGTCCCTTCCTAATGTTAATACAGATCTCCTGCAAACTGACAAGAGTGCATTTTCTTTTGGACAGTGTGTGCTTATCTACTATAGGATGTGAAGGAGCAGACTGACTCCTGCTTCTGTCATTCCCACAGGGGGGCACAAAGAATTTAGTGACAACACCGAAAACATAACAAGTGCCATTGTGGCTTTCCCATTCAATTTCCAATGCTGTTAACTCTTCATGAGCAGTGGTTTTCAACCTGTGGGGTGGGCCCCCCTAGGGGGTGCGTGAAGATGTGAAAAAAAGAAAACAAGAATCAAAAATATGAAAAAAACGCCTGTTGAAACCAAAACAAATTAATTTAAATTTAAAAACAGTAATGGTGCACTGCACGAATACACTTGACTTGAGCATTCCTAGTTTTCATCCTCTTTCTCTGTACGTTTACCATTCATTTGCTCAGAGGTTGATGCTCTTGCTGCTTCCTGAGCAGCTCTTCTTTTCTCCACCCTAGCGTCCCACTTCTTCTCTTCTTTCATCGACATCTTTTCACATTAAAACTGATTAAGTCAGTGTTTGTGTTGCAATTACTTGGTACTTTTTTTTCATTTTTCACTTAAGCTGGCACTTAAGTCTTCAATCTGCCTCAATAATGATTTAAGATATAAAGAGGTAGGGGAAGTGACGGCAAAGGTGGTAGGGATGAGAACGGTGCCTGTACGCATGCGCCACATGGCCACCCTCCTGGTTGCTGTCGACAGTTGATTCTACAATAAAATAAAAATAAAAATAGGAATAACCTTGGAGGTCAATCATCACCTCGAAAGTGGATAGTAGATGTCACATAGTATATGTGTACCATATTTCAGGTCAATAGGTCAAACGGTTTGTGAGCTACAGGCGATTTAAAATCCTGGACAGACAAATGAACAGCCACAGTAGCATATTATATATAAAGATAAAATAATTAAAGCAAATGGCCATAAAATAGGAAATGTAAATGGAGCTTGTGTGATGTGACAATGCGGTGTGTGGTAAGTTGGTTTCACCCTGCATTTATTCTACAAAACAGCAAAATGCCTGATGTGTTAAAAAAAGGTTTGATAGCTTTTTTCAAAATGTGAAAAGCAGCTGGAATAGGATCATTTATAAAATGCAATGAATATAATTCAAGGGACTTTATGCTCAGACTGTAATGTGCTAGTCAGACCTTAGCTGGAATATTGTGTGCAATTCTGGTCACCACACTACAAAAAAAACAAAGCAATGCTAGGAGCTGTGCACAGTAACCAGGGGCCTCATGCATTACGCCGTGCGTAGAATTCACACTCTAACATGGTGTACGGACAAAAGTGGAAATGTTCGTACGCACAAAAAAATCCAGATGCATAAATCTGTGCGAACACCAACTTGCACGTTCTTCCGCTCCATATATCCTGGTCAGCGTGAAAAGTAACGCACGTGCACGCACCTGCTGCCACTCCCCAAACTCCTCCCAGAATTACGCCTTTTTGAATATGCAAATCAATATAAATAACCCTTAAGCTCGGTGTTCTGTGAAAATGCAATGATAAAAGCACGGGGGCAAATAAAAGAATTTCAGCAAATACCAAGTGAAGGAAAAGAAAAACATACTATTTGTTGGTTTAAACAGTGGCATAAACAACAAAAGGAAGTTGATCAAGTGACATAGAGTGTCAGAGAAACTCAAAAGCTCAAGTTCACAAAGTCACACGGTGGCCGAAATAAAAAAGAAGTTGTCAGATATTAAAGCCTCTGTGAAAAAGCGAGTTGTAGCCCACCATCTGAGTGTCATATGAAAGCTTATTAGGGTACAGAGAATAAAAATAGGCACAGATTGGGAAAAAAAGCACCAAATGTCAACTTTAATCTTGAAATTTCCATTTTAATCACATAGTTTATTTTGTCATTAAAGTAGAACATCATAAACTTCATCTTAAAATTGTTTCATTTACTAGTTTCTCAAATCCCATCGTAACTAAAGTAGCATGTTAAATGCTGTTTTGTATTTGATCTTCTATGTGCTCTATGTGTGTGGATCACTACGTGCTTCTTAAATGGGCTTTCTCTTCCATCCATTACATTCGTAATATTACAGCTCTCTGAATAATTAAAATACGGAGATGTATCATGATATCATTTTCATGATGATAGGAGTTATTATTAAACATGGGAACACGGTGGTGTAGTGATTGTTCATGCCTCATGCCAGATACTTGCTGTACCGTGCGCGACCTTTGATGAAATAATTTATTGCAGCAGTACTGTCTCTTTCAAACGTACTAACCCCCAATTCCTGTCCTTCCTTTTCTTTCTCCAAATACCCAATCGCCACACAATCAGCTCTGTAATAGACATTCAGCCACCTGTCAGCTTAGAACGCCGATTCTTCAAAACTTTAAGGAACACTGAAATATCTTCGTAGTTCATGTTTAATTATTCCATCCATCTATCCTTCCAGTGTCACGTCAGCACCAGGAAGAATACATCGCAAGGCAGGAACAATCCATGAATGGAACACCAGCGGCTTGCTAGCGCTGCGACACCGTGTCCTCACATGTTTAATTATTAACAATATAGATTATTTGAATGAAGTTAAAGTTTTATCTGTATAATATAATCAACATATTTGGTGCATTTCATCTTAAAAATGATATCGTCATCATATGTAAATACGCACTTTATAAAGTGGCTCAGGTTGTGCAATATTATAACTGTATCGCTAGTTTACAGTGAGGTAATTGTACTTATAAGTACAAAGCGTTCTACAAGGAGCACTTGATGGACTGACTGAGTGCGTTTATAGTCCTTGGGATGTTTCTGAACCGCGAGGAAAGGGTCTGAAGCGTTTTCTGTTTGAGAGCAGTTCAATAGACAGCATGGCTGAGGCAGCGTGTGCTAGATGCTGTATCCCGATAATTCTCTTTCCAGTCAGCTGCTGTAGAGCTGTGATTCCCCACTTAGGTCTAAAAAAGAAAGGGAAACCACACTGGAACAAAAGCACTGCTTTGACGCTGGGTGCCGCCAGTTTGGAAAGCTGAGCGGAGAACTTGTGTACACTAAGGTTTTAACTAGTGTGAAAATGTGCGCGCATAATGCCAAGTTTAGGTTTTATACATCGCGATTTGAGCGTGGAAACAGGCTTATGCAACATTTTTGTGTGTACCCACCGTTTATACATTAGGCCCCCGGTGTTTTCCTGGACTTACGGACACGTCCAACTCTGACAGGCTATTGTTATTCAACTACTTTAGTCTTCAACCAAGAAGGCCGCATTTGGGCCTAATCCAAGTATTCAAAATTCTCCAAGCCAGTGACAAAGTCTATTCAGCAGAATTTTTTCAATAGGGAACTATGTATTTATAGGGTCATTCTAGGTGTGTAGGGAATTGAGAACACCAATGGAAACTAACAAGGTATTAAAAAAAAAAAAAATTGAAGCTAGGAAACCTGTCTTCACATCAGTAGTGGTAGTAGGAATCTGGAGTAAACTACTAGATTATGAAGAGGAAACCGTGACAACTTACATTTGGGTGAGATATTGGGACAGCATAATTATTTACTGTGAAGGACTGCTTTATCTCTTTTGTCCATTTATACAGAAAACTTTCTTTTAGTCCTGTCAGATAAATATCACATCTGCTTAATCTAGGAGAGGAAACAGTTGCTTTATGTAAAACTAAAAGAATAACAAGATGGCTGCTTTGTTCTGAATTGCTCAAATGGATGATGAGAAGGATGCAGTTCTTATTGGGTTGAACTCAGTCTTGCTTTGATCGCTCTTCGTGGCTCTTAGACAGTTATAAGTTAACATGAAGTGCAAACAAATGTGTCACATTAAAACCTGTAAACAAATCTCCAATCTTCCAATTCTGCTTTAAGTTGATCTTCTGATGGTGTCTATCATGGACCATATCGAACAGGACACGTGTTCACGTTGGGGCCCTGTCAGCTCTCTGAGTGCCGTCCCCCCTTAGACTCATGTCCATACAGGTTGGTAAATAGATACCCGAAAAGGTTCACATATCCTTTCAATAGAAAAAAACATTTAGTTTTCATTCTAATGGCAGATAACCTAAAACTGTGTCATGCTTATATTCAGCAATGCAATCTCTCAATAGAGAACATGACTATTTGTGCCACTATTTTTAAAAATAGTGCAGATTTTAAACTTCTACGTTAAAATAAAAAAAAGAGATGTGAAGCACTTAAGGTAAAGTGCTGCACAAGTCAGGCTTGTAACTATTGAGTGATAGCCTGGGCCCTCAGGCCAAGATCGGATTAGTGACTGTTATGTGAAGCCACAAGGAGCAGTGACCCCATTGTGTCATTCAAGATGGTTTAACAGTGCATCGTGGGTCCCACAGCTCAAAACACATCTGTGGCTGGCAGGGGGCAGTGTCACCTTTTGGGCTCAGGTTGAAAATTAATTTTTGAAAAATGTTAGGAGTGGCTTCTTTCTGTCTGGGATAGACAAGATGCTATCCTAAAATTTCTGTAGTAGGAAGACCATTGGCAAAAATGAAAGATTGTGATTTGTGGTGAACTGAAACCAACATGCACCATTCATGGGCCCATTAATACATTACAATATACTTTATTTTATTATGTCTTTGTAATACTGAGTTTATTTTTCTGTTCAAATTAGACAAAATTTCTCAATCGTGTGTAAATGGGTTTCCTTAATTGATCCTTAAATCAAGTCAAGTGGCTTTATTGTCATACCATCCATACACAGTATTGTAGCACAGAGTAGCACAAAATAATGTTCTCTCGGACCGCAGTGCAACATATACTTAAACACGGGGCAAATGCAAGACAAGTAAAGAACCATAGTTCACTATAAATGGAAAAATTCATAAATAATAAATGATTAGATAGCAATAATTTGAAACAGAATATAATAAATAAATAAATATCAACTAATAATAAAAAACAACAGTTGTAACAAGTGTAACAAATGTACTGCAAATAAAGTCACCAATAGGAGCAGATCTGACACCAGGGGGTGCAGCACAGAGTGCAAAGTCCGAGCAGCCAAGGGATAGAAAGCCTTGCAGAACTGATTTGGATGCCACTGTACAGTACCTTCTGTCAGATGGAAGTGGGACAAAGAGATCATGGGAATGCTGGGTGCAGCCCTACACGATGCTATAGGCTTTGCAGGTACAGCACTTTATAAAGATGTCTTTAACGGAGGGCAGAGAGATCCCAGTAATCTTGCCTCCTATGTGCACTATCCATTAAAAGAACCCCGGCAGTCTCCAAACCAGACAGGGATGCAGCTGGTCAGAACACCTCAATGGTGCCCCTGCAGAATGTGGTGAGAATGGAGGGAGCTAGGCTTGCCTTCTTTAGCCACTGAAGGAAACAGAGATGCCATTGCATTGCATGGAGGTTGTATTAATTGACCAAGTAAGGTCAGCTGTGAGGAGCATGTTAATTAACTAATTAATTGCCATATTCTTAATTCTGGTTACGCAACATTAAAAAAGGAATTAGGGAATGACAGACTTGAGTGAAAGGGTCTTTCTTCTGTGTTAAAGCTCAACCGCTCAAAACGAGAGTCTCCATTGGCAGGACAGGAGGTAGCTGCATCACCACAGAACACCTCAGAATTAACATGGTGTGTTGTAAATTTCATGGTAAATTCATGTTCAAAACAACTAGTGTTGTAAGTATTGAAATGAAGGCACCAAAGATCACACGAAAACATAGTATTTAGAAACAGGTTGAGCTCTTTTACTAGGAGGACAGAATTACCGATCATAAACCACAACACACAAAACAAAACTCACTGATGGTGAAGGTCAAGAGCTCCCATTCCTCACTGTCTTAATATACTTTCCTAAATAGCTCATTCTTGCATGCAAATAAGTTTGTTTGTTATATCCAGAAATTTACACACAAGCAATACTGCAACGGCATGTTAAATAGCATGGGCAATTATAATGATACATGCAGCACTGGGACGGGCAAACAGGCGAACAGCAAAACAGAAGAAGCGACGTGGCGATTCAAAATTTTTCTTTGATTATGTCACCACCAAGATGGCAAAAAATAATATTAAAAACACCTACTTTAAAATACAAAATGAATAGGCAAAACATATGCCCGGAAAGGACCAACTTCCCTTTTTTGTGATATTCATGATATTTTAGCAGAACACTAGGGCTAACTGGGAAACTTGATGTGCATGGCTGTTTTAGAGAATTTAGGCTTGGCAACCAATACTTTTCTTTTATCGACATTACATTTACATCAGTACTTCTATATGGTATGATAATACATTTAAATCCTTAAAAGCATAAACAATTACCTTTTTGAATTTTAACAAATGCCGTGGACAGCACATACTTCATTCTTACTGACTCTGGCCAGTGTGAATTTAAGTTCTCTGCACTTCAAAGAAATTTTAAAAAGGTAATTCTGTTGCAAAGGCAAAGTGTACATGGTGTTGTGACAAAAAAGCACCAACAATTACTGCTGAGGTTAATTGAATTTGCTACCAAAATTCATAATAATGCTGCAAGATTCTCCCTGTGCCCTTGAACTGGATACGTGGGTTAGAAGCAGGATAGGCAGAGGGTAACTCTCAATGTATTTGTGCTTGTATGCACTATGAAAGAAAAATTACAGATAAATGGAATTACCTCCCACCAAATCACCATCTGTGTGGTCACACCATGTCCTCAGCCATTAACACAGGATTAGACTACCATTTCATAACACCTTGAGGAGCAGCCAGGTTATCATTCTGGTTTGTATTTGAGTTGTGTCCAGTTTAAGCTTTATCCTAAGTTATTGCTGTTAATACTACCACCAAGATCTGCATTTGTAGTGGATCCACCCGGGCCCTCACCCTAGGCTTCATAGTGCACTGCAGCAACCCTCCTACTTGCCGCAGCTTAGTTCTTGTGACCACCAGTGCTGATGACGGCCTTTATGGGCCCAACGCACAGTGCAATCCACTTCCAGGGCTGGTTGGTTCTGCTCTTGATCACACATTTTATTTCCACTGAATTCAAGTAAGAGGTCAAAATAACTAAAATTATCTCCATATGACAATTTCCTTAAAATATTTTACTGGCAGACTTGGATTTGGGAGTATCAGAATATCACTTTTGTGAAATTTTGTAGACATCAAGTGCTCTTTGCTGGTTTCATGGAGTGATTCTTTACTTTATGTCAAACTCTGATTCATTAATCTTTGCATTCACGATTTTTTTTAGAAAATAATATATGTCATTCCATGAGAACCCTGAATACAATGAGGTCTGATCATTTATGTTAGGTAGAATGCCCAGAGGGGACTGGGCGGTCCCGTGGCCTGGAACCCCTGCAGATTTTATTTTTTCTCCAGCTGTCTGGAGTTTTTTTTTTTGTTTTGTTCTGTCCTCTCTGGCCATCGGACCTTACTTTTTTCTCTTTCTTCATCATGTAAAGCACTTTGAGCTACATTATTTGTATGAAAATGTGCTATACAAATAAATGTTGTTAACAGGATAATTTTAAGTACAGTTCAAGTTTTTTGATATGCTTTCAACATCAAACACATATTCTGTGTGTAGTAGATGTGTGTCAGGGAGAAATGAATGCTGCTAATGTCAGTACCACAAATCAAGTCTCCATGTAGTACAGACATCAGGCCAATGAAAAAGAAAATCAGAGCCAGAGAAAGGCAATGCGGAGCAGAGACTGTGCTCAGCCTAAGAAGGAGAGGAGCTTGTGCACTGGAATTGGAGATCCTAGTTGCCTTAGCAGGGCAGAAGAAGTCTTGAAAGAGTCACTGGAACTTACTGTTATGTGGACAAGAGACTAAAAGATTTAAAGAAGAAAAGCAAAAACTCACCCTCCTTCACTAGATGACAACCATATCTCTGCTCTTCATTACCAAAAGCAGACAACTTGAGGACCAGTACACCGAGTTACTACTTCTATCAAAGATGGACGCAACTACCTGCTAAAGAGTCCTTAAAGAGTTGCAAGATGGGTCTGTGCAAGAGTTCAACTGATGAAAGGAAAGTGAGTCCAGATCGGTAGAAGAGATACAGGAAGTAGATAGGAGTACTTGAGTGTTGTAATGATAAGCAACTGGAGAGGCCAGTAGAACTCCCTTCAGATAGGCCTAGAGAGGCAATGGCATTTTCTTTGTTTTTCTGTTAATTTAGTATTTATGAGCTTCTCCCTCTGCTCATCCCTCTCTTCAGCATAATAAATCTTTTGTATATTTTCACCTACTTCACATTCTTTCATATATAGGAACAAGAGCACCATATACTGATTTGTGAGAAGGGTATAATATTCAGTTACAGATCTATGCTTGCACTCAATCTCAAATAAGTGGTAGCCTTGCAATTTTTGACAGCCGACTGGATTTAGAATAATGTTTAATGTGAAGCTTTGGTAAGTCTTCCACTGTCTTTTTTTCCTCTGTGAATGTGTACCACTGGCTTAGCGAGGTGCATCAGCTTTCAATAGATGATCAAGGTGCCCTGGGAGCCGGTGGCAATAACAGTTGGGTTCTGCTGGAGGGTTGGGGATGTGATGGGCTGTGACCTTGAGGTCTATCGGAGTTCTAATGGGCGGTAGAGCAGGGAAAAAGGATTTTACCTTTGCAGTTTGTTTTTTTTTTTAAATCATTTTAAACACGCTGTGACACTGACTTTACTTTAAAGGCACATATATTATTGGATTTATTTATTTGAACTATGCACTTTTTTTTGTGCATTCTTCACATTTACATTCTCTTTATTTTTCAATAACCTGTCATAATTTTGATTTTAATTCTCACTTGTCTGTCTTGCTTGTCCTGATCCATCCTCGGCTGAAGACAATTGATGCCCCAGATATCGGAAAGTAACCTTGGGTGTGGGTTTCGGGACCTCACAAATCTGTAGATCTTAAGATGAGATGATTTAACAAGCTGTCTGACCAGTAATCCTGGCCTCCTGCCCCCTTCTACATAATGTGTGTCAGCCATATACTGATAATGCAGTAGTTTTTCCCATATCAGTGCTATGCTATGCCAATGATATGCAGCTGAACCTGTTGTTCCCTCCTGTGGACCAGATGATATCAGCCAGAATCCCAGCACGTCTCACTGATTTTGCAGCTTACATAAAAGAGCAGCATCTCCAGCTCAACCAGGCAAAGAGAGACCACCTTGTTGTCCCAACTTGCCTGTCTATTGAACACCTCATCTCATTATCATTAACACTAAGAAAGTCTGTATGCAATCTTGGAGTGATGACTGTTGACTAACTTTCCTTCGTTGACTTCCATGCAGCTGTCTTGCAGATTCCCTCCATACAATATCAACAAGATCAGAGACCAAACATGATGGAGTATGCAGCACAACTTCTGGTCCAGGTTTGGAATGGACACATCTGGGCTACTGCAACTCTCTGGTGGCAGGAGTACCAGCATGCGTCATAAAGTTGCTGCAGATGATTCAAAACACAGAGACATGTCTGATATTCAACCAGCCAAGCCAGGCACATATCACTCCTCTTTTCAGATCACTACATTGGATCTCTGTAGCAGCCCATATTAAGTTCAAATCCTTAATGCTTATCTACAGAGAAGTTCATGGGTCATCACTCACTCAACTCTGCTGATCAATGGCATCTCATCATCAAATCTCTATCCAGAACCTTTTTGTGTGTAGCTCCTGGCTGGTGGAATATGGTGCCCACCTTCATTCAGAATGTGGGCTTCCTCAATGTTTTAAAAAAGTGTCTGAAGACTCTTTTGTTCTGTAGTGGCTTTGATCAGTTCTTCTAACTAAGAAAATATTACTTACAGCATGTCTAGAGTTGATTCTAAATTGTCCCTAGTGTGTGTGTGTGGGTGTGTGTGTGGCGCCCTGCCCAGGGTTTGTTTCCTGCATGCACCCTGTGTTGGCTGGGATTGGCTCCAGCAGACCCCTGTGACCTTGTGGTTGGATAATGGATGGATAGATGGATGTCTAGAAATGTTCTCTTTGGTTTAAGCTCTTCACTTGCGAGGATTCATTGTATGCCATTGTCCTGTAACACTTGCTCCCACACAGCCCTCAGACTGATAAGGACTCGGTTAGGTTGACCTTTTTTGTAAGTCACTTTGAGGCAAGTGAATGAATATAAATGTAAATCACGTTCTGATTGCTGAGGCCACACCCATCAAGTAAGTCAATGATGTGCATATTTGTTATTTATTTACCGAAGACATGACATGTTTTTGTTTGTTGAGCAGTAAAAAAATCAGTGAAAATTATTGCATGTACACAAATTACTGTTCAAAACCTATTCTGACATGTTTTTTCATGGAGTGCTGTAATAGTATAATGCAATATCAAATATACAGTTGGTTATAAATTCTTGTACGATTAAAGATTTGTTTGCCTAAACAAATAAAATAAGATTTTTTTGTGATCATTATGTTTTTTTTTTCTCTCTAATGCATGCTGCCACATTGACAACAATTTCCAGCATGTACAGTATGTCATATTAAAAAAGGAAACATTGTTTATTGCTTTGCACAGAAACAGCTTTTTCTTTCAGTGATTCAGAAGTATTTTGCTTTTTTTTGAACACAATAAGTGAAATGTATTCTACTTCTCGATGGCACTTGGCCTGCAAATCTTTCAGCACAACATAACTCTCACGGCTCATTCTGTATGAACAGTTTGGTCAAAAACCCCTCTTATCCCAAGAAGTCTGCACAAGCTGTAGTCCAGTGAGCTGTCCTCTGCGGGGGGCCATATTTAAGAATACCTCGAAAGCTTTCTTGAATATCATGTCAGTGTGCTCATGCATGTGTAGACCAGCATGTTTAAGTCCACTGCCTGTGCTTTACTAAAAGTGATCCGCTCAGCTGTGCGGATGGCACTCATATTGTCGTGCAGCACCTGGCATGAGAACAACGCACTGAATAATACGATGTACTTAAAAGTTCATTCAACTTTTGTCCTTGTAAAATGCATAGTTTTAAAATATGAACAGCTGTAGTTGTACTCGTGACTCCATTTTCTGAACCCAATTTTTCCTTTAGATTGTGCCAGTGAGCGAGAGTCTTTTCTGACCCCACAGGACAAAAGGCAGACAGACAGCAACTTTAGATGCCATTCCGCCTTGAGGCACAAATGCCCAGACTCCATTGAGCCAGTTGACAATTCAGTAGGCAGCCTTGTATTTAGGTTAGCAGCATCCCCGGATTAAAACCCAGGTCCCTGGAGCTTACAGCCATAATTGCTAGCTAGTGCATTACCTCCTTATTCAAAAGCACAAACGTGGAATTCAACGAAAAATGCAAAAGCACAATTAATGAAAGTGAGACGGTGTTGAACAACAGGGCCCCGTCATGAGGATGAACTCTTGTTTAGGGAGGATTAACATTTACAGCAGCCAACTCATTAAGTTGGTATATTTTAAAGAAAGGGCTGCAGAAGAAATAATTGGTGGCTGCCTAGAAGTCAAATCAATATTAGGGATTCAGAAATTCACTTATTACATCTACAAAATGTAAATGTCGATAACATGGTCTCAGTTAGCACTAGATTAACTTCTCTGCATCTATCAAATCATCAATTCCCAGTGCACCGTTGTGAGGTGAAAAAAAAGGAGAGAGGCTCGTGTCTCACACTCATCAATTGGCCCAAAGAGCTGAGATATCTCCTGTCAGCAAAAAGCCTGTTTTAATACTTTGTCAGTAATAACGTTAAATAAATAAATGTATTGCATTTACTTTGTAATATCAGTCCTTTTACAAGATGGAGTACCTGGCGGGATTGCCTGTTTAAATTTCACTTCCGTCCCTAGGCACTTTCCCGAGGAGGACAATACTTCATAGCAAGAAGCCTTCAGTTATACAGTTTTGCCTTATGAATAAATCATGTATGCCCCCAAGGGGGTAAAACAGGATAATCAGAAAGCGAAGCCCTCTGGAAGAGATACGGCGAGCTGCAACAAGCTGCCTCAGCACTTGGACATTTCTTTTTAAAAAGCGGAGGGATTGACTGATGCCACCAGTGAGCAGGAACACGAGTCCCAGAGCTAAAACTCCAACTTCAAGCCAAAGTTAAACATATCTGTGTTGAATCCTATAAGGCACGAATGCCCAAGTGGAAGCCCCCTGCCCCACCCTGTCTAAATGTTTGAACGTGCTGCGTGGGGATGTAATGTTGAGCATAATTTAATAAGTTTAACCGGACAATTTCAAGTAATAGGAGAAAATTCTGTTCATTTTGATAGAAGAAGACTTATACTACAAACTGGCGATTTTCAATTTCATTTCATTTTTATATCCCTTGCAATCCCCAAATGAAAATGGCAAAATGTAAAAATGAAATGAGCAGATACCAAAGCCGTCGACTTTGCATGAAGTGAGAGTTGCATGAAGCACTGTGAAAATCATAAGATATAATTTCTCCAGAGACGCCTTGACAGAACATTTTAATGGGCTACTGGGGCATTTGGTCTCCTCTGAAATTTGGTTCTTACTTCTTAACTCAGCTTCCCCTGTTGAGGCATCAGCATAAACTATATTAATATTAAAATATGGCAGGCTGAATTAGCAAACTTCCTCTGTTCCACCTGAGCAGCCAGAGAGAAGACTCTTAGGCTTGCATGGAGGAATGCTCAGTTTTATTCTTCCCTGTTGTCAGTTATTTTGATATATAAGAAAAAGTCAACTTAATTAAAGTCTACCTCCAAATTCGGCATAACATAATTCCTGCACTATTTTGAAAAGCATGAAAATGCATAATTTTTCCCTTGTCAGTGCACAAGACTCGCATAGCCAAAATGTAGAAGCCAGCGCCATACTGTGGGAGCCCAGAGTTGGCTGCCTTTCATTACAGTTGGGGCTAATTTGTGGCTTAGGTGACCTCCCTGCCAAACAAGGCTTTTCTTTTTTAACTTCTGCTGTTTTGCAAGGGCACCTGGTGGTCTGCCATCTGTATCTGTGAAGGTTTATCATAATCCCCCCCCCCCCCCCCAAAAAAAAACTGCGTAGCAAAAAAAAAAATGTGGGGGACAGCTGTGCCTGAATGTATACTGTGTGTTCAAAGATGTGGGAAAATTGTATGAAGTAGGACTCAGTTCTGTGCTGGGACCTCCTTGTAGAACTTAATGCAATAACACCTCAGAATAAGACATTATAAACCTTTACAATGGACGAATAATGTTACATTTTAGGTTACATACTACAAAACATGCACAACTAATGAAAATTATTTATAAAAGTAAAAAACAAAATTACTTACAGTGCCTATAAAAAGTATTCACCTCCTTGGACATTTTCACATTTTATTATTTTACAACAGAATGGATTTCAGTTGGGTTTTTTGACATTAATGAACAGAAAAGACCTCTTTAATGTCAAAGTGAAAACAGAGCTCTGCAAAGTGGTTAAAATTAATTACAGATATAAAACTCAAAATATTTCATGGCATAAGAATGCACCCCCTTAATAAACACTTTTTATAGGCACTGTACTGTTTAATAATAGTATATTAATAAATGGTCTTACACATTGTTACCATCATAAGAATTGCCGATTCATGGCCTTTTTTTTTAATGTAAATGGACCATTCATTTGTTTGGCATTATTGAATATTTATAAATGACTCTTTGCTGGAAGTTACGATGAAGTGTTACCTTTTATGCCTGGGTCTGTGTGTACGGAGGTCCATGTGTGGTGCTGTTTATGTCTTACAGTTTTGTACGTCGTTAGTTTGCCTGTTGGACACATCCCAAGAACGACCAACTGTCTATTTAGATTTGTTCTTCTGTTTTTTTAGTAGGTGTTTTCTCTGAGATCAGGTTGACCCAACACATAAATAGAATTGCTGTCATTTAGTTCTTTTTCTTTGCATTTTGTTTTAGAGGATTTGTCTTCTGATTCATACTTCTGCCTCCAAAAAAGTAGCCACCAGCGAACACAGGACAATGCATGCTGGTATTCTGATGGGGACTACAAAAGCCAAGGAAGTTTGAACATTTTCCAGGAAGAATAGAGATGAAATGTGGACCATGCATGTTGAACAACATCTCCTGTCTGACTTCTGTGTGTAGAGTGCTATGTAAGTGTCTCCATCTTTTCTCCTGCTTTCTTCTTTGAGTCACAGTTAGTGAAATTAGGATGCAAATTGAGGAACCAGAGAGTAAACCTTCCTGACCTATGAATTCTTGAACGTTTCTGATTTCCTTGCAAAGGAAACAAGCTTTCATCACCAGTAAAAATAAAGTATACAAAAATCTATTGCTTCCACAATGTTGCTCTCCTGAAAAGGGGAAGTTGTAAAATTGCTAAATTACATTTTGCAACGGAAACTGCAATTGGATTTATCTGTCTGCTAATGACACATTTGAAATTTCTAGTGTAAATGAAATGTTTGTCCAATGTGTTTACAGCTTATCCATATACAATCAGGATCCAAGTGCCAACTCTAAACAGGGTTTTTACAACATGTTCTATCAGGTTGTAGGTTCTAATCATTGGCAAAGTAACATTCATTGGTGATTGGCAATTGCTGATTATGTGAGACAGGCATGTTCCTTGAAGGTAAATGCTAAGTAGGTATGATGTAAGCTGCAGATGGTGAGTAAAGAAAGGTAAGGCCAATTGAAAAATATTTCAGCTACACAGTTATGAAAAAAAAAAAAAAAAGGCAAGTGGTATAAGTGATTTATTTGTAACCAAGCAATTAGTAATAAACATGGTCAGTTTTAAGTGGATAAAGTTTTTACAAAAAAAAAAAACCAAACAAAACAACTTTTTTTTACATGCCTAGAGATAGCAATACCTCACAAATTCAAATAAAGATGCATATAGTAAAGTGTTACTTTGTTGTGATGATTAAGGTCATCGTTGCCAACATCCTAGCATCTGTGTTTAAAAGTGAAATTGGTCTACAATATTCAGTGAGATAATCTGTTGTCCCAATCTGCTTAAAAATGTTAGCAATTATTCCTGTGCTTAAAAAAAAAAAAACAAAAGTAGTGGTACTCACTCCAATAGGGTTAATCTGCTTTGAGTGATTGGCAGCATCACATCCTCTGCACTGCCCCTAAACACAGGCACTCCACCGGGTAGTGTGCTGAGCTCTCTTCTCTACTTTTTGTTCACCTCTGTCTGAGTGGCTAGACACAGTTCCTACTCCATTATTAAATTTGCTGGGGCATTGGTTCTCACACTAGTAGATGCTACTAAACAGACAATTGTAACAACAAATATGGCAAGAAAACAATATACAGTATATATATATACACCGGCAGTAGGGTACCATTTCAGAAATGCTAGAATCATTGGGGTAATCCATGTTTAATAATGACAACAAAACAAAATGGGTGCACAATGGCACTACTCAAAGGATGTCTTAACTCCAGGTCACACATGTATGACTATATCTATATATATGTTTATAAATATATATAAATATATATATATATATGGGATGCTATGAATATTTATTTGTTGTTTTACTGTGTTATTTCAAGTGTTCAGAGGAGACACAAAAATTATGTTGTACTATGTACACAAGAGAATAAACTTTTTTTAATATTCACACTTTATTCACACTTAATTTTTCTTTAGATGGTAGTTGTAGTGTCTTAAGAAGACACCCTGTTAACTTCAGTAGCAATAACTGAAGAGACTTTTGAATGCAGTTTTGGTAGGCATCCATCCAGACCAGCAGATTTCCCATACTTTAATGACTGTATAGCACATGAAAGAATTACTCTTTCATATACAGTACATAAGGCCTAAAGTTATGTGTTGTGTATCTAACTTTTTAAGAAAGTAATTTTTCTGAGCCTCATTTTTATTGCATTCATAAGAGCACAGTGACTTATAGCATTCCCTTAATCTGTATCTTTTAGTTAAATGAGTATTAAAGTTACTAGAATGTTAATTTTTGTAATTGTGTCTGTTTCTCTGTACCTAATATGCTAAGATGTTAATTTAGTTTACCTCCCCATTCTTAATACGATCTTTTAAACCAAAATACTCTGTCAGTGTCATTATATCTTATAGGCTGTTGGTTATTGGGTTCACTATAAGCACATATTGCTCTTTCTTTGGGCTTCTTCTGTCTGACTGCCTAAACATTATATGGTCCAAAGTGAAAACTGTAAAATTAACTTCTGTCAAAGAGAGGTACTGCAACATGTGCATGTGGCATTAAAAAAGTTCAGGCATGGTGGTTTACGAAAGCAAGGCTGTAGTTTCTGGGTGCAACTATTTTTCTGGTAACATTTAACTTGTTGCATTAAACTAACCCATTGATTAATTCTGTTAACATACTTTCTAGATACGATTCTTGCTGGGGGCCAATGCCTAGGGCAGAAATCTATTCAGGAGCACTAGTCAATGTCATACCATGCTACCCGTGCAAAAAATATATAAAACTCATACTTTTAAATGATTTCTGTAAAAACAGATGCAAGCAGGAAATAGATTAACTCCCAACAACTTTCCTTCAAAAAAAACAGACACTTTGCTAAAAAATGCAAAATAGCAATAAAGTATTAAGAATTTTACTTAAAGTAATTGCATTTTTGTAGTCATAGTCCATTTTATTTTTGTCAAATTTGAAAATGACAAATTTGTTATTTCGGGTTCATTTTGCACAGCAAGAGAAACATCCCATGATGTCTCGTTGACTTTTTCCATTGGAAAGAAACTATTTATTTTTGGAAAAAATCATCATGGAATGGTCGACATTCAGTGTTTGTGCATTTGTACCAAACTTGGCTCTCTGTGCCTATTATGTGATATCTATAAGAGAAAATTAAAATTATTTACTACTTTGCATACTGCAGAAACAAAATATTTCTATTAGAGTAATCACATGAATTTAATTTCAGTTTATGATGTTGTAAGCAAACTTTATAAAGCACATTTAAGACATTAAGGGGTGACATGACTGAAGTGTTTAAAATTATGATAGGAATTTTGACAGAATGTTACTTTAAAATACATTCTTCAACAAAAACAAAAGGACACAGTTGGAAACTTAAGGACAGTTTTCTCACTAATGTAAAGAATGTTTTCTTCATGCAAAGAAACGCGAGCACAAGAAGTAAATTAGTGTGGTGGAGAGGTGGACTTTAGGGACAATGTTGGTGAATGGGATGGATAAGTTTGTTGGGCTGAGTGGTCTGTTCTCATCACAAATATTCCAATGTTCTGATTTACTTTCCATTAGTCTACTAAATTAACTTAACCATTAATTAGTTTATCTCAAATGATGTATTTTGTCTACTGCTTTTACACTGTAAGTATTTGCTAATAATGTTCTTTTTTTTTCTTGCGTTGTAAGATGAGGTGGTTTGGTCATCAGTGGCACAAAGCACTACTGTTCATTTCCACCACTCCTCTATGAGGTTTGATCAACATGATCAAAAAGTGAATTTATCCCTTTGTTTCTCATGATCAACTGTTATTCAATCGCAAGAGAAGCGTTCTGAACCTGAAACAAGTGCTAGCCTTACTGGTACTGTATGATATGGTTGTCAGCACAAAAGCATTCCATCTCCTTATTGCCCCGTGTTTAACCCT
Organism: Polypterus bichir lapradei; assembly: GCA_026402145.1. Taxonomy (NCBI): domain Eukaryota; kingdom Metazoa; phylum Chordata; class Cladistia; order Polypteriformes; family Polypteridae; genus Polypterus; species Polypterus bichir. The sequence continues at coordinate 78,315,663 of JANRMT010062792.1, forward strand.
CAACTCTTTATTGCCTAATTACCAGCAATATGACTTCCTTGAACATGCTTTATCCATAGTACACTAGTTAGACTCTGCGGTGGGCTGGTGGGATTTGTTCCTGCCTTGCACCCTGTGCTGGTTGGGATTGGCTCCGGCAGACCCCCGTGACCCTGTGTTAGGATATAATGGGTTGGAAAATGACTGACTGACTAGTTAGACTTGCCCCATGTTAGATCACATTCGTACCTGATGCAAACTGCTCCAGGTTCCCTTTGGTGCCACAATTAGACCCCCTGTTGTTACGTTTTTCTTTTGTACTAGAGTGAGATTGTGTATTCATATCTACCCACACATTCTGGGCTTTGGAAGAAATCACACCAGAGTTCATACAAACTGCTAGGCATAAAGACACCTTAAGCTTAGCATAAATTCAAAATCATTTCATGAATCCCTGTCTCCTATTTTGTGCTCCTGGATTCATTCCTATTTGTACTTGACTACAATTGTAATTCCTAAAAAACAGATTAAAGTCAATAATTGGTGGTTAAAGCCTCCAACCCAACCTGGTCTCAAAGACTTCTTATTTTACTAATCAAAAATATGTGAAAGGATTCAACTGTTGGCTGTGCATGAACCACCTGATTGAGAACGCAAAACCATGATTCACGATACACTGAGTCTAAAATCACACACAGTTTTCGCCAAAATATTGACATGGGCAACCATTTGACCCACTTAAGCAATGGACCGCTGTTAGCATTTGAACCCAGACTCAAATTAACGTCTCCCTGGAAGGCTAAATGAAAAGTACACAGCGCACTGTCACTAATGAACAGAAAGATAAACACAGCGTGCTCTGTTTTGATACCTTTAGTCCTTTACACGTTTTGTCAAATACTGTCCCTGAGATCATGGCAATGTTGTATAAAGTTCCCAAAATTCATACTTGAGAAAAAGTAGTCATACTCAAGTAAAAATTAAAAGTTGCCCATGAGAAAACTATTCTAGTAGAAGTTTTAAAGCATCTGATTTCAAGTGTAGTTCAGAATCGAAAGCACACGTATATGTAGAAGCGCTCCCTGTTTTACAAACCTAAAATAATACAGACTGTCTTTTTTGCTTGTGAATAGCTTCTCAGTCACTAAATGGTCCAAGTTATACAACCTGAAGCAGTAACATTCAGCGTGAACGGACATCTTAATGATTGTACACTAATTCACCGGGCAGGGTGCTAATAGCAAAGGCATGCAGGCTTCCCCTGCTTTAAGAACGAGCTAATTGTTCCTGAAAACTCCTTTGTAAACTGAATTTTCATAATGTGGACACCTAATTATAATTGATTTAAATGGAAAATGTTTAAGCGTTTTCTAGCCCCAAAGATAACCCCCATTTCTGTTCAAATTATACTGAAGTACATGAAAACTGACAGAATTGATTGTAATAATTAATATCAGTCAGCCTACTGAGGCATTGCTGTACGATAACTAATGTTTATTAAAGCGCTTTACCTAGACTTGATGATTTCTAGTTTCACATTCACAGGAATGGTCTTTTGGTTTTTCCTTGGGCTGCTCCATCTAGTTCACAGTTCACAGTCCGTCTTGGAGCCATGATGCCTGGGATAATGTGGGAAGAAACATGAGCAACACACAAGGCAAGGTGAGTGAAGCATAGCACATGAATGCACAAGTACACCTCGCTGCAGTTGCCCCATCAGTAAGCCCACCCTGTTTTGGTGTGATGACTGAGAGAGCGTGTCACCAACATCCAGCCCAGCCCTGTTCTGTGGGCGGCAGTGAGCTCTTCTTTAAATATACAATGCTGGATCTTTGACATATTTGCACCGGCTTGGGGGTAAGTACAGCATTAAGCAATTAACCACCCCTAAACTAACATCTTTACAAAATGGTGACTTGCTGCGCAATGAATGATAGAAACAGGTTATAGAAACTTTTAGAGTTTTTGATTGTTATGAGCTACAATTAGATTCAGTAGCATAACAACAAAACCAGTTTTGACATCTAGCTTGATAATTCTTCACATGATAGATATTAGTTTGAAATGAAATATAAAGAACTTCATCATTTTATGTTTTAGGACTCTAATAAAAGGTAGATAATGTATAGAAACTTACAGTATATTAACAATGCTTGTAAAGTAGTACTGGGGTGTTGTACCGTGTTAGCCATTATGGACGTAGTGAGAAGTTTAGCAAAATGACACCTTTTATTGGCTGACTAGAAAGATTACAGAAGGGGCCTGAGTTGCCTGGAAAACCTAGATATTGTAATCTTTCTAATTAGCTAATAAAAGGTGTCATTTTTCTCAATTTCTCAGCAAGTGCCTGATGCTTACTGGCATTGGCTGCAGCTTCCCCGGGACTCTGCTCTGGATGAGGGGGTTTAGAAAATGGATGAATGGATGGGTAGATGAATGCCACAGTTCTGCTGTAGAGAAGGTTTAGAACGCAAACTGAATAAAGCACCTTTTTAACAGTCCATAGCAATGCAGTGCTGAATTAAGTGATAAAGCGAGGAGCAGTCTAAGGAATAAAGGTCAGAGGTGAGCAACTGAAAGACATTTGGCTTTCACATTATCAAACAATGGTTGTTAGCTTTGAAGTGGCAGCAAATGATGGATAACAGCTTGAAGGACCTCGCAAAGAATTACAACATGAAGATTAACATGAAGAAGTCAAGGATAATGAATATGACAAAATAAAAATGAGAAAAAATGAAGAAGGTGATCTGGAAGGACAACAAGAGTGAAAGAAGAGAAGCCAGAAAGGCACAATACAGGAGCAAGCAGACAATTGCTAAAAAGAGAGCATAGCCTTAGCAAAGAAAATTAGAAAGAAATAAGAGAATACAGAAAGTATTGTGTAAAGGAAAAATGAAATCAGTATAATTTAGATATCTTTTTCCAGCCTATTCATATTAATCCTCATTTTGTGCAATTTAAAAACAGAAACCTACATTTATGATATGAATCTGCCACCATTTAATTTATTTACCAATATTTCTTTCTATCCCATGGTTGTTTATATCATGTTAATGTGCTATACTGAGTAAGACTGTTAAGTATAAGATTCATCTGTCAAATAATTTTTTTATGTGCGGTTGTTAAAATGCAAGTCGTAAATAATGGAAAACAATAGAATAAAAACTCTCTTCATTTTCAAGGACATACCATGACTGACAGTTTTCAGTGTATACATTAATAAATATTGGTTTAAATCATGCAGGCAATGCCAAGTTGAAAACCAAGGATATTTTTCTTGGCCTGGGAAATGCTTATCAGTAGTATAATTTGCAATTCACTTCAAGATAAATTATTTTCACTATACCTTACAGTACCATATACTGTAAACTACTTGTTGGTAGTCCTGCTAGCACCAAAAAATAAAGAAACAATGCAGTGAATGGGACAAAGATGACAAAATACTGAATAAGACAATGGCAAAAAACAAGCAATACGCATGTTTCTGCTCAGTTTTGCAAACAGACGACACTCAGAGTCAAAGTAGTGCTATTGTTTCTGTGTTGCTTCTCTTTCTTTTTAAGATTCCCGTCTTTGACACGGGTTTTATCAAATATACTGAAATTAATTGCATATCATTTACAAATTTAAGGCACTTGATTATAATCATTCTGTAATAATATAATGGCGCATGAAATGGCCAAATTATTCCAACTAGCATTGCTACTTTAGCGTTGCTAGAAGACATTGCACATGGAAGAATTAGAAGACAGCGTGCATTTATAGGTGATGATGACTGGCTTCCAAGTCGATTTCGATTTCTAAGAGTTATCTCTAGGAGCTGTGTACTGTTAGAATGCTAGAATGTACAGTATAGTTGATAGTATTTGTATAATGAAATGCATTAAAGCATGTGTATTACACTTTACAGAAAAATTGTTAAATTAATTTAAGATAACGTATACTGTTAATAGTTAAACATATGGGGCAGGGTGGTGCAGTGGAAGTACTGCTGCCTCGCAGTAAGGGGGTCACATCCCGGGTGTCCCCTGTCTGAAGGTTGTATGTTTCTCTGGTGGATTTCCTATGTGTGCTTCAGTTTCTTTGTAAAGGCATGCAGATGTAAGTAATTTGGTGATGCAAATTGATAATACTAATAATAATACTGCAATGAGCTGGATCCCCATCCGGCGATTGTTCCTGCTTCGTGCTCGATGCTTGCTGGGACTGGAGCAACCCTGGATGGATGGATGGAAAGAATATTTAAACGTGAATAATGAAGATTTTTCAATGTTCCTTAAACATTTTGAAGAATCAGCATTATAAGCCTACAGCTGGTTTACATTTATTACAGACACTTATTGTATGGCAACTGGTTACATGGAGAAAGAAAATTGAAGGACAGGAATTAACAGTTGGTATGTTTGACAGACTGTGTGGAGATCACTGCCTGCATGCTCCTATCAGTGTAAGAGAAAGCCCGCTTAAGCCCATCTAGTAAATTAATCGATTTTAAGATGAAGTTTATGACATTATACTTTAATGAGAAAATAAACAATGAGATTAAAGTGGAAATTTCAAGATTAAACTTGACATTATGACTTTAATCTAAACACAGACTTTTTTTTTCAGACGGTGGGCTACAACTGGGTATGTGAACTCTTCTTTTTATTTCAGGCACTGTACAACTTTCTGAAACTAAACTTTTAAGTACCTTCGACATGCTCTGCCATTCCATTAGTTTCCTTTTGTTGCTTATACCACTGCTTAAGTCACCAAATGATATGGTTTTCCTTGCATCCACTTCACTGAGCAGGACCTCCATTTCACATTTGCCGATATTTTTCTTTTTTACACATGGTTTTGCCATTGTCTTTTAACAAAACACTGAATGGAAGGTCTGCGGTGGGCTGGCGCCCTGCCCTGGGTTTGTTTCCTGCCTTGTGCCCTGTGTTGGCTGGGATTGGTTTCAGCAGACCCCCATGACCCTGTAGTTAGGATATAGCGGGTTGGATGATGGATGGATGAATGGAAGGTGCTATTTATGTTAATTTGGATATTTAAATAGGTGAAATTCTGGGAGGAGTCGGAGTGGGGCTGTAGGTGTATGCATGTGCATTAAATTTCACGTTGATTGCGATTTATGAAGGGAAAGCATGCAAAACCTTTATGCATCTGAATTTTTTTGTGCATACACACATTTCCATTTTTGCTGGTATGCCATGTTTTAGTATGTATTCTAAGCACAGCATTATATATTAGGCTCCAGTTCACTGGTCAAGCAGATGGTTATATGGGAATCAACAGTTTAACAGCCCAGGGATAAACAGGGTTTGCACATCTGCTGATGTGACTTTGGATGTCCCAAAATTGTATGCTGGATGTGAGAGGGAAAAGAAGAGTTATTTACTCAGGTGTGTACTGCAGGGCCTTGTCATCTGACTGACACAATGTAGTCGCCAGACTGTGAAGTAGGTCACCCACATGCTCTCCACAGTTCAACTGTAGATGTTAGTAAGGATCCAAAGGGGACAGGTTGGTATTTCATACTCCAATCAAAAAGTGGTGGTGCTGTTGAACCTTCTTAAACATATAGATGGTGTTGAGGAACCATGATAGATTCAGAGAAGGAAAAGCTATTTACTCTTTCTAGAGCAGTATAAATAGATGTGTGACCTTTTGAAACTTTATCTCTTGCACAAGAAGGTATATCAAAGGGAGCTCAGAGCAGATAAACACTGGCACATACCTCGTACTTTGGCTTTTCGGAAACCTCTGCTTTTTATATTTACATACAATGGATATATTGGCTAGAGAAGATGACACCTTTTGAATATCCCAGAAATAGTAAATAGTTAAAAACAGGACAGTTTTCATGTTTATCATGTAAATGTTGTCCAAATTGTTGTCCTTTATTATGCATGTAGAAATCAAACCTTTCAGTTAAAAGAATTACTGACCACAAAAGCAATATATTCACGCCATCTATTACATACCTTGTTTCCAGACAATTCATTGATAAATCCCATACCTGTACACAGTTACATTATTCTGTAATTGAAATTATCAAACCACACCCTAGAGGTGGAGATTTGAATAACTTTTTACTTTAGACGAGAGGTCTAAAAAATGTAAAAGTTGTTTCACTGTCTGAGTGATTAATTTCTTTTCTTGCTTTATTTGAAGCTTGCTAATTGGGTGTTCATTCATTCAAATCGGTTGTGGTTTTTGGGCTGATATTTTTGTTCTCGCTCATTACAGCATGTTTTGCTAAATAATCTTTTTATGTCATAATCTGAACAAGAAAAAAAGTTTTTTTCATCTCCCCCTCTCCACAATTTTTCTTCATTGTACTATATATTCCTTTTTGTTATATTAAGTTACATCCTCTGCAATCTGTCTCTCTTACTAAGTTATTACATTATATCTGTGTACATTTGTTCAGTTTCATACATGTAATATAAAGGTGGACATGCCCTAAAGAAGGAAGCTTCTATATAGATAGGTAGGTAGACAGGTGCTTCTGATGCACTACTTCCTCTAACAGCTTTATTTGAGCAACCATCTTGAAGAGTGACAAGAACACCGTTACTATGAACTATAATATGTCTGATCAATTTACAAATAACAATACTTTTTGGACTGAACTTTGCTTTTATTTATTTCATTTTTTCCCTTAATTTTTTTTTTTTTTTTTTTATGGTTGTATGTTATGTGGGGCGGCACGGTGGCGCAGTGGTAGTGCTGCTGCCTCGCAGTTAGGGGACCCAGAGCTAAACTCTACTCACTTCGCTTCCCGGGTCCTCCCTGTGTCTGTGTGGGTTTCCTCCCACAGTCCAAAGACGTACATTGGTGATTCTAAAAATGTCCCTAGTGTGTGCTTGGTGTGTGGGTGTGTGTGCCCGGGGTTTGTTTCCTGCCTTGCGTCCCGTGTTGGCTGGGATTGGCTCCAGCAGCCCTCCATGATCCTGTAGTTAGGATTTAGCAGGTTGGATAATGGATGTATGTTATGTTTTGTAAAACCCATGCTGAAGTATCATTATAAAACCTATAGACGCCACTAATCATGGTACTGGAGAGTAGAATGTTGATTAACACTTGCAAGTTAGAATTAGAATACACTGCACTCGTGTCAGTAATAACTATAACCTTTAAAGACCTTTTCTGTCTGTCAAGTGCTGTATTTGTGTTGTGGTGATATTCAGCTGAGCTATACTGCAGTTCATCTTTCTTTATTAATGGTAATTATATTAGGTGGGCAGATGAAAAAGTTTGCTTGAACTTTAAAATGGCATTCATTGACTATAAGATTGAATCAGCAAACAGTTTAGTATTACCTTTATATTCCTTAATTGCTAATACTGAGCCAGCACAATCATGGATTGTAGTAGAATTTTATTATCTATCAGAACCATGTTAACTAACAGATTTCATTTGATTATGTATTTGTCAACACTCTGATTATGTCAGAAGTCTTGACTGCTTTCTGTCTATCCATCCATCCATCCATCTGCCATCTCTTACAGCATTCTTAGATGTTCCTGTATATCATATCTTTTTCCTTAACGAAGAGTTCAGTTCTTCTGTTGCTCCTAACTCACATGTATGTCCTCCAAACTTGCTTGAAGGTGATTTTATCCTTTTTTTAATACTCTACAGAAAAAAATAGCATTTAGCTGAGTGCGGCTATAGCTGCATATAGTCAATATAGAAACTGGCAAATTAGAAGACTTTTGAAAAGCAGGAAAAATAAATTACACCTTTAGGGTGAACCAATGTTAGATCTGCTAATCTGAGCCTCAGATTTATAAACAGAAAGTCAATAACATCAGACCAAAATGAAAGCCATCAGGCCAATATCCTTTCCCTAACTAAAAGCCACTTAAAAGTTCATTGTTTATTTTTTGTTGTCATTTATCCAAGCACTCAGACACGTGCCACCACATTTTATAATGTGGCGTCTTGATGTAAAAGTTCAATTGATACACAGTATGTGAGCAACCATGCATGGCATAGAAACAATACACTGTCACCCATGATCAAATACATAACAAAATGGTGTCCATATTAATTCAAATACCAGCAAAAATAATAATACATTTTTCAAAATGATAATTGTACCGAAAGAAAATAATAAAAATATTCCCAGAAAGTCCAGCTTAATATATTGCTCAACTTGGAAGGAATGGAAAGTGCAGTCTAACTGGAGAACAAGAGAAGAGATAAGCCAATGTTTTCCTTTAGGGGTCTAGTAAAAGACTGATCTAATTCAAAGCCGGAGTCTGATGTCACAGGTTACATGGCACACCCATCACATGCCACATAGTGACAGGGCACACACAATTGTGGTGTCTATGCAAACAAAACAACCACACATATCGATGATGCCCATAGAAAAAAAAAAAGACTCAACAGAGTGATGCAGAACCTGCAAAAAATGATGATAAATATTACAAACAAAGATGATAACAATATTCAAGAAGCTAAACAAAATGAGCCAAAAAGGTAAAAAAAAGGGAAAATGAATTAAAGCTTTTGAACCATTCTCAAGCCTAAATCACAACATTCCAAAAAGGGGGTTTTATTACAGAAATAAAGCACAGGGGTTAAATAATTGAAAAGGAGTAACAGACAATGAGAATAAAAAAAAATAAATAAGCAAATTAACAGTTCCACTAATTGGCCTTTCTAGACAGTATTTGCTCCCCTGATTAAAATGTAGTGTGCCCGATTTTCTCATCTTTCATTGTTTCTACCAACAGCTCTGGCCTTGCTGCCATCAGTCAAGCTGTTGTTTCTAATAATCTTCCTGCCTCCAAGCTCAGCTTTATACTAACCAAGAAGGGGCTTTTAAATGTAGTTACATCCTTGTATAATTTCTGGGGTCAGGAATAGCCTTGGGTCACCTCTAGGGCTATCCTTATTATTTCAGTCTACAGCCCAATGCTCTATTGAAGGGCCAGGCAAACCCCAGGGCATCTGCCTCATGGCATTCATGGTATACCATGCTATCTTGTTCCCTACATGACCAGATTTTCCCAGTAACCTTCCATTTTTAAGTATATATTCCTAAGGTTGTTACTTTTACACCCTGACTGATCAAGCTGAACGGGGAAGAAAATATATATTATTTTATGTAACTTTGGGAAATAACACCACCTGATGATGGCAGCCCAGTTCCACTAGCAGAGCCACAAATGTTGCAGGGTGTCTTATATCCTTTTATATCCTCTGTGATGTTAACCTGCTAGTAAACCCCGTCATGAGTGGCCCACCATGCATTTGTTAAAATTGATTGTTTTTATTCATGTGAAATGTATGAAATGTTGCATGTCCTTAAAGCGTTTTAGGTTCCCCTATTGACAAATTCGGAAGATATTAAGAGATGTCTTGCATCTCCTAGCAGAGTCCAATAATTCAGTATGATATTGGTTCAGGTCCTGTAAATAGTGATGGGGTATCATTTTTGTGCACAAGAATTCTAACAACAGTCAGTCCTTCACAAATGCAGATTATTTTACCGTGTACTTCTCTATTTGTGCCCCTACCTACTTAGGATGACACCACTTCTAATGTATCTTCTAGAATTTCTGGGAGGATGAATAATACAAGCCTTTTCTTTAAATGTAAACCCAGCTGCAAATGTTGTAATTCAAATTCAGCTTTTTTTGGTCTTCATTTTGTTCTGGGTATGAGGTTAAACTGCATCCAGCCCTGCAAGTGGTCCTCCAACTTTCAGGGAAATCATAGGGGTTGGTGAAAGAGGATTGGCACTCCAGCCACTGTGAGGGAACAGACAGGACTCCTTTCTGCACTCTTCGTGGGAGTATCTCTGCTGCAGCTTGACCATAGGAAGGCTGCTTGCCTTATGAAGGAGATGGGGGAAAGTTCTCAGGAGCCTCATCCCCAGAAGAGTTGAAACTGTCGGAGAGCCAATGGGGTCAGGCCTGTTGAGGATCAGAACTGGTGTGGTGCTGTGGCATCGCCCACTGCACAGCAGCACTTGGGTCCCAATTTGAGGCGGCCCATCCAGGTAGTCTTATCTTTCTGAAATGATAATCATGTTCCTCTGCTGTGGGAGGAGCTGTGTAAGCTCCGCATTTCGGTGGCAGCACTCTCTTGAGGTGCACAGACTTGGGACCAGCGAGATATTTTTTAGGTGGGTACACCTTTTATTGGTCTGGCCACTCTGATGGCTGTCATACTCAGGAAGTAGCTGTTGCTGTGGTGGATCGGCTCCTTTCCGATGGTGCCCGATGTCACTCCTTTCAACAAGTGTATTTTGAGACTCAGATTATGGCACCCTCTCGTTGTCTTGTCTATTGTCTTGGTATATGCTCCGACTGCAATTTGTGATGTCTCGTGAGGGAGACATTTTATTCGCAGTTTTGCTCGCTGGTTGATTGGTACCTGCTAGGTGATACTCCTCTGGTCATGGGTGGCTTCAGTGTGACCATTGGCACTGGCAGGGCTGGCGATGAGGACTGTGTCGGCCCCCTTGGGTCTGACAATCATGGTGAAAGTGGCTCCATTTCTTTGACTTTGCAAAAGGTCAGGGGGCAAGGATTGTTGGATCCTGGTTCCAGTGTCCTGAGCCTGCAACATTGGACTTGGTACTCCAATACTGGTGGTGAGGAGAAGGAGATCAATCACATCCTTGTGGACAGACAGTGGAGCCTCATACAAAACTGCAGGGTCTACAGAAGTGCCCAGTTTTTTAATTCTGATCTCAGACTTGTTGTTGCTACTCTGAAGATGCAATTTAGGTCCAGCAGGTTACCACCTGCAAGGAAAATGAGGCTGGACCTGTTCAGACTCTAAGATCAGGCTGTTTCTAATGAGTTTGCACACAGTTTGCGTGAGGAACTTGCAGACTTGGGTGCGACTGCTGATCCTAATGTGATTTGGGAAAACTTCTGTGACAAGACCCTGAAGGTTGCCGAGGGTTGGTGAAGAAAGATTCATTGATCTTGACTTTACCAATGATGCTGTGAACTTTGTGGAGTCAATGGAGGCTCTGATCGGGAGGTTGGAGCTCACAAGAGACTGAGCAAGGAGTCTGAGTGTCTGGGTTTGCAAGTGTCCTGGTTAAAAACCAAGATCCAGGCCTTTAATAACCTCTTTGGCACAGTCATCAGTAATAAGTCAGTAGACGGATTGGGAGAGGATGGGGGTCATAGGGTCACTGTAAAGGGGTGTGTGGCACTCCCGACATCTTTGAAAAAGGAAAAAGGTCCAAGTCTTTAGAATCCTGGTGCTTCTTGTTTTGCTATATGGTTGCGAGACATGGACACTATCAAGTAACCTGAGACAAAATCTAGACTCCTTTGTTACTGTGTCTCTTTGGAGAATCCTTGGGTACTGCTGGTTTGACATTGTGTCGAATGAGTGGCTGCTCATGGAGTCCCGATTGAGGCACATTACCTGCATTGTGAGGGAACATCAGTTACGGCACTATGGCCATGTGGGGTGATTCCCCGAGGGTGATCCGGCTCGCAGGATGCTCATTGTTGAGGACCTGAGTTGCTGGACCAGGCCAAGGGGTTGCCCACATAACACCTGGCTGTGGCAGATAGATGGTCATTTCCAGAGGGTTGGACTGGACTGCCTGTCTGCCTGCAGGGTTGCCAACCAGGATCCTGAGCTGTTTCCGTGTGTGGTGGGTGCGGCAATACGCTGTACCAGTGCATGCTCCCCAACCTGACCTGACCTTTAGTAGACCTCATTTTTTGTTATGGAAAACTGTTTTTCTAGCTCTACAGTGTCCATCTGACAATTTTATAAACAAATCTTATCTATGTGGGTTTCTTCCAGATACTCTGGTTTCCTCCTAAGGTCCAAAAACATGCAGGTTAGGTGGATTGGCAATCCTAAATTGCCCGTAGTGTGTGGGGGTGTGTGTGTGCTCTATGGTGGGCTGGCGCCCTGCCCAGGAGTTGTTTTCTGCCTTGCGCCCTGTGTTGGCTGGGATTGGCTCCAGCATACCCCTGTGACCCTATAGTTAGGAATTAGCGGGCTGGATAATGGATGGATGGATGAAATTTTATCTACTGCATACCAGAGATGGTAAAGAATGTAAAAACTGAACTCTACTCACAGGTACTCTTGTTTCTTTGCAAATCATTTGTGATACTGGCAACATAATGCCTTTTTATGTCACAAAAAGATTCTGCTGCTCCTTATTACCTATCGCAATACACCTCACTGTGACTTATCTATCTATCTATCTATCTATCTATCTATCTATCTATCTATCTAT
>JANRMT010062792.1:78327892-78391625 GCA_026402145.1 Polypterus bichir lapradei
ATCTATCTATCTATCTATCTATCTATCTATCTATCTATCTATCTATCCTAATAGACCAGACAACCATCAGTACATCACAAAACTTAAATACAGTTGTAGTCATGTCTGGAGGAGCCATCTTGAATTAGAATGAGTGAAGAACCTGGAGATGCTAGGGGAAGTCTATATAAATACAGAAACTCTACTGAAAGTACAGCCATTTTCACAGCCTACACACAAATGCACAATATTTGAATTTCTACTTCAGGATTAATAAAGTATATCTAATCTAATCTAATGTGCACTTGGCCAACATTCATTTTTCTAAAATTCTTTAATACACTTATTGACATTATTCACTAATTTTCTGAGCAGATGACTCACTTCCACTGACTAACACTTATCATGTGCACTTTGAATACTTGGCCTTGATCCAGTAACTTGAATTGCTACAAGCAGACAGAATTCTTGACTCAGCTAGCCCACTCAGCACCTTGTATTTACTGTAGTTGACTACATACTGTATGTACCCTTCCTGCCGTGTGCCCTTTGTGGCCGTGATAGACTCCAGCACTCAACAGCCCTGAATTGGATTAAGAATGTTTGAGACCACCATACTTAACCTGGGAGTGTGGCTTGCTACTGCACTGCACATTCTGCACAGTTATCCTTATTGTTCAGACTCTCTTCAACGGAATATTTACTACAAACATTTATTTTTAAGCTACATTACATCTACTTCCCATTGAAGTATATCATAAATTGAGTGGAAAATGTGAGGGAAATACCTTTAGAAATTGCTCTGGGTGTTCAATTTTTAAAATGATCAAACATGCTCCATTTAACTGGAGCTTTTTCTTTATTCATTTTTGAACTTATGTGAACTGACATCTGGTAGGAGCAAGTGCTACATCTCAGGCTGTAAAGGTTTCCTCAGGTTTTGCCACTTAATGCCTATGAATATGCAACAGTCAAGCTGCTTTGCATCCTGCCCTGAAGACGTCAGGGAACAAATCTGCAAAGTTTTTTTGATTGGCAGCTTTTAACGTAGTTTTAGATAAAAAAAATTACTTTTTATATTGAGTTCTGAACAGATTGCTTCTGTTATAGTTGCAATTAAAATGTATTCATAGCGGTTTCCCAGGATAACCAGGCAAGTCCTTAAGATTCTATGTACTGTAGTTCTGCTGAATCTTATAGTACCTCTGTGTACTAAGCCCCTGTGAATGATCTTATTACAGCTGATGACAGCTGGAAAGGAACTAGGATAAATGAAGTCAGCATGGCTATAAAAATTCCTAGGTCTCATTTCTTTTTTTAAGTCACAGGGGATGATCCTCCTCCATTTCAGCGTGACATCAGGTAAGAATAAAGCCATAATTTCTTTGTGATACCTTGTTCTTGACATTGACTTTGGTGCAAAGGTCTACCACTTAAACAAATATCCAAGCTTACAAAGTGATCTGCCTTCTTCTTAATGGCTGACCCTGTAAGAGCACTATCATATATCTGATGCAGCTATGGGACCAAAACCTGATGGACATTATTTTTTGCATCCACTGTACTTTTTTTATCTGTTTGAAGGATCTTATGTGGCAGCAGGGTGCTGCAGAGGTTAGGGAAGTTGGCTGTCAACTTTGTAGGCCTGAGTGCCATTCCTAGCCCAGTCCCTTTTGGTGGTGCTTCTAACATGTTAATCATATTTATAAGATTTGATATTAATAGTTTGATTTCTTTTAACATCCCAAAGACATGCAGGTTAGACAAACAGGCCTGACGTAGATGCATGTGAAGGTTCCCTGTGGATAAACAAGATGACAGACTGATGAATAAAAAATATTCATATATAATGAGTGATATAGTCCCAGCACCTCTCAGTCCAACAGAGACACTAGAGTCAGTATACCTCAGTGTAAGGGATGTTTCTACTACAGCCTATCTATCTATCTATCTATCTATCTATCTATCTATCTATCTATCTATCTATCTATCTGGGTATGTATATTTAATTTTCAAATAATCTTTACTTTAATTTGTTCAATTTCCTTTCCCTACCTGCTTTGTGTTTGCCCAGCTCTGGCAGTCTACAGCCATTTACACCATTACTTCGCTTCTCTCCTGCTCTTAAAGAACAGCTCTAAAGAGTGATTACCGTTTAGCAGCATTGATTCCTGATGGTCTCTGGGTAGGCAGCACAACTGATTCCTAGGTAAATAAATGACATAAAATGCCAGTTGTTCAAGACCTCCAAAAACCACACAAGCTGCCTGTGAAGGGACATTTGGTCTATAGGACAGTGCAAAAATCATTCATCAAAGTCCTTAAAAAGAGATTAAAGAACCTGTAACTACAGCTTGCTTGATTAAAAATTCATTAAGTGCTAGAATTTTTTAAAGATTCAGAATTTATCTATTGAGGAATGGCTTTGAATGCTGCCGTATTTATATTGTAACCTCTGATGACAGCATAAACATGACATAACAGACATGTGACACTACTCAGAGCATCATGTAAATAAATTAAATGACATGTTAATAAAAACATAAATTCTTTCAAATAAGGTAGAAATAAAAAAGTAGCTATAAATATTTTAATTCTTATATAAAAAATATCCACCTTAATAAATGGACAGGTATCTCTGTATCTATGTGCCCATCCAGTTGCTATGTCTCTCTTTCCAACAGATGGCTCATCTCAAACATTTGTAGTACTAAAATGCATTGCATTTGTCATTCTAACAGATGTTGCATTACAAACATTAACGCTACTTTTACAAATCCCATACTAAGTGACAAATAACATAAACATATGCATTGCATCTGTCATTTCAATAGATGGTGTATCATAAGCATTTGTAGCAATACATTTTAATACTACAAATGTTTGTGATGAACCATTTGTTGGAATGACAAATGCAATGCATTTTATTACTACATGCATTTCAAAATATATTCCAATACATGGTGCACTTTAATTGTTAACGTCTGCGTGGATTACTTAGATTCCAAACCATCTCAGATGGGTAGCACACAGCTAGTAAACTAAATAAAATTAAATGTGCTAACTGATAGTAATTTCACACTGCCCTACTACAATATACAGGAAAGAATTATATAGGGGGTACATATTGAGGTCTAGCGAATTCAGGATTGGATACTAAAACACAAGATTGCAACTTCTGTCCCCACCATACACAAATGAATTGACATACTGTATATTGTGATGGACTGAAAAATAGCCACAATCAAGCACTCTGGGTAAGCTTATGTAGCAAACATAAATGTTGTAATTAATCATCAGTCACCAGCAATGTGTAGCAAACCACTGCTTAACAATGTGGAAGCTAAGAGCAAGAACATCACAAGCTCATATCACAGTGTATGTACAGTATTGATATGGACGAATGGGTGATATTTTGGGTTAGCTCTGTATCAATTTGGCTTGAAAATGTACAACTGCACATTTGGGAAACCTTAGGCTCAGTTAGAAGCTTACGTCTCATGCGTATTACATTGTATAGAGGTATAAAATTGCTCTGCGTATTGAATAATTTAATCTGTTTTGGTAAAAAGTGATTCCCCAATTTCAGAGTCCACAATTTTTTTTTTTTTTTTTTAACCGTGTCCTGTTCGGCTGTGAAGCAATCAGAATTGATATCTGAATGCTGGCGACTAGCCTTACAGTTTTTCTCTCAGGTGGAGCGTTACAGCTTCTGCTGACGCCACGCCTGATACCAAAACTTTATTAGAAATATTTTCAGATGTTTTTAAGATTCGAACCGGACACGGAGACAAAAATGAAAGAAAAAGAAGAGAGAAAAGGAGGAGATGGAGGTAAAGGGGGAAGGGGGGATTTTCGTATAGAATAAACAATAAATGAACCAGAATCCGCTTCTAGACCTGCAGAAAAAGAGGAGAAAAAAAAAAAAAAACACAAGACAAAAACATTGCTGCATCAGCTACATGAAGATAAATAAAAGTAAAAATGTTTGCTAACAATCACACAGTAATTATTACTAAGGCATTTAGGGCCAACCACAGCCTTAGGTCATGTGCTGAAGATGTCCAAGTCATACCTATGAAAGCACCATTGTGGACACCTTCAGAGTCCACAATTAACAGCATGCACATCATGGGGAGGCAGGATGAAGGAACACTCAAACTCAGAAACGCTGAACTTCAAATAAAATGGCTTCAGAAACTGGCTACATAGTGCACTGTGCAGCTCCTAGAGTTCTTTGCCATATATAAGATTGGTCCATGTGGATTTGCTTAGTCTATTCCTTTAAAAAATACATCTTGCCTGGAGAAGGGGCCTGAGTTGCCTCGAAAGCTTGTATATTGTAATCTTTTTAGTTAGCCAATAAAAAGTGCCATTTTGTTTGGCTTTTCTCTACATTTGAAAAATAAAAAATCTCCAATTTAAAGGAATTCAACAGGAATGTAAATCAAAGCATTCAGTGGACATCAGATATCAGAAAAATGTGTGAACTCCACATAGATTAAGATTGGACAGGGGACTCACCTGGAGTCATGAGGCTGGCGCATTAACCGATCTGCCAGTCACAGCTATTAATATAAACTTTTACAGCTTAAATAAATGAAAGCGTAATGGTATGGAGAAAAGGGAGGCTTTATAAAAAAAGAGGGCCAATTGAGCTAACACTTAATTTCTAGCTTTAGCCTACACTGTTTAAAATGAAATTACTCTTATTTAGTCAATGACTCAGACAAATGTGAATATGGTTGGCATTGCTGCCTCACAGCTCCAGGAGATTGGCTTCAATTCCCAGCTCTGTCACAGTTGGAGTGGAGTCTGACGTGCAGTCTATTTCTGTGTAGGTGTTTTATGGTTTTTTTTATTACTCCACTTTTCCACCCACACCCCAGTTTACATGTTGAGGTAATTGGCAGCCCCACATTAGGACATGTGAACATGTACCAGAGTTCAAGTGACTTTGACCTGCAATAGATGGTTCCCCATCAAGGTCTGCTTCCTGTTCTCTTCCCAGTGCTACTGAGATAGGCTTCAGGTCCTGGTCAGTCCAGTGTGGATTCAGTGTGTTTAATAAATAGACGTATACATGCATAAATCAAAAAGCAGATCTTCTCAAAGCATTTAAAAGAATTGCTTGTCAAACATTTTCTCATTTGAAGAGCCAGTAGTTCTGAATCATTACATTCAAATCAGCATGACTTCACTGTCAACCCATATAATTAAAGTATCAGGTACCATCAACAGCAAGAATTCACTTCTGATTAGAAAACTGGTTACAGTCAAACATGTAACGAGTCCAGCCATCCAGGAACAGCGTCTGAGACCAATACATTATATGGCTTGGCACTGAGCACCTGCTCTGACATATCAGGCATTTCTAATATTATTCCTTCTGCATCCATCTTCCAGCAAGTCTTTCTCTAAGTTTTTTGCATTCGGAATTTGTAGCCGTTGCTTTCCCGTCAGCAATAGATGCCAGATGTTCGGCTTAACGTCTTCCAGCTGATCCCCAAGTGCTCTCAGTTTTTTCTCAAACTAAGATACATTTTCCTGAATTTGTTCCTCAATTTTTTCTAGCATACCTTTAGAGGCTGCCTCAAAGCGACTATATACACGTTTCTACAGGTCTTTATTATCCTGCCACAGCTTCTCGTTTGTCTTGAGCAAACCATTTATTTATTTCTTTACATCTTTCTTGAGCTCCTTTATGTCTTGAGCAGTGGCTGTGGTGGCCATGGCCATTTCAGCAATCATTACATTCAGATGGGACAGATCCTTTCGGCCTTCGTGCTCCGCAGGTGAAGTGACAAGCCCTGTTACAGCCGATGCTCCCGGCTTGTGAGGAATAGATGAAAACGTGGCAGGCAAGAACATTTCCAATTTCAATGGATCTTCTGGAATCGACAAGCTATTGTGACCTGAATCACTTGCCCATTCGCTCTCGGCTGGAGACGATGAAGTTGCCCAGGGTCCCGGGGAATCTGTGCTTTCGCCTGTCTCTTCCAGGTCAGTCTCTGTAAGGCTGTACCTTGAGGTTGGACTTGGGCTTGATGCCTGTCTAGGCTTGGGTGTAGCTCTGATTTTCTTTTCCGTTTCTTTCTGAGCCACTCATGTTTATATATACTTGCATATACTGTAATAGAACCTCCTCAGGTTGGGTAAATACAGGATGCCTCGGGATGATAAAAAATAAGAGAAAAATGAACACCGCTGGTAACGAAGTTCCGCTTCAGACGTTCATCTCCCGTAACAGATGAGACCAAATCCAGGCATTTCTAATATATATTTCTAATATATATATTTTCTAATATTTCTAGTTTTCAAAGAACATCATCCAAATGGGAGAACTCAGTACATGTTGTTAAATAAGCACTACAGGTTTCATAATCTTTAAGAGTCCATTAAATTGAAGGCAACAAAGTCTGTTTCACCTGCCGCAAGAATCAACTAAGTGGCTGGAAAGAAAACGTGTAGCTGTCCAAGAACTGAGTTTGAGATCCCCTGCTCTGGACCACCATTTCCACTGGGTTATTCTCTCCCAGAACTGCATCAACTGTTTTCCTGTTCATTTTCTTGTCCATTGCTGGCTGATCTTTTCTTATTTTACTTTTAGCTTAACTTTCCACTAGAGTTGCAAAACCTTATTCTTAGTATTTATGTCAAGTCAAGTGAGGTTTATGTTTAGGTAGTACAATGAAATTCTAACTTGTACGTCTCCTTAAAACAGATGACAAAAATACAGTACAAAAAATAAACAGATAAAAAGTATTCATAACATGCAACATTTATGCTGTATATACACAATAAATTTCTGTAACATTATGGGCTGTGGGTAGAGACTGTTCCTGAGTCTACTGGTGTGAGTGCCACCGGAAAGGAGAAGTCAGGAAACGGATTGTGCAGGGTGGCCGAGGGCTTTATTAATATTTTTACTTTTTTGTAAGGCAGTGAGTATGTGAGAGCGCAGAAGTTAAATACAAAGCATCGTGTGGTATTTAATTAAAATAGTTCAGTCTCCAAATTCCAAGTGAATAAAGTCTTATTTTTTTATTTTACAGTACTTTACTTCCACAGCTTCAATGAGCGTGGCTCAGCAGCCCCAGAGAACAGAAGAACACAATAAGCAGATCTCAGGGTAATAAAACTTACTGATCCCTCCTCTGCTTCTGACCCAGCAGGCATCTCTGCTGTAGCTGCTTCCTGTGCTGTGCTTCCAGAAAGGCTCTCAAATGAACAGAAGAATTGCAGTCAGTCTGAGGAAATCCTTTGTGTGTCAAAACATCAACTTGTTTAGGCGGTCTTTTAGCCTTTTATGTGAGTGAGCTCTTGCCTAGTGGCAAGAAGCTAATTTAGAGCAATTTCAGTGTATTTTTAGCAGGTTTTGTCTCTTCTCCTGTTTAGGTGACACTTTGGTGTGTCTCTGTGATGAGGTCGTGCTCCGCTGGCTGGAAGAATGGCCTGAAACGGTCTTCTGCCCTTTCCTTCTTAATATATAGATCAGTTCCTCGATCCAGCCTGAACTGGATAAGATTAGGAAATGGAATGATACATACATAGCTTGACAGATGGATATGTTGCATGATATTTTGTATTTTACTGTTCTTTTATTTGTAAGCATGTGCAACGCGTCCACTGAGAGCACTGCTAGATAAGAATAAATTGAAAGGTTAGTGATAGGGATGGTGGAACACAATTGCTACTACGCTCCCTCCCACACTCTTTCTCTGGTCTCCATCACATTGCATTTATTTTATTAACTGTAAAATGCTCCCATCACTTCTTGCCATTCTCTTGTGGAGGTCACTTCAAATCTTCTAATAAAATTACATCTAATGTAAGTCTCACAGCTTAGTAGCGTAAGAGGCAGCCTTCTGACACAGGGCCAAGAAAGCAGCTGGTGTATTTGGCAGGTATTTTTCAGAGAGCTGGCACAGGACACAGTGAAAGGCCTGGCCACGACAGATGTAATGTGGTCCACCGTTCTTGTTTGCTTGTTGACTGCCTGAGCCGGCTATGTCTGAGGGGGCCCCTTGGGTTACACTTACTAGCCATGTCAAAGTGCTTCTTGAGCTTATACGACTAGTTTGGACTTTTTGTGTTGCCCTCTGTTAATCAATTTATTGGAAATGAAGTGTTTCATAAGAAAGTCTCATAGCAGCAAAATGAAATTAATAAGCAACAATATTGTGGACTGGTGGGTATGTCACATTTTTAAAAGGTTGCATTGTATTCGTGTTGATGAAAAGTAACTAGTGCACTATTCTCTATTTGTAGGGAGGCTCTTTGATTATAATCCACTCAACACTTTTCTGTAACTGCTTTTTCCTTTGCAGAGTTTATCCAAGCAGCCTCACAACGCAGGACGGGATGTACCTGCAAAGACATTATTCAGCTTTTGCACTGCTTCAGTATTGCTTTCTGTGTAATAAATACATGACATAAGTATTATCTGTAATATAAAAAGTTACTAAATATTTAAGAAAATTCTCAGAGCCAAAGTGTTACTTTCAGTTGCTAAATTTTAATTTCTTCCTTACAAATACAGCTCAGGCTGCAGGGTGGTGTGGTGGTTAGCACTACTGCCTCACAGCTCCTGAGTTCTTGGCTTAAACCTTTGTATGGATATACCTGTGTGGAGTTTACACGTTCTCGCAAATACAGTACAGGTTAATTGGACCCACGTGGGCCTCTGCATCAGTAGGTTCTGCTGTGGTAGCCACAGCTGCTGTGCTCTAATCTGCTGGTTGAGGTATTTGTTTCCCATTACCCTAAACTAGATAAGCAGGTTAGAAAAAGAATGGAAGAATGTCCAGTTCACAGTGCAACTCTTTTTTTTTATTTTATTGATTTTATTAAAATCACACAACATTCCATTCAAATAAATCAATTTTTACAAACATAAGATTGAAAACAAATCAACCCCTACCCCTGAGAAAGAGACCTGAGCCAGCAAAATAATACTTAAAGCTACTAAAAATAAGTAAGTAGATGAATTAATAAGTGAATAAAGATAAATGGAGAAGAAAAAAAAGGAAAAAAGGGGAGAGAATCTGCTTCCTCAGTGCTTTAAGAGCTTATTCTGAAATGTTATTGATCAGATCCTGCCAGGTTTTGAAAAGGTTCTGCACAGATCCTTTAAGTGAGAATATGATTTTTTCCAATTTCAAATAATATAAAACATCAGTTACCCACTGACTTAAAAGAGGAGAGTTAGGATTCTTCCAGTTTAGCAAAATAAGTCTGCGTGCCAATAATGTAGTGAAGGCAATCACAGTTTGTTTGTCCTTCTCCACTTTAAACCCATCTGGAGGAACACCAAACACATCAGTTAATGGGTTAGGAGGGATTGTGACACCAAGGCTGTCTGAAAGGCACTTAAAGATTTCGGTCCAGAATGATGTTAATTTGGTGCAGGTCACAGTGCACCTCTAATTGTAAGTTTATTGTGATGTCTTCCCAGGCCACACACACCCAGGAGGAAGACATTGCAGGAACACCATTACTGAAAACATCAGCAAAGGGATGCGACAATGCAAGAAGGTATTTAGGGGAATGAGAGCCGTGGAGGCTAAAGAAACAGAGTATAGAAAAAGTGAAAAAGAGGGACAGGAGTGAGGTACAGGAGTGGATAGCACACAATAAGTGTCTTGTTTTGATATTGATAAGTGGGAGTGAGCAGTATACTTCAGTTCTTAAGAACAAGAAATGAACACTAGCAGCACATCGGGGAGTTAATCATTACAAAATCACATATACTGTAAGTGTATGTAACACACAGAGCAGAGGTTTACCTGGCTAGAAAACCACGGTGGACAAATAGAAAAGGTTAAGAACTTGTCACTGGTTTTAGCAAAGAAACCCACAATGTTGGAAAAGAATTGTGGGCAATTTGTTGTGTGCTTTTTTGCATAATTTCTACCATTTTACCTTTAGTTTTTTGGGTCACAGGGTCGTCTGTTTCCATGTTTGTTTTTTTCACTGTATTACATATGAGAAGTCTAATCAAAATTTGCATTACTTTGCAAGGTTTTGTTGAAACAGAACAAAAAATTCGGACGATATGCTCAGTAGGTTTTGTGTCCTAGGAACCAAGTTACCCGAACTATTCTATAACATTTCAGAAATTATTTACCACTCTGATGCTGATCTTTCTGATCATAAATTCTGATCATAAAATAGGTCATTACAATAGCAACTGACAAGAAGAATTCATAATTAATTGCAGAATTATAGTATTTGAGGGTTAATCTAGAATGCCTCTTTCTCTTGCACATTTTGGCTCAAAAACTAATCCGTACATAGTCATCTCATAACAGGCTTAATTTTCGAGTTTGGTATTTTTCCGTCTAGCCATTTTAGCTCTAGACCATTCTCAAGGAACTGTGACACACAAACACAGACACAGACACACACCCATTATTTAGATAGCAACGTTTTCGGTATCAGGGGACCCTAAAACTTTGAGATCTGTGGAAAACCAGAGTTTGAAATTTTTGCTGAATCTAAAGCTTTCGTTCCTCCCCCCACAGACGATAGGTTATGGTAAGGGAGGGCACAAAGCAAAAAGTACATTTACTGCATAAAACAGCTGGGTTATAAAAGCCACAGATAGCTTGTACTGCCCAATACATTTTTGTTACAGCAATGATGGATGAGGGAGAATGGAGAAAGGTGTTTAATTTTTGTTGTTTTAGTTTGCTCATCAGGGAAACAAAGCTGTTAATTGAACTGGGAACATTAGAACATCAGAACAGTCCTGAAAAGAACAGGATATTCAACCCAACAAACTTGCCAATCCTATCCACCCAATTTCTCCAAATTAATATCAAGTTGTAATTTAAAAGTCCTGCTCTGTACCACAGTACTGGCTAATGTGTGTATTCTCTGTATCCATGGTTCTTTGCATAAAGAAAAACTTTCTAACATTTGTGCAAAATTTGACGTTATCAAGTGTGAACTATGGCCGGCCGTTCATCCCGGCCAATAGCCCCATGCCGCTAGATGGAGCCCTTCCGGCAGCATGGAGGTGCCCCAATTCCAGCAGGGCATCATGGATATTAGAGTTTTCCTTCACAGCCCTGCTCGATACCATGGGGGCCGCAAGTAGACGCTGCAGGAAGGCTCAGAGACTTGTATTTGCCCTATAACCCGGAAGTACGTCCTAGTCACATGGACAGAGGAAATGACGTGCTTCCGGGATGAAAAAGAAGAGTTTTTGATCTGACCCGGAAGTGCTAGGAAATCACATGGACTGAGGGTTCAGAAGCACTTCCGGGTCAAGGACTATAAAGGATTGTGGGAAATCCCAGACAGACGAGCTGAGCTGGGTGGCAGGGTGGCAACGCATCTGGGAGAGTGGAGGATTATTGATTATTGTGTATTGTGTTTATTTATATGAGTATTGTGGCGAGAAGGGTGCTTTGTGCACATTATTATTATAATAAATTCATAATTTGGACTTTTATCTGGTCTGACGTATTGTCTGAGGGTTAAAGGGAGCGATATCGCCCCCCATCTGTCACACAAGATTCCAACCCATATTCTTGTTAAAATATTTAGTTCAAAGTAACAACTGGAATCCACTGTACTAATTCCTTTCATAATCTTCAACACTTCAGTCATGTCACCTCTTAATTTCTGTTTACTTAAACAGAAAAGGCTCAGCTCCTTCAGTCTCTCTTCATAGCTCATACCTCACATTCTTGAATTAGCCCAGTCACTCTTCTCTGGACTTTGCCAAGTGCTGCTATGACTTTTTGCAGCCTGGACACCAAAATCACTAATGCACTATATAGCTTAAGTATGACCTCCCTTAATGTATATGCCACACATCATGATATATAGCCTAATGGAGCTTATATATCTGTCTACGCTTATAGCAGGTCATGGAGCTTTCAAGTACAGTACTTTATGGAGAGCTGGCTTAAATCTGATATGCCTGACACGGTTTTAATGTTGGACGGATTTCTTCTTATTCTAGCAGACAGAGACCTAGACAAAGGACAGAAAGGGATCTGATCATCTATTTGAATGAGAAATGGTGTGAAAGGGAGCATATTACGGTTAAAACTACAGTGTGTAATTCAGATATTGAAATTCTAATTATTGGAATTCATCCACATTATTTACCCAGGGAGATAAATCACATCCTCCTTTCTAATATTTGTATGTTTCCCTCCATACCATACATGGGGCCTTGGTATCGGAAATGTTTCATTCTGTTACTAACACTTTAAAGACGACTTACTCCGACCCTGCAGTTATAATATGTTCTGACTTCAACCACTGTTATTAGAGGGCATCCTGTTACCACAGAACAGTGAGAAAGTGAAGCCTGGAGGCTGAAATGCCACTGAATGACGCTTCCAAATTACAGACACAGAAATGATGTATGAGTCACATGAGGACAATTACAGATTATATTAACTTGTGTGTTAATGGAGTGGTACCCTCAAACACATTATGTTGCTTTGCGAACAACAAGTCCTGGATTACTAAGGAGCTAAAAGGTCTCCTAATTGGGAAAAAGAGAGCATTCAGATCCGGTGACAAAGAAGCTCTAAAGGACATACAGCAAGGTCATACTGAGTGAAGGAAAGGAAACTTACAAAGGTAAAACGGAAAACAGACTCACACAGAATAACATGAAGGATGCCGGAATGAACTGGGTACACTTACGTGACTCAAGCAATCAAGGGCTGAAGTGTAAGAAGGGGATGTAGACAAACCTAATACCCTGAACCAATTTTCTAATAGATTTTCCCTCTCCTGCCACCTTCCTCTAATGATCAGTCTCCCTACACTATCCCTACTACATCAGCAACTCCTGCCACGTCACCTGGGATGGCCAGCGACAAGTCCACCTCTGACCATCAGTGTGGGCTGTCCATAACTAAAGGCCATGTAAGGAGATAACTGAGGAAGCTACACACAGAGAAAAGCTGCAGGACCAGATGGAGCCAGTCCTCCAACTTTGTGGTGTCTTCTGTCACCTGTTCAGACTGTCCTTAATGCTTCAGAAACTGCCACTGTTGTGGAAAACACCCTGCACTGTTCCTGTTCCAAAGAAGACAGGCGCGTTTTCTCCTAATGAGTACAGACCAGTGGCACTTAACGTCTCACATTATGAAGACCCTTGAGAGACTGGTCCTGAACTGTATGAGTCCTCTTGTTGTAGTCCACCTGGATCCACTGCAGTTTGCGTGCTGGACAAAGATTGGAGTGGAGGACACAATTATCCGTCTGCTCCACAAGGCCTATTCTCATCTGGACAAAGCTGGCAGCACTGTGAGGACTGTGTCTTTTGATTTCTCCTGCAGCTTCAGTACCATCCAGCCGTCCCTGTTAAGGGGTAAATTCAGAGATGTTGGTGGATGAGCCCATGGTGTCCTGGATAATATACTATCTGTATATTACTATCTCACTGAGTTTGTGAGACTCAAGGACTATGTTTCTGATATGGATGTGAGCAACACTGAAGCACCACAAGGAATGGTCCTGTCTCCTTTTCTCTTTACTCTGTACATCTCTGACTATAAATATAACACCAGGTTATGTCACTTGCAGAAATTCTCAGATGATTCTGTACTAACTGGGGGGTGTATTGATAAAGGGGATGAGGCAGAGTGTAGGAAGTCAGGTGGAGAACTTTATTTCTTGGTGCAAAGAGAATTGTCTGCATCTTAACATCAGCAAAGCTAAGCAACTGGTTATTGACTTTTACCACACCAATGAGTCTCTGTGTCCGCTCAGTCACTATTCAGGGAGTCAATGTAGAGGTGGTACACTCATACAAGTACTTGGGGGTCCACATTAATGATAAGTTGGACTGGTCTCAGAACACAGAGGAACTATATAAGAAAGTGTACAGCAGGCTCTTTTTCCTTGGGAAACTGAGTTGCTTTAATGTGGGAAGTGACATACTTCACATCTTCTCTAACTCTGTGATGGCCAGTGCAGTCTTCTATGCTGTGATGTGCTGGGCTGGTAACATCACTTCAAGAAAGGCCCACCGAATCGACAAGCTAATTAAAAGGGCAGGCTCAGTTACAGGACTCACTTTGGACCCCCTGGAGATTGTAGCAAAGGAGAGAATTTAAATAAAACTGAGTGTCATTATGGACAATGCTACACATCCTTTCTGTGACAAACAAACATTGAGTACTTTCACCCAATGAATGATTGAGCAGAAGTGTGTCAAAAAACACTACTGGGGCTCCTTAATACCAATGGCAATATGACTACATAACGCCTCACTATGACTGTGACTGCCAAGTCAGAACTTTTCTTTCTTTTGAATTTTTTTTTGCTTTATTATCATTCTGATGTGTGTTCAGACCAAGGCCTGTGTGTATATTCATTTATTTATTTATTTACTTACTTACATGTCTAACCTTTTATGTATGTATATATATATTTATTTACAAAGCTTATATAGAAAGCCAAATTTCCCCCTAGGGACAAATATCTATCTATCTATCTATCTATCTATCTATCTATCTATCTATCTATCTATCTATCTATCTATCACTCATTGCTTCTGCACATATATGATTGATCATATTATATACTAATTTTTGATCTTGACTGAAACAATATATTGAACTCATTAACAGATGAGACTGGACTCACTTGAAATAGGTTCAGTGCAGAGAGCTTGTGGACAAAACCTACACCAGAATATAAGGCAGAGTAGGCAAGTGTGATGATTAAAAAGAGACTCAAAAGAAGCAGCCCAAGCCACATCATGGCATCATTAGGCTGGCATCCCTCTGGCACACTTTCAACACATTGTTGACTTTGTGTTCTGGTGATATGTGCTGAGATGCACCATGGGACAGCCTCATGATTTTCTTTTTTCTCTTTTAACTTTGGTTTTCCCTTTGAAGATGTGCGTGTTGTGCTGGACACATGATACTTCTACCGCTCTCAGTTTGATTGGACCATTTCTGTGGGATGGGAGTGGCAATCTGCAATCAACAGCCTGCAGGTGAGGCTGATAGGGTAATGAGGGAGGCAACACTTTAAGCTCTGAGGGAGAGAGGGGCTAGAAAGTTTGTTTTTGGTAGGATTGGAAGTTATAGAGACAAGTATGATCATGGGCTTGAATGATCACAATCAGAGGAGAAGGAAAGAAGTAGTGTTAGTTGTTAACAGAGTTGAAATCTCAGAGAAGGAGAGCAAGTGACGGTGAGGCAACAGGTCCCCTCGAGGAATATGTCAAAGAGGTTGTAAAGTTGGATATACAGAGCCCTGCTGGGAATACGACAAGCAAGACACGAGGCGGGTATGTTCACCGAGAGCCGGTGTCGGTGATAATAAAGGCTGTAGGGAATACCTTTTGTGGGCAGAGTTTGGCAAAGTGAGGCGGCAAATCTCTGCTGACACAGAGCTGAGGTGAAGGAAATTGCTGGGAATACCTTGGGGTCCACAAAAGTGCAGGGAGTGAGGTAGACACAGTGCCAACTAAAGCAGTGAGTACACTAACATTTGATAATGATGATGGACTGCGCCCTAGAACGATCATTATGGGTTGCCTCTTCAGGTATTTGCATTTCTGTGAGTGATGTTATGTTTACTGTTCTGTGTTTGTGGGGTTTGTTTCAAAAGAAACTCCTTATAAATTTTTTTTTTAATATTGTTGGTTTTAATACCTGTGTCTGCGTGGGTTTCCTCCGGGTACTTCGGTTTCCTCCCACGGCCCAAAGACATGCAGATTAGGTGCATTGGTGATTCTAAATTGTTCCTAGTGTGTGTGTGCGCACCCTGCGGTGGGTTGGCACCCTGCCCGGGGTTTGTTTCCTGCCTTGCACCCTGTGTTGGCTGGGATTGGCGCCAGCAGACCCCCATGACCCTGCAGTTAGGATATAGCGGGTTGGATAATGGATGGATGGATTGTTTTAATACTTCTCTGATTTTTACCTGTTTCATGCTTTTGTACTTTTAGATTATTGTAATGATTAATTTGGCTGTTTTAATTTATTGTACTGGCTTTTTGCATAATAAACCTTTGTACACTTTTGCACCTTTTACCAAAACACCCATTTTATGTCTCTCAGGTGCTACTCTGTCTATCTTCGGGTTTTATAAACTAATTGGGGGGGGTAACCTTCCACCTGATAGTTAGGCACGCCCTGGATTGGTGACCCCTGACATCTGGTGGCAGAGGTGGGATTGAGGATTGATAATATTGTGCACTACTTTTCGATCTTGACTGAACTCATTAACAGATGAGACTGGACTCGCCTGAAATAGGCTCAGTGCAGAGAGTTTGTGCCTCACTGAAGTGCTCAGTAAGAGAAAAAGCCCACACCAGAATATGAAGCAGAGGAGGAGGGTTGGGGATTAAAAGAGAGTAAAAAGATGGAGTCCAAGCCGAACTATGACAACACTGTGCTGGCATCTCTTTCGACACACTTTGAATACAATTACTGACTTTGTGTTCTGGCGATTTTAGGCTCTCCTAAAGGAAAGTGGAGAATCAGCTCAGGCAAGTGTACTTAATAAAGCCGAGTGGATATATATACTGTAGCTTGTATTTTTATTTGTTTAGTTTCACTCTTCTGACACACCTCAAGGAATTGTGCAGCAGATGTTAAAGTGGATAAACCTCTTTCCACTTTAGATTTTTCACACAAAGATTCAAGCTTCAGTGGTCTTACAAAAAAGAAAGGCGTTATCTGGAAAGGTGTTGAAGTCCTCCTACAGTGAGCACACTGCCTCCAAGTCATTTAGAAATAACATCGACAATTGTGTCAAGCCACGTCTGTTACATAGAAGTGAAGAGAGACAGGAGCAGTGCCATGTTTCAGTAATTTTCTGTCACACAAACACTGAAAATGTTGAGCCAACAATTCTTTTTTTTGTGCTGTCAAGAATGTAAGACTAAAAAAGATAACACTATAGATAAACCTTTTCTTTTTGGTATAAATGCAGTAGTTCGATTGTTCTTTAATTCTACAAAGCAAAAATATTTAATTGACTCATTTATTTAATTAAGTCATCCATCCTATAACTAATAAATGTAACAATTTATAAACCTATTTATACTCTTTCTTTTCAGCCTACTAGTGTGAAACATTTCTGTAAATGGTTCACTCATTTCATTATAAATGAGCCTGTAACTACAGATTGTATTTTAATATGTTATTCCTGTGTCTGCATAATTGTTCTTCTACATTTAAGGACTGACACCTTTAAACTGCCTAATGTGCACGTGTAAGACGAAGCGCGATGTGCTTATGCCTCTCCTATCTCATCATTAGGAAGTGCTGGCCACACCGTTGCTGTTTCCAGGGTTGTCTTCCACATGTTTCATGTTACCTGTCTGCTGAAAATGAAAAGATCAATTAATGCTTTTCAAAAATGTTCTTCCATGTCACACAATTTTGCCCTCATTTGTGTGAGGTGAACTATATTTTCATCTTATATTTGGCAGACATCTTTACCAAAGTGTGGACATATTATTAAAGTTATTTATTTTTTTTGTAGTTTTTCTTTAATTGGAAATCATGCAAATTAAGTGAGTTAGTCAGGAGGTCAAGATTGTGGATGTAAGTCCAGGTCCCTCGCCACAACACCTGACTGGTCGCCCTGCAAAAATATGCTTTTGAATTTATAGGGGAGAGATCACTTCATACTAAAGAAGGAAATTAGAAGCACAATATTTTTATGCTTCAATAGGGGTTGTGCCATTAGGAAAGAAGGTGGAGGAAATAAGGAATGAGACAAAAGGAAAATCTCAAGGCATCAGTGGCAGTGCAAAGCAGCCATATGATGAGTAAAACTAAAGATGAATGCATTATTCTGGGCTGGGGGACATAATGACCAGGTCTGAGAAGGAGTTTAGGTTCCTCTCTTTCTCCTCCATGGAAACTCTCACATAGAACAATCAAAATGTGTACCACAAAAGACTTGATGTGGTTTGACTGTGACAGGTCTTGCTTGATACCAGAAGCCCTTTTCATTTTTATACATTAACCAGCCGTCCCCTGCAGCTCCACCATGTAGTAATGAAACAATACAAACTAAAAAATCAATAAACAAAAAGGTATCGCTAGCTAAGTGGAGGCAAGGTACACGCGGAAGAGAGAAGTCTCAAAATCAACCGGAATGTTCAAGCAAATTATATAAAAAAAAAAAAACGATCTAAATCCGTTAAGTAGTTCTCTCGTTTGCTAGCTAAGTGGAGGTAAGGTACTCCCGAAGGCTGGTGTGTGAGTGATGAGGGCTTCAGCCTGCTGTGTCTCTCTCGGATTTGTACAAATAAATCGATACCACAAGCGAACTATGAAACTTAGTGCGGTGAGAGAAGTTGCAAAATCAACCGGAATGTTCAAGCAAATTATAGAAAAAAACCCAATCTAAATCCGTTAAGTAGTTCTCTTGTTCGCTAGCTAAGCAGATGTAAGATATACCCCAAGGCTGGTGCATTAGTAAGGAGGGCCCCGCCCTCCTCTCCTTTGCCCGCTGCGTCTCTCTCGGATTTGTGCAAATAAATCAGTACCGCAGTGATACTTAAAGCAATGAAAGAAGTCTCAAAATCAACCGGAATGTTTAAGCAAATTATGGAAAAAAATCCGAGCTAAATCCATTAAGTAGTTCTCTCGTGAAAAGCGGACAGACAGACAGACATACAATGGATTTTATGTATACAGAGATGAATAGTTTCTACTACAATGGTTAATGAATAAGCATGTGGTCTCCTGATGAACTTAAAATAGCTAGATGGCTGGATAGTCAATGTGACAACTGTATTTAGAGGAACATCTACTTACTTGATGTGAGTTGTAAGCAAAGAGGTGTGTAAGCCCATCCACACAATGAAAATTGGTTTGAGGCTCGTTTAATCTGGCCAAGAGAGTCAGCGGCATTTTGGTTTCCTGTCCTTTTGTGTTACTCTATCTTCTGTATTCTATTTACACTAAAGACAACAGTTTTGTATGCCTTAATGACATAATCCTGGGTACAGGGTCCCCTCACAGCGGATAAAAAACATTGACGATCATAACACCAGTACAAGAAGTAAACACTTAAAGTGACAGGACTGCTGCCTCGCTGGCCTGGGCTTAGAATTAAGTGAAGCAAACTTGGTAAGCAACCGGCTATCAGGAGAAAGGGTGGCCAGAATCGAGTGAGTCAGGGAAAAAGAGAAACACGGAGAGATGGAAGTTTAGTGCTTCAGGTGGGCTCTGGACCTCTAATGCAAAATCTCAGATGCCCATCTCCTAAATGAAGCAACATGTCAGTAGTTGGGCACCCTAATCCTTCCATTGCCTGCCTCTAATCCCAAACCATCTCATCTGTGACTGTTGCATGGCAATTTTTTTTTTTTCATCAATCACATTATGGGAGGCAGGGGACATGAAGATACCAATCTTGGACAGTAGCTTTACTTGAGGATTTGCTTTCCTGAGTTTGCAAGTCCCACTTGTATCTAATGTTTGTATCTAATTAACTTGTTCAAGTAAACATCTACCTTCTTTTATGTGATCAAGTTTGTATTATGAAATAGATAATAAAATAACAAATATACAGCACTGTGCAAAGGTCTTGAACACTTTAGATAATTCACAAACTATTTGTCTTAGCCAGTTATTTTAAATCTTCTGGATTAACATGGTAATAGAAAAGAATGCATTTTAAAGTTGCTATCAATTATGCTGGAAAAAGTAAAGAACACAATAAGATATTTGAAATACCTTAAAGAAAGAAACTGACATAGTAATAAACCACTTTCCAGTTAAACAAATGGTAGATTTTTTAGGCATATATTATAAATATAAGAGACCTAATATGTAGTTTAATCCAACATGAGGAACAGAAACATCTGTGTAAAGACATTAAACAAGGGACAGACTTCCTAAAAAGGTGAAGGTATAGCAGATGTGGTGGTTTAACCTGCCAGTCTTACAGCATGGCAAAAGTGAGCATAGTGCCAAGGCACAAGGTGGTCATCCTTCATTATCGAGGTCTATTCCAAACAGTCAGATGTTTCCAGATGTGCTGTAAAAGATATTCTGCAGAAGCACAAAAAAAAAAAAACAGGCAAAGTAGAGAACTGGAAACCCAGTGCCTGGACTTGGAAACTGAACACAACAAAAGAGAAATATATCAAGCTTACTTCTTTTTTTAAAATGGGAAGGTGTCCAACACCGCTATCAGCTCAGAAATGGCAAAAACAACTGAAACACTGGTAACACCCATTTACAGCCCAGAGAAGTGTTTTTCATGGGGGAATTACAACCAAAAAGCCATTTTTCTGAGGTGGAAATAAAGCCAAACAACTCGCCTATGCAGGAAAATACAAGGACTGGGGTGCAGAAAAAATGGTAGCAGATTCTCTGATGAGTTAAAATATGACTTTTTGTCAGTTTGTCTGCTGAAAGGCTTTTGGACAGTACAAAGATGAATGTCTGCCGGCAACAGCGTAGTACGGTTTAGGGTTCTGACAGGTTTGTGGCTGCATTTCCACTAAATAGTTTGGTGATTTGATCAAAATTGATAGGCACCTCAATGCTTAAAAGTACAGACAGATTCTTAGCCATCATGCAGTACTGTCAGGGAGGTATGTGATCAGTCCCAACTTCATTCTGCAGTATGGTTATGAACCCAAACACAAAGGCCAAACCTATAAAAAAAAAACATTGGCAGCACAAAGTGGAACAGGGAATCCTGCAATAGATGTTATGGGCATTGCCCGGGTCTCAACACCTTCGAGTCACTCTGGAATTACATGCACAGACAAAAGCAAGGAAGACAACTGAAGTCTGCAGTGGAACTGTGGTGAGAGGCTTGGAACAACTGAACAAGGAAGGACCTTCAGAAACTTCATGCAGGTTGACCTAAGATCTAATGTGGTGTTTTAAAGGCATAGGGTGGTCTCGCCAAATATTGTTTTTTTCCATGTACTGCACTTTCTAGAAAGTTTACTGATTAATAAAAACTATTCATGACATTATTTCTGGAAAATAAATACCACTTTGCAGCATTTATTCATAAGTGCCTAAGATGCACAGCACTCCATCTAATAAAGCACAAATCAAAAATTGTAAAGTACCTTCACCCACTGGACAAAACTCTCCATTCCCTTAGCAAATGATCCATCCATCCCTTTATTTTGTTGTCAGGTCTGCTTCTTCCATGTCTCTCTGATACATGTGAAATTACTTTGGTGTGCACTGCTAGCCATGCTTTTCAGAGTGGCATTCTGTGTTGTGGTCCTTCAGCCCAGACATCTCCTCCTGAACATTCAGCACTGAGGGGCAAACTACTCTCCCAGAAGGCACTTGTGAGCCTTTCTCTTTTATAACAGCATTATTGGAAACCAGAGCATTATGGCTGACTTGTGCTCACAACCTTGCTAACATGCACATCTTTAACATGTGAGAAGATACTAACAAGGGCAAAGAAAATCCATGCAGAAAGCCACACAGGTCAGAAAGGAACATGAAGGCCCACGGACTGAGCACAAAGTCTTACCAACTACACTATCTTATGCACACTACAGTCTATCCAGATACAGATATTTAACTTATTTCCAGCAACTTTGTATTGCATAATACATGTATGTCATTGTCATTATGTACATCTAGTCAAATTCTGAGCAAAAAAATAATTTCCTATTCATCTAACAGATCTGTCAGCAATGAAGAAGGTTTGATGCTAATAGAAAGTGGACAAGTATAGGATACCAGAATATGGCAGGGCACGCTCTCCATATACAAATATTTGAAGCATTATTATTAATTTTCACAATTCCCATGATTCTAAAAAGGATTAGGCTGGTTTTGAGAATGTTATTAACTTTATCAGTTTGACAAACCACAGGATTACACTTATTGGGTTTAGCTCATATTCTTCTCTAAGAATCTATATTTTGACTCATGGAATCAAAGATTAATCCCTCTGGTGCATCCTTTTTTACTGATGACATTGTGTTGTGTAATACCAGAAAGGAGAAAGTGGGATTTGTAAAATAGAGGATTGAAGATAAATAGGAAGAAGACAGAATATGTGAGGTTTAATGATGATCAGGATTCAAGTTATCCAGCAGGGAGAGCCATTGAAAAGAGTGGATAAATATAAATACAATATCTGGGATCAGTGGTAGCCCGAGACGGAAAATTAGATGCAGAAATATCCCACAGAGTGCAGTGTGGATGGAACAATTGGAAGAAGGTATGAGGAGTATTGTGTGATGAAAGAATTAAGGCGAAGGTTAAAAGTAATGTTTTTAAGACCATCATAAGACCAGCAGTGATGCACAGCACTGAGACATGGGCAGTAAAGGGAACGCAGGACAAGAAGTTAGATGTGGCAGAAATGAAAATGTTGAGATGGATGTGCGAAGTTACAAAAAAGGCCAGAATAAGAAAGGAAGACAATCAGGGGAACAACAAAAGTGGAAGAAATACCTAAGAAAGTCCAGGAAAATACATTGAAGGGTTATGGACATGTGAAGAGGAGAGACAATGAATATGTGGGCAAAGGAGTAATGGGAATGGAAGTACAGAGAAGAGAAAGTGAGAAAGGCCAAACTGGAGGTGAATAGATAAAGAAAGTAAATGAAAATCTGAAGGAAAAGGACTTGACTGGTGAGGAGGTGCAGGATTGAGCTGCTTGGAGATGGTTGATCAAGCACATCGACCCCACATGTAAGTGGGAAAAGATAAAGAGGAAGGAAAAGAAGAAATCCATGCAGTCCTATCCAAATACATATATTGTACATTTTAAAATTTTCAATAATTATTAATTTTTCCAGCACATTATTGAATTAAACATTGATTAGTGAAGCTGTCATGGCCTTGTGATTATTTTAAGGCACTGGATGTTAAACCACTGGTTCAATACCTGTCTGAAACTCACTGTTTGAATATGACAAAATTGCCTTGGGAGGCATTCAACATTAAAAATATGTTATATTAAAAGTTAGGTATTATGTAATGTTTCCTATTTAAAAAAGAGAACACCAAAGCAGGTAAGGGCAGAAATGCAAATCTGTTCCTCTTGAATAAATAGAAGCTGCAGGAAATGATATTCCCTTGGCAATGTGTGTGGTCTCATCAGATATGCAGCCTCATCAGTTTAGAAATCAAATACTGCGTTGGTTTTTCCTAAATCTGAACATTTCTTTATTTTACAACATTTCCGGACACTAGCTGAAGTAATATTGCAGAGCTACTCAAAACCAACAAATGCATTTGGGTTTAAAAGCACAAAGCATTTTTTTTATTAATTAAAGCAGGTGGCACTTAATGTTTAAGGTAATTTGGTGCTTAAATTGTACAAATGCCTCTTGGATATTTTTATTTGTGACGGAAAGATTGTGGATACAAATCCAGGTACCATGTGAAAGCATGCTTTATTTACTGTAAATTCAGGTTCAAGGCAAACGGCTTTCTTTTAACGTCTACACTTAAGAATCAAGTTAGAGATGGAGGACGTCAATTTAATCCACACGGCTCGGCAGTAGGAGGCAAAACAACCAAGAGCTACAGCCTTAGCCTTCTCGTTCAGTCCAGTGCCAGCCTCTGCCAGCACTGGTAGGGGGTTTTTCAATGGAATACCATTTTACAAAAATCACAAATAGCACATAAGATCTGTTGACATATTCTCTCGTAACATTATTTAAGATATGCTTTGAGTCTAAGAAGAAACAATTGATATATTCAGAGCTACACAACTAGACTCAAAAGGCAGAAATATTCTGCCAAGATCAAATTGTTAACTTGTTATAAGTATCTCTAATAACAAAATGCTTTGTTATGTATTGTGGATAAGAGAGGTAATGTCAGAAGCGGCTTATATATTGTCACACGTGCGTGCATAGGAGGCAATTAAAGGGCTTGAAGGAGAGTAATTCCAAGCCAGACCGGGATGAGGCAGAGTGCACTGACTCTTTTTCTTGCTTTTCTACAGACTGTTCATGGGAAATTCTGCCTGGTCCTGATGATGTCGAGTCTGCTTCTGACCCCTTTGACATCACTTCCGGGTCTGAGCCTATGGATTAAGACCCTTCCAGTTCCGACCCCCCGATATCATTTCCTATATTGGCCTTTAAAAGCCTCCACCTTTCCCCTATCGCCTCAGTTCTATTTTGCACTCTGAATCGTGCACTTCAGTGCTATCATTTTTTCAATTTTGCAGCCAGGTGGTTTCCCCAAACCTTGCTATTGCTTTTTGTCGAGTTTGTGACAATAGATAGAAAACAATGACACCATTTGTCATGTGCGTGGCAATGATGACCAAACACAATATGGCAATAGCTATGCAAAGATTGTCATAAAATGGCGGTAACCCTGCAAATAACAAAACACAAAATGGCCTCAGCAGTACCACAAAAACAAATGTGATAGTGCACAGGTGAAACAGACTGCATCCCAAAATGACAAAACCCAGATTTGTGTCAAGTATTCTGTTCTTCTGTGAAGTAACGAAGGAGTGGTATATCTTTACAACAGCCAAGACTGGTGTATAAAATCAGTAGAAAATATAATGAAGGTGATAGTCGAAGCTGAGGTGCAGCACTGCAGATTCACTGTCATATATCAGAATCCTGTGCTCAGTTGTCTGTGTGGTTTACATGACCTCTCCATGCATGTCTTTTTTTCTCCTTGTTAGCCTTGTGTTCCCCCAGTTTGGTTTACTGTTGATTCTAAGTGTGGGTGTATGCGTGCCTGGGCCCTGCGATGATCTGGCTACTACTCAGGGTTGGCCCCTGCTTTGTTTCTGATGCTCCAGCAATAGACATCAGCTCCCTGTGATCCTGTGATGGATTAAGCAGCTCTGAGAATCCAAGAACAAAAAAAATCAATTTGTTTGTGTTGAGTCAGAAAACCTGACAAATATGTCAGTGCTCCTGGATCACTATCCAAAATGTCTATTTAATTCATCTTAAACTTTCCTTGCAAGCAGAGCCATTAGCAAACACAAGGACTAATCTGTGCCAGAGAAACGCACATTATTAAAGGATGGATTTACGTTAAATCATGTCGAAACACAGAAAATAGGTCAGCAGCTGCTGCAGCTGTTTTTTGTTATGGCAATGATGTGCTATTTCTGTCACATGTTAATGTGTGTAATGGCGTGTGACGATTTAAAAAGGGTGATGGGTGTCTTTCTTTGTGTAAGTTTCTGGATGAAAACTGTCAAACCAGTGAAGTTTCAGTGAGACTGGGAAAGGACATTAGATGGTCAAGATTGTTTGCATTGTTTCTTTGACCTTCTTATGTATTTTCAACTTTTTGGTTATGATCCTGGTCGGTTTATCTGATTACACTTTGTTTTACCTCTTGGTAGCATCATTTCCCAGTTCATCTTAAATTAGTTTTATTCTGCGCAACACAAATTACAACTTACAAATTTACAAAAGTTGAGGGCATATATAAAAATATAAACACCAAGCTCAAAATCTGAGCCAATGAAATGAAAAGCAAACCGTTAGATGAAGCACAGTCAACGATACTAGCAAGTGCTAAAAACATAAAACCAGAAAAGGCCCTGAAACAGGAAAAATGAGAACCTAAATGACTTAGCAAAGAGTGAAGGTCATGTTTTCTTCAGGTCACCACCTGATAATTGCAGTTAGTGTGCAGTTTGAAACGAGAGCATGGCCAGAGGCAAACTGCATGTGGATGGCATGGACTGGAAGTAACTACAAATTGGAGGCATGAAGAGAGGTGTTGTGACCAGCACGCTAGAGGGCATAGATGAACAATAAGAAGCAGATCCAGTCAACTGGAGCAAATGTGCCAAAACCTTCATGCCAACAGTAATGAGCTGATGCAAGGATGAGATGCGATGATTTTCCACACACATCTGATAGCTGGGTGAGTGTGGTTTCAGTCTGTTCTCTGCATTATATTGTTTATGTTATTCATGTTCCACCTTATTTTTCCTAACTGATAATCCTAAATTGATACATACATAATTTCCAAGGGGACATTGTTTGTATGAAAATGTACTATATAAATAAATGTTGTTGTTGCTGTTTACAGAAGCTTAAAAAACACACAAATATTATAACAAGCAACAGCAACAATCCATCCTTACAAACACACAAGAATGACGAAAAAGCAGAAAAACACTTGGCTAATATGAGAACAATCGCAGTGAGCCATTATAGTACAAAGGAGCCCCAGTAGTGTTTCTTGACACACTTCTGCTGAATAATTTGTTGGCTGAAAGTACTCAGTGTTAGTGCGTCAGAGAGAGGATGTGCAACAGTGTTCATAATGGCACTCAGTTTTGTTTTAATACCCTCCTTCTATACTACCTCCGGGGGTCCAGAGTGCATCCTATAACAGAGCTTGTCCTTTTCATCAGCTTGTTAATTTGGTGGGCCTCGCTTGAAGTGATGTTGCCAGCCCAGCACACCACAGCATAGAAAATTGCACTGGCCATCACAAGAGTTGTAGAAGAAGATTTTGAACATTCATTTTTCTTCTTGGTATTGCAACAGACTGGTTCCCTGTCCTGTACAGCTGTTGGTGTGTGTCAGATTTTGCTGGGGAATGCCTAATTCCCATGATCAAGACTTTGCGGAGGTTATTTTATTTTTCTGTATTTTTTTTAGTATATATTGTGTTTTTTTTGGTCTTGACAGTATTCATGTTTAAGTCCAGCTCTATTTTTTTATTTGCTATTTAGGAGCTAGTTAAGTTTCAACAGGTACTCGTGTCTATCATATTATATTATTATTCTGACAACACCCTGCTGAATCTCTTTTATTTGCACTGTTGGTACATTGCATTCAGAGACTTTTGCAAGTATCTTTACAATGCCACTACCAGGCTATTTACTGTGGCTATGTCTGCTGCTGATCACATGAAGCTGGACACGGAGGCATGCATGGATACAGTGGCTCTCGGCTCTCGGTTTAGTTGTGTTAATGTATGTGCATGTATTATGTGCGAGTTGTGCTAAGATGCTGTATTGGTTTATAGATTTGCTTAATATTGGAATATTCCAATATGCACATTACAAGCAGTTGCCAGTGGATTCACAACATACTGCAGGAAATAGAGAGACCTCTAGGGGCAGCTTAGATTGTTATCGGGTCAGGGAGTCAGTGCAGATGGTGTCAAGAGCACAAGCAAAAGTGAGAATGCCAGACGGACCAACTGGCTAGACTAAGGACCCCTGATACTGAGCGTCTTCCTCGCAAATGCCAGATTCATCATCCACAAATTAGATAATCTGGAATTATTGATGGCAACAAACTTATATGCTTGTGAATGTTGTGCGATGATCCTGGATACCATAAGGCAGCTGGTGGGCTGTACCATTTACCACTTTGACAGGAATAGAGATTCCAGCAATAAAAAAGATGGGGGTATATGCATGTATATAAATAATGACTGGTGTACAAACAGTAAGGTTTTATACACACACTGCTCTCCTGATTTGGAAGCAAAATAGTTTTATGCAGACCTTTCTATCTGCCAAGGGAGCTGACAGTAGTGATCATTACTGCTGTTTATATCCCTGTTAATGCTTACATTACCTCAGCTCTCGCCTGCCTACACGATACGATCAAAAAACATCAACATGTTTATCCCGATGCAGTACACATTGTAACTGGTGATTTTAATCAAGCATGCCTAAAGACTGCTCCCCAAATTTGTGCAATATGTACACGCTTATATAGTCCTACCTCTCATACATCTGGGCTTGTCTGACCATCTCTCACTGCTCCTTATCCCAGCATACACTCTGCTCTGGAAGAAACAAAAACTACCATAAAAAATATCAAAACCTGCCCTGAGGGAGCCCTCTTGCAGCAGCAGGACTTTTTTGCATACGGTACATAGAATGGTCCATATTTGAACAATTAGACTTAGAGGAGCTGTACTAGTCTATTAAGTTCTGCACTGATATGGTTACAGTGGATAAACACGTAATGGGTCTACCACCACCAACCATGGATGACCAGTGAGGTTCAAGCTCTTTTGAAAACCTGAGACATAACTTTCAGGTCAGGGGATAGGGCCCAGTACAGGCAGCAAGAGCAAATCTGCGGAGAGGCATCAGAACTGCCAAGTGTCTTATAAGAGCAAGGTAGACTACAGACCAATTGCATTGACATCAACAGTCATGAAATGTTTTGAAAGACTTATTGCTCAGCATATTAAAGCCACCCTCCCTCCCATCTTTCTCCCTCACCAGTTGGTTTTTAGATCAAATAGATGCTCTGAAGATGCAATCAGTACGGTCCTCCCTACATTGAGCCATGTAGAACACTCAGGGACCTATGTAAAGATGCTATTTGTCAATTATAGCTCATAATACAATCAACCCTAGCATACTAATCAATAAGCTGCATAACCTGAACTTTTCCCTCTCCTTCTGCGCTGGATAAAAGATTTCCTCACTGGCTGCCCACGAACTGGCAGAAATGGCCCCCACAGCTTCTCCAACCTCACACTTAGCACTAGCTCTCCTCAGGGCTGTGTACTGAGCCAACTTCTCTAAGCCCTGTACACTTTTGTCTGTACATCCAATTACTCCAGCAATACTTTCCAAGTCAAGTTCCCCATGGTAGGTCTTCTAACCAGTGATGATGAGTCAGTGTACAGGGACAAGGTGCAGAAGCTGTCAGTGTGGTGCTCTAGGAATAATTTCTCAATCATCACCCACAAAAATAAAGAGATGGTCTGTCTTCAAGAGCAAAGAGCAGAGCCATCTCCAGTCTACATCAATAGGGATCTATAAGAGAGGGTCACTTCTGTGGGTTTCCTCCGGGTGCTCCGGGTTTCCTTCCACGGTCCAAAGACATGCAGGTTAGGTGTATTGGCGATTCTAAATTGTCCCGAGTGTGTGCTTGGTGTGTGGGTGTGTGTGTGTGTGTGTCCTGCGGTGGGCTGGCGCCCTGCCCAGGATTTGTTTCCTGCCTTGTTCCCTGTGTTGGCTGGGATTGGCTCCAGCAGACCCCCGTGACCCTGTAGTTAGGATATAGCAAGTTGGATAATGGATGGATGGATGGATGAATGGATGCTCTGTGTCCAGCGAAGATATCTCCAGTGCCCAATCACTCCATAGAGCCAGGTAAATCAACCATTCTCATCCTGGTCACTCATAGTTCATGCTGATGCTCTCCAGCAGGCTGTACAAGAGCATTAAAAATAGAAGAAAAAGATTTGCAGATAGTTTTTATCCTTGGGCCATCAGAATTTTAAATTTTAATTTTTATTTCCAGTGTGTACAAGGATTACTTTAGTGGATAATAATATCCGGCCCTACTTATTTTTGTATGGTATTTATTTGGATGTGTTTTTTTTTATATTACTTGTTTTGTCATTGTTTGTTGTACTTGCACCATTTCCAGATGTAGCTTTTGCAATTTCATTGTTCTGGTACAATGACAATAACGGCTTTCTGATTCTAATTCAGTTACGTCACATCCTGTGTCATCATGCTTTGTGTATATGAGATGGCGGCACTTACATTGAGGACATAGAAACCTTAGTGTGTGAGAGAGGGACTGAAGTAACTGAGCTGTAGTGTTAGGACCTTTGCAATTATTATTTTGACTATGACTTTGTATTTTGGCATAGGATTCAGATTATTCATTTTGGATATTTTAACTGTTTCCATTCTGTGGCAATTTTAGGTCTGTCTGAGAACCATTTTTCACCTAAATTCTCATTCCACTTAATCTGTCTAGGTAAACTATGGAAACTGATCACTGTTTTGTTCAAAATAGTAATGATTTTTTTTTTTATTTTGCATGTTCTTTTGGATTGTGGCAGAGATAATGTCAAAGAATCAGATGACACAGAGGAAACATACACAGACTAACAGTGGCACACTAAGTAGAGAAGCTCTAGTGGGCACTGCTT
Source organism: Polypterus bichir lapradei (assembly GCA_026402145.1). Taxonomy (NCBI): domain Eukaryota; kingdom Metazoa; phylum Chordata; class Cladistia; order Polypteriformes; family Polypteridae; genus Polypterus; species Polypterus bichir. The sequence continues at coordinate 78,357,709 of JANRMT010062792.1, forward strand.
TCCTATCCCATGAAAACAGGCTGCTTATAGTTAGGTAGAAGTGAATATTTAATAATAAATAATTCACCCTATTAATGTAATTATGTGGAACTTGCTAACAGTGTTTAACCTTTAATTTATCCTGGCCTGATTTGCCCAAAGGTTCACATGGGCTGTAAAGTGGATTATCCTTAGGAAACTTCTTATGGTGTTCTCTGCTTTGTCTTGAATAAAAACGAATGAATCATCTCCTGTGATAATTCACCTCTATGAGGCAAGAGTGATTTTTTTTCTTTACTAGGTGCAGCATGGTGGCACAGTGCTTCTAATTTGTACCTCACAGCTCCAGGAGTCCTGAGATGGTCATGGTCACGGTCTCTGTAAAGCTTCTAAGTTTTCTTTGTCCCAGAGTACCCTGGTTGTCCATCCATATTTGTGTTTGGTGATTGGAAACTCTAAATTTGTCCTGTATGTGTAATTGTGCTCTGTAATGGATCGTTGCTCCATCCATGAATGGATTCAGCCTTATGCCAGAGTTGTAAGAATAGGCTCCAGCCCTGTGTCTCAGAACTGGATTAAGTAGGTTCAAGAATGGACAGGTGGACAGAAGGACGGGGTACTTTATCGAGTTGTTGGAAGGAACAGGCAAAGGAAATTTGAAGTGAAGCACAGACCAGCCAGCTCTCAGTTTTCTCATTTTATTTTTATGAACAAGCATTTCTTGGATGCATCACTTGATTAAAAAAAAAAGAAATTCAAAGGAGGTCTTTTAAGATTATTTATTGAAACACTATCTGTCTATCCTGGACATAAGATGATTCATATTTTAAAGGAAATGCTTTTTTTACAATATAGCTATGATGTCAAAAGTCTGCTTTCAATTTCTGCCAGCAAAAGCCACCTTTATGTCAATATCTTAAACAAAATGCCATCTAGACTTGGTGACAAATTTGGGGTCATCAGCAGCAGGACTTCAGATGAGATTTTTTTTTGACTGGGTTAGGTTAAAAAATTAATGCATTTTTTCTTGCTGTAAATTGAATTTAAAAATGTGTCATGAGGTCCTCTATTGAAGTTCAGAAGGAGGGACATATTATGCCGTGACATATTAAAAATGAACGTTTCTGGAGATTTTAATTCTAATCAACAAGGGCAACATAATTTCCAGTGTTACTGTCACATCTAGAGCATTCCTGGGAAACAAAACAATAATAAACAAAAAAGACTCATTCTTTTGTTTAGGCAATAATGAAGGCAATTAATTTTAAGTGTAAAAAATATTCATCTCCTATGCATTTTTTGTACCTTATTTTATTAAAAGATGGATTCTTGATTGATTCAGTGAGAATGTTTAGCTAATGCTCCTCAAACAAATATTAGAATGGCATATTATTAATTAAAAAAACAAAATAATGATTGACAAAAAATTGGACTATAGTGCAGGTGATTGTCTTTATCTGTCCTTTTTTCCTAAGCCTGCTTTATGTATTTCAACAGCATAACCAACGAAGAAGGAATTAATGCAGGGTGACACGTAAACCGTCACACACCTACTGTCATTCATAGCGGAGCAGTTTAAAGATGCCAAGCAACCCACACACATGACATAGGGGAGATACAGGAGAAAAACCCCAAAAAGTGTTTTGAAAATTGGAGCAGTTCATTTTTGTAATTTCATTACAGACAGATACTACTCTGTTGGGTACATTTATAACAAAATTACAAAATATCTGATCATAGAATATAATTACAGGCTGCATGCATGTTTTTAATACCATTTTTCAATATCATGTTATTAAAAACAGAGTCTAGATGAGCTTATGGTGGCTAAATAGCTTTAATAGACAGCTGATTTCAACTCAAGTGTTTTACCAATTGCATTCATTCATGTGTTATTTTTAGTTGTGGATTGTAGTGGAGCTATGGGTAATTGTAGTTCATATTTCTTAAGCATTCAATTTTTGAAAGAAGTGCCTGATAGAGAATTAAAATCTGTGTTGAAGTCCATCTGATTGAGCGTGAGCACCTGAGGTGACGGTGAGCCTCTCTGGTAACATTTTAATGACTAGTATTGGGAACCTTTTTAGCCATCAAGAGCAGCTGTCAGATGTATAAAAGAGGAAAATGCAGAACATTTCTCAAGGTGAATTGGAAAGAGTAAATTAATGAATAGTTGAACTTGGCAGAATGTTTCTCTATTTTATAAAAGGAAAGTCTGGAAATTCACCAATACTTTTTAAATGAAAGTTGCTCAGATATCAGAAATGTATACATTGTGCTTTATTCAAGATATCTTAAAGAAAAAGTTTCCTGACAAATTTCCTTAAAGAAATAAGAATACGTTTCTACATAATTGATATGCAGGGATCCCTGTTCTCTCATATGACAGACTGACATTAGACTTTTACTACCACTGTCACAAGAATAGACTATTCAGTCAACAACAACAACAATTGATTTCTTGTATAGCCCAAAATCAGGACTCTTCTACCCGATGATTCCAATGCTCCTTTATTTGATATGTCAGCCCAACAATCTAGTCCATCCTATTCACCTAGATTGTCCAAAATAATTTCAAGTTGAGATTTGAAAGTCCTTAAGGACATAATGACAACAATCTGTGCTGTTACATTTTATGCAGACACACTTAAAAATGAACAACTTCCACAAGGGTAGTGTCTGAGTCAAAACCAGAGCCTGTACCCATGGAGCTGACAAGTAGCATCAGTACTTGTGCTGCTCCTAATTGTCATTATAAATAACAATTAGTATTTTAGGAGCCCACCTCTGAGTCTCAAGTGAAGAGAATGATTAATGTTTCTAAACTATGATATGCTACACTCAGGGGCCTGAATTCTAAATGTGTCATGATAATTTATTAGACTGGTGATTAGTGCTCAAATAAAAATTATGAAAGAGACTTTGAATGACAGCTGTCTTGGTGGCGTTACCTCTGATCTTTGTTCACTCATTTTGTTCAACTCCCTTGTTAACCGCCATCTAATTTTCATGAGAGAAAACTCCATTATGGTGTCTTAAATGCAGACAAAGAAATCCCAAGGGAGCAGAGCACCTTTGAGAAGAAGTACATAAAAATAAGAAAAAGGCAGAAATGCCAGGTTGAGAGAAGGTAAAAATCAGTGCAGGAGGAATAGAGAAACAGTGCATTAAAAATGGGAAGTGCGGACAAGCTGTTGGAAAATTATGAAGACGTATTGCTGGTGGCACTGTCAGAGGCCAGCCAAAGGTCAAGGGAAACTCGGTTGAAGGCAATCTTGTCATCAGCCATCAACGAGAATTCTGATATAAAAAAAATAACAGGCATCACTCCATCTCTAGGACAGATGACTACTGTATTTAAAAATGAAGGCGCTTTGCATCATCCTGCATCTGCTGAAGCATCTAGATAGATGGACTGTCCCTGTCTTCAGCTGAACACTGCTTGAACACTGCTTGACTCAGGTTCAGTTGGAACTGTGCAATACTTCTGGGGCATAGCTTCATTGGTTGGTTGTTTCGTGAACCAACTTAAATCCTGCAATATTTAATCTTATTATTAGGGCAGAATCACTGGTGGGAAAAAAAAATCTAAGGCATATTCAGTATTGTAGTCTTTTATGACTGAATTTATTTATGCAAGCTGATTTTGAATGCCAAGTGGAAATGAAAATTACGGAGTGACAGTATTCTCTACCTCCAGTCCAAATGCAGTCTGTTCAGCTTTGCAATCACAGTGCACCACAAAGCGACAAAGGGACTTTTGCCATTTATTCTCGACTCCTGGGGACTGTGCCTATCAAAATTCAAAAACCTTGAGCAAGGCCCTCTAAATGACAAATCAGTACTCTTTTAGATTTAGGAAACCCTGCATGAATATGATGTTCTGCAAATATTCCACCTCTCAAATATGATTAAAATAGGCATCAGGCGAAGTTCACCTTTGTAAAGTGACAGAGACTAGAAATCATTTTCCTTCAGTAACGCTTGCTCAGGCCCCACTGGAAATAGTGAGTGATGAGTGTGAGGGCCTTGATTGATGAGAAGGTAATATTAAAATGTCCCCCCGCATAACCAAACAGAATGAGAGCGATCATTAGAATTTATCAGCCTGGGAAAAGTCGAGTGTTTACATCGTGCCAAGGGGATGCCTTCACGTAAATCAAAGTTACAGGTATGTGTCACTAGTGAATAAAAGATTCCCACAACAGGCTCACATGCAACATAAATTGTGCTGGCTGCAGGCCCGCGGGGACTTGGGACTACTTGGGTGCCCTGATTCTGTAACAAATGATTGCAGGCAAGACGACTTATTGCTGTACAGAAATGGTGTAGAACTTTGGGGCTTTAATGTATACCTAAATGGAGCAAGAACTAATGCACTCATTTTTGCTTTCATATGAAAGCCTAACATAGATGTATTACTCACAGGAAAAAATATATATATTCTGAAAAAAAATGTCTACCACGCTTCCCAGTTGAAGAAGCCTCTTCTATTTAAAATATTCCCCAAAGACTCATACTTTGCAGGTGATCCAGAGAAAGGTATAAAATGTAGAGGCTGGGCGATAAGATTAAATCAGATATATATCTCTCACTAAAAATATTAATATAATTCAGATTCTGTTTCTGCTCTGCATTAACATGACTGTCACGGAAACTATTTTTGGGGAGTTTGTACAAAGAAAACTAATACTCCACCCATCAATTTTTCAAATTACTTGATACAATTTATTGTGGTGGGCACTGAGTCCTGTCTCAGCAGTGTCAGATACAAGGCAGTCACAACCTGCAGAAGGAGTACCAGTCTATCAAAAAGCCAGTTTGGTTTAACCAGTCTACCTAACATTCACGTCTGTGGGATGTAGGAGGTAAACCTAAATACCCAAATAAAAACTGCCATGGTACAGTGTGAAAACAGACAGGGTCAAACCTCCTGGAGGTTTGAGGCAGCAGCAGACCCTACCACAACATGTTTTCTGGGTTGCTTCATATACTATATCAGCAACAATTGGAGCATCTCCTGGGAAGCTGTGCCCACTGTGGCTATGTGGAGCTTAATGGTATGGGAATTGGACTGTGAGTCTAGTTAAGTGTTACTCCAGTTTCTCCACCCGTTTGTCTATTATCCTATGAGCCTCACAGATGAAGTGATGGTTGAAGAATTTGTGTGGACGAGGAGGACTAGAGCAGAATGAAAGAGTTGTTAGTTAAATGTTATATTGGTCAAGCATACCATAAAGGTCTGCAGGAATTAGGCCAGTCCAAGACACCATTTATCATTGTTAGTAATACTAATAAGTTGGCTTCGGTCACAGAATCTTCAAGGAAGTGCTGAAATGGTGTCTGGAGATTGAACTCATGTTTTTACTCAATAGATAATCCATCCACTGTCTGAACCACTTTATTCATTTTTCAAGTTGGATGAAGTGAGGCATATTGCAGGAGAGGGATGGTCATCTATCAGAGGACAGTCACTGTTAATGTATTATTCATTTGAAGCTTAATATTTACTCTCTAGAAAAGCATGAATGCATTTCAATAGCCTTAAAGGGTTCCTGAAATACTGCAACATTATATCCAAGCTTCAACATTCTTCCATTATCTTTGAAAGAGCTTGCGTATCCATACTATTTCTTTATTTTTTGTCAACTGTCATTTCTTGAGTGTCCTTATATTTATATATCTCACATGCCACTTCAAAAAAACAATACCCATATACCTCAAAACAGGCAGCAGAGGACAACACATTCAAATATTCAAGAAAAATAATAATTAACTTGATGGGTGCAACATCTAACATACAAGCAACTGTAGAGTAAAAGTGCATAGCATTATCGTCCTCATCAACAAAAGTCTCTGGTGCAACGGGAGCTTCGGCAATTTTTTTGTCTGTCACTGACTTTTTGGCTCAAGAAAGGAAAACAAAAATTCCAGTTGATATGATACTGAGAAAAATGAAAGTGCAGGGGATCCAAGGCAAAAAGACCCTTCAACATGAATTGTAACTAACATGCAAACTCCTAGAGGCCCACCCTGACTGCTACCAGAATTTCACCTATTTGAATATGCAAATCAATATAAATAGCCCCTTCCATTCAGTATTTTGTTAAAAGAAAATGGAAAAGCACATATAAAAAAGATGAATTTCAGCGAATGCAAATGGAGGGCCAGCTCAGTGAAGTGGAGGCAAGGCAAAACATATTATTTGGTGGCTTAAGCAGTGGTATAAGCAACAAAAGGAAATTGATGGAGTGGCACAGCGTGGTGGAGGCACTCAAGATTTCAAATTCAGAAAGTCAGACAGTGACTAAGGTAAAAAAGAAGTGGTATGATATCAAAGTCAACATGAAAAGGCGAGTCACAGCCCACCGTCTAAGTGTGAACATTACTGGAGGAGGTGGCAGAATTCTGGGGCTCACACCGTTAGAGCAGAGAGCTGCTGCAGTTATTGGTGAGACACTTATATGTCTCAAAGCAACATCAGTGAGATGCATTTTTGCATCACAAATGATTTTCACATTAATAGAGTAGAAATGCTTTCTATTTACATGAGCAAATTTATTCTCTGAAGGCGCCTTTACAGCAATGTGCATGCAGTCGATTCGAAATTGGTCAATTGCAAATTGCGCAGATTGTGCTTTGATGTTTGCCTGTTCAACCACAGTGTAAGGAAATCTTATATATCTGGATGACAAGTGGATAATAACATTCTTTACAGCTGGCATGACGCAACTCGGTTCATATTGAAAAGCTCCTGTGGCTAAAAACCTGAGGGTGGACAGAACTTGCAAAGGAACAGGTAGAGCACAATTACTCAAAGCCTACTATTGTCAGCCCCAGTTCAGCAAACAGCTCTAAGAGGATTGCTCTTGCAAATCTAAATCGACTTAGAAGTCAGTCATCATCATTGGACAAGAAATCAGTATGATCTCTAAATACGCGCTCTTCCATTTTCGATGTCTTTTAACAACACTAAAGCAGCAATGGAAGTTGGAATAGTTTGGCCATTTTGTGCACCATTATCACCAGATTGATTACAATCAAGTGAATTAAATTTATAATAGATATGCAGTTATTTTTGGTGTATTTGATAAAGCCCACATCATGGGTGCTAATCTAAAAAGGAAAGGGTGACCACATAGAAACAGTAGCACTGCTTTGACACTTTGTACCGTCCATTTACAAAACTGAGCAGAAACGTGCCTACGCATGGTGTGAGGCTGCCGTGAAAATGTGTCTGGTATTATGCCATGTTTAGTTTTTATACATCTCGACGTGAGCTAACAAAGGCAGTGTCTGAAAACAAGAAATAGGTCAATATGAATCAAAACACTTATCACCTTACAAAAAAAAAAAGTCCAAAGATTTGCACTAAGCTAGAAGAGTTTCACGAGCACAAACATGCAGGATTCTACAGCAAAAAGCTCTAATTACTGTAGTTGTATCATTCATTTTCTCTGTAATTCCATCATTTGACTGCCACCTGAGTTGTATCAACACCCCAGTATTAAATGTGGTTTTAAGATGCGTTTGTGTGGTAACTTTAGGGTATAAACTGGGAATTTAGTGAAAATAAATTTGATATATACCAGTTCATTTTATAATGTTGTCAAACATGAGATCAAAATTTGCAACATGAAGGGTGTTTTTTTTTTGGGCAAAGAGGAAAAAGAAAATAACTATTGCTTGTCATGGAGGTATTCAGTGAACAAGATAATTTTACAAATTTTTTGTTTTGCTAGTCCAGGGTTCATAAAGATGCAGAACCACTTTGGCACTTAAGAGAATCATTCACACAATCAAAAATAGAGAAAGTATGTTTCATATAAACAAAGTGCACCAGAGATCTTCATTTGTATTTCTGATAGTCTTACTGTATACAAATGAAGAGATTTCTGAGTCAGCCATTCAATTTATAGCAAAGGACTAAAGCTCTTGAGTTTATCTGCTCACTGGGATTTAAAATTAGCTTATTAGGGTAAATAGATATATGGAAAAAATTATTGTGGCTTTATGGCTGCCTCAAAATACTTGGACCCCAGATCTGTTTGTGGTTCTCACAATGTCCTAAATGTACTAAAACAGACCAATGTGAATTTCCCCTTGGGATTAATAAATTATCTATCTATCTATCTATCTATCTATCTATCTATCTATCTATCTATCTCAATGTAATGATGTATACTTTCATTAAAAATGAATAACACACCTTTACCACAGACACTACAGCAAAGAAAATTTCCAACACTGTTGTCTTCCTTTACTTTTTTTTTGCAGGTGCCATTGCTTTGAGGTCAGACACTTCCTTCTGGATTCTGTTTTATGCTGAATAATATTACAGAAAGAAAGAGCATGTGTAATGTAATTGTAAAGATAAAAAAAAAATCGAAAGAAGAGCACAAAGGGCATTCTATATTAAGACTGTGAATCTGCATGTTCATTTGAGATGCAAAGAGGTACAAACATATAATAAGACAATAATGTAACACTCAATATGAATTGGATTAACAAGTCTTAAATAATATATGAAAATCAAACTTGAAACATATTCCTATGAGAAGCTGTTTAGAACAAATAGCACCAATATCCATTTTTGAATGAAACCTCACATAGCTTGTACTGTGGTTCTCCACTGATTTTATGTTACTGTTTGTCTTAGTGGGGCTCACAGTGGTAACAAGCTAAGCAGGGCATGACACAGGTCTTTTTCCTTAGTAGCAGTCTTCATGTCCCCCCAAGACTTGTACAATTTATCAAGGATGCCCTGGGACGCATCTTGTTCTCCAACTAGTGGGACATGCCAGGATGACAACCAGGGGATATCCTCATGTAATTCCTAAACCACATCAATTGCCAATCAGTCATTTTTAAATCCGCTTAGTCCTGAATAGGGTGGTGGCGGGTGCTGGAGCCTATCCCAGCTATCACAGGAAGCAAGGCAGGAATAAGCTCTTGACAGGGTTTCAGTCCATCACAGGCGACCCCATCAATTGCCTCTTCCTAATTCAAAGAAATAGTAGCCTTATGGAGGCATCCAGTTTGACTGCTGAATGTTACGTTTCATAGCTGGTTTTGCACTATTTTGTGCATTCCAGTACTTGTCATTGTTTTTCATACTATTTTGGCTGACAGTCCTCCATTGTCTAAGATTGCCATGGTATTGTGCTGTCACCTTGACATGTCAGAGTTTGCTACTACGAGTTTCTTTTTCCTCTCCTATAAAAGCAGTAATGAAAGAGTAATAAGATGGCCAAGTCTTCTGATCTTTTTGGAATTGTCAGACTCTGTCACTCAGACATTCAGTTCACCCACATTTCTAAGTAACTTTCCATTCATTCCTGAATATTTCATTTGTTATTTCTTAATCCTTGTTCTTTAAACATATATTATATTTTGTGTTATGCTTTTGACTCAATAAGGTTTCATCTCCTGGCCCTTTTAACACCATTAACTGCATATACTATATTTGTGTCTGGCGAAATATGAACGAGCAACCAAAATAAAAAAAAGTTTATCAAAATCCCTGGGTCAAAAGAGTAAAGCAATAGAAGAGACTCTTTTCCCAAACTGTAACAGTGCTAAGGTTATCCAGTTGCTTTTTTTAGAATAACTGTGTGCCACCCATGCCATCTTAAATAGGAAAAGTGATCACATTATCTGTCCCATGCATTGTGAATGCACATTGTTAGCTTCCTTGGAATCATTTTTGAGAATATTTTGGAAATTTGTATTATTATATTTCTTGTTTATTTTTTTACATTATAATGGTGACACTGTGGTGGGCTGGCACCCTATCTGGGGTTTGTTTTCTGCCTTGCGCCCTGTGTTGGCTGGTATTGGTTCCAGCAGACCCCCGTGACCCTGTAGTTAGGATATACCGGGTTGGATAGTGGATGGATGGATGGATGGATAATGGTGATATTATTACTGAGCAACTTTAGAATGATTTCTGCTGTGATCGCCGCCATTTTGTGGCATCTTTGCATGATTATGGCCAAGTTATTTGTGTTTGTTATACTCTTTGCCAGTCGTCTGATTTTGTAACATTCTGTGACATCACACTCGGGCTGTATAAGATGGTAGCATGAAGCTGTCAGTATCGTAGTAATGTTGGAAAGGATCCTAATTTAATTTAGGTTCTGTGGCTAGAAGTTCCTTGGATAAGGTCTATTCCCTCCAGTTAGCACTCCAATTATAGTGTTTCAGTTTAGTTTGATTTCTCTGGTCAAAGATGTTCAGCGTTGTCAACACAAACAATTTACAGCTCAAATGCCCACCTTCCATATTTTTCCTCAAAGCCATGGCCCTTATTAAATAACCAGAGCCAAAATATCAAGAAGAAGACTAATCTGAGATGAAAGAGCAAGGCCAAAACTAGAATACTGAAAAAAAGACTTTCCCAAAGCACCTATTCACTGACTGGATCTGCATGAGGAACTCAAGGCAAACCACCGCAAGACAAAATCTCGAAAATGCCCCTCAATGATAAGTTGACAAATTGCCACCAAAACAACACCCGAAAGAACTTTGATATCCACGTCGTCAGTTGTCACAAAAGTCAAAGCTCAGAAATTCTCCATGAGTGGAAGATGAGTTTTTACTGCTTGAATAAGCACTTTGAGCAGAAGCCAAATGTTTGCCACAAACATCAAAACTCGGAAACTGTCTGTGACTGAGGGTGAACTTTAACCACTCGAAAAAGCACTGTAAATAGAAGACATGCTGTTGTCACAAAAATCCAAAGTAAGAAAGCCTCTGTGACTAGAAGGTGAGTGTGCACCACTCGAGAAAGCACTGTGACCAAAAGGCTAGCCACCTCAAAAATAAATCTTGGTAATGCAGTTTACTATGAAAGCGTGCTGCAATAAAATTCAAGACTTCAGAATGCGTGTTTCTCTAAAGGCATTTAACTCTCTGGGCTCACAATGAAGAATCTGAAGTCACAGACAAAAGGACCTCTGCTGCTCTGTCTGAATCCACCAGTAAGCCCTCAAGACACAAGTCATTATGCTGGTCTTCAGCAATCATAATGTTCAGCCCAAGAACTTGCAAACTGAACACCAAGAGCAAGAAATGATCCTCAGACATACCTTCTTCGGGCAAGAATACAACAATAAAACACAAAGATGAAAATAAAGTTTGACAATCAAGACTCTAAAATATTAAAAACCAATAAACCAACATTTATCTAAAGATAAAATTAAAAAAATCAAAAGCAGGCCCAAATCAGAACACTTCTGATCTCTCCTTTATCTTTTCCATAAGGTACCTTACATTCATTGGTGTTACTCTTATGAAATTCAAAGTTTCTGCTCTCTTTCCATCTTTGGCATGTTGTACCCATGGCATTTTATTACAATACTAGCGGCTGGGAGCCCGATCGAATCAGGCTACAAATTCTACGTTTGTGAAATCCATACTTTCTCTGCAAAGAATTATTTGTTTTTTTAAGTCCTTGAAATGATTTTGTTATCATGGCACTGATTTGTGCTTAAAATAGACCTTTTCAGACGATGTAAGAGCTTCCTGTTTAAACGGGGCTGTGAGACGTGAACTCAGCTCTTCGGCGCAGCTCATTTGATTTTTTCCAAATTTTCAAAACAAACTGTATTTTACGACTCTAATCAGAGTCAGAGTAATAATTATGTTGGCGTGGTCATTTTAGATCTGAAATCGACTAAAATTTAAACAGTGACCGTTGTTAATACTCAGCCGTCATTACTCAGTTTGCCAATAGAAGTCAGAAGGACGGATGCCAAAACCGAACTGCCCAAAGATAGATTTCGACGTACCAAGCAAATGGCGATACGTTCTAAATTACTTACGGTTCCGGAGCTGTCGAAGGGTTTAAGTCAGTCGACTATGTTAGTCCTGGAAAGTACACCCCACCAAACCAACGTTCCAAAAACCAACGAACTTACTGTTATCTGCTCGAACCAACATCGACTTACTATACTCGGCCGTCCAGCGGCGTCACTGAAGCACTGAAGTATTTGAACGTTCTTAGCCAATCATGCAATACTGTGTCCGCGTTTGCCACGTTATGTTCTAACTACAGAGGCAGAGTCCCATTGCATGGTTCTAACTTGTATTGAGTCAAGTATAATACAGGTACTTGTATTGTATTGAGTCAAGTATAATACTTGTATTGAGTATTGACGCGAACACCATTCATACAGGGTATTCACGCGAACATCAGAAATACGGATAGTATCAAATTACTGTATATATAAGGATGGCTTTCCCATCATGGGATTGGCAATGGCTTCAGCGACAGCAATGGCCATAAAATGATAATAATTAAAAGAAGGAGGAGGCTGGGAGCATGCACTGATACAGTGTCTTGCCGCACCCACCACACGACGAACCCAAGTCGCTACACCGCAAAATGGTGGTGTGATGATGTAACCAAAATAATATAAAACCAAACAGAAAAAGGTAGCAAACATAAGAAAATGAATATATAAAGTCTCAAAATGAATATGACACTTGTTTTTTTTTTTTTGCTGTTGTTTCTCAGTCTAGTGCTTTAATGTAAAGCATTTTTCTCTTTGTTCAGCATAACTGTAACTGCCATTAGCAAGATGATCACTGGTGTGGTTTGCACCTCCTTAAAAGTTTACTTTTTAATGTTCATTCCAGCTCCTCTCTCATTGTCTAGTATGCTGCTAAGTCACACTGCTGGACAAATCATTTGAGCAAACATACATCCCCCAAAGCTTCACTTGTGAACAAAGTCCCACAGAGGAGAAGCTGCTTCTGTCACGCCAGTGGAAATTACCACAGCACAACAACCACACACTCAAAGGGCTGTAATCAGTGTCAGAAAATTGTAGAGAATTTGACTCAACCTGGCACTCGTCCTGTATTCACTAGTAGCACTGCAGTTTTGTGAGCATTTCATTTTGGGTCCTGAGGGGGACATCTTTGATGGTGTGCCTAGCGCTTCACTCTTAAGTGTGTAAGGACTATAGGGTATGAAGAGAGCATGGTCATTTTTTTCTTTGGAGTAAAAGAGTTGTCTTTGTTGAAGGCATTTAATTACCATCATGTGTTTGGGAATTAAACTAAGCCTAATTAAAGATGTCAATGAAATGACTTTATTTTTATATTTATGTTTTATAGATGTGTGAAATGTGACTAGTAAGGCATATGCCAGTCTGTTCTCTCCTCATGTTGCCAAAGGTGATCTAATTTTAAAATATGTCACACTATATAAAAAGGAGAGCAAATTTCAGCCTCAGGAAACAATATAAAAATTGTTAAAAGGCCCTGGGATTTAGAAATATTTGTGTGTATCCTATTTAAAAGTATCTTAACATTTAATATTGTATTTTATTTGTTTTGATGCAAGTGCTTACTTTTTTCAGACAAGGTAGATATCCATGTCAGCATTTTGCAATACTCTGTACGTGAGTATATGGAGATGGACGATGATGACACTACAAACCTCAGTGTACCCTTCTTTTCATATCTAGATTATTGGAGATGTGATATTTAAGGAGATCTTAACTACAAGTTACATTCATATAAAGGCCACTCCTCTCCATTGTGAAAAAGTGTGACATGAATTTGACTGACGCTACAACATCTCATGCCAGATGTTCTACAGAAGCAGCTGATAAGAGAGTTGCAATTCTGACCTGGAACGATTGAATCATTTTTAAAACCAGAGTAAAAAAAAGAAGTTTTATCTATGGCAACCTTTACCAACTTTCTTTTTCTTTTCTTTTCTTGTCCTCACTAATGTGCATTAACCAATAAAGCCAACAGTTAGAACCAGAGGAGGCACAGTGGCACAGTGGTAGCACTGCTGCCTCGCAGTAAGGAGACCTGGGTTCGCTTCCTGGGTCCTCCCTGAGTGGAGTTTGCATGTTCTCCCCGTGTCTGCGTGGATTTCCTCCGGGTGTTCCGGTTTCCACCCACAGTCCAAAGACATGCAGGTTAGATGCATTGGCTATCCTAAATTGTCCCTAGTGTATGCTTGGTGTGTGTGTGTGTGCGCGCCCTGCGGTGGGCTGGCATCTTGCCTTGCACCCTGTGTTGGCTGGGATTGGCTCCAGCAGACCCCCGTGACCCAGTAGTTAGGATATAGTGGGTTGGATAATGGATGGATGGATTGGAACCAGCATTCAAACAGTAACTAATAACTGTGTGGGTTGAAGCCTATAAAGCCTATTTAGGTTCACTGTCTGCTTGTTACACATTGAATAAGCAACAATAAAAGGCATCATACAGGACACCATTTTGACAAGGATATATCTATGAGAACGGGTCCCTGGCACACAGAAAAGAAGAACCAAGTCATATAGAAAGGCAAATTCCAGAAGAGTCCTTGTAAGGTGCCTTTACTGAGATTTGCAGTGTCTGCTGTGATAGATACTGAAATCTCATTACATGCAGGTTGGGAGAACCTGTATTTGTGGACAACGAGCCTTATGTATAGATTGATGGATCACTCCAGATGGACAAAGAGTAGCAGAAACGAGTTAATGTTTTACTTAAAACAACATACAAAAGATTAGACAGAAAGCCATTCAGGGGTCTGTCAAAGGTTGTAAGGTCATATGCCAAAACCAAAAAAAAAGTCTGATCCAGAAGATTTCTGGAAATGCTTCAATTTTTGATAGTCATGAGCTGTTGCAACAAGTGATTTTAAAGTTCACATGCCTACCTGATGTAAACATCCATGTTAGGTGTCATGGCCACTAGGATGCCATGGATCACATGGCATATTCATCACATACACAGCAATCACAAAACAGCATAACAGTCAAGACACATAAAATAGCGGCACCCATGAAAAAAAAGCAATTATGCCATATGGCAACACAATGCCATAATTAAAATAATGACAAAAATACATCAAATTAACATGAAGTAGTGTTTGGAAACAAAATCAAATGTAAATAGAAAAAAAGAATGATGGTTGCTCTGTTTTTTTTTCTTTCTATCCCTGACAGCAGCCAAGTAGGAGAGGCAGGTGGGCAATGCCAGGAGCCCGAAAGCATTTGCCTGGGTAAAGCAAGTGCCATATACTGAGTTTATCTATTGCAGGATCCCTTGGTGCAGGATGATCTAGAAGTAAGTAACACTTTTTGTTCACATTTTACAAAGTTAATTAACTAATTGCGAGTTAAAGCCATTGGGATAATTTATACCATATGTATCATTAATGCAAAACAGTGTGAGAGTCTGCAGCAGCAAGAAAAAATGTAATCCTCTAATAACTTAATTTCTTTCGGGATTTGTGAAATTACAAGGAAATGGCAAATTCATCCCTCAAGCTTACAAATATGTCAATGAAATGTGATTCAGATGATATGACCAACAAATGTAACAAGTTTAAATTGAAATACTAGTTTTGGTAAACCCTTAGGCATTTGCTGAACTTTGTTTTTCAATATTCTTTATTCAAAAGAATATAATGGTCACTTTTTCCAGCCAAATTATGAAAACATTTTTTTTCCAAAAATAAGAGACTGAAGTCAGTTACTAAATTTTTAAATGTAGCCTTAAATGATTCCATCATGGTTGTGTATTGAAATGAGAAACATATTAGTAAAAATATACACTTCTGAAGAATACCCACTAGTTCAAGGCCTATAGCACAGCAAAAAAATGACAGACACTGTGTTTACAATGCTGTTCTTCTAGGGTCGCACATTACACACACAAGAACGGATGAATAACTTGGCATTGCTATCCAATATTTGAAATAACTGAAGCTACAAACAGTAGGTCCACCAGTGCACAGTATAGGTTGTGGGTACACAAATAAGAAAATGTCACTCTACGACATGCATGCATTTTAAAATTCTTTTAAAATGAATTTTAATGTGCTTGATATTTAACAGCTTTTAAGGTGGATCGAGACTCATGAGATCAGGCAGCATTTTTCAAATCTTCTGTTGTCCAAGTTTGGTGAGCCCATACATATTGTAGCCTCACTTGCCTGTTCTTAGCAGACAGGAGTGACACTCGGTGTGGTCTACTGCTTTTGTAGCCCACCTGGTTTAAGGTTCGACCTGCTGTGCATTCAGAGATGCTCTTCTACATATCTTGGCTGTAACAAGTGGTTATTTAGGTTACTGTTGCCATTCTATCAGCTCAAACTAGTTTGGCCATTCTCCTCTGACCTTTGGCATCAACCAGGCAACTTTTCACTCACTGGATATTTTTCCTTTTTTCAGACCATTCTCTGTAAACCCTAGAGATGGTTATGTGCGAAAACCAGAGAAGATCAGCAGTTTCTGTAATATTCAGACCAGCCTGTCTGGCACCAACAACCATACCATGTTCAAAGTCACTTAAATCACTTTTCTTCCACATTCTGATGCACGGTTTGATCTTCAGCAGGTCATCTTGACAATTTCTACATGCCTAAAAGCGTTGAGTTGCTGCCATGTGATTGGCTGAATAGACAAGTTGAACAGGTGTATCTAATTATGTGGTTGAGTGAGAGTATACAGCAACAACATTTGATGTGTATTGGAACTGCAAACTGCTTGTATTCCCATTATACAATAAATCATCGCCTTTCTAACTTCTTACTTATTTATAGAATTTTAACAGATTACCGTGTTTTAACTAATGTTAATAGCTAGAATGGGATCTTACTGTATTTCTGTTCATTTTCTCTTTCATAGGGTAAAATAAATACTGATTTGTTGCTAGTATTAGTCACTTTGTACTAAGAGATATTTTTCAATTGCTAATTCTTGGATACTACTCTATTGAGTGTACTTTCAAAAATGTTATGTTTAAGAAAACTAAACAACATTTAGTCACAGACCCTCTACCACTAACACACATCGATCGATGACATTTTCACATCATTTGAATTCTAATCTGCTGAGTATGAAAGCTATTGAGCCACCACAAGCCCATCTGTGCTCCATTTTTCACTCAATTTTCGATTAAAAAGCACATATTTAATGGAGTCTGCTTACACATGTAACTGCATTCTGTTATCGGTATTACTTTTGAATATGACTCATTGTTACAAGAATATTTAATAAACAAAAATGTAATAACTGACTCTTGGATGAAGTAAATACAAAATGTGAAATTCTCCGACCTTCGTATCTGTTAGCATAGTCACTGAACACACCTAAGTATTATGCCATGTGTACATTGTCTAACTCGTTTAAGAAATGTACAAAATTCATCACAGACATTTCACCACCAACAGCTAACAACAGCACACCAATCCATGGTGTATCCACATCACTTGAATTGAAATCTGCTGTCTAAAAAGTACTGAGCCACCACAAACCTATTTGAGTCACTTTTTTAATAACTCCCTCACTAAATGACAATCTAAATTACTGTTAAAAAGCATTTATTTAATGTGGTTTATGAATACATATAACTTAATTCTGTTATCGGTGTTGTCTTAATATTGTTATCAAAATATTTAATAAACCAAAATGTTATAACCAACTCTTTGATGAACTAGTTAAAAAAAACTATAAATTTCACGAATGTCACGCCATTTTCCATCTTGTTTATATTCTTATACAGCTCAGTGCAAATCCAAAAAAGATTAGAACTTCTGTGCACGCTCCCCCTATGTAATAAAAAAAAGTGGTATGAGGAGCCCAGTATTGGCACCACATAAGGGTGTGCCAATTTATTGTACAAATCATGTTAAGCTCCAAGCATATCTTCACCGGAGAAAGTGTGTTTATTTCACTTAAACCTAATTAAAATAAATTCTCAGCTACATTGATTATGGAGCAAACTCTGACAGGTGCCAGTATTTGCCTATGGTCGCACCATTAAGCATATACTATTTAAAGAGTTAACTGAGATAACATTCTGGCGTTTTTTAAGGCATATTACATTACAAGGCCATGGTGATTCCATGTTATATTATAAAGTCCCCATTAATAGCTTTGCATATTATTAAACCTTTCTGTACAGAAGATGTTTGCCTTCCCTCTGTTTAAAGCTGCTTTCAACTTACTGTATCCTTTCTGTGCCAAATTATTCTGATTTGACATATCCTCCTTTCATTCATCTTGTTCTACTAAACCTGTGTGGCCTTTTGTAGAAGAGTAAGTCTTTACAAAACTAAGAACATCATGACTGGTGCTACTGTACATACAATAAACAGGGGCTGAACTGAACCTGCACCAGGCAGTATTACATTTTCCACATTTACAGAACAACTTATTTGCGATTCAAATGATCATTTCTTAGGCTGTTTTTAGCAACATCCTCGATAGCTCCAGCTAGACGGCAACTTGAATATGATGACAATCACCAGATGTGATATGACAGCAAAAGCCCTGACCCTCCTTAGTAAATTCCCTTGGAACCTTATATTGAACAATAATGACATTTCTATTTTGGCAAATAATCATGTAGCAAAGCGAAGACTGTACAGTTGCATTTCTTAGACATATTGAGGCTGTTTTCTGTGGCGTACAGAGCAGATTTTTTAACAGAGGTCATATTCTTACCCTCTTTCCCTTATGGATACAATAGAATTAACAATCTAATCAAAAGCTTTGGAAGATTGTCTGTTATGAGTAACAACAGCTGTAAACTGACAGCCATTAAAAACTGTCCTTTAAAAAGTTACCTTGAAATCTTCACAAGAGACCTGGATACAGATGAAAGTAAAGTGCACTCAGCAGGCAGGGGATCGAGCAGCAACAGAGCAGATGGAATGGGCATTGATATCGTGAAAGACTGGGCCGGCTTTCTGATTAGTGAACAGAATTCCCATACTGATAAGGGCTGGGTGCTGCATTTTGTATGAAAATTAAGCTTTATTAATCAAAACAAGCACCCATCTCCTTGAGGTAACAAGGACAGTTTTTACTTAAAGAAAATATTATACAACACTAGCAAATCCATCTATCGGTTTTCTCTGGTTTGTGTTGGAGCTGCCATCCTGGGTGGTGTGGCAGTTCATTGTGGGCTACTCTAAACACACACACACACTCGCACACACACAGACACACACATAAACATTAATTAGGACCATTCTTCTGGTGTATACATCCTTGGCATGCAGAAAACACCAACACAGACAAGGACAGAACTCATCTTAGTCAATAATCATCCTCTGTATAAAACCATGGGCCTTGGGGACAAGAAGCAGGAGCACTGGTTATTTACATTTCTGGATTTGGCTGATACCTTTATCCAAGGCGACTTACAACATTTATGATACAATTGGTTCCATTTCTTCTGTTTTTCAGAGGCAAGTGAAGTGCCTTACTCTTGGTCACACAGTGTCAGTAGCAGCATTTTAGCCCACAACCTCAGGGTTTGAAATCCAAAGCCTTAACCACTACAAACACCTGCCCAAAGCCAGGCCTAATATATCACTCAAACTTAAAATTTCTAACGTTTTATGCCATTGCATAAATATATTTAAAAAAGAATATTAATGTAATGTTGGTGCAATAATTAGTACTCCTAACTCACAGCTCCGGAGGTCAGGTTTCACTTCAGTTCTCCTCCCTCATCCTAAAGGCACATGAATTTAGTTAACTGGACACTCTGAACTATCCCTATGTCAGTGAATAGACTCATACCTTGTAATGGACTGGTATGCCATTTAGTGTTGGCTCCTTACAGCCATTGCTAACTGGATAATCTTAGCCTCCGTGTACTTGAACAAGGTTAAACAGGATAAATTGCTGTTGGACTGGTGAAATAATATGTATAATATGTTACAACTAATATATTAATTATTAGTACGCCGCACCAGGGATGTGGTACCGGAAAGTAAGAGTAGACAGTGACTAAATAAAGGGATGGCCTGTACACACCATAAAAAAATCAGTAAAATTAAAAGATCTAGCCTTCCTTGCATATCCAAATGCCCTCCACAGGGTGACACCCTAGTGATGCCCCTAGCACTGCTCAGAGTTGAGTGGTGGTTGGTGCGGCTGTCTCACAGCACTTGGGCCCCAGATTGAGTTCTTTGACTTTGTATATTCGTGTGTAGAAATTCTTCATTTTCCCAGTGTTCATGTGGTCCTCCTTTACAGTCCAAAGACATTCATGGCTCCGAATCTCACTTGTACATGTTTTATGGGACTCCATCTTAATTTCCCCTCGGTTTGTGTCTTGAGTGTAATCATTTGGGTTGTTTGTTTATGCAGCAACGAAAGGGTCTTGAATTTCTACAGAGCTGTACTCGAACCATAGCAGAGCAAACTAGTACTGCATGATGCAACTCAAAACAGCAGTTTGGTTCAAATGAAGCGATTATACAATTTATTAGTATGGTACGTTTTGGCCAGAGTTCCTTCCTTGGCTTATGTTTATGTTCCCTTTTCTTTGTCTTTTTTAATTTTTCAGTTTAAATTATTTAGTATGTTTATTGCTGTTAATATTGTTCTGTTCATTTATCATTTAGTTGATATGTTTAATGTATTGTTTTGTTATGTTTAAGAATATTGATGAACGATTTCTTTAAAAGTCTTTATGTTCCTTGCTTTTGGTGATTGGTTCCCTAAGTGGGCCATCTATCCATCACTGTTCAGGTGCTGCTCCCAGCCCTATAAAGGCTGATGGGATTTGCAGTCCCTCGCCACTCATTGAATGTGCTTTTGGTGGCTTGGTGAGTTCTCATTTTCATTATTTCCTTCTTTGTATAGGCTGGTTTTATGACGTCTGCTACTGTTTTAAGGATTATGATTTCAGTTTTTTGTATTGGGACTTGTTCACTGAGGATGATCTTTTTGTCAATACCTTTTTGCCTCCTTTTTTGATATCTTTTTAATATCTTGTTAGTTTTTTAAATTAATGTTACTCAATCCTCTTTTATATAGATTCTGGTGAGACATGTCTCTGTACAAGCTGGAGTTTAATGGTACTCCTTCTTGTGAGATAAATCAGGTCCTGTCTCACTCATTGTTCTTTATTGTCCCCCAAAATACAATGCATCCTTCTTATCTGATCTGATTGAACTTTTAACCCACCTAAGCTCTTACTCTCAGAGAATTATCCTTCTCGGTGATTTCAACATCCATATTGACACTACTACATCTAAACTGAGAAATGAATTCCTATCCTTACTGGACTGTTTTGACTTGACACAACATGTTGATTTTCCCACTCACTCTGGTGGTCATATATTGGATCTGATCTGCACTTCTGGACTATCTGTTGCCAATATTTACAGCACTGATTTGGGACTCTCTGACCATAAAGCAGTATTTTTCACCGTCTCACTGCCTTTCCCTCCTATTACCTGTAAACGACAAATTTCTTACAGAAACCTTAAAAATATCTGTCCCTCTATCCTTTCTGGATCCATTTCTGATCTTTTACTGTCTGCACCTATTCCGTCAACACTAAATAGTCTTGTTGACCACTATAACTCAGCCCTTCATTCAGCATTAGATAAAACAGCTCCTTTAAAACATAAGGAGGTTTCCTTTAAACGTTCAGCTCCTTGGTATAATTCAGAATTGCGATCTATAAAAGCAGCTGGCTGACGCCTTGAGAGAATGTCACGTAAGACTGGCCTCACCGTGCACATCCAGGTGTTCTCTGACCACCAAAGAGCTTACAGAGAAGCACTAACTGCTGCTAAGAACACTCACTATGGCAGAATAATAGAAAGTGGCCATGATAACCCAAGGGTTTTGTTTTCTGTAGTTAATAAACTACTCGAACCTGCATCTGGCCCAACTACCTCTTCTACTGTAGTCTGTGAGGATTTCCTCCACTTTTTCCGTAACAAAATTAAAGATCTAAATAATTCAACTAACATAAATACATCATCTGTTTATATCTCTCCCTGTTTTCCCACTCCATCCAGCTCCTTCTCTAAGTTCTCACCAGTCACATCTGCGTTTGTTAATAACCTGCTTTATAAGATGAAACCGACTACTTGTGTACTGGACCCCATCCCCAGCACACTACTTAAATCCTGCCTTCATGTCATAATCCCGACTGTTACAACAATAATAAACTCATCCCTTGACACTGGCTCTGTGCCGCTCACTTTTAAAATCGCTTCTGTAACCCCAATGTTAAAAAAGTCTGGTCTTGATGCTGACAATCTTAACAATTTCCGGCCTATTTCCCACTTACCTTTCCTGTCAAAAGCTCTTGAGTGTGTTGTAGCCTCCCAGCTCACCAATTACTTAACGTCTGATAACTTGATGGAACCCTTTCAGTCTGGTTTCAGGACGCAGCACAGCTGTGAAACTGCTCTGCTACGGGTAACCAATGATCTGCTTATGGCAGCAGACTCTGGACAAACCAGCATATTAATTCTATTAGACCTCAGTGCAGCATTTGACACTGTCAGACATGACATTCTACTGTCCAGAATGGCGAACATGCTGGGTATCTCTGGCACTGCCTCCAGTGGTTCAAGTCCTATCTGACTGATAGGCAAGAGTTTGTTAGTCTTGGCAACAGCAGATCCAGCTCAGCGCCAGTCACACAAGGAGTTCCTCAGGGCTCTGTCCTCGGCCCTCTTCTCTTCTGTATTTATATGCTTCCCCTTGGCCATATTATTCGTAGCTATGGACTGGGCTATTATTTTTTTATGCAGATGATACTCAACTCTACTTCAATGTTAAAAGTGGAACTTCATCAGAGCTTTCTCAGCTCACAACCTGCCTTAGTGAAATTAAAACCTGGATGGAGCAGAACTCTTTAAAATTAAATTGCAACAAAACTGAACTCCTGCAAATTGGGACTAAAATGCAACTTAATAAAATGAGCTCCTTCCCAGTCCATCTTGGCGGTGATCTCATCAGACCTGCCTCTACTGCAAAGAATCTTGGTGTCATTTTTGATTCCTCCCTTTCTTACTCCGCCCACATAAATCACATTAAGAAACTTTCTTACTTTCACCTCCGTAACATATCCCGTGTTCGCTCCTTCCTCTCCTTTTCTAATGCTGAGAAACTTGTCCATGCTTTTATCACATCCCGCATTGATTATTGTAACTCGCTATTGGCAGGTGTCCCTTCTAATCTTATATCACAGCTCCAGCTTATTCAAAACTCGGCTGTAAGAGTCCTTACTCGAACCAGCAGCAGCGAGCACATCACACCCATCCTGCTCCGTCTTCACTGCCTCCCTGTGTCTTACAGAATCAAATATAAAATCCTACTAATAACCTACAAAGCCTTAAATAACCTCGCGCCAAACTACATCAGTGAGCTTCTCCATCACTATGTGCCTGCCCGCCCACTAAGGTCCTCTGATTCTGGTAATCTTGTTGTGTCCCACACTAATCTACACTCCATGGGTGACAGGGCCTTCAGCAGTATAGCGCCCAGACTCTGGAATGACCTACCAAAATTAATCAGGTCAGCTGACTCCATGAATTCTTTTAAAAAACAACTCAAAACTCATCTGTTCAGGAAGGCTTTTAGCTCTACTTGACTTTATTACCCTTCTCTCAGATTACCTCTCTGTCAAGATACTCATGTAACCTGTATGTGTGTGTGCTAGACCATCAATTATGTTGTCTGTTAGGCTTTTCTCTGAATTTACTGTCTTAATCTTCTTTATTTATTTATTTGCTTTGTACTATGCTATATACTATATACCCTGCCGTTCTTTCTTATATTCTGTAAGTGCCTTGAGCATGGGAAAGGCGCTATATAAATAAAATGTATTATTATTATTATTTTGAGATATTTGAGACAGACTTTTCCATTTTGAACTTTAAAAACATGTTCTCTGTTTTCCCAAGGTGAGACCTATTTTTCGGCAGACCAGTTAAATTTCTGGCCTGCTTTTTTATGGGCCATTCAGAAGGCCCTACTTATTTGATGTCAGAATCATAACACAGTAGTTGTGTGAGTTGCCTTACAGCTTTTCAGGTGTGTTCACAGAAAAAGCAAAAGCACCTACTGTGATTGCCATGTCTGACTATCTGTTTGCATGAAACAACTCAACTCCCGTAACACCAGTTTCATTGAAATCTGGTATATTTACCCTTCAAGTAAATTTGTTGGGAAAGTGCACTTTTATTTGAGAACTCAAATTAAGTGTGCTGTACACATTTAAAAAATTTCTGATCTTCATATTTTAAAAAGCACTGGCTTTCAGGTGCTGTTTAACTGTCTTGAAAATAAACTATATAATTAAGTTCCCAACTCCCTATTGTTTATATTCAACAGTTACAGGCAAAAAGGGGGTTAAGGTCTCCAAACAGACCATAATGGTAGGCAAGAACCTCCATTAGACAGCCCAATTGAGACTCACTTAGTCCAAGTAACACCTACCTACTAACCAGTAGGCTTTGGCATTACTAGGCCCAAAAATAGAGAAACTGGTTAAAGTTCAAAACTAAAACCTAAATAATCCAAAATGCCTCACAAGAGGAAGATACTGAGGACAACTTTGGCCCAAAAGACAACATGAATCCTTTTAAAATAAAAGGAATATATTTACTGTATTTTAACAAAAAGTATCAAGCACAGTGTGCTCAAAATAGCTGGAAGGAGTTGTCAAAAGTCAATCCTAAGGCCAGTAAGACCCAATGCACAAATCCAGAAAACAGAATCCAAAGACAAAAAGAAAATGATAAAAGAAAGCAGCCAAAAAAAAAAATGTGACAATACTCACACAAACATTCCTTAAACCCCTTCTCTCACATGTTCGCTCTCTAACCTCTGCCAGAGACCCGCATAGAGCTCTCACCTTTCTCGAGTTCACATGCACTTGATCACTTCTCATTTTCCTTTTCCCCAATTTCTTTTTCACTTTTCTTACCTGCTCCTCTCCTTTTTGTCTGTGGAGCCATCCTGAGCTGTCACTGTGCACCCACCACGCTACTAAAAGACAAACAACTCATTAAGATGAGTGCATGGACATGCCAGCCACAGTTAACCAGTTTTTGAAAAAAAAAAATCTAAAAGCAAATTAAAAAATTAAACCACAAAAATATCTCATTGTGTCACACCTCTCAGTTAGGGAGCCCCAAGTATCATTTGCAAATTTTTACATTCTCAGGGATCTTCTGCCCCTAATATAATATAAAGATGTGACTGTACAGTAAAGAATCAACCACTGTCCAATATTGACATACAACTATAATTCCATTCATCAGTTCTTACACCTGCTTAATCCAACTATAGAATATACAGTGATCCCTCGCTATATCACGCTTCCTCTTTCGCAGCTTCTAAATGTAAGCATATCTAAATATATATCACGGATTTTTCGCTGGTTCGCGGATTTCTGCGGACAATGGGTCTTTTAATTTAAAGTACATGCTTCCTCAGTTTGTTTGCCCAGTTGATTTCATACAAGGGACGCTATTGGCGGATGGCTGAGAAGCTACCCAATCAGAGCACGTATTACATATTAAATAAAACTCCTCAATGACATATGATATGCTTCCCGTGCGGCGCTTCACAAACTTCAAAGCTCTAACAGCTCGTATTGATTTTTGATTGTTTGCTTTTCTCTGCCTCTCTCTCACTCTCTGACATTCTCTGCTCCTGACGAGGGGATGTGAGCAGAGGAGCTGTTTGCACAGAGGCCGTTTGCTTAGAAGATACGGACACCCCTGTAAAAAATGCTGAAAGACTACCTTCACATTGATCCCTTCATTGCGGCTGCTTTATCCCGGAGCTTCACATACATAAAAGCCCAACAGCCCTATTAATTTTTGATTGTTTACTTTACTCTCTCTCTCTGACATTCTCTGCTCCTGATGCGCACTCCTTTGAAGAGGAAGATATGTTTGCATTATTTTAATTTTGAGACGGAACTGTAATCTTTCTTGTCATGTAGCACAGTTTAAACTTTTGACTAAAGGGTGTTATTTCATGTCTAGAAGGCTCTAATAATGTTAAAAAACACATTTAGAAGGTCATAAACAGGTTTTCAATGCTCTAACTGCGAAAATATTAGATTTATAAATAAAGAATCCTACTTCGTGAAAATTCATTTATCTGTCTGGAGCGGATTAACCGCGATAAACAAGGGTTTACTGTATAACTGTGCGGAGAATATTTATAAACAGTGTGGGAGAGTTTCTAAGGGCTTAAAATACATAAAAATAACCATACAAACATATGGTTTCTACTTCGTGGATTTTCACCTATTGCGGGGGGTTCTGGAACGCAACCCCCGTGATCGAGGAGGGATAACAGTATACCTGATGTTGTGACAGCAGAATTAATGCACAGCAATCTACCCTGGAAATACCAAAAGTCAGCTCACTTCTGGTTGATTGAATTCTGGTGTCAATGTCTGTCACTGCTCCTGGTTTTTGTTATTCTGATTTTATGTTTGGATGGATTTGTAGAACAACTGAATAAGATTATGATACTGGATTAAACTGCTGGTCTCTGCCTCTCCCTGCATTGGTCTCTTTAATCAAACTGGATTAAATTTGAAATTTGCCTGTCTCTATATTGAGCTGTTTTGCTTTCCACATATTTAAAGTGGTTTCACAAAATGAAAAAAATATCAAACAGGATTAAAACTTGGAACTTACTTGCATCCATGTTGGACTGTCTCACTGACAAAACACAAACCCTCGCACCCGCTCTGTCTCCCTGAGCTGGCTTGCCCATTCTTTGGGTGTATAGGCTATTTAGGGGGATTAAAGAGAGCTTCTTGTTCAAGGCTAGTCAAATTAGCCTATTTTTGGATTTTACAGTCTTCCCTTTTATACAGTGTCTCGCTATACATTTCCATTCTCTTGCGGTTATGGGTTATTTCAATATTTAGCACTGATTTTTAGCACTTAAACTACTGAGCTTATGTGCCTGCTGAGATTTTTAGTCATTGCTTTCCTCTGAGAATGCCCACACTATTTACACCAGGGCTTATAAAACAGATTGAGTGTAAACCTGTTGGAAATAATAAAGGAATTACATTCCTGTTGTCTGGTCTGTCAATTGTAGTCTCATGGGGGCAGATAAGATTCTTGAATGAGAATATACGTCTATGGCACAACCCTTTGAAAAGTTTTTAGTGAATAGCAGCAAAATCATTTGAAGGAATGTTACACATCATTTACTTCAAATGCATATTTTGTAATTCATATTTTTACAAACATAGCTGCTAGTTCTTTTAATTTACATCGACTCCTACACTATTGTCCTAATTCTGAAAAGCAGAGAAAACACACAGCTCCTGAAACAACATATTGTTCACATTAACCATTCGTCCATTGATGCCGTTGAATGCCATTGTATAAACTGATACTACAGAAAGTTTTTTCCCTTGCATCAGGTTATGTTTATTTTTAAAACATGCACACACGATATACATTTATATGTCTAATAGAGTTTTTTAGGAGACTTTTCGACAACAGAAGCTTGCTGTCTGTTGGAGAATGTTAACAGGAGCACCTCTGATCTTTGCAGTTCAAAATCACCTCTCCTGCTTTGAGCGCTGCCTTCATGAGATGTTGGATTGGTTTAAAAATGTGACACTTAGTGAGCCGTCTAATTGTACCCACCCAGTTTATAGCACAGCTCACTCATTATATGTGTATATTATACGCCTGGAAACATCCTTTGAAGTTTGGGTGCCTGTATTGACACCATAAACTTCAATCACCTTTGTTTGCAGTCATAGGCCTGTACAATATGTTCAGATTTTTCAGCAGCATCAGCCTTTGCCTTTAAGATGTCTCTGATAATCATGCGGTCGCTGATAAATAAAACTTTTATCTTACATGACTGTTTTACTTCAGATAAATTAAATTTTCTGTTTATGACTGAGATGTGGTTTACGATGGGTATATCGAGCCATCTCGGCACTGGGTCTCCAGTTAAATGCAGTTATTTTAATTCACCAAGGACTACTGGTAGAGGAGGTGCTTTAGCAACAGTTTTTACTTTTTTTTTTCCAAGTGCCCCCATGATTCTGTGAGATACCAGTGTGACATAACAGAACTGTAGTAGTCATGCACACAACTTTGTTACATAACTACTGTAAGAATATTGCCAATATGGCCATAAATGGGTTGCAAGCATAAGAGGATAAAGAAAACAATTTTCCGTATTAGCTACTGAGATGAGCTAGCCAACCCTATAGTGTTAAGAGTTTTGTGCAGTATTTTTGCTGAACTCTAACTACACTAGTCTCTTCCATTTGTGGTTATTTTAACCCCCAGGGCTCTTCGATTGCTGTATGTGGGACGTCAGTAAACTTATAAAGGTAAAAATGGGTCCCGAAGCCACAAAGGTTGAGGAACACTGTCAGATTTCCATCCCACATGTGATAAAAAAGTAAATAAAAAACTTACAGTATTGCAAGTACTGTCACTGGATATAAAATACTGATCCTTGTGTTCTGGCAGCAACAATTATGCAACAATCATTAAACAAGCCTAAAGGAGCCTTTTCCCTCCTCCTTCCCTCATCACAAAACACAGGACATGCTGTGAAATAGTAAAAACCAAACATTTATTATGGAAGAAGAAAGTGCAAATCATCTGAACAGATACATGGAAAACAAATAAGACCTGCCCAATGGAACAAGTCAGTCCCATGTCATGATGTGTGCACCAAAAGTGGAACTTTGTGAGTGCAATGATCTATACTTTATTTATGCACTGCTAGTTTATGGATGTTTGTTGCATTTTGTTTGTGGTATTCGTTCCCCATGTGTCATTTGTTGTTTAAGGCATGGTGGCCCAATGGTAAACACTGCTGCCTCACAGCTCAGATCACAAATTTGGATACAATAATCAGCCCAGCTTAGTTGGGAGACTCTTCCCTAGCCCTCTGGGTCACTTAACCACTGCACCATTACTAAACCACTCAAAACTAGTTTAGTTCCTCCTTCCCTTTTGACTTCAATGCAGTTCACAGAGTTTGACAAAGTTTGCACACATTTCCCTGATTTTGCCAAACTTTACGCAAAGTGAATTCAACAGGGTTCACTCATCACTAATCAAGACTCCTAAAAAAGTAATATAAAGCAATAAAAGAAAGCAAAACAAATCTGATTAATAATGTAAACCCGATTTAAATCCCAGTCACTGAGAAAAGTCAAAATTACACATTTTTCTGAGCACCCTAAATATATTATGGTGTAATGTCATATAAAGTATATATAAAACATTCAATAAGCTCTTGCTTGCAGTATGTTATTGTACATGCAGAAATACATTTTTCTTCTATCTCCATAACTTTTTGATTACTGCAAGTCTGCCCCCATTGTCACATTAACAGATGTCAAATGGTTCACAATTCTGCTACCAAAATTCAGATATGCATAATGGCCAGACAACCCATCGGCTGAGATGCCTACACTTTTTCAGTATCTTTTTCAAACCCCTTTTTCACTCCAAACAAATGACACATTCCAGTCTGTCTGCCTACTCAATAGAAAGTTAGAAAAATGCTGGCTTGTACTGCGTGTTCAGCTACATTGCACTCACTGTGCAGAACCCTCTCCCAGGGTTTCTCTTTGTATTTGTTCGCTCAGTCAGCATATTTTGGGATCTAAACCATTGTCTCCTACCTCTGACCTTGCTCACTTGATGTACTGACTTTACTCTTCTGCCAATATTTACACCATTCCCGGTATCAATCAATCGATTGCGATATTGTATTTTGCTTCAGGAACTGCTTTAAGAAAGTGCTCTTTACGCAGTCTGCCTTATAGACTCCAATAAAGATGAATACATTCTATGTTTTAATCTGCTCTCTGTTGATTTATACGTCTTCTGCTCACTTAATGTGCTTTTTCTACTTTTTACCTGTTTTTCAGTCTCTTCTAAGCATCCTTCATGGGCAACAACTACAACCAATCAGGTCATAGAAAGGTGAAACACATAGAAACGTACAAATTTAAGAAAATGTGAAAGAAATCATCTAAGACAACCAGTGGCATAACATTCACTCTCATTTGGCTTGTTGTCTCCACCACAGTTTTTTTTTTTTTTGTTTGTTTGTTTCACATAAATAAATATGGTTGTCTTGAGGTTTTCAACTGGTGAATACATTTAAAAAGAAACATCAAGAAATATCCCTTCTCTATCTAATCTATAAAGGCTAACAAGAAGGGAGTGTGTTTGAACTCTACAGTCAGCTGATGTAGTTGAGTTCCTACAGCATTTGACTTCCAGTTTGATTCTTGTTTACTTGCATTTTAATAACCCAGTTATGCACAGAAACTTGGCTTCTAAAGTTCCAGTTAGAGAAACCATGTTATTGGCCTCTGAGAACCCTGGTCAACAGAGAGAGATTTCTCTGCGAATCATCTAGTTATGCAGCCATATACTGTAAACCCTTAAACGGGTTACAGCTAAAGATTTTATAGTCTGCGTATTTCCAATGCACTTCATTACCTGCTTAGCTTTGCACATGCGTTCAACAGCCATAGGTGGATACATTTCCTGAGATAAATGCTCAGGTGATCACCTTATTCCTTCTTCTGGTTAAAATAATCTGTCCCAATATTTCAGAAATCGCTAAATTTATGCTGATGAGCTGAACATACAATGCTAAGCTCAGCAGCACAATCTCAAGAGCAATAGGGTAACATTAAAAGTAATGTACATTAAGTAGCATTACTCTTTAAAATAACAAGTAACCTTGGTAACGCAAGGTATTTTCACCTATTATTATAACAGCAGCCCTGGGTATAAGGCAAGAAGCACATATTGCTGGACTGCTCCTTTACAGAAAAAAAATTGTTACTGGCTTGAAGCTTGTTTTTTGGATTCACGGTGGCCGATGGTGACATTTAACTCTTTTTTAGCTCAATTTAATGATGTTGTTTCTGCCTTAACTGGGTTACTCACCTTATCCTAGTTTTGTGTGTACTTTAAAACATAGTGTGTGTGGAGTTTGCATGTTCCTTTGTGTGTTTTCTTTCTCTCATTGCCCAAAAGCAGGCTTTTAATTCAGTTAGCTACTCTAAAATGGCGTAGTGCTGGCCATGGTTGGCCATGGTTAAACCTATTGCTGCCAGGACAGAATTGGGTCCCCATGACACTGTACTAGATAAGAGGGTTCAGAATATGACCTAAAGCTAAACTGGTTTCTTATTGTGGTTCCTTTCACAACTAATGAGAACTGGGAGCAAAGAGATTCATCTGACAAGGCCATTGAATGAAGTAAAAGACACATATAGGCAAAACTTTACCACTACCTCTGAACATTTGCCTTCAGTTTCTTAATGCTCTGTAGGTTCCATAGATTGAGATTTCATACAATAAAAGGTGAATAAAGCCATTGGGAAATAAAATCAAATTTAAGAAGTGCTAGAGATAAAAAAACAGTCTTAAGAGACCAATCAATAATAATAGTTACTTCCATATTACTTTTAGAGACAATTTCCTCAATGCTCTGTTTAAATTGCACCTAAAATCAAAGAGAAAAAAGTTAATGTGAGGGGAGAACATGGCATCAGTTCAAAACAGTTACTCTCTTTTGACCTTTTTTAAAGTTAAGTAACGAGTCCCAGGATGCACAGCCAGAGCTGCAACATATGGCTGTCTAGGACTCTTATTATTTAACTTATGGCTGTCAATTTCCTGCTGTCAGAATACACCAACTCATCCATGGAAAGTTCCAAAAAAGGCAGACCCTCTGGATTAGCTGTTAACAATACTGACTTCAAACCACAAGTTTTCCACTTTTAGTCTTGACAGTCATGTTTCTCCTATCAGTGACGTAATTGTAAAAAATAAAATTGTTAAAATAATAAATGAATATATAAAATAAATAATAAAAAATAAGATATTTTTACAGATAATTATGCAAACACAATTAATTGTGAAAATGATATAGATACAACTGGTGTGTAGCTCTTTACTTGAAAGTGCAGTGGCATGGGATTTGCTCCAGATACCCAAATCCATCCACCCAGTGAGCCATCTATTCATCAGTTTTATGTACACACATTCTTCAAGGCAGGGTTGCGTCATAACAAGGAATCAATAAACAGACAAGACCTAATCCCCTAATTCATCAAATTAATTCTGAAATTTCATTTTATCTTTTCTTTTATATCTGAAGGACTTGCACTCACCCATTTTCAAATTTCACTTTGATTCAGCCTGACTGCCCTCTCCTCTACAGTACTCCACTTCAAATGTTTTTTTTTTCTTTTTCCAGAGTTTCATTTTAAGTAGCACAATTCTCATCAACACATTTATGGCACTTTTACCAATATACTACAGTTAAACTAAAAAACACATACAGTAAACCCCATGCAATGTCTACAAAGCTGAGTCAGCTAGACTATTTGACCTCAGGGACTCCCATTCAGGGCCATGTAATGCCTGACGACATCACTTGCAAAACATACATGAGCACAATTAAATAGGCACACACCCTCTAAATAGGCTAATAAGGCTGTCAATCAAACCTCTGTACACATCAAGGGAATATGGAAGGAAAACGTATAGTTGTCAGTTAACATAACAGGTGCATCTTTGGAATGTGGGAAAATAACTCACATAGATTGAGCAGACTGTGTAAATTAAACCCGAGACCGAGACGGTATGGGGATTCAAACCCAGAACACTGGTCTTTTGGGACTAAAGCTAGCTACTGTGCCCTACCTATGGTCTATAAATATAACAGAACCTAACATTCTCAAACCAATTTCAGGTTCTTGAGGGACCAAAGACTTATTTTACTCAATGCAAAATGAACAGATATGCCATTTCCAATTATGGAGACTTTAAGTACACCGTTGGTTCTAATAGCTGGTATTGCTCCTCTTGGCACAATCAACCTCAATTCCACATTTCCTTTAACTGTCTAACAGTCTTTGGTATCAACTTGGTGAAAGTTTCCCCACTTCTCCATACAGAATTCTTTCAGTTGTATGATGTTTGAGGGGTTTCTTGTGGTCACGTTTGTTTAAGATCTCCCAACGGCATCTTGATGGGATTCAAATCCAGGCATTGACTGGTCCAATCCAAAACCCTTTATTTCTTTATTTTCAGCCATTATTGCTTTGCTGATATTCTTATGATCATTGTCATGTTGCAAGGTCCACTTTTGGTTGAACTTGGACCCTCTGAGAGATGGTGTCATATTATCCTCAAACACCTTCTGGTACAATGAAGAAGTCATAGTGGATTCTCTGATAATGAGCTCCCCAGGTTCTGATGCAGCAAAGCAGCCCCAAACCAAAACATTTCCACCATTGTGCCTTACAGTTTGTATCAGGTTCTTCTGGTCAAAAGCTGTTTTTGGCTTTCACTGAGCATGTCTTATGATACTGTGGTAAGATAACTCTATCTTTGCCTCATCTATGCAGAGCACATTGTTCCAGTAGTCCTGATCTTGCCTATGTATTCATGGGTAAACTTTAGCCTTGTCATGATGTTTTCATCTGGAGAACAAAGGTTTCATTCTTGCACACCTTCCGTGTAGATCTAATTTCTGCAGCCTCTTCCTAATGGCAGACCCGTGCACTTTGACATCAGCAATGGCAAGAGCTACCATAATGAGATTTGGGGATTCTTAGAGGCATCTTTCAGCATCATGCATTGTGCTCTCAGGTAGAACTTGCTTTGGTGGCATGACTTGGACAAATTGCCAGTTGCCACTTGTAGATGGTCTTCTGAGCAATGGAATGGTTGATTTTCAATTGTTTGTAGATCTTTTTAAATCACTTCCCAGACCCATCTTTCTGAAGGCTTCAGAAAGGGGTTTCAGTTTAAGTATGGTGATAACACATACTTTAACAACAAACAGGAAACCCAGCTAAATGTCTAAAATTTAAGTAAGAATGGTTCCTCCAAGATCTTTAATATCCTCTATTGATGTTGTAATCATTTGCACTTGACCTGGGGTAGTAGTGTACTTATTTTTTCCACAAGCCAAAATTGCATTTATGTTTATTTAAATTATGCAATGGACTATAAAATGTTAATGTGGCATGATGTTTATTATTTTATCTCGCCCTTATTGATATAATGTTTAAATGAGGGTCAAATCTTGATGTTGTGAGCGCTGAAGTCGAAAAACAACGGAAAAACTTAAACCCAATTA